>JARWLC010000001.1:0-600000 GCA_033318265.1 Phyllotis vaccarum
CCCTAACCCTAACCCTAACCCTAACCCTAACCCTAACCCTAACCCTAACCCTAACCCTAACCCTAACCCTAACCCTAACCCTAACCCTAACCCTAACCCAACCCTAACCCTAACCCTAACCCTAACCCTAACCCAACCCTAACCCTAACCCTAACCCTAACCCTAACCCTAACCCTAACCCTAACCCTAACCCTAACCCTAACCCTAACCCTAACCCTAACCCTAACCCTAACCCCTAACCCTAACCCTAACCCTAACCCTAACCCTAACCCTAACCCTAACCCTAACCCTAACCCTAACCCTAACCTACTAACCCTAACCCTAACCCTAACCCTAACCCTAACCCTAACCCTAACCCTAACCCTAACCCTAACCCTAACCCTAACCCTAACCCTAACCCTAACCCTAACCCTAACCCTAACCCTAACCCTAACCCTAACCCTAACCCTAACCCTAACCCTAACCCTAACCCTAACCCTAACCCTAACCCTAACCCCTAACCCTAACCCTAACCCTAACCCTAACCCTAACCCTAACCCTAACCCTAAACCCTAACCCTAACCCTAACCCTAACCCTAACCCTAACCCTAACCCTAACCTACCCTAACCCTAACCCTAACCCTAACCCTAACCCTAACCCTAACCCTAACCCTAACCCTAACCCTAACCCTAACCCTAACCCTAACCCTAACCCTAACCCTAACCCTAACCCTAACCCTAACCCTAACCCTAACCCTAACCCTAACCCTAACCCTAACCCTAACCTCTAACCCTAACCCTAACCCTAACCCTAACCCTAACCCTACCCTAACCCTAACCCTAACCCTAACCCTAACCCTAACCCTAACCCTAACCCTAACCCTAACCTAACCCTAACCCTAACCCTAACCCTAACCCTAACCCTAACCCTAACCCTAACCCTAACCCTAACCCTAACCCTAACCCTAACCCTAACCCTAACCCTAACCCTAACCCTAACCCTAACCCTAACCCTAACCCTAACCCTAACCCTAACCCTAACCCTAACCCTAACCCTAACCCTAACCCTAACCCTAACCCTAACCCTAACCCTAACCCTAACCCTAACCCTAACCCTAACCCTAACCCTAACCCTAACCCTAACCCTAACCCTAACCCTAACCCTAACCCTAACCCTAACCCTAACCCTAACCCTAACCCTAACCCTAACCCTAACCCTAACCCTAACCCTAACCCTAACCCTAACCCTAACCCTAACCCTAACCCTAACCCTAACCCTAACCCTAACCCTAACCCTAACCCTAACCCTAACCCTAACCCTAACCCTAACCCTAACCCTAACCCTAACCCTAACCCTAACCCTAACCCTAACCCTAACCCTAACCCTAACCCTAACCCTAACCCTAACCCTAACCCTAACCCTAACCCTAACCCTAACCCTAACCCTACCCTAACCCTAACCCTAACCCTAACCCTAACCCTAACCCTAACCCTAACCCTAACCCTAACCCTAACCCTAACCCTAACCCTAACCCTAACCCTAACCCTAACCCTAACCCTAACCCTAACCCTAACCCTAACCCCTAACCCTAACCCTAACCCTAACCCTAACCCTAACCCTAACCCTAACCCTAACCCTAACCCTAACCCTAACCCTAACCCTAACCCTAACCCTAACCCTAACCCTAACCCTAACCCTAACCCTAACCCTAACCCTAACCCTAACCCTAACCCTAACCCTAACCCTAACCCTAACCCTAACCCTAACCCTAACCCTAACCCTAACCCTAACCCTAACCCTAACCCTAACCCTAACCCTAACCCTAACCCTAACCCTAACCCTAACCCTAACCCTAACCCTAACCCTAACCCTAACCCTAACCCTAACCCTAACCCTAACCCTAACCCTAACCCTAACCCTAACCCTAACCCTAACCCTAACCCTAACCCTAACCCTAACCCTAACCCTAACCCTAACCCTAACCCTAACCCTAACCCTAACCCTAACCCTAACCCTAACCCTAACCCTAACCCTAACCCTAACCCTAACCCTAACCCTAACCCTAACCCTAACCCTAACCCTAACCCTAACCCTAACCCTAACCCTAACCCTAACCCTAACCCTAACCCTAACCCTAACCCTAACCCTAACCCTAACCCTAACCCTAACCCTAACCCTAACCCTAACCCTAACCCTAACCCTAACCCTAACCCTAACCCTAACCCTAACCCTAACCCTAACCCTAACCCTAACCCTAACCCTAACCCTAACCCTAACCCTAACCCTAACCCTAACCCTAACCCTAACCCTAACCCTAACCCTAACCCTAACCCTAACCCTAACCCTAACCCTAACCCTAACCCTAACCCTAACCCTAACCCTAACCCTAACCCTAACCCTAACCCTAACCCTAACCCTAACCCTAACCCTAACCCTAACCCTAACCCTAACCCTAACCCTAACCCTAACCCTAACCCTAACCCTAACCCTAACCCTAACCCTAACCCTAACCCTAACCCTAACCCTAACCCTAACCCTAACCCTAACCCTAACCCTAACCCTAACCCTAACCCTAACCCTAACCCTAACCCTAACCCTAACCCTAACCCTAACCCTAACCCTAACCCTAACCCTAACCCTAACCCTAACCCTAACCCTAACCCTAACCCTAACCCTAACCCTAACCCTAACCCTAACCCTAACCCTAACCCTAACCCTAACCCTAACCCTAACCCTAACCCTAACCCTAACCCTAACCCTAACCCTAACCCTAACCCTAACCCTAACCCTAACCCTAACCCTAACCCTAACCCTAACCCTAACCCTAACCCTAACCCTAACCCTAACCCTAACCCTAACCCTAACCCTAACCCTAACCCTAACCCTAACCCTAACCCTAACCCTAACCCTAACCCTAACCCTAACCCTAACCCTAACCCTAACCCTAACCCTAACCCTAACCCTAACCCTAACCCTAACCCTAACCCTAACCCTAACCCTAACCCTAACCCTAACCCTAACCCTAACCCTAACCCTAACCCTAACCCTAACCCTAACCCTAACCCTAACCCTAACCCTAACCCTAACCCTAACCCTAACCCTAACCCTAACCCTAACCCTAACCCTAACCCTAACCCTAACCCTAACCCTAACCCTAACCCTAACCCTAACCCTAACCCTAACCCTAACCCTAACCCTAACCCTAACCCTAACCCTAACCCTAACCCTAACCCTAACCCTAACCCTAACCCTAACCCTAACCCTAACCCTAACCCTAACCCTAACCCTAACCCTAACCCTAACCCTAACCCTAACCCTAACCCTAACCCTAACCCTAACCCTAACCCTAACCCTAACCCTAACCCTAACCCTAACCCTAACCCTAACCCTAACCCTAACCCCTAACCCTAACCCTAACCACGAACCCCGAACCCGAACCCAAACCCTAACCCTAACCCCTAACCCTAACCCCTAACCCTAACCCTAACCCCTAACCCTAACCCTAACCCTAACCCTAACCCCTAACCCTAACCCTAACCCTACCCCTAACCCTAAATCTAACCCTAAATCTAACCCTACCCCTAACCCTAAATCTAACCCTAAATCTAACCCTAACCCCTGACCCCTGACCCCTGACCCCTAACCCCTGACCCTAACCTCTAACCCTGACCCTCACCCCTATCCCTGACCCTAACCCTGACCCTGACCCCCAACCCCTAACCCTAACCCCACTTACTGTTGACTCCTAATGGCCTAACACACTGACCTTGGCTCATAATTGCTCACTGACCACTGCTCATAATTGCCTATCACACTGACTTAGTCTCAGTTTCATCCCTGAGGAGCCCTCCCTTCCCCTTGTACCTACAGCCCTGCAGAAATATATATAAGCAGCCTGGAAACTGAATCAGATTCTGCACCTTCTTCCAACTCCTTCTTTCCTACAGGTGACAGGGTTAGGGTTAGCTTGAAGTCCCGCAGGCTGGGACAACCAATGTAGTTGTCAGTGACAATTAAAATGACTGTGAAGCAGGACAGCTACCTAGTATGAAAGTATCCCAAGGAGGGGTCCAGATGGAGAAAAATGATCCCCAATCCACCAGGAGAAAGAGGCCACTGTCTGAAAAACACCCAAATGAAAGTGAAATAGAAACATATATGGAAAGCCTGCCTAAGAGTGGAGGTTAACTCAGAACATAAAGCCTAGCCAGCCAGTAACTACTCTGGCAAAGTGTTACTCTTGCTGGCAAGTGGTATTTTTTTTGGGGGGGGGGGTAGGGAGGTTCATGCCCTCCTAACACTCCAGATTCAAGTGTTACATGAATTCTGGTTGTGTTAAAGGAAACTCAGAGCCAGATATCAGGAAAAGGCTAAAATATCAAAGAGAGGAAACAGCATAGACAAACCTCACCCCACTGTCTTCCAGCTTCCTCAGCCTCACTCCTCATGGTTTCTACTGCCTTAATCTGTCTTTCTATGCCTATCTTAAATACCTTCTTTGGCCAGTTGTTTCACATCCAGGTTAAGATTAATGGTGTGGGCTACTATTTGGTAGTTTGCCTTGAACTCACAGAAACACAGATTTCCTCTGTTTCCAGAGTTATGAGATTAAAGGGCTGGCACCACCACTGCCTGCCTGGGAGCCTGTAACTCCCTCTGTAAAACAATCTGGCCTCAAATTCAGATCTGATGGGATTAAAGGCAAAGGTCACTGCTCCCAGTCATTCCCTGTGCAGGGATTAAAGTTGTAAATTACCACTTTCTGATTCTCCTGTATTGACTGTATAGATCTCTGATATTTCAGACAGGTTCTTATTAAATATGAACATATCACCACACCCCTTCCTCCCATATCTCAATTTATTCTCTCTGCCTGCCAGCCCCACTATCCCTTCTCCTGCCTTTCTATTGATGGCTCAGCTCTATCAGGTCATCAGGCATGTTAGACAGGAAAGAAAATCACAGCTCCCCAGAGTAAAACAAATACAAAATAAACACAAATAGTATTCTACAACAGTAGTTGAGTTCTTTAATCTACAATCTTAGTTGGTTTAATCACAAGGACAACAAGGTCATTGATCTGTGGAGTAATGGAGTGGGATCAGCTCCTAGATTCAACATAAAAGAGCTTGCTATAGACACATTTTTCTACATGGCAGGAGGTACTGCTGTTCTAGAACTAATATGTCTTCCCAGTGATAAAACATTTCACACACTTGAAAGTTTAATAAACCAAAATCTCCTTAATAACCATATGTATTCAGTGCTGATTAATGCTAAAAGAGAAGCCACCATGGCACAGATTTTGCATTCCACATATGCTGTTATCCTTAAGTCTCTTTTAGGTTCAGGCCCAAGGTTATACTTTTAACTATTTACATAGGAACAGAAAAATGCAAGTTTAGTCACTTAAGCGAATGAAGACTGACAGAGCAAAACTATTGTTTAGATCATGCATTATGACCTAAATATGAACACATCACAATGTGTGATTTAAAATATAAATACATCATAATATATGATCTAACATTTACATTTAAAAGATGCATCAATTCCACAACTGTCACAAAGGACCTTAGACAAAGAAAAAGAAACATGGGTAAGTCACCTATCCACACTATGTAATGAACAACTTTTCTGAGCTACTCTAACATTTTGCCTCCAAGCAAGCTGGCTAAGAGGAAGGCCACAGTTGCTTCTATGAAGAACCAGAAAGAATTTAATTAGTCCTATCTTAAGGCTATGATGTTATTATAAAGGCTTTCACTTCTCAGGCCTTATTCTTCATATATGGGAGTTTCGCTAAAAGTGTCTGTGTACAATACCTGCGGAGGCCAGAAGAGGTAATCAGAACCTTGGAGTCTAGCAATGTGAACTATGTCCTCTGCAACAACACCAAGAGTTCTTAATTGCTGCTATCACTCTAGCCACATTTTTAATTTAAAATTTAGTTTGATCAATTTTAATTATTACTTCCCCCTTCCTTTATCTCATTCTACTCCCTCCCAAATTCGTTCCTTGCAATTTCTTTCTTATTAAGTATGAGTGAGTATGTACAAATATATGAGCAAAACCTGCTGGATCTATTTCTATTGGTTCTATTGTACATCATGGTTTCAAGACTGAATATGCTGTTTTGGAAACACAAATAGGGAGTTTATTCCTGCCTGATGGCAATTTACCAACTTTCACAATTTCACTCTTTTTTGAGCAACATAAGTCTGACCCTTGGCTGGCCTAGGCTGCTTTGGACAGAAAACAATATCAAGAATAGAAAAGTTGGAAGGGTGAATATCTCAGGTAACACTTACTGGTGCCACAACCGTGAATTTCTAGAGCTGCAGAAAAGACTATGGACACTGTCCTGATCCAATCACAGTCTTCCTAGGTTCCATGGGCCTCCCACCATGCCCCATTGAACATTTTCATTTTGGATGACTTTGAAATCTTGAAATTTCTGCCTCTACTTTGTAAGTATCATTGTTACAGGCTTATGCCATGATTCCTGGCTTAGTTGGTTTCAAATTTATTAGTGAGGCATTAGAATGATAGGATGACTAAGATAAGCAGTTATACTTAAGTATATTTGAAACAATTTATCTCTGAAATCCTAAATTTCACCATCTGTAAAATAAGAACAGTACTCTGCCCTAGTTCCTTGATAAATTTTAACAGACTCAAAGATAAAGAAACACTATATTGCTTGTAGTTGTAAGACAGTGGACTTTTAAGGCAGGTGGGCTCCATTTTATGGGCCCCCTTCTGTTACTGGACTTAGGATAAGAGCCTGTGTCCTGGCTATTCTAACCATTCAGGCTCAAACAGTAACCCCTATTCTAGACTCCTGCTTTATCTGTCATTTCTGACACTTGTTACCATGACACTTTCATGGTGATCCTGTATCCCTCTGAAACAAAGAGCCAAATTAAAGAGCTTTTTAAATTGACACACACATTATATTACAACAGAAAAGGCATACCCATAGTTTAACAATAAATTAGTTATTTCATGTTATTGAAGTACAATATGAAGTTTTCTAAGGAGCACTTTCTCACTTAAATTCATAGGGCTCTTAATCCCCAGTGAGTTTGCAGGTGCAAACAAAATAGAAACAAATATAATCATGTTGAACAGGTTGTTGACATTGTAAAAATTTCTTCTCCAGAATATATACTCTATGTAACTGAATGTAAGTGTGTTGGCTAAAGATTTTACCAAAGGATTTAGAGTAAAAAGATATGAAATATTGATTTTCTTCAGTAATCAAAGATTATTGAAATATGCAATAAAGTTTTTCTTCTGTATAAGTACAAAACTTTACCACATTGACTACATTTATATGGCTTCGCTGTAATGCTTTCTTTTCACATCATTTTGAACATTCATACCACATGTAAAGACTATAACACACTGATTACATTCATAGGGTTTTCCTCCAGTATGTTCTTATATGTATTTGAAAATAACTGACTTGCAAAAGCTTTACCATACTAATAACATTCATAAGGCTTCTCTCCTGTATGTGTTCTTTTATGGTATTGAAGAGAACTGTGATACATGAAGGCTTTATCACACTGATTACATTCATAAGGCTTCTCTCCTGTATGTGTTCTTTTATGCTGTCGAAGACGACTGTCTCGGGAAAAGGCTTTACCACACTGATTACATTCATAGGGTTTCTCTCCTGTATGTGTTCTTTTATGCTGTTGAAGAGAACTGTGGTATGCAAAGGCTTTACCACACTGATTACATTCATAGGGTTTCTCTCCTGTATGTGTTCTTTTATGCTGTAGAAGAGAACTGTGACACCCAAAGGCTTTACCACACTGACTACATTCATAGGGTTTCTCTCCAGTATGTGACAGTTTATGTCTTAGAAGACGATTGTGCCTTATAAAGGCTTTACCACACTGATTACATTCATAGGGTTTCTCTCCAGTATGTGTCATTATATGCCTTAGAAGGTCACTGTGCCATATAAAGGCTTTATCACACTGATTACATTTATAGGGTTTCTCTCCAGTATGTGACAGTTTATGTCTTAGAAGATGATTGTGCCTTATAAAGGCTTTACCACACTGATTACATTCATAGGGTTTCTCTCCAGTATGTGTTATTATATGCCTTAGAAGGTCACTGTGCCATATAAAGGCTTTATCACACTGATTACATTTATAGGGTTTCTCTTCAGTATGTGTTCTTTTATGCTGTTGAAGAGAACTGTGGCATACAAAGGCTTTATCACACTGGTTACATTCATAGGGTTTCTCTCCAGTATGTGTTCTCTTATGCCTTAGAAGATGACTGTTTTGTATAAAGGCTTTACCACACTGATTACATTCATAGGGTTTCTCTCCGGTATGTGTTCTTTTATGGTATTGAAGAGAACTGTGACACCCAAAGGCTTTACCACACTGATTACATTCATAGGGTTTCTCTCCAGTATGTGTTCTTTTATGCTGTTGAAGAGAACTGAGACACCCAAAGGCTTTACTACACTGATTACATTCATAGGGTTTCTCTCCAGTATGTGTTCTTTTATGCTGTAGAAGAGAACTGTGGTATACAAAGGCTTTACCACACTGATTACATTCATAGGGTTTCTCTCCAGTATGTGTTATTATATGCCTTAGAAGGTCACTGTGCCTTATAAAGGCTTTACCACACTGATTACATTCATAGGGTTTTTCTCCTGTATGTGTTCTTTTATGGTATTGAAGAGAACTGAGATACCCAAAGGCTTTACCACACTGATTACATTCATAGGGTTTCTCTCCAGTATGTCTTCTTTGATGCATTTGAAGATTACTGAGTTGTGAAAAGGCTTTGCCACATTGATTACATTCATAGGGTTTCTCTCCAGTATGTGTTTTTTCATTCCATTGAAGATCAGTGTCATATGAAAAGGCTTTATCATATTGAGTATATACAGGTTTGTCCCCATTTTGACTTTTCTCAGGCCTGCAAGGATAATTAGTACATGTAAACACTTTAACCACATTCAATAACACTGTTGAATGTTTCTATCGGTATGAATTAATTTTACAATTTGGTCCAATTGTAAATAGGAATCAGATCTTAAGGTTTTCTTCATGTGTTTATATTCATGTTGTTCACCTTCATTAAGGGTTGTTTTGCATCTTTAAAGATATTTTTGATGCTAAGATTCTTTATTACATGGTTCGCTTTTTATAGAATTTGTATTATATGAGATTTTTCATGCAATTAAAAAAACTGTAAAACCTCAGAGCTTTACAACCCTTATTGCATTCATAAATTTTCCTACATGTGAGTCATACTATTTGTTAAGTTAACTAGGACAAACAGAAGCATTTACATAGTCCTACTATTCATAGGACTTTTTTGCAATGAGTTTGTTGATGTGTTAACATAGAAAACAATTACTTGTATACTTGAATCAAATTCAACAAGCATGCCTAACATGGAGACTGCTGTATATCTAATAATTGTTCTGAGAGACATATTATGTCTTTTCATATACGTATGCTCATATAGCTTTATACAGAAGGACATATAATATACCTAGTAAAGGAAGAATAACAAATAAAAGATTTCCACATTGAATTCACAGTTTAACTTTATGCACCTAATGGACTTGTACTATAGGGATTAAGGTTCTCCACAACTGCCCCTTGACTCTTTACTCTGGCTGTTCCTCTCACTAAACAGTATAGTCACAACAAGTATCTGAGTAATGATAGCTATGGACTATTTGCTTATTAGAAGGTTTTAGAGATACATTTATCACCTTTTCAATGTGCATACCTTTTGTGATATGAGTGGTATAAAATAAATGAGTTGACAGTTCTACAACACAGCTCTCATGGTGCTATGATTAAAATGATGATATCAGTTAAGGCATTGTTTCCTTATCTTCTTTCTTAAAAGAATGCCTTGCTATTGCAATACACCTACCTGAAATTGAGGTATATAGTCTTGTAAGAATTTAATAATTATCAATGTACTTTAAGCTGTGCTTATTTACACTGTTGCTTTTAAAACTTCTAGGACACATTACATTTTCTTCAGAGGCACATTTTTATTAGCTTTCACATCAAGATTACCTTTCATGTCTTCTAGAATTTTGAAAGTGTTCTTCAATATTATGGTCTTCCCAACTGTATCCTAAAATATAGTACCAGAAATTGTATATTATTAAAAATTGTATAAAATGTAAGTTAATATCTCCAATAAACCTTAGAACTATGTCTGATTTACTCCCCTCATTTTTCTTTATCAAATTACAGAAGATAATTAATAACCAAGGAACTGCTATCCCCTTATTTTAAAACATGAAGAAAAATTTAGTCTTACCTATAGT
This sequence comes from Phyllotis vaccarum, assembly GCA_033318265.1. Taxonomy (NCBI): domain Eukaryota; kingdom Metazoa; phylum Chordata; class Mammalia; order Rodentia; family Cricetidae; genus Phyllotis; species Phyllotis vaccarum. The sequence continues at coordinate 10,323 of JARWLC010000001.1, forward strand.
TGTGAGGTTCCTGTAGGTCTCCAGCATCACATCTTTGTAAAGATTCTTCTGGGAAGGATCCAGCAAAGTCCACTCTTCCCAAGTGAAGTTGACATGTACATCTTCATAGGTCACAGCATTCTAAAATATTCCATACACGTATACAACAGAAAGTATGATACTGACAACATAGTAAATGTTTTTTTGACAGTATAGTCATATAATTCTGGTGATCCCCACACGTATTGTATGAGAAGACATTATAATGTAATCACCAAGTCATTTTGTTAGAAAAAAACTGAACAGGAGAGTTACCTCTGTCATTTCTGTACCCTTTGAAGGGGAATATCACCATTCAAGAGAAATAGCTATTAACAAACATAGAGAAGCAAATAGATCAACAGTACAAAGTAGACATAAGGGAAATTGTGTAAAAAGCTACTAACTACAAACAAAAAGAAACCCTAAGATGGATAAACTGGGTGCATTACCTCACACCATTTACCCCAGCACTCAGAAGGCAGACATCTTCCTTTGAGTTGAATGTCACCCTAGTCTATGCAGTCATGTCCAGGAAAGCCAGACATACACATCAGGAACTTTTCTACTATGCAAAAATTAGTTAAACTAATAAAAAAGATAAAGGAACCTAGAGGATTTTACTGAAGATCTTATAGAATGTTATACATTCACTCCAGTATTCATCTTCCAGAAGCCTGTTGAAACAATATTAGTAAGATTTTACTAAAAGGCACTGCATATTTAAACAGTTCCAAATGAACAGATGAAAACAGTAACGATATAAATATTGATCATCAATAATCAACACAGGGCAGGACAGATGGCTCAGTAGTAAACAGGCTCAATTGCCAGTACTTACATAGGGGATTATAATTATCAGTTATTCCAAGTTCAAGTTTTTTGAGACCATCTTTTGCAACATTGTACATATCTATGCATATAGGTAAAATAGTAATAACCATTGATAAAGTTCAAAACAAACACAACAGGAGGAAAGAAGGTCATGCACTTGCAATCTAATAACTCAGAAGGCCCAGACAGTACTAATAGCATGAATACATGACACTCTGGGAACCAGAATGATACCCTCTGCCAAATTTTTTAAAATTCAAGATATGTGTGAAGCTCACTACAATAGCATATACTTGACATGTACAAAAACCTATACTCCAGGCCCTTCACCCAACAACATAAAAGCAAAATGCAAGGAATGTTGGCCACCTTTAATCCTAGGATTTGGAAGTCAAGAGTCAGGGGGATCATTGAGTTCAAGGCCAGCCTGGTGTACAGAGATACTTTGAGGACATCCACAGCCACACAGACAAATCTTGTCTTCAAAAACAAACAATCTGAAACAGCAGGCTCCAAAACTGCCTTAGCTCTGAATAGCAATTGCTTCTACTGTATCTTATGTGATTTAGAGACAGAGTATATAATAGTGGTGAAGATATAACAGCACAAGAAGAAAGCTGGCTGATTAGTTTCAACCACAATTCAACAGACACAAATAACAGGAAGTGGGTTGATGCTAGATTGTCATCACAACCCCAGTGAGGAATTTTATTTGATTTACAAGAAATCAAAAGAAGGTCCTATGGGAGAGACATGTTCAAATACACATCTTGGAGGTTTTCATCCAATCACTTACATTCTGACCCAGGCTCATGGTCATCAATGGAGAAAATGCATTTAGTCACTCCAATAATCCTCATAGTCTGCATCAGCTACTAAAATGTTTAAATGTTCAAAGTCTCTTCCAACATTCAAGACATTCTCTTGACAGTGATCTTTTGTAAAGTCAGAAAACAAGCTTCATCTTTCCAACATACAATGGCACAGAATATCATTTATATTCCAAAACAGAGAAATGGAGACATAGTGAGGGAAGAATGAACCAAAGCAAAACTGAAGCACAGCAGGACAAACATTACATTTTTTTTTGCTCTGTCTCAGCTGCATGGGGCTGCAGTTTTAAAGGGTTTAAATGCATACATCTGTTTTTGGTTACTTACACTCCATATATGCAGCTAGCCCTCCATGAAGAAGTCTCACATCTTAGACATCTCAATACCTTGTGATCTCAAAATGCAAGCCAGGCTTTTTTGGACTATTTCTCTGAGATGCACTATATTTGTTTATAAGATGAAACATTTGTTTTAGTGATGTGCTACATTCTTTTATGTTGCATTTGTTTAACTATGTGAAACTGTGATGCTTTGCCTGTCTAAAATACCTGATTGGTCTAATAAAGAGATGGCCAATAGTTTGACAAGAAAGAATCAGCAGGGCTGGCAGGTAAAGAGAATAAATGGATGAGAAATCTGGGAGGAAAAAAGGAAGGAGGAGTAAGAAAAGCAGAGGGCATCAGGGGAACCACCCAGCTATAGAGCAAGCCACGGAGTAAGAAGTATAGAAAAGTATATAGAACAAATAAAGATAAAACCACAGAGGGAAAAGGTAGATGACATAATTCAAGAAAAGCTACAAATAAGCCAAGCTAGGGACCGGCATTGATAACAAAGAGTAAGCCTCTGTGTATGTACTTTATTTGAGGGCTGGGTGCCAGGCTCCCAAAAGAGAAAAAAACAAAACAAATAAAAAAATCCCCACCTTGCTTCATGGGGATTTAATAAAAGCTCCAGAAGATTAGGAGATATAAAAGGGATATAACCACAGACAGTTTAGGAGGATTAGAGAGTGGTGATTCACACCTGTAATCCCAGCATAGGGAGTATCCCCGGAGTGGTGACCTACTCCCTCAATTCAAACTGAGTTGAGGCCATCTTAGTTTACAGAAGGAGTTCCAGACTCCCAGGCAGGCAATGGTAGGGACATGCCTTAACTGAGCAAAGAGAGCATTTAAGGCAGGTGAAGAAAGACAGGTCAGAAGATGCCAGGGGAAGCCAGGCTAAGGAAGCTGGAGGACAACTGGGTAAGATCTGACTGTGGTGTTTACTCTAATATCTCCAACTTTCTCAGAGATCTATCCCTGACTTTCAATTATTCATGCAACAATTGGTGTCCAACTTTGAGGTACAAATTCCTCCCCTCCCTACCCACAAAACTGCACTTGCTAGCCAGAACAACACGTGGCTTAAGTAATAATTACTGGCAGGCTAGGCTTTCTGTTCCAAGTTAGCCTCCAGCCTTAGGAAGACCAGCCACAGGTGTTTCCATTTCACTCTCATCTGGGTAAGTCTTTCAGACAGTGGCCTCCTTCTCCTGGTGGGTTGTTTCTTTTTTCTTTTTGGACTCCTACTTGGGTTGCCATCACACTAGGTTAGCTGCCCCATTTCACATGAATTGAATCATCAACAGACAACAATCGGTAAATAAATCATTTTTTTTAAAGAGGGAATTTGTTTAAAGCAATGGAGGGTGCTTGATCATACTGTAACCTCTCATTAGACAATTTGATATTAAAACCAGTGAAGGAAAACACATAACTTAGAACTGGAGTGAATGATGGGCTGGAGAAGGGAAAGAGGAAGAAAAGAGATGAATATAACAAAAGCCTACATTGAGAGCCATGGAAAATCAACACGTCACTATCACAAACACACACTCACACAGAAACATAAACACACATAGAAAAAATACAGGGGGAGGAAGAGACTAAGAACTTAAGGATAGGCAGGCCACGGGACACTGGAAAAAATGGATTAATATTGTGAAGCTAAGTGGACAGAGCACTAAACTAAATTAAAGTTACTTACCATTATATTTATAAATTAATAAACCTCTAATTGTTCAACCCAGATGCAGCTAATTGAAGTAGATTGTGATTGACACAGTAATACTTATGTGGATAATGTATAAAGAATAAGTAACTACAAATGCTCAGTCTTAAACATTTTAACTCAGTGTGAAAAAATGCAGGAAAAAGAATTGAAGGCAGAGGTGTGATCCATCCTAAATCCCCTAATGCTTATCTCTAGTGCTTCAAAAGCTCACCAGCTGAAGCCTCTGTTCATCCTGTCCACATCTCCTTTGGAGCCCACAGACCATCTTCTCTAACATTCCTTTCCCCCAAATTTTCTGCAGCCTAGCCACCAACACCAGCAGTCATTCTCTGGGAAGACACCAAAAGAGCAGGCCAATAACTCAAGTAATACACAACGATCACACTCAGGAAAAAATACAGAGAGGAAATAAGAACCAAAGAACATAATAGTCACACAACCCAGAAGTCCACACTTTGACCTATAACCATCCCAAACCCAGATAGCGAGGCGATAGCATAAGAACATTGTCAATAACACCCAGGGCAATAATTATCCACCAGAAACCCGCTAGCACGGTAGGCCCTGAATATTCAACATTGATTCAGAACAAGAAAATGATCCCAACACCAATCATATGAAGATGATGGAGGACTTTATTAAGTAAATGAGTAAATCCATTTAAGAAAGCCATGTGGTTTCCCGGCTTGACCATGGTCTCTGCTTGGCTCCCAACAACAGTACAAATATCACACCACACAACCTATGGTACCAGTTCCTCCTCAATGCCTAGCCTTAAGCAGGCAACAGGAAGAGCCCGGCACCACTTCTGACTGGCAGGTTGCCTGGAGGGCTTGATTGGCTAGTGAGGCCTGAGTGATAAAAACAGCTCACATTGGGTTACACTGTTCTTAAGGACACAGCACAATTGTTCCTGACCTTTTCTAGATCAAGAGAGAGATGTATTTAAGCAGCACTTGCTCCTGGCTCCATTAGCAATCCCTGCTATCTTCTTGCACTTCATAGACACTCTCCATTTCTTCTCCAGACACTTTCCATTCCTACTCCACAGACACTCTCCATTCCTTCTCCACAGACACTCTCCATTCCTTCTCCACACTCTTCATTCCTTTTCCACAGACACTTTCCATTCCTTCTTCACAGACACTCTCCATTCCTCCTCCACAGACACTCTTCATTCCTTCTCCACAGACTCTCTTCATTCCTTTTCCACAGACACTTTCCATTCCTCCTCCACTGACACTCTCCATTCCTTTTCCACAGACACTTTCCATTTCTCCTCCACAGACACTCTCCATTCCTTCTCCATTGCAACCCCTATCTTCCTGCACTGTACAGACACTTTCCATTCCTTCTCCACAGACACTCTCCATTCCTTCTCCAGCCTGTGCAGCCCACTATACTCTGTGGGGTAGGTTGAATCCTGGAAGATTTCTATGTTTAGTTTTGTTTTCTATGTGTTTATTTTTTGGTTTTCTATGTTTACTTTCAGTTTGTATGTTTCTATTTTGAATATCCTTAAGTAAACTGGCCTTTGGACCTTCTCAATACTTCTTGTAAATGAGCCCAAAATTTGAAAATATCTGTAAATAACCTAATTTGACTTGCAGAAGAAGGTCCAGTGGCTGGGACTGAGAGAAGTCTCTTTTGCTTGATTTGGAAGCTGGTATCTCAGTTTTGGTTTTGACTCTTGGCATCAGAAGGTATGATTTTTTTTTCTGTTTGTAGTCTTATATCTTATGATTCTATTTGTCCTCTTTCTTACTCATGAGACTGACAGTATGGGATAGACTAACTGTACTCCTACCCCTAATGTTCCCTAGTCTTCTGACAAAGCAACACAGGCAGTGGTGCAAGCCTCTGAAGAACAGATGATTACTAGTTGGGGGGACCATTGGCACCTAGTACCTGGGTGCTAGAGTGATTCACAATCACCATGGGGCCCAGACAGTACAGGTTTGAGGGCTACAGTGCAAGGAGCTACAGGTAGACTTTGTAGTCAAAAGAAGCAGAAGCCAGTGGGTAACTTTTGGAACTCAGAACTTGCCTGAAACTGGATGCAAGTGCAACTCAGAGATATTGAAGAACTGCCCTATGGACTCACAACCACAGAGTGGCTTACAGAGGCCCACTTCCAGTGGGACCAAACAAAGATGAGAAGTCACTTCCAATCTGCTTCTCTGGTGGACTTAATACATTCACAGGTGTGATTGGTGGAGTGGCTGCAAAGACACAATGCTACTCACTCAGGTAGGTGATTACACCTCTACCACCAGGGTCCTGAATGCCATCAGCATTTTCAGCATTTCATGACCTTTCTGTCATGAAACTTGTTTTATGAACCAGCCTTTATTACCATAGAGAAAAAATACACAGTTTTTGGTCATTCAGATTAAACAGATTATGGATACCTGACATCATTTGGAGGAGTTGGCTACAAATTATTATTGAGTAGGATTTAAAAAACCTATTGCAAGTTTCAGATGCTTCACTACAGTGTTGATGCAAATTTAGAATCATAGCTTTCTCATTAATAACCTTTAATATGTAGGCTGCAACCAGAATATGTGAACCAGATTAAAGTTGGATCCTATACTTTACTTGATTTTCTTATGGTTTTGGTACTTTTGAGTCAGAGTTTATCTGTGTAGTCATGGAACTATACCTTTTTATGATAGAGAAAAATTTATGCAGACAACTTTATGGAAATACCAGTGTCATATATTCAGTATAGTAATTATCATTAACTATTCCACAAAATACTAGAACAGAAGTAACCCACAGTCATCTCTGTCTCTCTTACACACACACACACACACACACACACACACACACACACACACACACACACACACACACACAGAGAGAGAGAGAGAGAGAGAGAGAGAGAGAGAGAGAGAGAGAGAGAGAGAGCAAAGCCAAAAGGAGAAAACCTGGAAAGCCAACAGTCTGTGTGTCTCTCTCTGTTATGCTCTGTCTCTGACAAATGCACTCAAACAATAACAATAAAAATAAGTAACAAGAATTAATATAGACAGTCTCATTGATATCTCTCAATATAGTCTCAATAAACCCATGAGAAGATACAGACTAGCAGAATAAATATTAAAACAAGGTCAATTTTTCTGGTGCACACAAGAATCATACCTCAACATCAAAAATAAAGATCACCATCTGCTAAATGGTAGGAAAAAGATATTCCAAACAAATAGACATATAAGCATGATTGTGTAGCCATTTTTACATTTATTAAATATTCTGCTATACCTTAAACACCATTAAGGTGGACTAAAACTTAGAATTGTACTTTATTTTTAGAAGTGGGAAGATGTCTTTACAATGAGGGACTATATAGTTTGCTACAAGTATATAAATATGATTATAAATGTATATAGTTTGATATAAATATCCCTAAATTATCTCTAATTTTATATCTTGCTTACATTTTATTCTCAAAAACAGACATGCAATAATAAGTACTTTTAAAATAGTAGATCAAGAGTCTCATAAGTTAAAAGAGAAACAGTGTTATTAATATATTGGGTGGTTGTTCTAAGTATTAAATAATCAAACAATAAAATGTACATTATCATGAATAAATCTTAGACTTTATGAGCAAACCGAGTAGCCTACGTTATACACTTAATGTCACTGAACACAAGAAGCCAAGATTGCTGCTTTTAACTAACACACAGAAATTGAAAACCTATGGAATAACAGAGGAAAACAATAGCAAAATTATAAGTAAAAATTTTGAAAGAGCCTAATTCTGATAACACTAGGAATATTTGTATGTACATATGATCACCAAGACACCTCTGAATACATAACTAATAAAGCGCAGAGTCAATCTATATGGCTATATAATATAGGTCTGATTGACAGTTATACTAGAAAGTATTAAGTCCAAGGATGACAGGAAAACATATTCATGCGTCATGCCTTAAGAATAGACAGGCAAGAATATCTGACACATACCCTTGGAGACGCATGCTAATTAATTTAGAAAACTAAATAAGAGTATTAAAAAAATACAAAGGTTATGAAGATGCCTCAGACAGAAAGGGCCCTGCAACCAAGGCTGAAAACTCGCCAAACCCACAACACCCACCTCTTAGAAGGAAACAAATGTTCTCTATTTGTCCTTTGGCCTCAACATAAACTCTGTGTAATATGTGTATGAACATACAGTAGAATATTGAACACGTGATCAGATTAACATGGCAAGCCTTGTACTTTTGTCCTTTTATTATCCTGCTAGCATCAGCTCCATTAGTTTATTCGGAATAATTCAAACAATATACCTTAAGTTAAATTGCTCTTCTAAAATAGTTTTTTCTCCAAGACTTTAATCAACCCATTTAAATTGCAAAACTCAACTCTCGTTCTAGCAACAAAATTCATTCATACTAATTAAGTCCTAGACATTTTTAATACTTGATATTTATAATTTTTAACTTTTATTTTTATTTTGCATATGTATTAATATAAAGGTGCACATGTGTACAGGGTGCAATGTTCATTAGTGGGCAGGAGAATAACTTTGGGTGTCATTCCTCAGGTTGATTTAGAAATAAAGACCAAAGTGTATGATACCTGGAGCAGATGCTACTGACATCCACAGAATCCTTCTCTACTTTATTATTCTGAACAAAATCACCAAGCTCAGTAAAGAGTCAAATGTAAAAAAAGACAGAAATATTAGACGGTTTAATATCCAAATATAGTGAACTCTTAGGAAGAATATCAAATTGTTTTTAAAAGAATGTTAAAAGATAAACTGATTTTGAGGGTTTATTTATTTACTTAATTAGTTGGTTACTTTATTTTATTTCATTTTTACTACATAACCAGGCTGGCTCTTAACTCATGGTCTGTATTCTGCTTTGCTTTTCCTCAATGTGAAACAAACTAGAATTATTTGGGAAGAGGAAGTTCAATTATAGGGCATAATTTCGAATAATAATTTCTGAGGGAGGACCAATCTCACTGAGGAGCCATATTATTCCTAGGAAGGTCATAGAGCAGAGCTGAAGAAAGGAAACAGAATTTTTAGATGTCTGTATTTTATCTATGGGGGGGGGGAGTGTGTAGATATTGATAGGAAACAAAGATTTATGAGGAAATAGTGATGGAAAAACAATAATTAAAATACATTGCATTAAAATCTATTAAATTTTTAAAAGGAATAAAATGAATAAAGAAAGGAAACTCTACCTCCAGGGTTCTGCTTTAAGTTCTTGACTGAATTTCCTGGCTGAAGAACTATGAACTAGACCTGTAAACTAAGTCAAGCTTTTCTTTATCCAAAACAGAGTGAAGGCAGTGAGTTTAAAGCATCCTATGAAATGGAGAGTAGAAAATGAAAACAGGCAGAGGTACAGGAGGCCAGGAAGTAAGAGCTGGTTTTGATCAAGACATAAGAATACATTCATAGAATAATAAAGGGTCACAAATGTAGGGATGACAAGCCAAAACAGCCAATAACCCTGAATTTCTCAACATTGTGGGGATTCAATAAAAGCTTCAGAAGTTTTGGGGATATCAGAGGGAATCTGCCCACAGTTTATGTGGGGAGTTGATAAAAGCTCCAGAAGTTCCAGAGCTCTAACCACAGTCAGTCTAGGAGAATCAGAGAGTGGTGATTCAAACCTTTAATCTCAGGACAGGGAGTATCCTGGGAGTGGTGACCCTTAATCCCAACAGAGTGGAGGTCACTTTATATTATAGAAGGAATTCCAGGTTCCCAAGCAGGCAGGGGTGGGGCCACACCTTAATTTACCTAGAGAGTATTAAGGCTTAAGGCAGACATAGAGTGGGGAGAAGCCAAGCCAAAGGAAGCAAGGCTGAGGAAGCTGGAAGACAGCTGGGTAAGATCTGACTGTGGTGTTTATTCTCTCTAATATCTCCAACTTCTTCAGTGATCTATCCCTGAGTCTCATTTATTTGTGCGACACCACATGATTTCAGTCAGCTTTAAGTCTATCTAGGTAGAAGGAAAGCAACTGCAACATGACATGTCACTATAACACCTATAAACTAAATGAATCTTCTTAGAATGCAAGAAAGGTGTTTTTAAGCTGCACAGGAAAGGCTTCATAGTATCCACAAGAAAATGTCAGTATTTATTTAAAGAGAGAATATATGAAACTATAAAGACCCTCAAAGACTAAGAAATAAAGTCATCTAACAGCACAACTATCTGTGAGAAAATGTACAGTAAGATGAAAATTTATATAAAAGATTTATTCAGCAAAAGGCTTGATATATTTACTAAAACCAAATCAAAGAAAGATATTTTCAAATATCAAACAATTATTTCTAAGGAAGGAAACAGCTCAATGGTAGAGCAACTGCCTAGCATGAGCCCTGCCTGGGTTTTACTCCAAGATGAAAATTACCTAGAATAATGGAACATCTAAGATATGCAAAAATAATAAATATAAAAGCAAATAAGCTTCTAAATATATAAGGTAATAATTATAATTTAGAACAAATTTGTAGAGACATTGTCCAAAGGGTCAAAAAGCAAACATAAATTACATAAATCTCAATGAAAAATTTATGGCAGAATTATGAGTTTCCTCAAGAATAAAATTAGAGCTTTACGACACATCAAGCCTTAAGGTTGCTTGTAATGCTGGATTGCCTCAATGTTAAAGTCCCCTGTTTGATATAATTTGTGCCTCATGGCTGGTTGTAACTCAGGAGTGGTCTGAGGCCAAATGTCTGGACAATCCTGTGTGCATCCTACCTACTAAATCTCTAATAAGAGTTTTGACTCCATATACTTACCTTTGGAGTGTTTTAGAAGCAGACATCCCTCTGTTACATTATTTTTTGTGAGACTTAATATCTCCTGAGCATTCATAAATCCTGTATATTAACAATTCTACTCTTCTATATCACAACTTACTGGTTGAGTGCTACCTAACACATGAGATGCCTTTTATAACCTCCACAAAATTAACTGTAAATGAATCTTACATGTAAAGATTGAATGCAAGTGCTAAACTTCTAGAAAGTACTAGAGAAACTAGGCCTCTTCAAGTTTGGCAACCAGTTTTCTATGGGTTCACTAAAAGCATGTTAAAGTTGACTACAAAGATGTTTCTACACATAGCTCTCTGCTCTCAATTCAATGGGTAGATTCAAGCCACAAAGTAAAGCTATTCAAATGCATGGTCTGGGGTTTTCAAAGAGCACTTAGGACCTCACACAACAGGGATTCTGGCTGCAAGTTTCCTCCCAGAAGAAGCCACCACACTAGCTCCTGCACCACACTATCTGGTTCACCCCATCTGCAGACAACAACCCTTCACTTACCATTTTGTGGTTTCCCAGCTTGGCCCTGTTCTCTGCTCAGCTCCCTGAAACAGCACAAACAGCACACCACACAAACCTTTAACACCACTTCCTGCCCAAAGCAAAGGCTGAGCAGGCAACAGGAAGAGCCCGGCACCACTCATGACTGACAGGTTTCCTGGAAGAGCCTGATTGGCTAATGAGGCCTGAGTGACAAGAGGACCTCCCATAAGGTTGCACTGTACTTAAAGACTCAGGAACCTGACTCTACCTTTCACTCCAAAGACCTGTTGCAGATCAGCAGTGATATGCATTTCAAAAGCACTTGCCTCTGGCTCAGATAGGAAACCCTGCTATCTTCCTGCATTCCATAGGCATTTTCTGTTCCTCCTCCAGCTGTATTGTACTACTCTGTGGGGTGGGTTGAATCCTGTAAATTTTTGTGTCTACGTTCATGTTTTCTGTGTGCCCTGTGTTTACCTGTGGGTTTTTCATGTTTATTTTTATCTTATGTCTTTTTATATTGGATATCCTTTTGTAAATGAATCATTGGCCTTCTCAGTATTTTCTTGTAAATGAGTCCAAAATTTGTAAATGTCTACAAATGGTCTAATTGGCCCTGCAGACAGTGAACAGGCTGGAGAACAGAGATGTCTTTTTTGGTTGATTTGGATTTGATTTTGAAGTTGGCGCCTCAGTTTTGATTTTGACTGCAGGGAGCAGAAAGTCTGTTCTGTTTGTCATCTTATATCTTATGATTCTGTTTGTCCTTTTTCTGATTCATGAGACCTACAGTATGAGACAGACTAAGAGTACTTCAACCCCCATCCCATTGTTCTCAAGATTTTGAGAGCAGTGGTATAAGCCTAGTGGAGCAAGAGAGGGTTACCAGGGTGAGGGCTGTTGGTGCCTAGTTGCTGTGTGCTGTGGTGGGCCCTGAGAACCTAAGAGGGGCCCAGACATTATGATTTGGGAACCTGCCACCTGTGCAAGATTCTGTACAGTAAAGACTTTGCAGTGAAAAGGATGCAGAAGCAAGAGGGAGTTTTTTTGGGACTCAGATCTTACCTGAACTAGGGCACAGGTGAGACTCAAAGATAATGGAGAAATGCCCCATGGGACACACAGCCTACAGAGAACCACTTTGAGTGGGGCCAGGCCAAAATAGGAACTCAATTTCAATCTGCTTCTCTGGTGAACTTGATATAGGTCGGTTTGGTTGAGTGGCTGCAAAGACACAAGTATTCTTATTTAGGCAGGTAGTGATACCTTTACCCACCAGGGTTCTTGATACCACAAGTACCTTTCTGTTTGAAACTGTATTTTAAAACCAGCTTTTGTTTCCATAGAGATAAAATTTTGTTTTTGGGCATTCAGATTCAACAGATTATGGATTTATGTCATCATTGGGAGGGGTTGGCTACAAATTATTATTAATTAGGGTTTAAAAAATACTGCTAGTTTCAGATGCTTCACTACAGAGTTGATCCAAATTTAGTCAGAGATTTCTCATTAATAACCTTATATATGTAGGCTGAAGCCAGAATATGTGAAACCGATTAAAGTTGGATGTTATACTTTATTTGATTTTCTTATGGTTTTGGTACTTTTGAGACAGAGTTTATCTGTGTAGTCCTGGAACTCTTTCTGTAGACCAGAGTAGTTTCACATTCAAAAATTCTAACTGCTTCTGCTTTCTGAGTGCTGAAATTAAAGGTGTGCATGGTCACCAAGCAGCTGAAGATGAATTTCATCATCACAAATGGTCCAGATTAAAGATATTTCTTAATTTTCAAAACATTTAAAACAAATCCCTCACAGGTGGGCCCAACTTTATGAATTTTAATAAATTTGCAGGCCTTCATACTATCTAGAATAGCAATTACAACAGCAAAGAGAGAAGACAGCAGACCTTGGCTTCAGATCTTCTATATTCTTTTTGTTCTAGCTATTTCCAATCTCTTTTTCCTTGAACCAGATATGTGTTTTGACATAGCACTGAATATTATTGTTTTAAACCCCAGAACTTGTCTCTGTTATTATATTTAATTAATCTCTAAGATTCAGGTAAATTGAATTCTCAAACAAAATTTATAAAAGAAAATGCACTTACTTACAACTCACAATATTTATTTCCCTTCCCAAACTCTCTAAACTAGGTCAATGCCTTCTCCACTCCAGAGGAAGGCAATCCAAAAGTATACATTACCAGAGGTGATATTGGGAGAATATCCGAAATTACAGTATCAAAAAGAAGACTCTAATCTTAAAGGCCAAAAACAAGAGGTCAACATAAATTTTATTAGATATCATTTCTAAATCCTGAACTAGAGGACATACAAAGGCTTACATCCAACATTTGGCCCTATGAAAACTGATAAATGATAATTTCTCAGGTAAATAATGGATGATAAAATTTTAATCTTAACAAAATTTAATCATTATAACACACTGATAAGATGTCTAAAGAGAACATTTGATGTCAGCATCTGTAATAAAAGACTAAAAAATTTTATGTCTCTTTTACACGTAATGTATTTTATGGAGCTGGAAGTACACAGAAAAAGAAAAGGAAATATTTTCACAGGCCACTTCTGTGTATGGTATCTGGGGGACTTTTAAAATTAAGTAGGTGTGCAGAATGTGTGTATGGTGGGGTGCACAAAATTTCAAAACGGAGATATGAGGTCATTTGGAATTAAAGTTAGAGAAGTTTGAAAGCCATCAGGCTGAGAATGGAACCAGGGTCATTGGAAGATGAAACAGAGACCCTAGCCAGTGAACCATCTTTCCAGACACATGGAATATATTATTTAATATAAATTTATGTTACATTCCTGTGATAGTCTAGAATGCAGTGAAAAGAAAGCACACCAGTGAACCTAATCCATGCACTTAGAAAGGCCTCTTCTAATGAGAAGACAGAGATGCTGGGGTCCTGGCCAGAAATGGGAGCTCAAAGATCCTCTGATACTTAAGAAATCCTTGTATTTGTGAACTGGAAAATGGTTTATAGACATTAAAATTATACTCTGCCATTTTATGATGGAGAAAAATTAATTCAACTTTATGTGAATTCCAATGTCATATATTCAGTATATTAATATCATCAACTATTCCATGATAATACTAGAAAAGAAAAAACCACAGTCATCACACACACACACACACACACACACACACACACACACACACACACACACACACACACACTTTGCTGAGGCTGTCTTCTAAATCATGGGTATTAAGCAATTCCATCTGTCCAACTGGAGGGATTACAGGCATGAGGTAACACACATGAGAAATGCTTCTGTTTATAAAATGACTCTACATGTGAGAACCAAAGAAGCTTCTCAGCACAAATCTTCATTTCAGTGGAGAATCTTTTAAATAAAGCTAACACACCTCTCAAAATATATTGCTTACACCTTTCTCCATTTTTCAAATGATCAGCAAATCATTACTTTTAGATGATACACTTTTTGTCCACAATACTCCCTCCTCCAAAATAAAAAATATTAGAACCAATAGGAAAAGTATTGTAGATGGCACTGGCACAAGATAAATAACACAAAATATGCAGCTGCAGCCCAGGAGTCATAGGGGAGGATAGGATTAGCTGGAAGATTTGAGAGACCTGAGGTGGCTCTGTATAATTATAACGTCAACAATGTGGTCTAGGCATTTATGACATCACTGGTCTGTCCTAATAACATGTGACATGTGTCAGGAGCAGTCAACTGCCCTATTTACTTCTGTGACCCCATGACCCTGTGACCTCTTGACCTTCTCTTTCCTGCACCCAGTGCCTACTCTGTCCATGATTGAGGGTCCACATCACAGTGATGTCACCAGACACTCCAATGTTTGACCCTGTGTTTGACATGGCAACCTTGTGGGCTACATTCTGGAGCTCACAGGTTTGATCCTCAAAAGTGACCAACATCTCGTTTCTGAGATCACAAGTCACTTGACATGTGACCCATGTCCCCTCTCTGTGGTCACAGTTTACTCACTTCACACATGTTCAATTTCCCCTCTCTGAGGTCACAAGTCACTTCACAGCTGACCCATGTCTTCTCTTTGAGGTCAAAGGTCACTTCACTGGTGATCCCAATGCTGTCTCTGGGGTCAAAGGTAACTTCACACTTGACTCATGTCCCTTTTCTGGGATTACACCACACCCATCTCCCCTTTTCCCTGCACCCTCCCCCTCTCACTCTCCCACTCATAGCCCCAAGGTTTCTCACAGCTAAATACAAAAAAATAGCAAACAAAAAATAAACATGAATATTATAATAAAAAAGAAAAGGAACCCAAGTGACCTGCTCTCATACATACATACACACATACATACATACATACATACTAGGTATGGGGTGTAGATTTTGGTGCTAGCTGTTAGCTGCTAGGTACTAGCTGCTTTGTGCTAGGTGCCAGGTGCTGGGTGCTAAGTACCTACAGCTAGGTGCCAGGTAGTAAGCACTAGCTGCGATTATTTTGGGGTTAGGTGCTAGACGGTGCACGATAAGTACTAAGTGTTGGTTGCTGGTGCTAAATGGTGAATGCTGGCTGACAGTTTCTGTGTGTGTGCTATGTGCTGGGTCATGGGTGCTAGATGCTAGTTAGTGGGTGCTGAGTGTGATATGTTCTTTGGTAGCTGCTAGGTAGTGGGTGTTAAAGTTTTGGAGCTAGGTGCTGAGTGCTTGATGCTGATAGCTAAGGGATGAGTTGTGGGTGGTGAATGCCAGGTCCTATGTGGTGGGTGTTAAGTGCTGGGTGGTGGGTATATGTGTTTGCTAGGATTTTGGTGTAAGACTCTGGATGCCGCTTGCTCGATAGTTGTCCTAGATACAAGGTGATGAGTGCTGGGTGAATAACTGATGTGTGGGAGTGGGCGGGACAGGTTGACTGACAGTCCCTCCTCATCTGTGGGCATGACCAGTGAGTGAATCACAGCTTCTGTTTGTTGAGAACATTGATGGAATGAGAACCCTATTGTGGGTGGAGCCATTGGGTAATTGACAGCTCCTTTTGGGCAGGAACAGTGAGTGACTGACTGTAGGTGTGTGGGTGGAATCATGAGGATTGACAGCACATGTGTGAGAGGGCCCCAAAAATTACTGACAGGGTTTGAGGATGGGAGGGGAGGTGCTGGGGGATTACATGACACAGTGAGTGACTGACAGCATGTGTGTGAGAGGGGCCAGAGAATTACTGACAGTGTTTGAGGATGGGAGGTGAGGTTTTGGGGGGATTACATGACACAAGGACTGACAGCATGTATGTGAGAGGGGCCAGAGAATTACTGACAGTGTTTGAGGATGGGAGGTGAGGTTTTGGGGGGATTACATGACACAGTGAGTGACTGACAGCATGTGTGTGAGAGGGGCCAGAGAATTACTGACAGTGTTTGAGGATGGAAGGGGAGGTGTTGGGGGGATTACATGACACAGTGAGTGACTGACAACCTGTGGGGGGAGAGTGGGCTGAGCCAGTGTGGGACTGACAGCATGTGTGTGGTTGAGGCAAGTGAGTGATTGACAGATTGTCTATGGGCAGGAATAATGACTGCCTATTTGTGGGTGGCACCAATGAATGACCTCAAAGTGTTTATGGAAGGTGCCAGTGGGTCATTTACAACCATCCTCTTTGCAGAAGCAACAGATAGCCTTTTTATGTAAGCTTCTGAAGTAAAAAATATTCAGGTGAGTCCTCCTGCTCCTGGTGTAGGGGTGGGGCCTCGGGTGTGACTTCTGGTTCCAGCACCCCAACCCTTGCCCATGACAATGTCTCCAGGATACCACACACTCAAGTCCCAGCTCTGTATCTACAGTATTGTATTTCTAGATGGTCCACCCCATGTCACTTCTGGCTTGGCCTGCCAGGCATTTCAGGAACATCCAAGTGTAGGACACATGCCTTTAATCCTAGCACTAAGGAAGGAGAGATAAATCTGAATCTCTGTTAATTCAAGGCCTTGTAATCCCATGTATTTGTTTACTCTTTTCTTGAGACCCCCAGAGATCACCAAGGAGCCAGATTACAATGCAAGAATACAAATGTCTTTTTTATTTTCAGGGACAGGTTCAAACCCATTTCTTAAGGAAACCCTATGTTCTGACACAGCAAAAGGAAGAAACATGGTGGTAAGCCCAGGGATAAGAAAGTTTTAAAGAAAAAGTACAAGTGGGGAGCTGCAGGCCTTGACATTTACAGATTGAGTAGAGATATAGAGTAGAGTGATTCCTGGAAACTATTGCTTGAACCTTCAGCTCAGAACAAGTTTTTAATTCACTGGCTAAACTTTGAGCATAAAATAAGAATCTGCTAGCCGTGTATCTGCAAAGATCAAACAGCAGACAGGATATATGCAGGGACATCTGGATCTTAAGTTTCATGGCCTCCAGGGCATCTGCTCCAACCTCACTGTCAGGAAAATTCCATAGATTCCTGCAATACCTAAACCCAAGCCTCAAGGCATCAGATGATCTGAAAAATGGTCCTTCTTTAAGATAGTGTCTGCAAAGTCAAGTCTAGGCTTCCACACACCTGCTCCTAGAGCTAAGTAAAAACTGGCCTAAATCCTAGCATTAAAACGTTGAACCGGAAGTAAGGTATCTGGGCCAGGAAAGAAAGATAAGCTGGAGGAGACAGCAGTGTCCCACCTTTGCCTTCAGGCTGCTTGATGTCAGTCTAATACTCAGAGGTGTTCAGTCTGAGGATTCTGGAAGACAGGCCTAAGGAGTTGGCTAGGTGAGAATTGCCTGATATTTCAGCTTCTCCCCATTATCTGGTTTTGTGTTTTTATTATAGTACCAAATAGATTGTGTAGAATGCCATATTGCTGTGTATGTAAGCACAATATAATCCTAAAGGAGGTTCTCTTGTCACTCAAGCCTCACTAGCCAATCAGGGGCCTGCCAGTCAGAAGTGATGCAGGACTCTACCAGCCACCTGCTTCAGGATTAGCATTAGATAGGAGCTGGCACCAGTGGTTTGTATAGTGTGCTGTGAGTGCTTCTGTAGGGAGCTGGTGATGAAGTGCAGGAACCAGTGTGGCTGGTCTTCCCTGGATCTGGACAGGAAGGTGCAGTAAGAATCTGTCCAGTATGATCTCAAGTGATCCCTGAAGGCCAAAAGGGGCATGGCCAGGAGTGCTTAGATAAGAAGGGGAAGGCTTAAACTGGAAGGGAGGTGGCCAGAAATGGATGGACCTGAAAAGGCGTGGCTTGACCTGAAGAGGCATTATCAGGAATGCAATTAGATTTAGACTTTAAGGAGCATGGCTCAGGCCTGAAGGGTCATGGCTTAGACAGGAAGAGGTATGGCTTTAAATTGATAGGCATGGCTTGGAAATGGCTTGAACAGGAAGAGCGTGGCTAAGAGTACTACATAGACCGGAAGGGGCTTGGCCAGGAGTGCTTAGACAGGCAGGGTGTGGTTTGGTCTAAAACCAGAGTGGCCAGGAGGGCTCAGAGGAGAAGGAGTTTGGCCAGTAATGCTTAGAGCAGGAACATGGTATATCCTAAAATGGGAATGGCCAGCATAGCTTGAAAAAGAAGGGGCGTGGCTCACATTGAAAGGGGCAAGACTTAGACCAGAAGAGGTGTGGCTTAGAGGAAAGGGCATGGTTTAGACTGGAAGGGCATGGATTAGACTGGAAGGGGCAAGGCCAGGAGAACTTAATCTAGAAAAGGCTCAGTGTGGTCCAATGGGGGCTTGGCTAGGATTGCTTATTCTGGGAAGGGCATAGTTTAGACCAGAGGAAGCATGGCCAGAAGCACATGGAACAGAATGGGCTAGGCTAAGACCAAAAAAGGTAAGTTTAAACCGGAAGGCACATGGCCAGAATTAAATAGTCCATGAGGAGCCTGGACAGGAGTGATTAGACTAAAAGAGGCAAGTTTTGAACAGAAGGTGCGTGGCTTGATCTGAAGGAGCATGGTCAGTCATGCAATTAGAGTTAGACTTAAGAATAACGCTGACCCTGACCATGACCACTAACACCTAAACCCTAACCTAAACTAGCCCTTAACCCCTAAAACTAACCCTAACCCTAACCCTAACCCTGAACTCCCCCTAAAGCTAACCGTAATCCTACCACTACCCCTGTAGGGACACCTACTCCTAACCCTAAACCCTAACCCCTAGCCCCAACCATCCCCCAACCCTAACCGTAAAGTACCCCTAACCTCTAACCCTAAACATAACCCTGACCTAATCCTGACCCTGACCTCAAACCCCAGATCCCAACCCTAGACCCTAGAACCTGACCCTGATGCTGACCTTGACCCTAACCCCAGACCCCAGAGCCCATACCCTAGACCCTAGTGTGGCACAAATAAAAGAAAATCAGAGCCAGATATCAGGGAAAGACTGAAATATCAAAGAGAGGAAACACAGTCACATCTCAGGCATCTTCCAGCTTCCTCAGCCTTGCTCCTTGTGACTTCTGTGGCCTCATCTGTCTTTCTATGCCATCCAGTTGTTTCATATAAAGGTTGAGATTAAAGGCTTGGCACTACCACTGCCAGCCTGGAACTCCCTCTGTAAACTAAACTAGCCTAAAACTCAGATTTGCTGGGATTAAAGGTGTAGGTCATCAAGCCCAAATATTCCCTGTACTGGGATTAAAGGTGTGAGTTACCACTCTCTGATCCTCCAAGACTGGCAGTGGGTAAATCCCTCTGATATTTAAGACTGATTTTTAATAAATTTGAAACATATTCCCAAAACCTAAACCCTGACCATGATCTTGACCCTGATGATGACCCTGAACACTAAACCTAAATCCTAACCCTAACCCATACCCCCTAACTCCTATCCTCTACCTTACACCTAACCCTAACCCCTAACCCTAACCCCATAACCCACACACCTAACCACTAACCCCTAACTCCTAATCATAATCCCTAGACCCTAATAAACCAAACCCCCTAACCCAAACATCTAAACCCTAATCCTAACCCCTAACCATTACCCCTAACTCTAACACTAATCCCTAACACTAAACCCTAACCATTGCCCCTAACCCTAACCCTAAACCCTAACACTAATCCTTAACACTAACCCTAATTGGGGTTTGAATATCTTTGTGTTCTCTCTTAATAGGCTTTTTAAAGACTTTCTTCTTGGCTTTCACATTAATTGACTTTTAAAATGATAAAAGAGAAATAAAACAAAAATATTCATAGTAAATAATATGATAAACATGATGATCTTCCCATCCATTCTATTTACCTTTTCCTTTACTGGTTCCAATATCAATTCATCTGGAGTAAGTTCACAAAAAGTCTAAACACCTTCCATTGCCTTAAACAAATTTCCCCTTAAAAAAAATCCAATTTACTCACCATTCTAGATCAGTGATGATTCAGATGACTGTGAAGGGGGGCAGCTACCTACTGTAATAGCAGCCCAAGGAGGGGTCCAAAAAGAGGGGAAAAACCTACAACCCACCAGGATTTTGAAAGAGGCCACTGTCTGAAAAACTTACCCAGATGAAAGTGAAAAAGAAACGTATGGCTTGTCATCTAAACCTTGAGGCTAACTCACAAGAGAAAGCCTATCAGTTGGTAATTACTTCTCCAGCCATGTGTTGCTCAGCCCAGCAAGTGACTTTTTTGGGAATTTGTGCCCCAAAGCTGGACATCAAGTGTTGCATGAATTCTGGTTGTTATTAGATGAAACTCAAGCCAGATATTGAGGAAAAGCTGGAATATCAGAGCGAGGAAACAGAGCACAGTCAAGTCTCACCCAGCCAAGCTATCTTCCAGCTTCCTCAGCCTTCCTCCTCATGTTTCTACAGAATAAACCTGTCTTCCTACACCTGCCTTAAATACCTTCATTGACCAGTTGTTTCACTTCTGGATTCAACTCTGCATCATATTCAAGAGTTAAGATTAAAGGTGTGAGTTACTACTATTTGGTAGTTAGGCCTTGAACTCACAGAAACACAGAAAGATCTGTCTCTGGAGTTATGGAATTAAAGGTGTAGGTCACTACTTCCATCTTTCCCCATGCAGGCATTAAAGGCTTTAGTCACAACTCTGACCCTCCTGGATTATGGGTGGATCTTTTCTCTGATATTCCAGACTGGTTTTATTAAATAAGTAACAAATCACCACAAGCCACCTTCACAAGAGAGTTCTAAAGGAGAACATACATCAGGAACAAGTTTTTAAAGTAGACAAGTGTAAGCAGAAATGAAAAGAATCATACATCATTAACAAGTAATAAGAACATAATGGAGTTGAACCACATGTAACAAGGATTAGGAGAGGCTAGGTTTTGATGATCTACTTTAGAATAACAAAAGAAATGTCTTAGAGTAGCAAAATGTTTGAATAAGAGACATTTTATCTGGGATAATTATGAACTGACTAACTGATATAATAAAGAAATATAAAAACCTTTTGATGATAACATTTTTATTTTTAAAAAGGCCTTTGACTTCTTTGTCTTTAGCTGTATATTTTTATATTGTTGTATTTTATATATTTAATTATATATTTTATTTTATATATGGACATATATCTTTATATATAGTTATATTTATTTTTACATCTCAACACATCTTTTATATATTTATATCTTTTAAAATGTAGTTTTGTCTTTTTTGTCTTTACACTGTTATAAATCTCTCAATAGTCATAGTTATTTATTTCATATATGTATATATATGGCTTTTTTATTATATAACATGTTACATTATTTTTATATTTTTTATAGCTTTTGGCATAGGTTTTATGTGTAGCAACAACTATTTAACATAGCTTTTTCTTTTTATAAACATTACATACATACATTTGTATATTATTTAGTTTTTTAATATATTATTACTATATTTAGGCTTTTTTCTTTTCTTTCATGGCTCATTCAGCACACATACACTGACATTCATGTATATTTCTTTTTCTCTCTTTCCCCAACATTGTCTCTATTCCCTCTCTTGTTTATACTCATTTTACCCTCACATTCTGTATAGCTTCATCTCTACACAGCTGCTGCACCCACCCATATGTCCAAATCGTGGACAATCATATGCTACATTTTTGGGGGCCAAGCCATTTATGTAATATATGAATTTGTACAGTTTTCTCAAGCAGATCGGGTCACAAAGACCAGCCCATGTAAATGCTTGTCCTTGCAGAGACAGAGAGTGGCACTGAAATTCAGGACATAACAATAACAGTAGCAGGTTGAACCTTGTGTGGTCAGGGTATGTGCAGAAAGTCAGCTATTACAAGGGGGTGAGTCTCAAAACAGCCTGGCCTTTTCTTCAGGATGATTGTGGTGTGTCTGAATATGTTCTGAACTCTAAGATTAGTAGTCTTTGAGACTGGAACTACTGTTACTTTCCTGTGTCACTAAAGAATATTTTGGTATTATTTTTATACATTAGATTTGAGTATCCACAACTACAAGTGTGCCCAAAGATGTTAAGCATACTAACAAAGGACTATGGAAAGGACCCCACAGCTATTCTTAGTTGTGAGGCATAGCAGTGGTACCTGGGAAAGTTACAGACAGAAAACCCTAACCCTAACAAATCTAACCCCTAATTCTAATCCTAACAACCCTAACAACCCTAACCACCTAACCCTGACCCTAATACTAACAACCCTAACCATATAACCTTAATGTTGACCCTGACCCTGAGCCCTAATCCTGACCCTAATCCTAAAACTCTGACTCTAACCCTAACCCTATCCCTAACCTAACCCTTGATTCTGACCCTGACCCTAACCCTAAAATGCTCCTCCCAGCATTGATCCTGCCCACTTCCTAATCATCTCTCTGCCTTGATATATATCTGTAATTAATTGATTGGCACTCTGGTTTCATTCACTTCAATGATCTCTCTAGACAGATGCTACATATAATTCCCAAAACAAATCTACCTGCTCTTGCAACAAAGAAATCTGCAAGATAAGCTGTAAAATACCTTGTCTAATATGCTCATTCATACTATTCTGTGTCTCTAAAGCATTGGCTATTCTTCCTGACAAAAAAATCTAATGTAGTTGCAGTGGCTACAGAATGACCAAAGGCAATCCCCACTATTGCCACCCCCCACAGAGGCAGCCACATTGGCAGTAACAACAGTTGCAGTAATTTCTCTTAGGATGAACCAGGATGAACTAATCAAATTGCCAATGTGTCTCATTTTTCCCAGCAGTCATTCAGGAAACAGGATTCTCTAGAACAATTCAAACTGCTAGACATGTTAGTAGCATTTGTTACCATGAAAAAAAAAAAAGGGAAAGGCCAGAGAGTTTTCAAACCCTGTACTTGCATTCCAAGAAGCAGTCCCATTAAAATAGGTTTTCTGCATAATATCCTTGGCAGGGGCTGTGGCCCCCACCACCATGGAGGGTTTAGCTGCTATGGAGGATTTGTAATCCATTCAGCCCATAATTATGAGCTGACCAGGTGATAGTCAGGATGCCCAGGCCAGCAATGATTAGCTGGAGGCAGTCAGTGTGATTCTGAGACTATTTTATTTATTGGCACAAGTACAATTTTTAAGCCTATAGCAGAAGCATTGAAGGAGTTCTGCCAAAAGTCAGCAACTGAGGCATTGCTATTGCAATACACACCCACTATGGGCAAGGGAATTATTAGGGAACTGTCTCTTATCCAGCACTTCTCAAAGCAGAAGCTCTCAGTAAGATTCCAAGTATCAATGGTATAGCTTTATCCTGATTCATGAGTGCTGATAGGGTGTCCATCTTCTAGTCAGTAGATACAAAGTAGAGCCATACTGGACTATCAATATCTATTGGTATCAACATTAGGGGATTCCTTACCAGTGCCCAATGGACTAGTGCCAGGCTTGTTCCCAACAAGGTCACCCACAGCATGCATCATCCGCTCTGGAATCCAGACTAGAGATTCAGTATTCTGGGGGAAAACACAAATACTACCCTGCCCCCACACCAGCACTGGATCTGGTCCACACCATTGTCAGGACATTATATCCCTCCATTTTACTTAAGGGTATGTGAAAAAATTTGGTAAAGCAGCTGATCTCCCCTGATTATCCACAGTTTAAAAATTTTAAATGTAGAGAATAAATGATAACTGATCCTTGGGGGTATTATATTCCCCCTTATTTATTTTATGAAGATACGCCTTCAGAGTAAAATGTGTTATTTCCATAATAGCTTGACCTTGAGGATTATAGGGTATACTCATCTTATGAACAATAGAATGGTTGTCACAAGATTTTTGGAACCCAACGCTAATGTATGTAGGGGATTATGTTGTTCCATTGTAAATAATTGTTCCCCCACACTGGTTTAATAAAAATGCTGATTGGCCAAAGGCAGACAGGAAGTGTGGGTGGGACTACCAGACTAAGAAAACTCTGGGAACAGGAAGAACAGAGCAGAAATGCCACAGAGATGAGAGACTAGGCAGAAGAAACAAAGGATAACTATACTGCTCTGAGAAAAGGTACCAAGCTGCACGGCTGAACAGGATAAGAACATGGGTTAGTTTAAGGCCAAAGAGTTAGCAAGTTATATGCCTGGGTGCCAGGTCAATCAGCATACATTAATACAAGCATCTGTGTGTTTCAGTGGAACTATGGGACTGTGGGTCTGAAAGTCCAGGCCATGAGGCTAGACCAGAAAGTTTGGGCCAGAAACTTCATACAACAAGTGTATGCAGGTCCATTATCAGTTTTAACTTGTAGACAATGACTTTTTACATCTTTAACCCTTTCCCCAATATGGGTGGAGTCAAAAAGAATTCCAGAAAAGGTATCAACAATAACATGAACAAATTGTAATTTTTCAAAAGAGGCAATATGAGTAAAATCCATTTACCAAATATGATTGGGTGATAAACCCTTGGGATTAACTCCATAGTGGGAAGTAACTCCTGTAGGAAGAAACTCCACACAATATGGGCAACTCTTGACAATGGTAACAGCTTGATCTTTAGAAAGTTTGTATCTAAATTTTAAAGTTCCAGCATTAAGATGAAATTTTTGATGAGCCTGTTGCATAGCTTCCAATTGTGATTTTATCCATTTAGTAGCCTCATCAGCTCACTGTTACCATAGCTTAGAGGTCCTACAAGGTCTGAATGTGCTCTAAGATGGCACACAAAAAGTGGATGTTTGCAGTGACAGAGCAGAGTTTGTATCTATAAGAGATAATTCTGCACTATAGAAACAGCAGCAATGCTTTCAGCTGTTACTAAGGGTCCCAAAACTTTAGTAAAAGAAACACTCTCTTGTAGGGAGATTATGTTGTTCCATTGTAAATAATTGTCCTACCCACTGGTTTAATAAAAAGCGATGATTGGCCAAAGACAGACAGGAAGTGTGGGCGGGGCTACCAGACTAAGAGACTCTAGAAACGGTCAGAACAGAGAAGAATGTCAGAGAGAAGCCAAAGGATGCAGAGAACCACTATGCTGCTCTGAGAAGAGGTACCAAGCCGTATGGCTGAATAGGATAAGAGTCATGGGTTAGTTTAAGGGTACAGAGTTAGCAAGTTATATATGCCTGGGCCTTAGGCCGATCAGCCTAAAACTACTGAAAACATCTGTGTGTCTCTGTGGGTCTGTGGGTCTGTGAGCCTAAACCTTGAGGCTAGGCCTGAAAGTCCAGGCCAGAAACCTCATACTACACTTTCTGTATATAAATTAACAGGAACATCTAAAAAATACTGTAAGGCCATAAATATTGCAGCCAATTCAGCAACTTGCACAGACTGTTAGTTTTTTTTCCTTCAAAATAATACCATTAACGCAGACTGAAACCATTCCATTAGATGATCCACCTGTGAACACATTCATTGTCCCAGCTATAGGGTGCTGAGAAACAACTTTAGGAAACTACACAGGGTGATTAAGAAATAATTGTAACAATTTACAAATGGGATAATGGTTGTCAAAAGTCACTGAATTACTGCATAAAACAGTGTCCATTCTGGATCAAAGTCCTGTAACCTGTTGCAGTGGGGTTTCTTGGTCCCGGGCAGCCAGAGGCCCAGACCCACAAACCTGCATACCAGACCCATTAGCTGCCCGCTGTTGCTCACGCCCCCCAAATTGACTCAGATGCTTGTATTAACTTCATGCTGTTTGGCCTATGGCTCAAGCACATTGCTAGCTATCTCTTATATCTTAACTCAACCCATTTCTATTAATTTGTCTGCCACGTGGCCCATGGCTTACCTGTGTTCCTTACATGTTGCTCCTTGGGTGGCTTGCTCAATCTGCCTCTGACTCTGCCCTTCCTTTCCTACCTATGCTCTGATTTCTTCTCCTACGTCTTCTACAGTGCCTGTCATGGCCCAAAACAGCTCCTTTATTTAAAGACTGATATTCACAGCATACAGAAAGGCATTCCCACATCAGTAACCATTAAACTTGTTGTCGGTTACAGGGATTAATGACCTGGTCAGGAATATTTTCAAATGTGTGAAGCCCCTCAAGATAAGCCTTTTGGACAATTCCTAATACTGCATAAGGATATGACTGAACTGCCTTGGCTGGACAGGTAAAATCATAAACCCAAAGAATGGGTCCAGACTGCCAAAAGATTCCTGTTTCTGAATCTCATCAAAAACTCTCCCAGCCTTGGCCAACTGTTCTTTCACTTTTACATTAGTGCTAAGCAAGGCATCTTGCTAATCAATTTTTACACGTTCCATAACTAAGTCATGAGCAGCCTGCAGGGTTTTTTTGAGAGGGACTAATGTTCAATCCAGATAGGTTTGTCTGTGGGGCTGCTCTGCAATTGCCCCTAGGGTAAATTTCCCAAATTTTCATGCTTTTCCCTGTTTCTTTAACAATTCTATCAATTATTCAGTTAAATTCTACCAGCATCTTGTAGTTCTCCTGTTTCAATTCACCCTCTTTCTATTTCCAAGGAAGACCTCTCAGAGATTCCATAGTTCTTGATCTAAGTCAAGCAAGCCTCGAGATTTCCAGTTCAATTCACCCTCTTCATATTAATTTCTTACCTTCTAACTAGCCTTCTGAGAGTGATCTCTCAGGTAACCCCTAGTTTTCAATGTTCTTAGGGGCCTCCACCTGTGATTCAATCTTTCTGGGGCAGCCACCTGTGATGCCTATGTCACCCGAGTGATATCTCATATTGAGCAAGGGCCTGGAGATCAAGAGAGACAAGAGATGTGGGCCACTCTTGAATAAAGAATGCCATTTATTGAAGTTCAGGGGAACCCTTATATACTGGGGTTGCCTTATTCACTTTGAGTAACCTTGGCAGCTCACAAGCAACACCTGGCCTGGGTCAACTCCTTTGTTATCTCCTAACTTTCCAATTCTCTAATTGCAGAACCTGCTTGGGCAATGTTCCGATAATGGAAATGAATCAATTGGTTCTGGTAAACACCACAGGCCACTAAATAGTGCTAAGACCTGGGGGCTGCAGGCTGACTTCTACAGTTCTTCTTGCCTTGACAAGACACAAATATGTCAAAATTTCAACCAAGTATAAACTCTGGAATATTCAATCATGAGAAAGAGGTGGTCCTGGAAACTCACAGTGAGGACTTAGTGTCCTTCTGAGCTCTTCCTGGTCTCTGTTCTCTATTTGCTCAAGATCACAGCAATCTTTTTGACGTTTTTGATTATTTTAACATCTGTTTTCCTCTCTTCAATTAATGAGGTCTGAAGAGATGATCCTCTCAGAGTTCATTGTCTCCCTCTGTTGACTCAGTGCCTTTCCTATGTATTGTGTCAGGGGGCAAACTCTTCAAAGGGAACACATCTTTGCAGCAAAGAGCCAGTAGAAGATAGAAACAAATAGTTGGCTAATCACTGCAGGGCAGGCCTGCAACTTTGCATTTTTTTCTTTTGAATGTGTGTATATTAGTTTATATGTGTGTGAATGCATATTTGCCTATGTGTGGAGGCCAAAGGTCAGTATCTGGTGTTTTTTTCTGTCTATACTACTATTTGAAGCAAAGTCTTATCAATTGGGTTAGATAGATTGGAAGGCCCAAAAGCTCCAGAATTCTGTCTCTTCCCCTTAGGGTTGTAGGTGCTCCAAACCTGGCCCTTCATGTTATGTACCAAAAACTCTACCCACTGAACTGCCCCATCACAGCTTTGTAAATTTTGTTTTTTTCCTTTGTCATTTACTTTTCTCTAGGGATCATGAGGTATGGTATCTTAGTCTCAGTTGATTAACAATAGATCCAAGACCTGAAGACACGAGTGAGTCTCTTCAGTATTACCCAGACTGTAAGGGTGGGAGGTTGGTCAGAACCAGGTCTGCCTGGCTCCACACCCTTTCCAGCTTTAAAACTTTGTATGTTCCATATCCCAGAGATCAGAACTGGGAGCTGGTTTCCCAACTGTGAGCACCTTGCAGAGATCCAGTGCAGGGCTGACCAGACACATCCTGTGTGGTGCCCCAGATGTGTATCACTTTAATCTGTTCCCCTTGGCACCAAGGTCTCACTATTACTGAACAGCATTAGATACACCAGCTCTGACTTCTGTCAGGTCTCAGAGAGAAACATGAGCAAACTTTTGCCAGTGGTAGGTGAAGAGTCAAAGTTCCTCCATTTTAGGCCAAACGGCCATGTTAAACATGTAGGTCACCAAAAATTCAGAAAAACACCCACCCAGTTCCTGAAACTTGTCTTGTCATCCATGAGAACATTTGGACCCCTGACCTAACTGCTTGACCATGGAGGAATGCTAACTGCCTGACAGCAGAATATTAACTGTCTAACCATGGAATGTTCCTATCCTGAGGCTGACTGATAAGAACTCAGATAATCCCCTCCTGATCCCAAGGGGAGTTAGGGCAACTGTCTAGAAACAATACCCTAAACATGGCCCAATCAGCTGCAAGCATGCACCCCTAACCTCTGGGTGTTGACTCACTCTATAAAAACACCTATGAACTTTCCCCCAGCAGCTCCTCCTGGCCTTACTGTGGCAAGTGCATGCAGACAAGTTCCCTGCCTGGCTTGTATTGTGCACCTACAATAAACCTTGCTTTCGCAGTCTGGACATCTCAGTCCCTGGTGGTCTTTCTGGGACTCCGAGTCTGGACATAACATTTTGGGGGGTTGTCTGGGACCCCCAGGGTCCAGAGGTTCATTGATTTCCACTGGTAAGAACACTCTCCCTTCTGTTCATGTCATTGTCTTATTACTTTCTTCTTGTGCCGGTTGACTGCATTCATAGTTCGCAGGTTCTCACTGGGGCAGACATGCCTGTACAGTGATCCTGGAGAGGGAGAGAGACATCTCTAAATTTGGGCAAGGGACCCCTGGGTCCTCAGCCACTTGAGGCCACTCCAGAAGTGATCGTCTTGTTCCAACGCTCTCCTTCAGGGGATGATCAAGAGCCTCTCCTGAACATCCGGTGACCTGTTTGGAGTGTTTGGGGTATTTCCCCCTCCAGCAGAGGAAATACGCCCACATACTTCCTCTCAGGAAATTGTCTGTCTTTGTAATTTTGTTGTTGTTGTTCTCTTGATTGTGCACGCCTCTTCCTTCTTGGGTTCTATCTTCATCTGCACCCTACTACAGGAATACCCTATCCTCAGCCCTAGACCTAACTTTTGCAGGATGTTCAAGCCACCACCAGTAACAACAGGGTGATCATCAAGAAGTGGAGATGGATCACTTTCTGTTCGGCCAAATGTCCAACATGCTGCATGGCCAGCAGGTGGAACCTTTGATGTGGAGACCATCCACCGAGTGGAGGAGATCGTGTTCCGTCCCTGCTCTGGCCACCCTGACCAAGTTCTGTATATAGTTACCTGGAAGGAACTGACAAAGTAGAAGGATCCTTCCCTTGGCTTAAGCCCTTCCTGCCCCCCAATTCTGTTTCAGGAATGCAGGTCCTGACTGCCCGAATGAAGGACCCCAAGAGGCAGAAACATACTGAAAAGGGGGAATCCATCCCCGATCCTCCAGGAAGGGACCACTGAAGCAGACATTTTCCCTCCCCCTTATTTCCCTAGAATACAGCCTACCATGCCTGCGGAGCCAGCCCTTGTGCCTCAACCTCCAGGGGCAGAGGGAGGTCAGGAAGTACTAGCCCACTATGGTGCATTCCTGCTCAGACCCACGGCCCCTGAATGATCTGTGGAATCAACTATTTCATTATTGGCCCTTTGCCACTAGTGACCTATATAATAGGAAGGCACAGGATACACCATTTTCTAAGGATCCCAAAGATCTAACTAACCTATTAGAGACTGTCCTATTTACTCACCAGCCCACCTGAGACAATTGCGAATAATTTTTGGGAGTTCTTTTTACAATGGAGGAAAGTAATTGATATTGGAGAATGCCCAAAAGTGGGTCCCCAGCCCAACGGGTGTCCCACTCACAGACCCTGCCCAAATAGCAGTCCTGGTTCCCTCTACCCACCCTAATTGGAATCACAACACAGCTGAAGGTAAGGAGAGTCTTCACCTTTACTACTCATCAGGCTCTGTTAGGGGTCTCAAGGATGTGGCTCACAGACCTACAAAATGCCTAAAATTTATGTTAGACAATGAATAGATGAGAGTCCTTCTGCCTACTTGGAAAGACTTTCAGACAATACTCCCCTCTGACCCCAATCTGAGGAAGCACGGCAACCTGACATACTAGCCTTTGTCAATCAGGCAGTGCCGAATATAAAGAAAAATTTACAATCATTAGAGAGGCTCAGAGAAAGGAGCTTGAGGGATCTAGTGGCAGTAGCAGAAAAGGTCTGTTTTAAAAGGGAAACAGAGGATGAAAAAGAGGAAAGGAAAGAAAAAGAACATCGAGAGGAGGGGGACAAGAACAACAGGAGACAAGAGAGGAATCTGGCTAAGATTTTGGAGCAGCAGCAAGCTCAAATAAGAGAGTGTGCTCCTGGCTACTGAGGCCAGGGGACATGAGAGGGACAAAAGGCCCCGGCCTAAATTGAGGAAGAAGCAGTGTGTATTGTAAGGAAGAGGGGCACTGGGCCAGGAAGTGCTCAAAAAATAAAAATAAGAGAGTCACATCAATGGGGTTGGAAAGGAGGACATCCCCCATCCTCACCACCTTAAGAAATCATGACAATGACTAGGAGCATATTTGAGACAAAGACCCTTTTCTGCCTCATAACAGGTACCTACAGGGTGCTCTAATATTGACTTAAGCAGCAGCTTTTGACATGTTACAAGATGTTCTAACCACAGCCTATTCTTTCTTATTTATGCAAAAACAAATGTTCCATAAAGAACCATAAAGTGCATTGCCAAGCACAACGGCCAAAAGGTCGCCCCCCTTTTCCCTATTTTTTCTCTTCTCTTCCCTGCTTCCCTTCCCTGCCTTGCCATCGGCTGCTCTGAAGCCTCATGCGATGATAGGATGCTAGGTAAAAGTCCCGTGGGTAAGACCTGTTAGATGATGCCTTGCTTACATATTTTACTGAACCTATGAGGTTAGAGCCTCAATCCCTATTGGTACATGCACATTTACACCTAATTTGCATGGGCATGCCTATAAATAATGCTGCCTTTTGTTCAATAAATGAGACCTTGACAAAATCCAGACTGACTCTGTCTTTCTTTGCTTGCTTGGTCTCCTTCTCTCTCTCACCCCCCATTGATATTTCAGGTGGAACCCCCTTGAGACCCACAAATTACGAGTCCCGCGGGTGGGGCAATTTTACAGCAACAACAACCTTTAAATCCTTATATGTATTTCTTAGCTTTTTTGTCTCTCATTTCCGCGCCAGCGGAGGGCGTGGCTTATTGGGTTTACATCCCCAATCCTGCTTTAGTGCAGCCAGTAGGATGTCTTGATCAGTCACCAATAAAAGTTCTGACCAATGATTCAATTAGACTAGGGGGATTCCAAGATTCTGATGACAGGATGAGCACTTCCTCTTATATAGCATACGAAGGGAGGTCAGATTCATTGCTGATCTGCCTTTCACTCAGAGGAAGGACTCCGTCTGGCTGTGTTATGATTAATTATCGTACTATGCTTACAGACGCCCCTGATCGAGCCGACGAGGGTAAAAGATGGGTGTGGGAACTTCGCATGCAGACTTTAGGCTTCATGAACTTTAATGAAACAACTCAAAAACTTAATGCTATTCCTTTAGATTCTTGTATTGAAAAATTTAGAGATAAAAATCAATTTTGAGATTCCTCTTTAACTAAGTATCCTAAACGGCTATCATGTGGGTTCCCACATGCTGCTACCATGCTCTCCCCAAAGGGAGCTGACTTAGAAATTTGGGATTATTCATCCTCTTCCGGAGATGAAAAATATGAAGAATACCTTAACAATAACAAAGATAAATTTCATGGATTTCAGTTACAAGATATGTATGGTGAAAAGGTTAAGAGATGGTTTTCTCCAGGATTTGTAGAGCCCATATGGCATGTTAAAAAAGGAAATGAATCCATGATTCATAGAGATTTGTTCTGCCTTGCAGCAGCGGCCAACATACTGTTAGAAAGAAAACCCAATGAAACAAAACCTACTCCAGTGGGAGTCAGAGCCTGTGTAACATATCCATATGAGATTCTGTTAGGACAATATGGTCTAATGAATATATCTAAACATGGTAATTCCTACAAGGTGATATGTAGTGCTTGTAAATTAACTAATTGTATTTCTTCTAGTGAGAATAAAGATTTAACTACTATTGTGCTTGTTCGCCGTCCACCTTATGTTATGCTCCCTGTGGAATTGGGTGATGAGGCATGGTATGATAATTCGGCCTTAGGAGTCTTATCTTCTTTAAATGAATTGATGTGACCAAAGAGATTTGTGGCTGCTGTTATTTTGGGAATAATAACTTTAATCTCCATTTTAACTACCTTTGCAGTTGCCACCACAGCATTGGTTCAAGAAATACATACTGCACATTTTGTAAATGAGATGAATAAAAACATTTTCTCTGCTCTTTATGAACAAGCAGTGATAGATAATAAACTAGAAGCAAAAATTAATATTCTAGAAGAAGTGGTGCTTGCCCTAGGACAAGATATTGCCAATATAAAAAGCACATTAAATAGCAGATGTCATGATAGATTTTCCTCCATTTGCATTACTCCCCTACCTTATAATACCTCCCTTCCTTGGGAAAAAATGAAGGCATACTTACAGGGTGTTTGGCAGGATAATGATGCCACTCATGACCTAAAACAATTACAAAAAGATATTTCTGCAATGAGTCAAGCTCATCTCCAGCTGACAGCCCTAGATGATTTAGCAGCTAGCTTAAAGAGTAATATTCAATCCCTAAGTCCCTTAGATTAGACACAATATATTATTTACATTGTGATTCTGGCTGTTTTTATTTTTTGTGTTGCTTTATTATTTCCATGTATCTTTAAAATTCTATCTAGGTCCATCAACGCCCTACAACAGGAGGTGTTTGAGGCTCATTTTAAAAAATAAAAAAGGAAGAACTGCCGCATCCACCGTGCCTCCGGTGTAAGCTGCAATGCCTATCAGGTGGCCCTCATGGTGGGATGTTGGTGAGCCGGAGCTTCCTGGAGCGAACGGTTCCCCGGTTCCTTGATACAGCGCCTGTGTAATGACCTCGTCACCCCGTTCTCGGCCACAATGCACCTAGTCTATTTTTCCTTAATCTTTTTCTTGTTTGCTTTGCTCCTGCTAATTGTATTATACCAGAGGCTAAATGTACCCATTTATAATGCCAGGAATAAAACTAACACAGTCAATGATGAGAAACAGGAGGAAGAACCTCCTCCTTAATTTCAGACAATTGAAAAGGTTCCTAAGAAACCAATGACTTAGTGGTAAGAAATTCTCATAAACAACACAGTAACTCAGAGAAACAAGCATTAGCAAAAATTCCCTCCAGGGCTCTCCCAGGGAGATATGTACAATATAAGATTAATGGCAAACAGTAGACAGCACCTAGGGCAAAAATTAATGAGACTATTCTTAAGAGCAATTCAATGTAACAGAGTTTATGATGAACATGGCAACAGGTGAATAGTGTACAAAGGACAAAAAAGAAATTATTACTCACTTCCCTTTTTTCTAAAAGATCAAAGCATATGCAAAAACCCTGGTGTCTGCTTAACTCAAAAATGGACAAACTAGTTGGCCCCCTTTTTTCAAAAGCCTTTTGGGGTCATGCCCTTGCTGTCCATTTGGCTATGAGAAGAAATATGGGCATACAAAAAAACTTCTCAAAAGGACACAGTCCATGCCCATGGAAGATTAATAAGTAGTTGTAATCATTCTCTTAAAAATCATTAACCATTCCTCGCCTACCCCTAACCACAAGCCAGCAAATGCTTGTTTACAGCTGCCCACAAGGGGTACTCACAATAGATTCAATGTATGGCACATGTCCCATATTGTTCTGTTCTCATAAATGTCGTGGTTAGATGCCTTGCCAAGTTCCCTTTTGCTTTCTGTATATAATCACCTGAAAAAGTCAGTAAAGTTGCAGCAGCATTAACTCAACCCTCTGAGTGTGTCTGTCATTTACTCGCCGAATCCCATTCTCCTCTCCTTTGACCCGTGTTCTCCCTCAGTCTTGGTGCCCCAGGAGGGCCAATCCGTGGCAAAGATGCATAACTTAAGGCCCTGGACATGATATCAAATCTTAGGAAAAGTGTGGGGTGGGGTGGGGGGGCACTTGCAGTTACATCCAGGAAACTCTGTGACTCCAAGGAGGCCATTCCTTGTCTCCTCATCTGCACTCACAGCTGGGATAGTATCTTATGGCTGGGGTGGAGAAAATACCTTGAATCAGAAGATATAATATGAAACTTCACAGAAGCAATGTTAGCCATGATGGAGGCTGCCATAATAGATGCTTGGGAAGATCTTGATGGGAAGAAAAAAAAAAAAAAACAAAACATGAAACCAAGAGACCAAGAAATTCAGGAGAGGAATGCAGGACCAGTGTTGTAGTAGGCTTTTTTCTTTTACTTTTGTCCCACCAACCAGCTCCCAAACCATGACACAGAGACTTAGTTTTGAATGCTTAGCCTAGCTTAGGCATGTTTCTAGCCAGCTCTATTTAGTATACAGTGTTTTGTATGCCTGCAAGCCAGAAGAGGGCACCAGATTTTATTACAAATGGTTGTAAACCACCATGTGGTTGCTGGGAATTGAACTCTGGACAAGCAGCCAGTGTTCTTAACCACTGAGACATCTCTCTAGCCCCACTTGGCTAGTTCTTTTAGCTTAACTTGTTTCTCATTCTGTTGGCTGGCAGCTGCCTGGCTTCTGACCCCAGGCTTCTCCCTGGTTCTCCACTCCTTCTCTTCTTATCTCTTCACATTCCTCTTGAACCTCAATTTCTCCTCCTATTTATTCTCCCTCCTTGGCGGGTAGTCCTGTCTATCCCTCTCCTGCCCAGCTATTGCCATTCAGCTTTATACTAGACCCTTCAGGTGCCTTAGGCAGGCAAAGTAAAACAGATGCAGCACATCTTTACATAATAAAAAATGCAGCATAAAAAAATAACAATCTTTGCCCAGTTAAATTAATATTCTATAATA
This sequence comes from Phyllotis vaccarum, assembly GCA_033318265.1. Classification (NCBI taxonomy): domain Eukaryota; kingdom Metazoa; phylum Chordata; class Mammalia; order Rodentia; family Cricetidae; genus Phyllotis; species Phyllotis vaccarum. The sequence goes on from JARWLC010000001.1 coordinate 45,855, forward strand.
TGAATGGTGTTGTTTTGTCTTTCGGACCTCTTGGAAGCTATGATGAGGCATAGAACTCCGTCCTTCCCTCTCATTCTCTGCATGTATAGTAAATGAGCCAGGACAGGGATCAGAGGGTAGTAACTGTGTAGTCCTTGAAAAAATGTAAGGAAAGCCTGGCTGGCAAAGACTGGTGCTTCTTGGGAAAGGAGACAGCTGGAAAATGAGTAAAGCCATACAACCTTGTCTAGCTGCAGAGTTGCCTCCTGGTTTTAAGCAATTCCCCACAAGTCTTCCCTAAACATGACTTTGGTTTCATTTTATTTTTTTCTCTTGGTTCAGGGGCCACCTGGTAAGGAAGGGCTAAATGGCCCACCAGGCCTGCCTGGTTCCAAGGTGGGTACTCTCAGGGTGGCATTAGCTTGAGAATCAAAAACCAAATAAAGGAAACTCAACAACAGATCTCTGGGAAAGTTGGAGATATTAGAGAGAGTAAATATCACAGTCAGATCTTACCCAGTTGTTTTCCAGCTTCCCCAGTCTGGCTTCTTCTCATGGCTTCCTCTCCTGTCTTTCTATGCCCACCTTAAATACTCCTTTGGTAAATTTAGACATGGCCCCACCACTGTCAGCCTGGGAGCCTGGAACTCCTTCTGTAACCTAAAATAACCTCAGACTCAGTTTGGATTAAGGGTGTAGGTCACCATTCCCAGGATACTCCCTGTGCTGGGATTAAAGGTGTGAATCACCACTCTCTGATCCTCTTAGACTGACTGTGGTTAGATTCCTCTTATATTTCCAAAACTTCTGGAGCTTTTATTAAATCCCCACATAGACTGAGGGTAGATTCCCTCTGATATCTCTGAAACTTTTGGAGCTTTTATTAACTCCTCACAACTTCCCCTTGCTGTCTTCTCTATCTATATGATTCCATTTTACTCAGGAAATCTATTTCCCCTTCCCAGGGGGATCCACAGATGTCTCTCTTAAATTCCTAGCTGATCAGGGTCTGTGTATTGAAGCCTGGTTATTCTTTGCTTTACATCTAAAATCCACTTGTGAGTGAGTACATACCACATCTATCTTTCTGGGTCTGTGTTACCTCAATCGGGATGTTACTCTCCAGCTTTACAGGTAGAAGAAAAAAAAAAAAGATGGGGAAGAAGCTAGGAAATTAGAAATTAGTATAAAAAAGAGAATTGGAATTTAAAAATTATAGACAATTATGACAAGAGAACCAGAATTAAGATAGAAATAAGAAACACATAAAATAAAGATTATTTGACTGTCTTAAGTTATAGAAAACTTTTTCTTTCCCTCTGTCTTGGGGAAGTTTTTCTCAAAGGACCCTGGGTAGAGGTTGGGCATTGTTATCTCTCCCTTACCTAGATGGATAATGTAAGTTAGAAAAGTTGGCTAGAAACAAGGCAAACTAATGCTGGACATTCTAATAAAAATAAGTGTTTTGTGTATTTAGTTGGGAGCTGAATGGCAGGATCTCATTGACAAGAAGAAAACAAACTACAGATTTAAGCACACATAGAAATCACTGAAACACCAACTATTTCAAACCTAATAGAAAAGCAAATTTCAGCAAATACCTATTAAATAACAGCTTTGTACGTGAGAGAGAGTACAGTAGAGATTTTGTATTGAAGAAGACTAAGTTCCTTCATGTTTTCAAAGTAAAATAATTTGAGAAATAAATTTTGTTAATCCAAAAGACCCCCAAAACTTTTGTGAGCACATAGCTTTGTAGAATCTTACTTCCAGTCAGTTTTATTAGTCAAGAAAATGACAAACAGAATCATGACATATAGGACTAAAAACAGAACAAACAAATCTCATGGTACTCAGAGACAAAACCAAAACTGAGATGTTGGCTTCCACATCAAATCCAAACCAACAAAGGAAGATTTTTCTTAGTTACACAGCCTGTGGTACTTTAGAAAGCCCAATATGAACATTCACAAATTTTGGGCTTATTTACAAAAGGATATCCAGAAGGCCAATAGGCTCATTTACAAAAGGATATCTAAAACACAAAACACAGAATGAAACTAAGAAACCACTGAAGTAAACAAACTTAGGACACCAAGAAAACAAAATGTAGCATAAAAAGTTACTGGAATTGACCAAATCCACATAGAGGTCATTACAAGTTTACTGGCCTCCTTGTGTCCAGGAGGAAGAAGACAAAGTGCCTGTGGAGTGCAGGAAGTTAGCAAGGTCAGCTATTAGAGTCAGGAGAAAGTGCTATTGAAATGCATATCTCTGCTGAGCTTGCAATGGTCTTTGTCTGTGGTGAAAGTCAGGGCCAGGAACCATTGTGCTGTCTTTAAGCACATTGTAATCCTATGGTAGGTGCTCTTGCCACTCAGGCCTCAATAGTCAATCAGGCCCTCCAAGTGACCTGCCAGTCAGAAGTGGTGCAGGATCCTTTCTGTTTCTGAATTCAGGATTAGCTTTGAAGAAGAGCTGGCTATAGAGGCTTGTATAGAGTGCTGAGAGAGCTCTGGCTGGAAGTCGAGCAAGGAGCATGGCTGAGCTGGGAAATAAGATGGTGAGTAGAGTGCTGTTGTCCACAAATGGGGTGGAGCATATGATTAAGTACAGGAACTGTTGTGGTGAGTTCTCCCTGGGTCTGGAAGGGAACATGCAGCCAAAATCCCTGTCCTGTAAAGTCCCACGTGGTCCTTGAAACTCCCTAGACCAAGATCAGGCCTCTGAATAACTGCTTTGTGGGCTAAATTTGCTCACAGAATTCGGAGTGGGGAGCTGTATGTAGGAACATATCTGTAGTCAAATTCAACACTGTTTTGGTGTACCTAGGCAAAGCAGGTTGCAAAATTTGAGGAAATCTAGTTTCTCCAGTGCATTCTAGAGGTTTAGCACTTTGCATCTAACTGTGTAAGATTTATTTTTTGTTAATTTTTTGTATGTTATAAAAGGCTTTTCATTTGTTAGGTAGCACTTTACTACTATGGTGTGATGTAGAAGAGTACAATTGATATAAAAATATACTAATGCTTAGGAGATTGCAAGTCTCACAAAATAGAATTTAGCTGATGGAATACTGCCTCTAAGACACCCCCAAAATAAGTATATGTTAACCCTGCCTGTTAAAGATTGCAATGAGAGGGTACACACAAGATTGTTTAGACATTTGGCTGCAAACCATTACAAAAAAGCCACTCCTGATTTACAACCAGCCACCAGGCTTAACCCTATATCAAAGAAAAGGCAAGATACTAGTTGAGGCATTACAGGGTCACAAGCAACCTTATGGTCTTGTGTGCCATAAAATTCTTGTTTTGTTTTTGAAAAAAAGCATAGTTCTGCCAGATGGGCAATAAGATACTAGGTGACAGCTATTTAATAAGTAAAACTGTTAGTAAAGACGCCAGGCTTTTATTTCTCAGACAGGAAGCAAGAACAATTTTAAGTGAGCTAGTACAGCCTTGGGCTTATGTCTTCAAACTTTCTGCAGGAGCCTGGTGTATTGACAATAAAACAGCTTCTTTTCTAAAACCAGAACTATGCTTGGGAGAACTGGTAATGATCTGGACCAGGGCAATTGTGGTGAAACTGCTTCAGATCCTGAGAACCCAACACTTTTTACCACAAGTTCTCTGTGAACTTAGTAACAGTATTGTTTGATTACCCTCTTCCCAATGGGAGTCTGTCCCATTGTATGATAGTTTTTGCTTACTTTATAACAGTCATCCATTTTCTTCAAATATTTTCTAAAGAAGTAATATACAAGATGTTGTTCTTCATAAGAAGCTTACATGGCATGCAACATAACTTGTGCAAAATGTGCTTAATGTTTTACCTTTTCTATCTTCTACTTTCCCTATCATTTTCATGTCCTTTCACCTTCACTTATGAATTCTGTCACTAAAGAATTAGGTCACTGGTACATAAACAGTTCTGGGAATATCTTATCTGTGTAACACCTTATTATTCATCATTTAACCTGGGACATGAAACTAAAAACACAAGGATAATAGCATAGGATCAATGCAAAATGTATGTAGGCTATTTCCTCCTAGAGCATTAGCCAAAGATGAATGCATATAATCATGAAATGTACTTTTCTTTATTAATCTCCTAAGTGTGTTAAGTGATTTCTTTCTGGGAAGGCATATAAATTTTAGAACAGATGCATTTCCATCCTGTTAGCAAAGTGCTTCTGAGACAAGCTATTTTATGTTGACCTTATAGTGCCCTTGATTCCAGTCTGTTGCTCTTTAGGACAATGACTTTGCTGTCTTCTGTACTACATCTTCAAAGTTCTTAAATAACTATACCATGTCAACATTTTAAAATTATTTATTTGATTCATGTAGTTGACTATCCAATGAGTCACAAAAAAGGATTTGCATGTGGAACATTGCTTCTGTCTTCAGACCAAAGGAGAAATAGATTATTATGTACACTTCAGGGAAGAGGGGTCAGCAGTCAGCTGCTGGACTCACCATTATAAAAAATTACCTGATTGTGGTAGAGGACAGAATGTTTTAATTTTCTAGCATGTTTTCATTTATGTCATGTGAAACATCACAAACCAAATTGTGTGAGTGGACAGTTTTTGAAGATTAACTTAAGCCAATCAATATTGAATTTGTAACTATAGAACATGTTGCAAATATGTTCTGTTTTGACTCACACAGTTATGTCAGCACAGAGGTGTGTCAAGTTAAAGATCTCAGCAGCCAACATTTCCATATGGGAAACATCAACATGTCTTATTAATGACATTTCTTCTACTACAGAGATCCTACTTTTTTCAAAGTCAATATAACTAAGATTTTTTTAAAAATCTTAAAATACATTATTTTTATTATTTTTAATATCACTTACTGGTATTTTTAAATATTTTCTTTAAGTGCATTATGTTTTTATGTATATTTGTTTCCAGTCTTCAATGTTTCTAGGTCTTTATGAATTTTATCCCTTTTCTTTCAAGTGCTGATGAGTCTTGATTTCTGTGTAGAACAATGTCTCCTGTAGCTTAAGCTTACCTCTTACTGAATTAATTGAGAATTGCTTTGAACACTTAATTTTGTCTCTGCTGCCAAGTGCTGGAAAGACAGCCCTACAACTCTTTCTAGTTCCAGCTTCGACTGGTCAGTGAGAAGGAAAAATAGATGAGTTAATGAATGAATTTCAATCTCTCTTGCCTCTTGTGGAGACTTTTAAATAAAGAAGACCCTAAGTAAGAAATGAGTTGATTGACCAATTTTGAAGCTGGTGGAATCACAGTGCAGAAAGATAGAGGCAAGACAGAGGTTAAGAGTTTTCCTACTGTAACAGTAACCTCTTCTTCCAGAGGTCCTGGGAGCTTCTTCTGACCTTATCAGCTGACACCTTAATCCCGCCACAGTTAAAAGAGTGGCAAGGTAGAACTAGGTAATCAATTTTAGATGCTCTGTTAATGTCTTGATAGGCTGTTTCTCAGGGTCCACAGACAAGAGCAAAGAAGAATCTTGATAAATGGATTGATATATCATGAAACCAAATTATCATGGATATAATAATTCAATCAAAATAGATCTAAGAAAAATGTTGTGGGCTTGCCTAAGAGGACTATTAGCATTCTGTACCTGACTGAAAATGTTTGAGAAATTATTGATGAACTCTAATACAAATTTCTAGTCCCTGGAGCACATGGCTGAAAAGTCTGTTTTAACTATTTAAAACAATTTTTGAAATTATAACTACAACATATCTATATTTTATTTTTTGTCTCCAAGCCCTACCGTGTCCCCTCATTGTTTTCTAATTCACGTCCTGTTTTTCTTTAACAACAGTCAAACTGTAACAATGAAACCTTTGTTTTGATACAGGATTTCCCATGTATCAGTCAATGGCTTGGCTGCACTGCACATTGTTTGTATAATATGCTATGCACACAGACAACCATGTGCTGTAAATTTGGAGCAGGATGTGCTTGAGGAGAGTAGAATAATGTCTACAAAAATTATAAACTTTCTAAACTAAGGCCTTGTACATTGGGTTGAAAAAGCAGAGCTGGGGGAACTTTGTTCTCTGCTTTATTTAATCTCTGCTTATTTAGTAGGAAAGCTGTTCTTATTCTGTGGTTCAGCTGGGTGGCCCTAGATCATGAGGGACTCTTGGAATACTTAGTAATTAGGAGTATTAGTGGCAGGTATCTCTTAAGTTTTGTTGAGGATTCTTCTCTGCTTCTGCTGTTGGAGTAATAAGGAAGAACAGAAACCATGCTCTGGTGAGTGAAGTTTAATTCTAGGGGAAAAAAGAAGTTTCTCTGCTGCAGAAATTTCTCAGGTGTGATGTGAAAATGTCTTTCTGTATGCTATGAATATCAATCTTTAAATAAAGAAGCTGTTTTGGCCCTTGGTGAGCACCGTAGAAGAAGTAGGTGGGGAATCAGAATAGGTAGGAAAAGAAGGTCAGAGTCAGAGACAGATCAATCCAGCTGCCCAAGAAGAAACATGTAAGGAACACAGGTGAGCCACGGGCCGTATGGCAGACAGATTAATGGAAATGGGTTGAGTTAAGATGAAGGAGCTAGCTAGCAATGTGCCTGAGCCAAATAGCATGAAGTTAATATAAGCGTCTGAATCATTTTTGGGGGACTAAGCAGCAGCAGGTGGCTAAGGGGTCTAGGGTGGCAGGTCTGTGAGCCTGGACCTCTGGTGCCCGGGACCAAGAAACCTTTTTGTAACACAGGTGTGCATGGTGTTATGAAGATAGAATTCACATCTTGTAACATAGTTCATGTAACAGGAAGTATATATAGTTTAAATTATTCTGTGTTTGGAGTAAGCTATCAGTGGGGCTTGATTTACCTGAAAATGCAAGGAGGCATATAGGGCTGCAGAGCAATAACAAGAAATTACTTATTATTATTATTATTATTACAGAGGGAGCTCTAGAACATGGTCTTCTGTCTTTGGAAAAAATATCAGTAGCTGGAAAGTCAGATTAAAAACAGTTCAAGGGTGAGGGTCTCTTTGAGTTAATGTTTTAGAAATTCTGAAGTCTGTTTATTTAATTTCTATACACATAGAATCATAGGTAGTTGGGTAACATTGGTGAAGATCACATTTTGGTTAAGTTTTCTTTGATGTTTTGATTAATATTTGTCTATATTTTTCTGCTTTTGTCCTTAGTTTTTCTCTATCTTTATTCTTTTACAAATCTTGCACACATTCTTGATTGTTTTATTTTTGTGGTAAGTATAGAAATGAAATTACGTCAATCTGTATACTATTTTTTCATAATCTCATTGATCTTTCTGAGTGTTTTCACTCAGAATAAAGTAGTTTTGCAATCCCCTTTACTGTTCTAAAATTTTGTATTGTTGTTTGTATTCATTTATGTTGCAAATTTATCATGCACATCTTTATTTTGATGCATCATGTTCTCAAGTATCATTTCTTTACTTCTTCATTTATTTATGTTTTGTTGTGCTTGATGTTAATCTGAAAGATTTTTGGTTTATTTAATGAAATATATTATAGGTTTTTGCAGGTGGGTCCACCCATATTCTCTTTGGGAATGAACTGAGTTCAGATACCAAAACTCAAGGTAAGAGGCCTATAATTTTCTAAAATTTCAGATTCTGTATTCATGTGGAATACATGCACGAATATAGATAAAAATTTCAGTAACCTTGTTTTTAAAATAAATGTGACTAATAAAGCAGTTAGAGCAAAACAAGTTGCTTTAGGTGTATACTGCTTCTTTAAATATCTGTTATCTGAAAATTTCTTTTACAAAGGTTTCATTTCCACACTCTGAAGATTTATAAGTAATCATCAATCATAGAAAATAAAATAATTTCTAAGTATTCCTAACAGACATCTTTTTTTCAATTATAAGAGAATGAAATCCTTTTAGTAGTTAAAAGTAATTTCAACAAAGTTAAAACAACAAAAGACTTCAAGCAAATTTCTCCAATTTTGGTGGAATATGCTCCTTACCCAATTCATTTTCTATTATTGGTGAAGGAAAGAATGGAGTGTACCTGATGAGTCTTGGTCAGTGATTTCTTATAGTTTAATTTTTATTAAAATTTTTTCATTCTTATTTAAGGGATTGTGGTGTTATATGTCTTTATGTCTCATTTTTTCAGTGGTGCCATCTATGTTATTTTATTATCATGTAACTATATTATTATAGGCCTTCAAAATTCTTGCTTTTATAAAATTTCTTGTTATGATTTCCTTGAAAATTCATTGATTTTGGAATTTTCTGCAGAGAAAAGTTTTAGTATTTTTCTTGATCACAGAGGCTTGCCTCTTCTCTTGTCAAGGTACATCTTTGTTTTCCAGTTGTTACCATGTTTATATTTTTGCTGCTTTTTTGTTTGATATAATTTATACATTGTCTTTGAATCCTTAGTGCTTGGAATAAGAGCTTATCTAGCTTTCATGGCCTTTGTTTTAGGTTATTTAAAGTGTTTCAAATATGTTTCTTTGGTGTGCCTGACATTGCTGAGTACAGAAGCCTGTCTTCATGTTTATAGATCTGCTTGCCTCTGACTCCAGATTTCTTGAATTAAAGTATATGCTGTCACAAGCAGCTGAGATCTCTTTTCTATGTCCACTAAATGTCAATGTTGGTTGTACTTTGAAAAATATAATAACACATATGGGCTAAAAATTTGGCACCAGACTTACTTATTTTGTGAACTGCTCTTTAATAGGTCAAGGTGGTTTTGAATTTCATATTTACCTGAGGATGGCTTTGTCTTGATGCTTTTAGCCCCACAGAAGCCATTGTCCAGCTCATGATTTAAAATATTTTAATCTAAACCACTGGTTTACCGTGTTGGAATTTTACTCCTGAAGTGACTGATGTTAACTTTGAATCCCTTTAAATCAGAATAAAAATGAGAATGTCAGTACTATGTTGGCAAGTTTGGTTTTTGCACATTTTTAGAATAAATTGATTTTGAAAGCAAATTTATTGAAAACATAAAAGCTGTCTTTATTCAACAGTGTCTCAGTGTTTAAAGTCTTGGAAACTAATTTGACTGATTTCTATTTCAAAGCTATTTGGCTGATAAGTCATTGTCTTTGTAGTCACATCTAATTTTCATTTGAAACAGAGTAAACCAAGTTGCCTTCTATCTTACAATATTTTCATTAAGTTTCCTAATATCAGTATTAGATATTTCCTTAGTGATAAATAAATAAGGGTATAGATGAGTGAATGTTAGAGGCTGTTAAATTCTTACTTTAAAAAAAATGTGAAATGTTTTAAGAACTGCTATCAACATTGTTACGGTCTTATGGTTTTGGTTTTCATTCCTGTTTTGAATCTTAATTTTGGGATAACGTTTACTTCTGAACAATTAGCACATTTTCACCTTTCCAGTACTTGTTCAGATTTTTTTTAAAAAAAAATGTTTTCTGGGTTTAAGAAGCATTTATTTAGTTTATAGATGTTAGGGTGAGATATCATGTTGCACTTACTTTCTTTTACCTAGGCTTATAACAGACCAAAATATTGTTGAAAAATTCAGGGTTCATTGAGTATTTTTACTTGTTAGCCATACATTATCCAGCCTTTGCTATTTTAGAACTTGATGCATGATCTATTATTTTAGAGTTATATTTGTTGCAGCTCAGTATTTTTATGATAAAATGTAATTTATATCAAAGTTTATACCTTTGCAATTTTATTTATAGCAAAGTATATACCTAGACCATCATTATAGAAACATCTTTTCAATAAAATAAAATTATGGACTTTAGTCTGCCTTTGAGGGTGTATAGGGGACTTGAAATGGGGGCAGCTTCTTTTACTAAATATTAAAATGAATAATTCAAGCCTGCTTATGTGTTCATTTGCTTGGAATATCATTTTTCTCCCCTATAGCAGGTGATAATGTTTATTTTTGATGTTGAATTCCCCTTCTTGTATGAAGAAGAAGAGTGGACCTTGTTTTCATATAGAGTCTGTTAGTCTATATTTTCTTATTGAGTAATTGAGATCATTCATATTGAGAGATGTCAATGCTCAATGATTATTGATTCCTGTTATATTGTTTTTTGTGTATTATTTGTGTGTGTGTGTGTGTGTGTGAAGAGAGAGATAGAGAAAGACAGACTGATAAACAGGCAGACAATGATATTCTCCCATTTTTCCATTTTGTTTCTTTGCTCATGTAATATTATTTCCTATTTGTCCATTGGTGTAGTTACCCTCCATGGGTTAAAGCACCTTCTGGAGGGCTGTATTTGTAGATAAATATTGCTGAAATTTGACTTATCATAGAATATATTTTTCCCTTGGGTGTACATTTGTGGTCTCTTATTAGAGACTACAGCACATGTTTCCAGACCTGTCTGGATTTTAGAGTTTCCATTGACAACTTAAGTGTATTTCTAAAAGATCTGCCTTTATGTATTTCTTGCTGTTTTCCCCTTGCAGCTGTTAATATTCATTACTTGTTCTGTAATTTTAGTGTTTCAATTATTAGGTAGTAAGTGCTTTTTTATTTTTGGTTCAATGTATTGGTATTCTGTATTATTCTTTTACTTTGGTAGGCCTCTCCTCCTTTAGGTTGGGGATGTTTATTCTAATATTATTTTGTTGAACAAATAATCTGTACCTTTGATCCGAGTTTTTTTTTTTTCCTTTTGAAAATTTTTCTTGTCATTTTTTAAAAATACTTTTGAATTCCTGGATTGTTTTGTTTCAGGAGATTTTATATTTTCTTTAACTTATATATCCATTTCTTCTATTTTATCTTCAATACCTGAAATTCTTTTTTAAAATATTTTTTATTTTATTGATAAAACTTGCATCTGTAGTTTTTTTCCTTTCAATTTATAAACTTTTGATTTTAAGAATTTCTTCATTCTTAATTTTTCTTTATTTTCTTTATTTCCTTTATTTTTTTAAAAGATTTATTTATTTATTGATGTATACAGCATTCAGTCTGCACATATTCCTGCAGGACAGAAGAGGGTGTCAGATCTCATTACAGATGGTTATGAGCCACAATGTGGTTGCTGGGAATTGAACTCAGGACCTCTGGAAAAACAGCCAGTGCTCCTAAACCTATGACTTCTATTCCCATTTTTTACATTTTTAATAGTTTAATTCATTTTCTCCAACTGTTTATTGTAGCTGGAAGTTTCAGGTTCATCTGGTCAGAAGCCCAGACCTGCAATACTTTAGCCAATTAGCCCCAAATAGTCACAAAAGGCCCATATAAATTACAAACTGGCTTATGATTTAGGATCATTACCAGCTAGTTCTTAAAACTTATTTTTATTAATCTATGTCTTGTAACATGGCTAGTGGCTTTACTTGTGGTCCATTACATCTTGCTTTCTGGGCGACTGCCTGCAGTTTACCTTGTTTCACCCTTCTTCTTTATTTATGATTGAAATTCCCACCTTACTTATTAACCAATAATAAGGTATGTTTAGTGTACAGAAAGAAACGTCACATCAGTTTATTTCCCTTTTCTTGGCTTTATCTAGATGTTTCACTTATTTCCTCTAATTGTTTGTGTTTTCCTCACCTTCTTTAAAGGATTTATTCATTTACTCATAAAAGGCTCTCCATTTATCTCTATACTCCACAATTCATATTTAAAATATAAACATATAATGATTCCCTCCCCTTCCTCTTTCTAGTTTCTTTATGATCCTGTTATGGAATGTAACTTTAATTGTGTAAGGCTGTGTTTTATTTGTTTATGTTATGGAAGGTTACTTTAACTATGTGAAGGTGTGCTATATTTGTTTATGCTGCATTTGTTATTTCTTGTATTTATATTTCAGGGCAAACTACCTTTTTTAATAACCTTCTAGGAGTCTCATCCCTAGGAAAACTAATTCTCTCTGCCTAAATAGTCATTAATTTCCTGTAGTACTTTATCTAGAGAGAGAGTCTTCATTAGATACCCATCTCCAAACCTTTTATGTTAGTAAGTTACTGGCAATTTTTTCTCCTTAACCTGAAATCTTCTTCCAGGGTTCGTTGTCTGTCTACTTTGCCAGTTGTATCTTTTAATTTTCATTTCTGTATGATTTTTCTTGTGGGGAGTCTAGGTCTCCTCCTCTAGCTCCTCATAGTTGCAGTGGATGAGCTGCCCTGCTCTCTTCACTGACTTTGATCTTAGAGCAACTTTCCAGTAAACTGCCAAGCATTCCCCATTTATTTGACCTGGCAATGACCTTGGGGTGTCTGGCTCAATAGAGGCATGGTTTCTTGGCTGTATATGTGACCACTTAAAACTAAAGAGGAGGTGCACACTTGCTCTCTCTGAGGTGGTGAAGATGCCATCAGGTATTCACCATACCAGCTTGTGGTTGGTCCCCAGCTTCCTTGGGAAAAATGGAAGAACTCTACAACTAGAGAGTCTGTTTTTCCCTCAACAAATAATACAGCAAGATGCCCTGGAATTATTAATAATGTGGCTTTTTATTAGACACCTGAAAATGCGAAAATGAAAGTTTAACCTGTATATGTTATTGGAAGTAAAGTTATTAAAAGAGGCATCCTAAAAACATAACTAGTATTAAAGGAGTGTCTCATTAGCCACTCTGTCCAATTCAAGGATAAGGAGCAATTTTGTCATTATTCCAAATTGGGTTAAATATAAGCTGGATACTTCACGTAATCTATCATGGATCCTTAGGTGGGCCTCACCAAAAATTTCTTGGTCTACTAAATTATGGTGTGAAAACACTTAATACTTTTAGGTTTTCTCAATAAATTGCTTCATAGTTTTCGCACTAAAAGGCATCATACTTCCTTTTGAACAGTGATACTTAGTACATGTTGGTAGTCTGAATGTAATTGGCCTCCATAAGCTCTTATGGATTGACACTAGTAGCAGCTATGACTATTTCAGCAGGTATGGCCTTGTTGGATGAAATGTGTAACTGTGGGGTAGGGTTTTGTGGTCTCATACTCAAGCCATGTCCAGTGTTCTACACCTTTTCCTGTTGCCTGTGGGTCAAGGTATAAATTGCCTAGCTCCTATTCTAGTGACATGTCTGCCTGCATGCTACCATGTTGCACCATTATGATAATGGCTAAACCTCTGAGAATGTAGGCCATTCCAATTAAATGATTCTGTTTTGTAAGAGTTGCAATGGACATGGTATCTCTTGACAGCAATAGCATTCCTAAGGCAATGCATGATTTATAACTCTTTAAAAATAAAATATTATGAAAAACACTGCTAATTTTACTTTTGATACAATCATTATATATAGGCTTGTGTAGTTCCCCTCATTAATAGAAACCTGGTAATCTACTGTAGTCATTTTATATTTCTTGAAATACAGTATCAGCCATTTAACTCAAAGTGTTGATAGCACAATAAATAATAGTATAATTGTGTATCAACAACCTTTTTATTTTGATTCTAGTAATATTAAAGATAAGTGGTATTCTAAAAATTTTAGTATATTACTCAGATATTTTCTATTTTAGAAAAACATTCTTAGAAATTTATCGGATTATTGATAGCTGGAACATTTATTTTAATAGGTGTTGTTTGGGGTTGCACACTTGGAATCTTATCATTTAAATACTGTGAGTCAGTATATTTCAAGACCTAACTATACCAGTCTTGGCCTCATGCCCAAAAGATGTTCCTCAATCCTACTAGAAAGAAACTTGCTCAACTTTGTTCATAGTAGCTTTATTCATAATAGCCAGAAAGTGTTATGTCTGCATTTTTGATGATTGTTGTGAGAAGGCTCCTCTACCTAGGGTTGCAATATTTCTAAGACAGTGGACCTGTGCTAGAAAATGGAGATATATGAGCATGAGACACTAAATAAACAAAAGAGAAAGCCAGGAAACAATCTTTGCTCATACGTTTTGTCTTCAGTTGTTAGCTTGAGTTTCCATCCTAAGTCCCAAAGTGACAGAGTGTGTCTGACAGTGAGCAAAATAAACCTAATATTACCTGACAGGCCTTTAATTACAGCATGACAAAAGGAAGTTAGAACAAAAATATGGAACAAGAAAAGTAATTTTGTTGTTAGATAGAAATTTGAATGTTCCCTTTTGAAAAAATGTGGAATATGTCAAAACTTTAGGTTACAAAAACCATAGAAAATTGTACAGAGAATTTAATTTGTTGTTTTTATAAAAACAGGAAAATGGGAATTTTCAGAAAATGGCAGAAAGTGGAGCTTGAGTCCAAAGGATTTCAGTTAGAAATAGATAATTAAGCTAGAGATAATTTGGGCTCCAAAATCTTTGTTATTCTGCTTATACCATAGAAATTTAGAAAGTCAGAATTAAAAATAATGGGATAATTTATTAAATGAACTATTAAATTTGTTGGATCATTATTACCAATGACTTAATTCAATTCTAAAATAAAAAATACAAATGGAAAGAAATAAATGAAAACAAATAGGAAGTGTCTGATGCTAGTTAAGAGATGAAACAGGCAGAAATTTTCAAGGTGTTTATCACAGTTATAGAGAAGGTCCTTCCTATGGAATGGAAGCCTAGCAAAGTGCCCTAAGGGTAAGATTCTATTCAGCTAAACTTTCAATTTATGGAAAGAGTAAGCAACATGATTTCTCCCCAGAAAGCAACTTCATACAAAACCTGCTGAATCTGTGGTTCAAGTTTATTAGTGTCAATTCCTGTTACAATGTGTTTTCTCGGTCCCGGGCAGCCAGAAGCCCAGACTCACAGACCTGTAGCCCCAGACCCCTTAGCCACCCGCCCTGGTTCAGGCCCCAGATATGACTCAGACGCTTATATTAACTTTATCTTGTTTGGCCTATGGCTCAGGCACATTGCTAGCTTGCTCTTAAATCTAAAACAACCCATTTCTATTAATCTTTCCTGCCACGTGACCTGTGGCTCACCTGTGTTCCTTACATGTTGCTCCTTTGGGCTTCTGGCTCCTTCTCTCTCTCTGACTCCACCCTGCGCCTCCTACCTATTCTGATTCCTCCTTCTACTTTTTCTGTGGTGCCTGTCATGGGCCAAAACAGCTCCTTTATTTAAAGATTGCTATTCACAGCATACAGAAAGGCATTCCCACATCAAATTCCAACTAAGAAATCAAACTTTGTAGGGTCATCCATCATGTGCTGGTCCTCAAAACAAGAAATAATGGAAACTATGGTCATGGATTCCTAGGCTCTGGTTAAATACAGTTCAGCATTGTTGTAGGCATCTATGTTTGGCAGGCTCAGAAACCAAGTGAGGGGACTGTGAGAGTCCATTTTATGAATCTGTGAAAATAAAGCCAAGTGTTGTTTGTTTTCTTATTTTATACTGTTTACTATTTTGGGGGCCTGCCACATACCTCTCGATTAAATCACTCATGTAGACTTATTCTTTCTTATAAATCCCCAGCATTGGTTTATTTCTAGAAAGCTTTTCTTATCTTAAACAATTCCATATACCTTTTTCTCATGGACTTTTATTTTTCTTTATTCTGTATACCTTTTTGTACTTCTTACTACATAAGATACAGTAGAAGCAATTGCTATTCAGTGATAAGGCAGTGTGGTTGCCTGCTGTTTTAATTTTTTGCCTGTTTTTGAAAACAGTGTCTGTCTTGGAAGCCCTGTATATTTAAAATATAGCTTTGTACACCAGACTAGCCTCACACTCAGAGATCTCTGACCCTGGCTTCTAAGTTCTGGAATTAAAGTTAGTCTAACATTTTTGGCTTTTTGGCTTTGCATTATTGGATAATGGGCCTGGAAAGTAAGTCTTCTAATGTCAAGCAAATGCTGCTGTGCTGAGAATCTCCATATTTTAAAATATGGCAGGGGGTATCATTCTGTTTCCCATCAGTCCATTTGTAACTGTTTAAACACATAATGCCTTTTAGTAAAATTTTATTTGTGTTATTGTTTAAATTCAGGCACTTTCTATTTTTGGAAAATGATTACTGAACTTTAGAAAACATATAACTCTTTGCAAGAACTTGAGTACAAAAACCACTGAATTCTTTCTATTGTTTTGTTAGTTTCACTGATTTTTTTTTTTTTGCATGGGAGACCATGGTTTAATATGTATGCCTGGGTATTCTGTACTAGATTACATAGAGTAGGCTGGCATTCAACTCAGAATTTGATATGCCTGCCTCTGCCTTCTGAGTGCTGGGGTTAAAAGCATGAGCCAATACACTCAATTTGTCCATATTATTTTTCTTTTTGCCAATGGTAATTCTTCATACATTTTCTCACATGTGAACTCTATACTAATGATCTTCATACAATTTCTCACATGTTAACTCTGTATTGATTATCTCTCTATGTTAATTGGCATTTTACTTTCAAGATGATATACCACTCAAAGGGTACAGAAATAATAGAGGTAATTCCCCTATTCAGTTTCCTTCTAAAGTAAGTTGGTGATTGCATTATAATGTCTATGTCATAGAAGTATGGAAAAGACAAGAATTATATGACAATATGGTTACAGATATAGAGAATTACAATGTTGTCAGCATCATTCTTTCTGTTGTACACATATATTGTGTATTTTAGAATGCAGTGACCTATGATAATGTGCATCATGTTGACTACACTTGGGAAGGGTAGACTTTGTTGGATTCCCCCAGAAGAATCTCTAGAAAGATATTATGGTGGAGACCTATAGAAACCTCACAAGTATAGGTAAAACTAAATTTTCTTTCACATTTTAAAATAAAAGAAAAAATCTAATGCTTTTCTGTAAGTTTATTGAAAAAGAAAAAGTGTTGTGAATAAATGAGTCACAGTTCTAAGGCTTAGTGAAGATAGTAACTTAATTTGTGCATACTTTTCAATAAAATAACATATATTTCTGGTATTATATTTTAGGATACAATTGGGAAGACCATAACATTGAAGAACATAGTCAAAATTTTAGTAGTCAAGAAAGGTAATTTTCATGTTCAAGGTGATTCAAATGTGCCTCTGAAGAAATTGTAATGTCTTCAAAAGTTTTACACAAAAGCAGCAGTGTAAATAAACACAACTTGAAGTGTACTAATAATTTATTTAAAATTTTACAAAACCATATACCTCAAGATATGGTGGGTAAGTAGCATTTGAAAGGCATTTTTAAAAGAAAGACCAAGAAACAATGCCTTAAAAATATCACTATTTGAATCATAGAACCATGAGAGCTATGCTGTAGAAATGTCAATCCATTTATTTATATTAATATTATCCAAGGTATACACATTAAAGAGGTGAAAAGTATATTTCCAATATAGCTTCCAATAAGCATAGCTAGTGTTGCCCATACATTATACATACATAGTAAAGCTTATGTTACTTATATACACAAATTATAACTGTGCTATGTTTGCAGAGAGGGCAGTTATTATTGATCATTTTTAATTCCTATACAACATGTCTATGTAAATTCAATATACAAACATTTCATTTGTTATTCTTTTAATATGTATATCATATGTCATGCTGGATACAAGCCATATGATCATAGGTGTTTGGAAAGACATAACATATCTCTGTATGAGAACAATTAGAAGACATGTAGTCCCCAAGTTGAGTATGCTTATGAAATGTGATTCATGTATAGACATAATTGGTTTTCTAGCTTCATTTTTAATACAGCAACAAATTCACACTGCATAAAAGCCCTATGAGTACTAGGACTTTTACTGTGTAAATAATTCTGTTTGTTTTAGTTCACATAGTAAATGAAGTATGAATGACAGTATAGGAAACATTATGAAAGTGATAAGAGTGGTGAAGTTTTAAGTTTTTCCGGTTCCCTTCAAATATGTAAAAAATATATAGAAAGATTCTGCAAATGTGAACCGTGTAACTAAAAACCTAACCATCACAGGTATTTTTAGATATGCAAAATAACCCTTAATAAAGGGGTAAAATATGAGTGGAAAGACAATGATAAAACCTTAAGATCTGACGTGTTATATTTGGATCAAATTGTAAAATTATTTCATACAGATATAAATATTTAACAGTGTGTTGTGTGGTAAAGCTTTTACATGTGCCAAATATCATTTCAGGCATCAAGGAATTCAAACAGATGATAAACCTGAATACACTCAATGTGTTGAAGCCTTTGCATATGACAACCAGCTTCAAAAGAATGAAAGAACACATACTGGGGAGAAACCCTATAAGTGTATGAAATGTGGTAAAGCTTTTGCATGTCAAAATAGTTTCCACATACATAAAAGAACACATACTGGAGAAAAGCCTTATAAATGTAATCAGTGTGGTAAAGCCTTTGCTCATCACAGTGTTCTTCAAATGCATCAAAGAACACATACTGGAGAGAGACCCTATGAATGTGATCAATGTGGTAAAGCCTTTGCTTGTAAAATTAATCTTGAAAATCATAAAAGAATACATACTGGAGAAAAACCATATGAATGTAACCAGTGTGGTAAAACCTTTGTTCAACACAGTACTTTTAAAAGGCATAAAAGAACACATACTGGAGAGAAACCCTATGAATGTAATCAGTGTGGGAAACCATTTGCACGTCAAAGTAGTCTTCAAAGGCATAAAATAACACATACTGGAGAAAAACCTTATAAATGTAATCAGTGCAGTAAAGCCTTTGGACAAAACAATTATCTTCAAGTGCATAAGAGAACACATACTGGAGAGAAACCCTATGAATGTAATCAGTGTGGCAAAGCCTTTGCAAATCAAGGTAATCTTCAAAGGCATAAAAGAATACATACTGGAGAGAAACCCTATGAATGTAAGCAGTATGGTAAAGTCTTTGCACATCAGAATCATCTCCAAAGGCATGGAAGAACACATACTGAAGAGAAACCTTATCAATGTAATTGATGTGGCAAAGCCTTTTTTTTTAATCAAAGTAGTCTCTAAATACATAAAAGGATGCATACTGAAGAGAAATCTTCTCAATGTAACCAGTGTGGTAGAGACTGCATCTGTCAGTAATCTTTGAAACCATGAGAAAAAATCATATTGTAATAAAGTCCCATAATTGGCATCAATGTGGTAGTTTTGCACTTTATAAAGGAGTAAAATTCTTGTGTGCAATCAATCCATTCAAGGCATTGTATATTACAATAATCTTTGTGTATCTGAAACAGATACTGAGGG
Organism: Phyllotis vaccarum; assembly: GCA_033318265.1. Lineage (NCBI taxonomy): Eukaryota > Metazoa > Chordata > Mammalia > Rodentia > Cricetidae > Phyllotis > Phyllotis vaccarum. Next base: position 64,910 of record JARWLC010000001.1, read on the forward strand.
CTATATATTATAATGTATTTGGTATAATCTTTTCCAGTAATATTGATTTTTATAAAAAGTTGATAGTGTCAACCTGTTCAAACATTGTGATGTTCATTTTTATATTGTTTGCATCAGCAAAGTCATAAAGATGAATGAATAAATTATGAATCCTTATTTATAGGGTAAAAGGGTGGGCCATCAAAAACACTCTGACCCTGAATTTAGAGCCAAAGGTTTAAAAGGGCTCATGATTAAAACACACTTTGCCTCTGAAACCAGAGCCAATGAAACACACTCCAGTCTTGACCAACTGAGAAGAAAAACCAATCAATCCCTGGTCATGAAACCCAGAGACACAAAATGTCACTGAGAATTATTTTATAACAAATATTTATGGTGTGTGTAATGTGATTATGGGCTTAAAGGCTCTGGCTAATATGTGGTTTCTACTTTTGGTCTTTATATTGTGATCAAGGTCAGGTTTTCAGCTTTGTACATCACATACCTTTCCCACTGATTTATGTGGGAATGTCTGTGTGCTGTGAATATCAATCTTTAAATAAAAGAGCTGTTTTGGCCCATGACAGGTACCATAGAAAAAGTAGGTAAAAAACAAAATAGCTAAAAAGAAAAGAAGAAGAAGAAGGGCAGAGACAGAGACAGACCAAGCCAGCTGCTTCCCCCCCCCCAAAAAAACATAAAAAACACAAATAAGCCACAAGTCACATGACAAAAAAATTAATAAAAATAAGTTAATTTAAAATATAAAAACAAGCTAACAATGTGTCTAAGCCATAGACCAAACATCATAAACTTAATATAAACATCTAAATCATTTCTAAAGGCCTAATCAACTACAGACGGCTAAAGAGTCTAAGGCAACAATTCTAAACCTCTGGCTGCCCAGGGCCAAAAAACCATATTGTTACAACTGATCTGTCTCAATGATGCTCAAATGAGATTAGTAAAAATATTACAACAGTAAACTTGTCTTTTTTTTTTAGATTATAAACATAATTTTACGTAAGGGTAGATGAATGCAGCGCAGTTTGAATAATAATTCCTTTTTGCATATGGAAATATTTGTACTACATAGATTTTTATTTTGTTTATTCTGAGCACTAAACATTTTGCCAAGTAGCCATGTAGGGGAGAGGTAGAGTCAACCAGTGATGATTGAAGTTTAGGGTGTTGTTCTACCAAGAGACAATCACATGGTGAATAATTCTCAGGTAGACACAGCTACCAAGACTAAGTCTGCAATGTATTTTGCCTCTGCTGTCTCTGTGCATATTGTTGCTGTCTTTTGATATCTGATGTAGGAATTTGGTGTGGAGAGTTTATTTACTGCCTGTGATGCAATGTGTTTCTCTGATGGAATATCTCTCTAATTGCTCTTCTAGGAATTGTGATATATTATATGTATAGTTAATAAAAATTGTCTGGAATATCAGAGGACAGAATTACAACTAAGCCATGAAGGTCAGGGAGTGATGACCCCTGCCTTTAATTTTATTACTCAGGATACAGAGATCCAGAGAATCTCTAGCTCTAGGAATATTGACCATCAAAGTAAAATAGCTGGGGGGGGGGATATAATGCTTGAGGAGGGAGGCATTTCTCACATTTTCCTGCTTTGTATGTCAGTTTGAGGACTCCCAAAGTTAGGATCAACCCTGTTCAGCCTGAGGAGTTGGTTGGGTGAGGATTGGTTATGGTTTATTCCCTATCTCTCTGATATTCCAGCTCTTACCCAATATCTGACTCTGGGATTGTATTATATACTAAATAGAATGTGTGCAATACAGGAGTGAAAACTTAGGCTCAGGGAAAATTGAGGCATGGGATAACGGGCACAGGAGGAAGCTGTGACACAGAAAACTGAAGCATGAGGGAGACTGAGGTGTAAAACTGAGGCATGGAATTAACTGAGGCAAGGGAGGAAACTGAGGCACAGGAGTCAGTGGGAATCAACCAGGGTCAGCTGAGTTCAGTGTAGTCATCCAGAGTTGCAAAGTGATACACAATCTTTAATTCTTTAAAAAGATGCATTTTACAGGCAGGAGTGAAATCACTGTAGTGAGTCACATGACCTCTCTTCCCTTAGGAGTACTCAGCACTCAAGTCCCTGAGATAGGGACTTGTTATTCATATCCCTTAAGTCAAGAGGGTAGATGCAGTTGAGTGGGTCTTTTACCTGTCAATCACAGCCCCTGAGGGAGGAAGGAAGAACTACCTCAGACCTGAGCCAACACATACTTGTCAATTACTACACCTGAGGGAGGAAGTTGGGGCCAAATCATACCTGTCAATCAGCACCTGAGAAAAGGTGGGTCCAACTCATTCTGGAAATGAAAAAAACGGAGTTAGTCATATTGACATCTGACCTCCAGGTCATCATGGTGACCTCTGACCCTGAGGGTCATGCTGGGGTCATATGGAGCATCCTGAAGAAATAGTTTAGTAGAAACACGTTGGAATGTCCCTGAAGTAATACTCCTTACTTGAGCTCACCTTTAAGCATCATGGGTATGAAGTCTGGGTGCCAATTATAGGTACTGAGACCCACCACCCCTGACTCTCCTAACTTAGTCTCCCCACCTTGATGTCTACACTTCTTGTCTCAGGAAATGTCTGAAGATCAGAAACAAAATGCTCATCACTGCTCTTTTCTGCGTTAGCCTCACCCCCACTTCCTACCTCAATTTACCCTGGCTGACCTGACCATCAACAAATGCATGAAGCATAGAACACTTCAGTTTGTACTGGTACCAGAAGTGAAACTTTGACCCTTTGCTCTGATGACCTTTGACCCCATTACCTTCAGGTGCCCAGATCCCACTGAAAACATTTAAACATAAGTCAGTGTGGGGGTTGGGAATGGGACTTCCAATGCTCCTGGAGCTGAGGCAGAGGGATGTCCACAGGGTACAAATTTATCTCTGATACACATGAACAAAGTTAACCTCTGACTCCCATCCAAGGTGACCCTGAATTCAGTTGACAGGGTCAGGAAGTTGACCTCTGACCCAGCCCATATGGTCTCAGACAAACAGATTCCACTCTTGTGCTTACAGTCCCTCCATTCAAAACCAGAAGTGGGTGCTTGTCAAAAGAGTAAGGTCATGTGACTCTGGCTGTCACTAAGTCTTTTATCCCCAACCCAGTTTCATCCATAACCTGAGTGTGGTTTGCAGTATATACACAGGAGCAAGGAATTGGGCATAATACAGTATGAATGGGCCCTAGAACACTGGGGAGTATCATGCTGTCTCCCTTAATTCTTCACTTCCTTTCATGATCCCTCATTTCCTCCCATGATCCTTTACTCCTCACTCCCATGGTTATTCTGTCCCTCCCACCCATTATTCTTTATTTTTCATTCCCATGATCCTTCACTTATTTTCTGATGTACTTCTGGGTTCACTCTGATCCCCTGTCTCTGGGATCATCAGAGTCCTAAACCCTTGTTCTTTGTCTTCCCAAAAGATCCTGAGAAACACCTCAATCTGGAAGTGCACATGGATGCTCATCATTGGAGCATATGAGGCATCATGGGAGCATATGGGGCATCATGAGAGAAATCCTACACACTCAAGAACCTGAGCTCCATCTCAGATCTAACCCAAAACCTCTGACTCAGAAGTGAATCTTGGTAGAAGGTAGCATGAAAACTGCCTGTGTCTAGGTCTCTAGTCCACTATCTAGCCTTTCACATCATTATGTGCCTCATGAATATGCAAATCACCTCTACTCATGAATATATAAATCAATTCTGCTTCCCCTATTTTTTTTTTCTTTTTAGGAAACTTAATGCCTTTGTTCTGGAGCAAAGTCAGGCCCAGGTAGGGGAGAGGCAGAACTGGCAGTGCATCTGGGGAACACAGACAGTGACATCACTGGGACTGTAAGATCACAATGTGAATAGAAGTGATGCAAGATAACCCAAATGACCAATTTGTAGGTGTCCAACCATCTGGAGGAAGGGGAATACCTACCAGTGTGTAGGGTGTCCCAATCTAGCCTACTTGTGGAGACCCCCTACTCATAAATAACAAAATGTAAAACAAGGTTTTTAGGCTTGATAGTGGTCAGGGGCCAAACCTAGAATTAAGGGGTCAAAAGGTCACAGAGGTTTACCATCCATCTCCTTCCCCTTGCCTTAGTGCTGAGAGCCAAGTCCCCGGAAGAATGTGACTCCACCACCAGGGAGGGCAGGGGTGAAAGGTCAAATTGGCTCACTCCAGAGAGGTCTAGCCTGGGCTACATGTGGAAACTGTGGAGAGGGGTCAAGGGTCATTCATGTAATATGGGTGGGTCAGCAAGTAACTGACACCAGGTGTCAGTTGGGCAAAGTGACTGAATGATTGACAGATAGCGTACTGGTGAGCAAGCCAGGTCAATGAGTGCTGGCATAGGAGTTGGTGAGATAGGGTGATTGACAGCCACTTGTCATCTCTGGCTATGACCAGCAAGTGATTGAATGTCAACCTTGTTGTGGGCGGAGCAATTGGGTAATGGACAGCTCTTTTGGGGAAGAAACAGTGAGTGATTGTGGGCCAGATGAATGAGTAGTGGACAGCAAATTTGTGAGAAGGACAGAATAACTGACAGTGTGTGTGTGAGAGAAGGTGTCTCTCGGTCTCTCTCTCTCTTTCTCTCTCTCTCTCTCTCTCCTCTCTCTCTCTCTCTCTCTCTCTCTCTCTCTTTCTTTCTCTCTCTCTCTCTCTCTCTCTCTCTCTCTCTCTCTCTCTCATTCTCTCTCTCTCTCTCTGTGGCCAGTGGGTGACTGACAGCCTTGTATGAGCAGGACCAGTGATTGAAAGATTCTGGGCAGGGAGAGTGACAGTGATTTCTGGGCATGGCCAGTAAATGACTTAAGTGTGTTTGTAGAAGGGACTAGAGAAACACTGACAGTGTTTGTTGGTTGAAAGTGTGATTGGCTAAGTGTTTGTGGCAGGGGCCTGTGAGTGAATGACAGTATGTGAGGGAGGCAGTGGGTGCCTGACAACTTCATGTGGGCAGGGTCAGTGAGTGATTGACACATTCTCTTTGGTAAGGGATAGTGATAGTGTGTGGGCATGGCCAGTAAGTGACTGACAGTAATAGAAACAGTCACTCAAATCCCACTTCCAGTAAGGCCCTCTGATGGGACTTCAGTTACAGTGCCTTAACCTTCCCTCACACCAACATACCAAGACACTGCACACCTAAATCCATGGTCTATATTTACATATTTTACCTTTCTCTGACCACCCTGCCCCCTGATGTCACTTCTGCCTCAGCCTACCAATCATTCCAGAAGCCTTTGTGTATTTCTTGATTGACAGCATGTGGCATGGGGTGGAGCTTGTGAGGGAGATAATTTCCATTCATTTTTTTTTTAACCAGTCCAGAATGCTTTCCTGAGTACTACAGGCTGATCTCATAATGTTCTGCACTCCTGATGCTGGAGGCTTAGTAGACATTGTACTCAAATGCTTTATGCTGGGAGCTTGGCTGAAGTTCTACCCATCATGCTTTACACTGGAGGCATGGCAGGCACACTACATAATAATTCATTGTGCTGAGGCTTTGCAAACATGGACTCCTTGAATGTGTGCACGTGGGGTCAGGAATACTGTGTCAGAGGTGGTCTTTGTACCCACCTTCACAGGCCCTGTCCCTTGCAACCTGAAGCTTCAGCTCCTGCCCCCTCACTTCCTCTCTCATGACCTCATCCTAGCCCTCCCATTGTCACAGACCACGCCCATTTTCACAGGCTCTGCCCTGGCTTTTGTCTAAAATTTAGGAGTCACACATTAAGCCACCAGGGTCTTATTTTATCCTTGCAGTTAATAAATCCTTTTAAAAATATTCAACCATGAAAAATATGTTTTTAAGTAAAAATAAAAAACAAAAGTTTTCAATGTAAAAAATGTACAAATTCTAACTCCCTTTAGTGTCTGCAACTGAAAAATAACCCTCCTTGTCCATTTAAAAAAATAAAAATTTAAAATCTTAAACTGGTGACTCCTCTCCAAAAAGGCATTTTCAATATAAAAACTTGAAATTTTTGTTTCCATTGAGTTTGTCACACTCCTGAAAATAAAAACACCTATACCATGTAAAATTTTTTAATTAAATTCTAATTAGTAAAAATATCTCATCCATTAACAAAATTTGATGTTTTATTTTCCATTATTCTTACCTCCCCTAAATAAAATAAGTCTTCTATTTACCAACACTTTAAACTTGTAATCATTTTTGTTGGCCAACCATTCTGGGGGTAGGAAAAAATCATTTTTATTTAATAAATATTAAAATTTTACTGTTTAATTAGTCTATCCTCCTGAATAAGTAAAAATAACTCTCCATGTTGGTTAATGAACAAAACTATAATTATTTAAAAAAATAAGAAACAACCTGTGTAGATTATTCATAATTCCTCATGCACTGGGAAAGGGAGATGAGAGAAGACAACACTGTCAGATCATCTTTCTCTGATCCCTCCAATCTCCAGTTGCAGCTGCCTCTAAATATGGTGTTATCCCCTTTCATGGAGGACTCTTTGTTTCAGGTTTTCCAATTTTGTTTTCAAAATTTACAACCCACCCTTAGGCCCGCAACTTATGTGAATCATACTCCAGGACATGTCCACAGCCCTCTTGTTAATCAACCCTCAGGATAAATCCACAGTCCCCCTGTCAGTCATCCCTCAGAACATGCCCATAGCCTTCCTTCTGTCAGTCATTCCTTAGGAAATTCCTATAGCCCTTCTGTCTGTTGATGTGGGAATGCCTTTCTGTATGCTATGAATAGCAATCTTTAAATAAAGGAGCTGTTTTGGCCTTTGACAGGCACCATAGAAAAAGTATGCGGAGGAATCAGAATAGGTAGGAAAAGTATGGCAGAGTCAGGGAGACCAAGCCCGAAGTCCAAAGGAGCAACATGTAAAGAACACAGGTGAGTCACGGGCCACGTGACAGACAGACTAATAGAAATGGGTTGATTTAAGATGTAAGAGCAAGCTAGCAATGTGCCTGAGCCATAAGCCAAACAGCATAAAGTTAATATAAGTGTTTTACATTTCTGGGGGCCTGAGCAGCAGCAGGCAGCTAAGGGGTCTGGGGCTGCAGGTTTGTGGGTCTGGATCCCTGGCCGCCCAGGGCCAAGAAACCTCATTGTAACAGATGGCGTCCCTGGGTGGGCCGAATATCCACTTAAGGCCTGAGAAAGTTTAAAAAGGGTTCTAGTTCACAGAAACTAAGCCAAAGTAGCTTCCAAATTGTGTATGTGAAGTGGGTCATTGTACAGAGAAAGCTTGGCATCCGGCCACATTCAAAATGGCACCGGTGGACTGACAAAAAGAATGTAAGATGCAACCAGGCTGGTTCCTGAAATCTCACAGAAGACTCTGTAGCACGTGATTGGTTTAAGGTTTCTGCTTATTTTGAACAAAAAGGAAACAAAGACAGACACTTAGTAGCAGCATTTTCTTGAGTCTATTCTGTTTGCTGGCCACAAACAGACTTGGTCCCCTTAAGAGAACTTACTGATTCAGCTTTACCTGCAAAAACTATGCAGCTCTTTAAGAGAGTATATTTTTAAAGCTCTTATAGTTAGAAGATGATTAAGGATTCACAATAAAACAGATTCAGATGAAAAGAAAAGCCTGTAAACTGGTTACAATTTGTGTAAAAGGTCCATAGGCTTCAGAGAAAAAAGAAAGAGGATAGAAAAAGTCTTTAAAAAGAGAAATAGAGTAATAAAAATATAATAAGCCATGTAAATATGGAAAATAGACACAAAATCTGGATTTTCTTTGTTATTGTGTTTTCTTTTAATTTTTTAACTGTTAATGAGCTAACTGCAGAAAGACAATGGATTGCAAATGCAAAGGCTACTAAGTTAAACAAGAATATATATTTTAAAGGTATTTTGATTTTAAAGTTTGTGTCTAAGGATTTATTGCCTTAGAAGAGTTCATCAACCAAGACCCCCTGAAAAATCCTCTGAAGGGAAGAGATGGCTGTATCAGCTTCAGGGATGCAGACTATGATCCAGTCTCAAGAACCCATGAGATTTTCAATGCCCCTTAATCAGCAGAAAGTAGTAATGTAAAACTATGCCCAAATTCCCAGAATATTTTTTATAAATGTTTGTTTTCATTATAAATTGTTAATGGTCATAGTTAATCTCTTTCTAAGAATAAAAGGGGATATGGTATATGAATAATTTTTTAAAAAAATAGATTATTGAATTTACTTAGATCAGGAAATCAGCTGTTAATCTCAAAATGTTTTACATTGGCATGGACTTTGGTTTACTGATACAAATTGAAGGTCAATTTTGTTATGCTGAATGTATTTTTCTACTCTTGTTTAAGATATGATGTTTATATAACTGATTTAAAATTGTAATGTATAATTAAGAAATGCAGGTTAATAGTCACCTTTGATAATCAAACTTATAGTTAGGTTAGTTAGGATTTTTAAGTATACAAAGATATATTTCAATTGGATAGGTAATCTTCAAAGACTTCTAAGACATATAGAATATGTTATTTAAAATATTTTAAGAACTTAAACTTTTCTGGACAGTGAGACAGATTTGCTCCTGGCAGCACCAATCTTCTTCAAGAGAAAAATGGGCATCGAAGAAACTCCATATGGAGTCTACTCTCTTTGTAGCAATGGTTAGCCACTGGACAAGAAACTGTTATATTGGCTGCTTGACAGTATGCTGTTAAAACTGGACATGCAGGTTCCATAAGAAGATGATCTCTGAACTTTGGCAGAACAAGCCAAGATGGTCATTCAGGTTCCTGCTTTACAGAGAAAACTGTCAGACATTCTTCAGGACGAGAGGATAAGCAACTGATGAACTGTACCAGAATGGGAAGAGCAGATTTCCTGCTTCACTGAAATGAAAAAAGACTCTAGGCCTGTAGGCTGAAGATGGATGCCCCAACTTTATAAAGGAACTTTGGGTGACTGTCCTGGCAGATAGGTGTCATCTCTGTCATTTCTAGATTTTAGAAGTTGCTTGCATTTCCGGTTGACTTGGGTAAATATATCCTTCTATGGTCTTTGATGTAGTTAAAGATGAGACAGTCATAGGTATAGTTTTTCTTAGTCATTTGAAAGGTATATTGGATATGAAACTTTAGATTCACAATGATAAGATAGATGATAGAGTATTTTCTTTAATTTTGCTAAATACAAATAGACTAGATATTATAACTGTAATTCTTGCCTGATAGCTATTTTGTTATATGTAATTTTTCTATGTTAAAATTGAAACCTTCCTTTTTGATTAGATAGAAAGGGGGAAGTGATGTGGGAATGCCTTTTTATATCCTGTGAATAGCAATCTTTAAATAAAGGAACTGTTTTGGCCCTTGACAGGCACCGTAGAAAAAGTAGGTGGAGGAATCAGAATAGGTAGGAAAAGCAGGGCAGAGTCAGGGAGACCAAGCCCGAAGCCCAAAGGAACAACATGTAAAGAACACAGGTGAGTCACGGGCCACATGGCAGACAGACTAATAGAAATGGGTTAATTTAAGAAGTAAGAGCAAGCTAGCAATGTGCCTGAGCCATAGGCTAAACAGCATAAAGTTAATATAAGTGTTTGAGTCATTTCTGGGGGCCTGAGCAGCAGCAGGCAGCTAAGGGGTCTGGGGCTACAGGTTTGTGGGTCTGGATCCCTGGCCGCCCCGGGCCGAGAAATCTCATTGTAACAGTCTGTCATTTTGAAGGTTTATAAATGGACAGATAAGGCAGTGTATTATGGCAGACCTGTGTATTATGGGATGGTGCTGGTTACTGTGGGATTGGTCTGTGTATTATGGAAAGGACTATGTATTAAAAGATGGGCCCCTGTATCATGGGAAAGGTCTGTGTGCTATGGGATTGCCTTATAATAATTCCTATTCTATATAGTCTTAGTTTACTAAGTCTTAATTTATATAAAAGGGATATGTAGTAAGATTCAGGTATTAGGTGACAAGGCTTGGAGGCATATCTCTAGAGTTCTGGGACCCTGAATGGGGTATGGCCAGACCCCATTTAGAATCTGAGGAGACCCTGAGCTTGGCCCTATTTTGTTCTTGTGTTCTTGGAGAGCAGATTGCCTGTACTGGGACTGTTCCTATCTCCAAGAATTGTTTTAAGGTTCAGTTTGTATCATGAGTGTTCTTATTACCCCTCAATAAATATTAATCCTTTCTATGATATATTGCAAGTGAGTATTCCTGTTCTCAGAGTTTTCTCAGTGGTAGCTCCACCCACACTTCCTGTCTGCCTTCAGCCAACCAGCAGTTTTATTAAACTAGTAGGCAGGACAATTATTTACACTGTAACAACATAATCTTACTACATAGGCCCCATGCTGTTACTAGCTCTTCCTTGAAAGTTTCTCCTACCTGCCTGAAGGCCTACATGAAAACCTTGTCTGATCAGGCTAGTCCTTAACACAACAGTGTTTACATTTCAAACAGTTGTCGCCTGGTATATTTTCTATCTGGCAGAATCATATACATCTCCCAAGAAGAAAACTGGAACTTGGCATACTATGCCTTAAGATTGGTTGCAACCCTGTAATGCCTCAATGTGCACATTGATAAAATACTATTTTTAATCTAGGGTTGGGACTAGTGGCTGGTTGTAATCAGCGATGGCTACGGTGTAATGGTTTAGAGCCAAATGACTGTACAATCCTGATGAGCAAATGTAGATCCTAGCATCTTAGTCTCTAACAGATGTTTTACAGACAGTCCTCCCTCAGCTAAGTTCAATTTTGTGCAACTTACTACCACATGGGACCTCACAGGACAGGGTGTCTGGTAGTCGACTTCTACCCAGAACCAGGGAAGACCCACCACATTAGTTCTTACACCTCACCATCTGCTACTCATCTGGGGACATCAAGCTTTCACTTACCATGTTATGGTTTCCCAGCTTGCCTGTGCTCTCCAGTTAGCTCCTTAAAACAGCACTCAAAACACAACATAGAAAACAACTGATGTCAGTTCCTCTTTAAAGCCAAGCCTAAAGTTGGCAGTGGGAAGGGTCCTGTACCACTCCTAACTGGCAGGTCACTGAGAGGGATTATGAACTAATAAGACCTGGGCTTATTAACTAATAAGACCTGAGTGACAGAAGCACCTCTCAGGATTACATTGTGCATAAAGGCAAAGCACCATGGTATTGCATGAATTGTATTTGGTATTATAATAAAAACCCAGAGCCAGATATTGGGGAAAAGCTGAAATATCAGAAAAACAAACATGGCCAATTTTCAACCAGCCAACTCCTCAGACCTGTCTTTCCAAAGTCTCAGACTGAATAGCTCTGAGACTTCAGCTCACAGCAAGTCTTGGAGGGGACTCCTTCCTCCTCCAACTTATCTTTCTTTCCCAGCCCAGCTTTTCACTTCCTGGTTTCACTTTCTCAGAGCTAGGATTAAAGGCAAAGATCAGTCTGTATCTCTGTGAGTTCAAGCCTAACTGAGCCAGGCAGTGGTGGTATACACCTTTAATCATAGAACTTTTGATTCCAAGTACCTGCTGCAGTACATAGGAAACACAGGCCTTTAATACATTATTAAATATACAATATATCAATTCACCATGGTTTCTGACTCTGCATTTTATCACAAAGACATTTTATAGATCAGCAGAGATATGAATTTTAATAATACTTGCCCCTGACTCTAATAGCTGACACTTCTACCTTCTGACACAGCATAGACACTTCCCCTTCTTCCCCCTAAACACAATGTGACTAGATAGCTTGCATAGCCCACTATACTGTGTGGAGGGGATGATTTTATGTCACACAGGTGGAAGGATGCACAGAATCATAAAAACTAAATAGAAATTTATGGACAAAAATGAAAATATTTGGTATGTGGCTCCACACTGAGGTCAGATGAACTGAAGCTACTTTATACCTGCTTGTCAGGGGGACTTCAGCCAACTGAGAAAGAAAAGCAGGAGCTAGATAACAAACAAGATACTAGGTCTTACTCCCATCAGAAGGCTGGACAAGGGCTCCATTCCTATGGGAGTTTTATTACTGAAATTAAGAGCATACTGTTGGCAAGTGAATAATAATAAAAAGTAACTGTTCACTCAACTTGAATAGTTAGGGAATAGTGCAGCAAGGAAGAGTGTGTTTATGAGCATTATTGCTAGCTAGCACATCTTTCTCAGTGGGCAGGTGGAAAAAATTCCAACTGCATTATTCAATGTTTTCTACATGATCAGGACTGTTAAAATGAATCTCACCATGTATGTAGAAAGTGGATTATTTTTAGAATGTCTCACAAGCTGTGGTCTGGGTAGTCCAACAATGGCATACCAACAGAAATTTAAAGAGTCTGGAAGTTGTTCAGTTTATCAGGCTGGACATCTCAGTTGGTCTTCAGTGTACACCATAATTCCAAAAGAGTAGGATCTAATGCTGGTAAAGAAATTAACTTGGTAGACAGAGCTGGGGCAAGTGGAACAAAAGAAAGTTTTCTTTTTATATATGAAATTACATCCTTTATATATGAAAGCTGCCACCAGAAGGTGCAATCCAGATAAAAGGTAGACTTTGTGTAATTTTTTGGTGTTTTCAAGACAGAATTTATTTGTATAGCCCTGGAACTCATTCTATTGACATGGATGGAGTCAAACTCAGAAAATACAACTGCTTATGCCTCCGGAGTACTGAGATTAAAAGTGTGCAAAGCCATCCAAGCAGATAAAGGTGGATCTCATCATCTCAAATAACCCATATTAAAGATAGTTCTTTAATTCCAAAACCTTAAGTAACATCCCTCACAGGTGTACCCATCTATTTAGGTTTTAGTTAATTCCAGTTTAGTTAATTCCAGGTTTTAGTTAATATCAGTTTGGCTACTATAAATAGCCAAGATAAAAGAAATGAGAAAAGTTCTTATCTGCAGGAGGCAGAGAGAACATGGAGATTATTTACAAAACAATGTATTTCCTAAACAAAGAAAGCATGTATATTTTACATATTTTACTGCATTTATGTAGAGTTCTGCTTATTCCTAAAACACTAAAACCTCAAATAAACAAAGAATAAGATCCACCTTTAACTTGGATCACACTTAACTGGAAGCAGCCTCCACATATATGAAGGATATTGAAGAAGCAAATTTTCTCTTTTTGCCTGCTTGCTCTAGCTCTGGATATCAAGTTTATTTCTTTACTAGAATTAGAACTTACTTCTTTGGAAATATGGTATATTCTGAAGATCTACTGAGATATCTAGCCTCATGGACTGAACAACTATTAGGTTCTTCTCTTGATCTTAGCCAAAAGACCAAGAAGTTATCTACTGGATTCTTCAAATTTCCATTGTAGGAAACCATTGTTGAACTATCTGAACCACAGACTGTAAGACATTCCAATAAATTCACTTTTCTACATACATGCAGAGATTCATTTTACCACTCCTGTTCATGTAACTTTAATAATTCAGCTGTCACATTGTGGTTTCTTTCAGTCCCGGGCAGCCTGAGGCCCAAACTCACAGACCTGCAGCCCCAGACCTCTTAGCTGCTCGCTGTTGCTTAGGCCCCCAGAAATGACTCAGGTGCTTATATTATCTTCATGCTGTTTGGCCTATGGCTCAGGCACTTTGCTAGCTAGCTCTTACATCTTAAATCAACCCATTTCTATTAATCTTTCCTGCCACATGGCCCGTGGCTCACCTGTGTTCCTTACATGTTGCTCCTTTAGGCTTCTTGCTCAGTCTGTCTCTTTGACTCCACCCTGCTCCTCCTACCTATTCTGATTCCTCCTCCTACTTTTTCTATGGTGCCTGTCATGGGCCAAAACAGCTCCTTTATTTAAATATTGCTATTCACAGCATACAGAAAGACATTCCCACATCATTTCCCCCTTTCTGTCTAATAAAAAAGGAAGGCTTCAATTTTAACAAAGCAAAATTACATATAACAAAACAGCTATCAAGCAAGAATTACAGTTACAACATATAGTCCATTTGTATTTAGCAAACCTAAAGAAAATACTCTTATCAACCTTATCCTTATAAATCTAAAGTTTTATATATACCTTAAAATAACAAAGAAAAACTATACATATGACTATCTAATCTTTAACTACATTAAAGACCACAGAAAGATATATTTACCCAAGTAAACCAGAAGTGCAAGTGACTTCTAAAATCTAGAAAGGACAGAGATGACATCTATTTTCCTGGACAGTCACCCAAAGTTCCTTTATAAAGTTGGGGCATCCATCTTCAGCCTACAGGCCGAGAGTCTCTTTTCATTTCAGTGAAGCAGGAAATCTGCTCTGTCCATTCTGGTACCGTTCATCAGTCACTTCTCCTTGAGTCCTGAAGAATGTCTGACAGTTTTCTCTGTAAAGCAGGAACCTGAATGACCATCTTGGCTTGTTCTGCCAAAGTTCAGAGGTCACCTTCCTATGGAACCTGCATGTCCAGTTTTAACAGCATACTGTCAAGCAGTCAATATAATAACAGGTTCATGTCCAGTGGCTAATCAATGCCACAGAGAAACTAATCTCCATATGGAGTTTCTTCGATGCCCATTTTTCTCTTGAAGTAAATTGGTGCTGCCAGGGCAGACCCGTCTCACTGTCCAGTAAAGTATAAGTTCTTAAAACATTTTAAATAACATATTCTGTACGACTTAGAAGTCTTTGAAAATTACCTATCTAATTGAAATATATCTTTGTATACCTAAAAATCCTAACTAACCTAACTATAAGTTTGATTATCAAAGGTGACTATTAACCTGCATTTCTTAATTATACATTACAATTTTAAATCAGTTACATAAACAACATATCTTAAACAAGAGTAGAAAAATACATTCAGCATAACAAAATTGACCTTCAGTTTGTATCAGTAAACCAAAGTCCATGCCAATGTAAAACATTTTGAGATTAACAGCTGATTTCCTGATCTAAGTAAATTCAATAATCACATTTTTAAAAAAATCATTCATATACCATATCCCCTTTTTTTCTTACAAAGAGATTAATTATGACCACTAACCAGTTATAATGAAAACAAACATTTAGAAAGAATATTGTGGGAATTTGGGCGTAGTTTTCCATTACTACTTTCTGCTGATTAAGGGGCATTGAAAATCTCATGGGTTCTTGAGACTGGATCATAGTCTGTAGTCTTGAAGCTGATACAGCCATCTCTTCCTGTCAGAGATTTTTTTCAGGGGGTCTTTGTTGATGAAACCATATTTGCCTGGAAGTCATCCACAGGTTCTCATCTTCTGTGGAAACAAAAGCAGAACTCTTCCAAAGCAATAAATCCTTAGACACAAATTTCAAAATCAAAATACCTTTAAAATATGTATTCTTATTTAACTTAGTAGCCTTTGCATTTGCAATCCATTGTCTTTCTGCAGTTAGCTCATTAACAGTTAAAAAATTAAAAGAAAACACAATAACAACCAAAATCCAGATTTTGTGTCTATTTTCCATCTTTACATGGCTTATTATATTTTTATTTCTCTATTTCTCTTTTTAAAGACTTTTTCTATCCTCTTTCTTTTCTCTCTGAAGCCTATGTACCTTTTACACACATTATAACCTGTTTACAGGTTTTTCTTTTCATCTGAATATGTTTTATTGTGAATCCTTAATCATCTTCTAACCATAAGAACTTTTAAAATACTCACACTCTCTTAAAGAACCACATAGATTTTGCAAAGCTGAATCAGTAATCTTAAAGAGATTGCTCTGTTTGTGGCCAGCAAACAGAGCAGACCTAAGAAAATGCTGCTACTAAGTATCCATCTTTGTTTCCTTTTTGTTCAAAATAAGCAGAAACCTTAAACCAATAACATGCTACTGAGTCTTCTGTGAGATTTCAGGAAGTGGCCTAGTTGCAGCTTACACTGCCTGCTGCCAGTCCACCACGCCATTTTGAATGTGACCTGTACGTGACCTGTACGCCATGCTTTCTTTGTACAATGATCTGCTTTATATATACAATTTGGAAGCTGCCTTGGCTCAGTTTCTGTGCTAAAACCCTTTTTAAAACTTTCTCAGGCTTTAAGTGACTATTTTGCCCACCCAGGGACACCATCTGTTACATTATGGTTTCTTTCAGTCCCAGGCAGCCAGAGGCGGACCCACAGACCAGCAGCCCCAGACCTCTTAGCTGCCGGCTGCTGCTCAGGCCCCAGAAATGACTCAGACGCTTATATTAAGTTCATGCTGTTTGGCCTATGGCTTAGGCACATTTCTAGCTTGCTCTTACATCTTAAGTCAACCCATTTCTATTAATCTTTCCTGCCACATGGCCTCTGGCTAACCTGTATTCCTTACATGCTGCTCCTTTAGGCTTCTTGCTCAGTCTGTCTCTTTGACTCCACCCTGCTCCTCCTACCGATTCTGATTCCTCCTCCTACTTTTTCTTTGGTGCCTGTCATGGGCCAAAACAGCTCCTTTATTTAAATATTGCTATTCACAGCATACAGAAAGGCATTCCCACATCATTCAGCTATGTTTTTTGTTTCACCTGACCATGGAGGAAGATGTGTTGACTAACAATAGTGCTTATAAGACATTCTTCTTGGAACCTTTATTTTTTAAGTATTAAAACTTCTGTGATGGCTACTCTTTTATTATCATTCACTTACCTAGAGTTCGCTCTGAATTTCAGGAATAAAATTTCTAAAACAATGAAGTCATTGTCAAATCTACTGTTGGGGGAAAAACACCTATTATCTTGTTTGGCATCTGGTTCATTCTTTTCTGTCCTGGCTATCAGAAATTCCTGTGACAATTGTTATGTCTGAATTGCAAAACTCCCCAATAAAAACATCGAGTTGATTTCCCAATTCAAAAACAAAGATTTCTTATTTCAAACCCAGGCAAGGACTCCCCCTCCCCACATACACATGTTCCATTCAAGTGTATGAAGAAGCCCAGAGCCCTGATTACAAAGGGACTATATGCAGAAAAACCACAAGCAGGAAGCAGCATGTTTTGGTATTCAAGGATTGGGTGATGGGACATGGAGTGAGCTAATCTTTTGAAACTATAGGCTATAGTGCAAAATTGCTAATAGTTATAGAAAACTGACAGGAATTATGGTAAGATACAGGATATCTGCAGAGACATCTGGCTCTTGTTAACTTTTACTACCATGCTGCATGTTTGACTGTGTCCAGAATGTTTTCATTGAATTATGCTGTCACAGCACATTTTAAAAAGAGAGAGCTTGAAGCTCACTATTATCTCACAGAAGAATCTGGTTGTCTGATGCTGCCAAACTTACAAAGTTATAACTAGCCTAGCCATAAATATTTGCAGAGATATGAGAAGAATCACATCCGAGTGTAGAGCAAACAGCTTCTGAATCTAATAAAAATGATAGAGACCTGCTCATATCAGGTTAGCCATTCCCAGGTCTCTGCATAGTTGGAGGCAAAAGTAACAGAACAGCAACAATCTTCAGCTTCCAGACCCATAAGATAAGAATAGAGGGGCATATAGGCAAAGACTGACCTTACTTTGTCTGGGCAAAAGGGTGCAATCAATTCTCCACTATCCTGCTGTGTCCACAGTCTGGGCAAGACCTGGGGGCAGGCATTGCACTAGAGCATCTTACCCAGGTCAGCAGAGCCACAGTCCATATGGAGACATCCTGGTATCTTGTAATCTTCTACAGAGACTTTGGGTCACTGTTAGGATCTGGGAGTCTCTGTCTGATATCATTAACTTGTAAATAAACATTTCAAATGCCATATTTTGCAGATTTCTTAAGCAAGTGTGTCTGAATAGAAAAACTTTGTTTCTAGTTACTTGTAAGCTTAACACTGAAAACACATACAAAGAACTAAATAAAGCTCACTTATGTAATTAATTACATAAGTACTTAACTACAATGAAAGAAATTTGATTAAGGATGACTGACTAGTGATTTTTTTTACAGTCTTTAATATGTTATCAGTTTTCATAAGATTAGGGGTTTACAATTTATTTCTGTCAGGTTTAGTCCTAAAAGAATAATAATTGAATTAAATCTTTTTCAAAATTAAAAGCCTTTTATATAGCTCAGGTTATCTAACTAGCTTAAGGTTAACAAGCTTAACTAGGACAAGGAGTCCAGACATACATTCTTAAGCCTGAATAGACCTTGAGTAGGGAGAGATATTTTATGTGACTGATTTTTAACTTTCCTGGGACTTTGACCTTTATTAAAATATAATTATCTATGTAATAGTGAGCACCCATTACAATTTTTATTGCTACTTTACAACTGCATGTTTGCCATTGTTATAAATTTCAATGCAAATGTCTGACATGTAAGTTGTTCTAGGTCACCTCTGTGTAGAAATGCTTTTTAACACCAAAAGGGTGGAAACTCATGAGCTCCAATGCTGTTCTAAACTCTTCATGTCTTTAAACCCATTATCACCTGATGAGTCTTAAATTTTAGATTAGCTGTCAGAGCAAGGTCTAACTTTAATATTTTATTAAGCAAGCATTGTTTTTAAACAAAAACATTTGAGGCTTGTTGTGGTAAAATTATGTTCTGGCAAATTATAAATATTTGTCCCTCCTGCCGATTTAATAGAAAGCTCATTGGCAAGAAGGCAGACAGGGAGTGTGGGTAGGACTACCAGACTAAGAAAACTCTGGAAACAGGAAGAACAGGGCAGAGATGCCAAGAGAAATGCCAGCAGAAAGAGGTACTAGCAGACACAGAGAAAATAAGACAACCATGCTGCTCTGAGAAAAGATATCAAGCCTTGTGGCTAAACAAGAATCATAGGTTAATTTAAGAACTAAGAGTTAGCAAGTTATATGCCAGGGCCATAGGTCAATCAGTCTGAAATTAATGTAAGCCTTTGTGTGATTATTTGGGGCTAAGTGGCAGTGGGGCTTAGAGTGAGCCTGAAATTTGGGGCTAGTCCAGAAAGGCTGAGCCAGAAACACATTATTACAAATGGCACCCATCATGAGGCATTAACCCATGACCATGAAATCAAGAGTATCATCCTCTACCAACTTTACCTAGAAGGAGATACAACTGAACAGAGGACTAAGAAATATACACTAACCTAAATATGTTTTTTTAACAATAGTTACATTCATAATATACAGTGTCAGATCTAAGTTACATACATACATATACAGAATTAAAGCTAGAGACATTCATACATAGAGTTAAATCTATCTTGCATATGAGTCCATATAACCATACATATATTATAAATATTTTGTAATGAAAAATAATTAGCTATTTTTATAATGAAGAAAAGCTAAAACAATTAATCTAATATGGATAAGCTTTTAACTTATTTAACAAGCTTTTCCTTAAGTCAGTATTGCAGACATTCTATATACCTTCAGTCTGTCCCTCTGATTCTTTAGGCATACTTACTCCAGAGAACTTTTTGACAAATATTTATAATCCATTGGATTTGAATGATCAAGGCAGCAGTTGCCATAGTGCAGTAACCATATTTAATATATTTTTGTTGCTGTGTCAACATTATGAATATTAAAAAAAAAACATTTGAACTGCTAAATTCTTAGCCCTGATCATAAATGCAGTCACAGTAGCTGTGGGTGGTAACTGGCTGCTATCAGCAGCAGAGATAGCAAAAAAAATTTAACTCATCTCTGTTTTAGCTTTATGTTTACAACAAAACAGATAAAACTTTTCAACAAAACAAGCATACATCACAAGAAATAGACAAAACTTAAGTCCAGTGGCTAGCTGAAATCATTGTTGCCTCTGTGCACTTGGCTTCGCCCACCCTTTCTATCAGGTATGTGACCATTGATCCCCCAGGCCCAAGGTCACAATGATGCTCAGGGTGCACTAGGTAGGGACAGTCTGCCTGGCCACCTGGGTCTCACCACTATAAAGGGGAGATAAGGGTAGGAAATCAGTTGTGCTCTAGTTGCCTATGCTGCCTGGTCAACTCCAGGGATGAGCTAGGGTAGGCACAGTTACAGGGAGCCAGGCAGGGGTGTACAGTGGCACTGGGGAGCAAGGGAGGGTGCTGCCAACTCCTGGAGAGACAGCAAGTGGAATGAGTGGCAACAGGGCCTGGCACACAGCCTGAGGTCACCAGACCTCAGACCATTCCACCACAGACTGTTCTGACTCCAGCCTCACAAGCATGTCCAGCAAGACCATGTGGGCTGAGACCTGGTGCCAGACCATAGATGACAACCATCCAGAAGGTCCAGAGATGGGAGAGTGATAGCACCATGGGAGGGGTAGCCAGCCTTCCCCCCCCCACCACTGATAGAAGACACACTGGTGCACCCACATGGGAGGAGGAGATGGATCCAGCCCCTTTGCAAGGATGGAGCACAGGCAGAAGGAGAGCTTGGAGAGAAATGGGGAGTGGGAGAGATCTGCTGGGAAACCCCTAGCATGGCTGGACTGCTGCTGGGTTGAATCTTCTGGGTGGACTGCTCAGACCCTATCTGTTGACCTTCTAATGCTCTCATGCCCTCTTGAACTTTCTCTTTAAAGTTTTTGTTCAACTTTTCCTTATGGTACTTGTTGATTCTTGGTCTCTTGCTAGTATCTATTATGAGACATATCCTTACATCTTTCCAGTGTGCTAGGCATAAGTCTAAGTGTAAGGAAGGAGTCTGTCCCATAATAGTGGTTAGCATAAAGTGTCAGCATCACACACAAAGACAGTAATAGGGGCCCAACAGGACAAACAATATCTTACCGAGTGGGTCTCAGTTATGACCTCCACTTACCGCGTCCGGTTTCTTTGTAGTCCGAGTTTTGTCCCAGGTGAGGAGCGTCAAGATTAATTAAGTCTACACTCAGGAGTCGTTTGGGTTCCATCATTCAGGCTCTCCATACACTGAGAGACCTGAGCTTTATTCAGTACATGTTATCTCTTAGACCTGTCTGTCCCTTAGCCATGCTTCTCTCCTGCCACTGCATCTCGCCTAGCCTTTTCCCCTCTAGCTTCCCGCCATGCTGGATTCCTTCTGCCCCTTCCACTCACACTGACTCTACTCCATGCTTGTCCCCAGCTTCTGCTCTTCTGCCGCTTCTGCCTGAGTCCCTCCTCGTGTCTCCTTTGTCTCAGCTCTCTGTCACCTTAACTCTCTTACACACCCTGCCTCCTCATCCGGGCACGCCCAAGGTCATAGAGGATCCCAAGAGACTAGCACTCAGCAGGTGGCAGAGATAAGGAGATTTGTAGTTCCTTTTTCCCCCTGTAAACAAGGTTTTAGTCCTTAGGGGAAGAGGATGGGCCATAAGGCCCAGAATGGCACTTATTCGGGAGACAACATCTCACTCCCCTTTATTAAACAAAAAAATAGAGAGAAGGAAACCCCTGTCTTAGGATCGACCCCTAGCCCCTGCTATAGAACCCGTCATTGGATGTGCCAACTCCTGTCTTAGGTAGATATAGCAGGCGGGGAAGTTGCCCGTCTTTGGGTGAGTCCTTCTAACATTGATATGCATATCTGAGCATCAGTCAGGAGTTACAAGGCTAGAAGCCTGTTTTGTTATTTTCTGCTGATGACTTTGCTGCTTTTGCAGAGTATTAGAATGAAAAGACAGCATGCCAACCTTTGAGGCAAAATATTAAGAAGGGATATAAATCCAGACCATTGGGAAGCCACTAGTCAGGGTATTCTATAAGCCACTAGTCTCAAGGGGTATAAAAATATATGCTAACTGCAAGGTGTAATTTAAGAATTGCATTCTAGGGACCCCAAAAGCACTGGTGTAACAATATGCAACTGCTGACTTAACATTTTCTATCTTACTTGAGGTAACACAAATATCAGAATATCCAAAGTTACACAATAGCAATTATTACATATGCAAAATGTCAATAGGGCAGTTTGTTGGTTGAGGAATAAATTTTAAAATGTATTTGTCCATTTAAGTCTCTGGAATTTCAAAGGCAGTCACCACTCTGGCTGATAGCTGGTTCATCAAGGATGCAGCTCTTGCTGTCTGGCTCAATGCATTTTCCGAGGCTGTAGCTCCAAAAGCAGCAGGGTGACTGTGTAGTTATTCGAGTTTCTCTTTTGCATCTGGGAGATGGATCTTGGTCTGATGAAACGCCACTGGCATCACTGCAGCTGGAACTCGTACCAACAGGGCACTGGGATGTTCTTTACTCCAATCAGTTGCTTAAGCTGAAATTTAGAGCTGAACAGTTTAAAGAGAAACCCTCCCCACCCTCCAGGGTTTGAATCTGTGTGAAGTGACCAAGAGGTATGGGGTAGCTTAAAAATGAGTGCTGGCATTCTACTTAGCAGTGCTATTAAAAGCAACTGCCTCAATCATATGTTATGAAAGCTTTTTGTATGGGCACCGTATTGGCAGCCGTGTCAGTGGCCTAAATTGAAGGCAAAAACAGTAGAAAACAAAGGGCTTTTTTTTTTTTTAAACTTACTTACTTATTTACTGGCCTTACCAGAAGCTTCAGGAACCACAATCTTTTCATGTTGAACAGGACGCACACACCTCTCAGGTATCTAGATTGGCTTTTCAGCACCTGGTGGATAAACACAGACAACCCACCCCCAACTCTGGCCAGCACGTGCTGGCGGTTGCCATTGTCTAGAGGATAAATTGTGGCTGATGCCTTAATGTTTGAGCATTGAGATGAAACTTTTTGTGTAATTGTAGAGCCAAAATTATTTGGGTAGCTTTATCTGCCCACGCATTGCCTTTGGTCAGTGGTCTAGGCAAGCCAGAATGTTCTCTAATGTGTCTTACAAACACATTGCTTTTTGGCCATATATACACTCAGTATAAATATTAAAGGTCTCTGCAGGATATAATTGAAAGGCAAGTATCATAGCAGTAATTTATATCAACTGAGCAGAGGCCTGAGGCACTACTACGCTTTCTATATGATCGCCATCCACAACTACTGCTTTTCCAGTCTTGGAGCCATCAGTGAAAAGTAGACGTGCCCCAGCTATAGGTTGAGTCTTTATTATCTTGGGAAAGATAAAAGGGCATAATTTAAAACTCTGAATGATTTTATGTTTAGGATAAGCTTGAACTATCTGTCCTTTAAAGGTGCACAAAAACAAACACCAGGAATCATCATTTTGAATCAAATTAGCAACCATTTCTTGGGTATAGGGCAAAACTATTATATCTGCATCTTTGGCAAATAAAGCCCGCCCCAAGCATCCACCCTTCCATAACAATTGAACTATTAATTCAGGATAAGGAATAACTGTGCGCCCAGGTGATGCAGAAAGATGTACCCAATAAATGGGACCCTTTTGCCAAAAAAACATCAGTAGGTGCAAAATTAGAGGCCAAGACTAAAAATTGCAAAGGCTGTTCATATATTGACATATCTTGTAATGCCTGTTCTATTTTAGTAAGGGCTTTCTTGGCCTCAGGAGTTAAAATCCGGGTAGATGTGGGTTCAGCATCTCCCTTCAGAAGTTTAAAAAGAGGCTTAAGTTCTCTTAAAGGGACCCGGCAGCCATTGACTTGCTCAGTCACAAGTTCTCTTAAAGGGACCGCTTGCTCAATTCGCAGCTAAGTTTTCTTAAAGGGACCGCGTTTTTATTCACGGCTAGCAAACAGAGCAGACCAAAGAAAATAACTGCTACTAAGAACTGTCTTTGTTTCTTTTTTGTTCAAAACAAACAGAAATCTAAAATCAATCACAATGTTACTGACTAGGCTTTCAGTGGATATTCGGTCCACACTGGGAAGCCATCTGCTACAAAGAGGTTTCTCACCCTGGCGGCCAGAAGCCTGAGACCCACAGACCTGCGTTTGAGACTGCTTAGGCGCTCACCGCTCAGAAAATGACTCAGATGCTCAGGCACATTGCTAGCTAGGTCTTACATCTTAAATCAACCCATTTCTATTAATCTGTCTGCCATGTGGCACATGGCTTATCTGCGCTTTTTATAAGTTTTTTTTTCTCTCTTTTTTTTTTTATTTTTTTAAACTTACTTTAGCTGGATCTCTCAATGTCTTTTATAAACTTTAAGGCTCCCCCCCCCCCCCCCCCCCCCCCCCCCCCCCCCCCGTCAAGAACCATGTACTAAACTCCCTTATCCGAGTGCGGTCCGTCCTTTATTTTAAATTCCCTGTTACCTTAGTAACTCTGGAAGTTCAGAACCAGCCGAACTTGCGCCTACTCCTGGGTTTATCCCAGACACTCCCCGGTCTCTGTACCGGTGACCTCGTCCGCTTGTCCCTCTTTATCCGAGTGCGGTTCGAGCTTTTATGTAAATTCCCTGTTTCCTTAGTAACTCTCCAAGTTCGGAACTAGCCAGAACTTGCTAGGCTGAGTTTCTCATATTTCTATATATATTTCTATTTATATTTCTTATCTATTAGGTGCCTAATCCTGGGTACTTCCCAGATTCCCTCCCCCGGTCTCTGTACCGGTGAGTCTTGTACGCTTGATCCTACTTTCCTGGATCTCAGTGGGACCTCCATTTACCGAGTGGGTCTCAGTTATGACCTCCACTTACCGCGTCCGGTTTCTTTGTAGTCCGAGTTTTGTCCCAGGTGAGGAGCGTCAAGATTAATTAAGTCTACACTCAGGAGTCGTTTGGGTTCCATCATTCAGGCTCTCCATACACTGAGAGACCTGAGCTTTATTCAGTACATGTTATCTCTTAGACCTGTCTGTCCCTTAGCCATGCTTCTCTCCTGCCACTGCATCTCGCCTAGCCTTTTCCCCTCTAGCTTCCCGCCATGCTGGATTCCTTCTGCCCCTTCCACTCACACTGACTCTACTCCATGCTTGTCCCCAGCTTCTGCTCTTCTGCCGCTTCTGCCTGAGTCCCTCCTCGTGTCTCCTTTGTCTCAGCTCTCTGTCACCTTAACTCTCTTACACACCCTGCCTCCTCATCCGGGCACGCCCAAGGTCATAGAGGATCCCAAGAGACTAGCACTCAGCAGGTGGCAGCGATAAGGAGATTTGTAGTTCCTTTTTCCCCCCTGTAAACAAGGTTTTAGTCCTTAGGGGAAGAGGATGGGCCATAAGGCCCAGAATGGCACTTATTCGGGAGACAACAATATCTCAAGCACATAATTAACAAACCGGAGTCTCAAAAAAAAAAAAAACCAAAAAAACAAAAAAAAAACAGTAAAAACTGAGATTCTTTGCCTTCCAGACAGATAATTGTGAAAATAGAAAAATCCTGTAACTCTCTCCCCCTCGACCCCTTCCTGAGGTCCCTGAAACTAGCCAAGGTCAAGATGGCTGCTTGAGACACACCCAGTAGCCTGAGCCTGATACTTCCTGAATTCCTGAGACCCACCTAGTGAGCAGTTTGACCTTCCAAGTTAAGGCTCTGAGACCACATTCCTGTGGGATCCCACCTGCAACCTAGGTGGGGTCACTCAGGAAAGTCCTACCATGAAAATTGTTAACTGTTAACTGTTTAAAACTTTCACAATGTGTCCTGCTCCAGGAAATGAATGTCCCCAGGTGGTCCCCTGCCCACAGGTCTCCTGTTTGCACAAGACTTTCACAGGAAATAGCTTGCCTGCCTGCATTCCTAAACTCTGTCCTAAACTGACCATTGGCCCCGCCCTGTTAGAGCGCGGAGCCCGCCCATACCCCCTCCCATACCCAGAGTAGGGTATAAGAATTCTGCCCTGAAATTATTCAGGGCCCCAGGCTTTTCTGCAGTGCCTGGGGTCCACACATGTGTGTGCCGGTATTCATATTCATATTCATTAAACTCTCTTTTTCTTTAATGTTAACAGTGGTCATTATCTGTGGTCTTGGGGTGTCTTGGGGTGTCCTGGGGTGCCCTAGGGGTGCCCGCCTATTACAATAATGAGATTTGGAACATCTTCCAAACTCCTGCAATCTGAGCCCCAGCATGTCTGCTTTGACTCTACCAATTGTCTCAGAGCAAAATTTTCCAGGGTGTTCCACACTCCCAACATGGAGATTTTCTATGTCTCCAACTTACAGAGGTCAAAAGTCATGGAGAAAGAGAAAGAAAGACAACAGAAGACAGAAACATAGACTCATCAATCAGTTCTTCTCTTTCAACAGCCAGGTAAAAAGTACCTACCATTCATCTGACTTCAGCATAAAACCACAGAACAAACATCTATTTGTACCTTTAAACATCTCTTTAACTGTTAATATTCTGAGCACACTCAGGGAATCACTCCACCCACATAGTATAAAGGGTTGTACAAGCTAGCTAGCCCACATTGTGCCCAAAAGGAAAAAGAGAATGTGCCTATGGAATGCAGAAGCTATCAAGGTCTGGTAGTTAAGCCAGGGTTAAGTGCTATTGAAATGTATATCTTTGTAGATCCAGAAGTGGGGTGGAAGGCAGGGTCAGGAACAATGTTCAGTTTTTTAAGCACACTGTAACCCTATAGGAGGTTGTTGCATGAATAAAGGAAACTCAAAGCCAGATCTCAGGGAAAGGCTGAGATATCAAAGAGAGAAAACATCACAGTCAGATCTCACCCAGCTGTCTTCCAGCTTCCTCAGCTTTGCTCCTCCTGGTTTCTACTGCCTCCTCTGTCTCTCTATGCCTGCCTTAAATACCCTCTTCACCCAGCTGTTTCACATCCAAGTTAAGATTAAAGGTGTGACACCACCACTGCATGCCTGGAACTTCCTCTGTAAACTAAACTGACTTCAAACTCAGATTTGCTGGGATTAAGGGTGTAAATCACCACTCCCAGATATTCCCTGTGGCTGGAAATAAAGGTGTGAGTTACCACTGTCTGATCCTCCTAGACTGACTGTGGGTAGATCCCTCTGATATCTCAGACTGTTTTTATTAAATTTGAAACATATCCTCATAGGAGGTACTGTTGTCACTCAGTCTTTATTAGCCAATCAGGCCCTCCAGGTGATCTGACAGTCAGAAGTGGTGCAGGGCTCATACAGACACCAGAGTTAAAGCTTGGCTTTAAAGAGAAGTTGGTGCCAGTAATTTTGTGTGCTGTGCTGCAATTGCTACTGTAGGTAACTGAGCTGACAACTTGAGAAAGCCAGGAAATCACAATATGGTAAGTGAATAGTTACTGTCCCCAGATGGCAAGAAACAGATGGGGAGATGCAGGAGCTAATCTGGTTGGTCCTTCCTAGATCTGAGTGGATATGTGCAGCCATAATCTCTGTCCTGTAAAATCCCATGCAGTTCTTGCAAATTCCCTGAACTTAGAGACAGGCCTCTGAAAACCTTTGCTCTATGAGCTGAATATGTTCAGAGCACAGGGAACAGAGAGCTATGTGTAGAAATAATGTTCTAATCAACTTCAACATGTTTTTGGTGAGATCATGTAAAACAGGTTGCCAAATTGGAGAGGCCTAGTTTCTCCAGATTCTTCTAGAAGTTTGGCATTTTGCATTTAACCTTTACTTGTAAGATCCATTTTTAGTAAATTTTGTAGAGGAAGTGAAAGGTATCTTATGTTTTGGGTAGCACTACCAAGCTGTGATTTAGAAGTGTAGTGGGATTCAGGTGTTAGCTGGTAAAGCTTAGTGGCATGCCTCTGGAGTACTGGGAGCCTGAAAGGAGCATGGCCAGACCCCATTAAGATACCACTGGGATACTGAGTTCCACCTTCTTTTGTTCCAGTGTTCTTGGAGAGTCGATTAGCAGCCCACCCTGGGATGGTTCCTATCTCCCAGAATTGTCTTAAGGTTTAATTTATATCATGAGTGTTCATATATCTCTCAATAAATATTAATCATTTATGTCATATATTGCTAATGAATTTTCCACAAGCCAGGGGCGGGCAGCCCTGCAATTTCAGCTCCAACTAAAAAGCAGCCAGCCATTTAAAAGGGCACCTATTTTCTGGCTTCCTTGGCTAGTCACTCAGGCCCCACAGTTTTTGATCCTTTAGTGGATTTCTAGGCAAACTGCAGTGACACTACCCCCACAGCTTCCGCAGTTCTGTGGTTTCCACTCAGGGTTGTAGCAGCCAGCACACTTTACTGCCCATGCTGTGCACCTGGAGAATCTGGAGCGGCTCTACACACTTGAAGCCATGCATACCCAGGAATGGGGACTATTGTTAAATAGTGGATATCAGTGCCTTTTAACATGGATTCTGTCATATCTTTTTGATTTTGTAAGAAATTGCTTTTTGTATCAGCTATTTGGTCTGGTTTACACTGGGCACTGCCCATATCGTAGGAACCCACCTGGCTCATTTACCCCGCTGTGCTTCTAAGAGCAAGGCATTGAACACAACTGTGATACCTGCTGGCCAAATGTTGTCATTACATCTGGATTGAGGTAACTGGTTACTTAGAATTTTTTCTTTCCACAATGGCTGACAATTCCACTTTTCAAGATGTCGGACATTTTTTTTTTTCTGTTGTGATTGAAAATTTTTTGCATAAGCATATTTTTGAGAGCTTCAATTCCTCAGTCTTGCTACTTTTTGGCTTGATTCTATATTTTATATGTCAAAAAGGCCTGATACTCATTCTAAATATGAGACGATAATTAACGTGGTGAAAGATTTGAAATCTAGCAATGAGCATTTGATGGATGATTTGAAGTTTAGGAATGAGCAATTTATAGATGATTTTAAAATCTAGGAATGAGCAATTGTTGTCTAAAGTGTGTAATATAGAAATTACAACTGATAAATTGACAGGCAAATTCCTCCTTGGACATTAATATTAAGACTGTACAAGAGAAGTGCAGACTTCATGCTAATTATGAGAATATAAACTTATTCATTATGTTAATGATGAGAATAGGAAACTTATTAATTATGCTAATGATGAGAATAGGAAAATGGCTGCTTCTATGAGGTCATTAGAAAGACTGGTTATTCAATAAACTCAGACCCTAGGAAAATCAATGGTTTCTAAGCTTCAGGAATGGGAGGACCATGTTGCATTACTGGAAAAGGATGTTAAGACATTATCTACCCAAACAATTCAGGATAATCCACTATGAGATATTATGGTAATGAAGAAGCGCTACCTAAGGTGGTAAATATGAAAGGAATACTCCCTTCTCTACTGGTATTGTTCCCAGTTATGATTCAGACAAAGAACACATATGTGGAGTCCCCAGAATTTGTGGAGTATAATTATGAGCCAACACATATGAGAGATATAAAGGATATCAAGGAAGCCATATTACTTCATGGAATCCACTCCATGTATGTAAAACAAATTCTAAATGCATGATCAATAAAAATAGATTAACTTCTTGTGATTGGATACAATTAACAGCTGTTGTGTCCAACATTTGCAAAGGAAAGAGGCTAGGGCTATAGAGCTTCAGGGTAAAATTAGAGGCTTTTGCATTTCTCAAGACCAAATCCTTGGTGAAAGCTTGTTTGCTGATGTGAAGGCTGAGACTACTTACAATGAACATACATTTTTGCTGTGCTGTACTGCTGCAATGACCCAGGATAGAAAATTGAGTCATATACCAAGGTCAGACAAGGTTTAAAAGACCCTTCTACTGACTTTTTATAAAGGATTATGAAAGCTGCACATAGATCAGTATCAGATCCAGAAGTTAAGAAACAATTACTACTTTCTTTGGCTTTTGACTATGCTAATCTGGAATGTAAGAGAATGCTTATGCCACTAAATATCAGATCTGCACTCATAGGAATGATTCAGTAAATAATCAATGTTGAATCTTTCCATTGCAATGAAGAGAACTGGGTAAGCCAAGCCATTGGCCAATGTTAGGGTGAGGAATCATAACATCACTTGCTTTAACTGTGGTAAACAAGGCCATATGAAAAGGAATTGTATGCAAGTTACTTCTAGGAATAATGTCCATCCTAGGAATGATTCAAACAGAAGGTCATTACCTTCTGGGTGTAGGGGTATTGTGTTGTTTCATGGTAAATAATTGTCCCACCCACTGGTTTAATAAAAAGCCCTGATTGGCCAAAGGCAGGCAGGAAGTGTGGGTGGGGCTAAGAGACTAAAAAAACTCTGAGAACAGGAAGCACAGGCAGAACACCAGAGAGAAGCTGAAAGAAGCAGAGGATAACTATGCTGCTCTAAGAAAAGGTACCGAGCTGCATGGCTGAACAAGAGACATGGGTTAGATGAAGGGTAGAGAGCTAGCAAGTGATATGCCTGAGCCTTAGGCCAAACAGCCTAAAACTATTGAAAGCATCTGTGTGTCTCTGTGTGTCTGGGGGTCTGTGGGTCCTAAACCTTGAGGTTAGGCCCGAAATTCTGGGCCAGAAACCTCTTACTACATGGATGTAGTTTGATTCAAACTACATCATGAATGATTCAAACAGAAGGTCATTACCTTCTGGGTCATGCAGATGTGGCAAATGCCGATGTTGGAGCAATGAATATAGATCCACAAGGGACAAACAAGGCAACCATTTACTAATGGGAAATGCCTCTTAGGACTTCCCCTGGAAAGCCCTCAGAAATCAGATTTCAAAGCCAAAGAAAGTTCAATTTATATCCAATCAGAGTGGAGAAAAAGCCTTCTCAGGACAAGCAGGAAATCCTATGCCTAAAATAGAGGACCATACAGCATTGGATAATAGAACAACTTTAAGGGAGAAATTGAAAGTTCCAAAAAAAAAGCACAAAACAAATATTCTGGCAGACTTCCATAAATGAACAAAGACCAAAATTGAAAATACAGATAAATAATATTTATATCCAAGGCTTAGTTGACATAATAGCTGATATTCTAATTATAATCCCACAATCACATAGCATCCAAGATGACCTCTAAAAGAAGTAGATGTTCAATTTCTGGGTATTGGAACAATGTCTCAGGTGAAACAGAGGATAAGAAGACTTGAATGCATAGGACCAGAAGGTCAGAAAGAATGGTTGAAGCCATATATGGCTGGGCTGACATAGCAGTGAATCTATGGGGTTGTGACCTTTTACAGCAATGGAATCCCCAGATTAAAATCCCTCCAGGCTCAGCTATCAACCAGAGACTCAATTATGTTTCTGAAAACAGCATTTTAAGGTGCTATGCAAAACAATCACCAGCCATTCATGTTGTACAAAAGCATAGCTCACTAGCTGCTGAACCAGTAAAGACACTTGCAACACTACCTTTGAAATGCTTTACAGAAAAGCCTATTTGGGTTCAGCAATAGCCCTTGATGAAGGAGAAACTGTAGGCTCTAGAACATCTGGTTCAGGAGCAGTTACAAGCTCAGCATATTGAAGAATCAACCAGTACAGAATTCTCCTGTATTTGTTGTCAAGAAATCTGGAAAGTGGAGAACTGTGACAGATCTAAGAGCAATTAATAAAGTGACTTAACCCATAGGCTTTTTACAATCTGGTATTCCCCTGCCTTTCCTGTTACCTAAGGGATGGCCTATAATAGTTATTGACTTGAAAGACTTTTTTTTTTTTTTACTATATCTGTACAAGGACATGACAAAGAAAAATTTGCCTTCACAGTGCCCACATGTAATAATTCACATCCAGTAAAGAGGTAGCAATGGAGAATCCTTCCACAAGGAATATTGAATAGTCCCACCTTATGCCAATATTTTGTACAACAGCCACTAGAAGTGATATAAAAAATCCCACAATCTATCATTTACCATTATATAGATGATACCTTGTTGGCAGGCCCAAACATCAATACATTAGAATGTTTGAAGAAATGAAAAAATATTGCCTGATTAAGGCCTACAAATTACTCCTGAAAAAATACAAAAGGAGATTCTATCAATTATTTAGGATATAAAATAGGCCTACATAAATTAGACCCTAAAGGCACAAATAAGGAGAGATAGATTGAGGACTCTTAATGATTTTTAAAAACTGCTAGAAGATATTGCTCATTTATGACCCATTATTGGTATAAAAAGCATGAACTAGTTAATTTATTCAAAACCTTAGATGGTGATAAGGACTTAAATAATACCAGAGAATTTTCTGATGAAGCTGAGAGGGAATTAGCTTTGGTGGAGAAGAAATTACAAGAAGCACATGTGAATCACGTGGATCCAGACCTCAGATAGCATACTGGTTATTTTACCCTCTAAGTATTTTCCTACAGGAGTCTTAATGCAAAGAGAAAATATATTAGTATGGATATTTCTGCCACATAGGCCAAATAAAAAACTGAAAACATATAACAAAAAGATTCCTGATCTGATTTTTAAAGAAAAATTTAGACATCAATTGACTGGAAAGGACCTAGCAGAAATTGCTAGACCTTTGACAAATGAAGAAATTGATAGGTTATGGACAGTGAATCTTAGCAAAAAGACTGTAGTATTTTTGAGGAGAGATTTATAAAATATCCCTGAAGTAAAAGAATTCAATTTATAACAGAAGCTAACTGGATCTTCCCTCATGTGATATGGGATAAACCTATTTCTGGATCTCCTACATTTTATATCAATGCAAACAAATCAGGAAAGCCGGTTACAAATCAGAAAATCTAAGTAAAGTGGCGTAAAGGCCTTATAATTCTGTTCAGAAGTCAGAACTATCTGTGATTATTATGGTATTAATGGATTTTAACAAACCTCTTAATGTAGTAGCTGATTCTCAGTGTGCAGAGGGAGTTGTTTTACACATTGAAACTGCTGGTTTCATTCTAGATGGTACAGAGTTAATCTCATTGTTTATACAACTATAGGATATTATTAGAAATAGATTTCATCCTATATATTTAACACATATCAGATCTTACACAGGGCTTCCTGGCTCTCTAGCACAAAGTTATGATGAAATTGACCATTTATTAATAGGAAATATGCTGGAGGCCTCAGAATTTTATGAGTCATCATTTTAATAGCAAAAGACCAAAAAAATGTGGTGGGATTCAGGTGTCAGCTGCAGGTAGCTAAGGGGTCTGGGGTGGCAGGTCTGTGGGTCTGGACCTCTGGCCGCCTGGGGCCAAGAAACCTCATTGCAACAAAAATGCTATCCCATCATTTGGCATCAGGCCAAGGAAATTCTATGGAATTGTACTACTTGCTCCTTCTATAACCAACCAGCTTTAATAATTAGAAGTAATCCTAAGGGTATACAGAGAAATGATATCTGGCAGATGGGTGTGTTTCACTTTCCAGAATTTGAAAGATGAAATATGTACATCTTACCAGTGACACTTACTCAGGAATGCAATGGGCAATTGTCTTAGTCCCAAAAAGGCTGATGCTGTACTTACTCACCTTTTGGAAGTCATGATCATAATAGGAATTCCTGGTCAAATTAAGACTTACAATGCTCAAGCACATGTTTCCCAGAAAAATGAAGCATATTTTTGGATATTATAATATAAAGCACATTATAGGGATACTGAAAAATCCTATAGGACAAGCAGATGTGGAGACATCTTATACTTTAAAAGAGGTACTTCAGAAACAGAAAGGAGAGATGAAAAACCCCAGGGAGAGACTGCACAATGTTTCACTGACCTTGAATTTTCTTAATGGTGATGAGAAGGAACAATAGCTGCAGAGAGACATTGAGTAATAGGAAAATTTTCTGAGATAAACCAACCTATCTATTTCAAAGTTGTGCTGGCTTAAGAATGGAAGCCAGGATGTGTGCTTCAGTGGGGCAGGGGTTTTGCTTTTGTTTCCACAGGAGAAGGCAAGACATGGGTACCAACAAAATTAATAAAGATCTGATTTGAAAAGGAGACCCCTCTTGAGGAGGAGAAATAATGGCCCATTCCCTGATATGACAATTGGATACATGGTAAGGAAAATTCACTTAATAAGGCTGAGGCAGGGTCTTATTTTTGTTTTTACAGAAGAGCAGATATAACCATCTTTAAGATGTTAAATGGATGCTGAATTCTTAGACACCTAAAGCTGAAGGGAGATCATTTATGAAAGGATTACAAACAAAGGAATATAAGGACAATGGTACCAATATGTATTATTGGGTAAATTCTCAATTCCCACTGCTTTACATTAATGTCTGTCTAAAAAATTGTGGTCTTGGTTTGATTATAAAAAAAGTTGGCTTTGAAGTTGGTGTAAATGGCTTTCTCTCTCTCTAAACCCAAGCACATCAGTAAGAAAACCTGAGAGATTCTGTCTCACATCAGAAAAGTCACCTGTCATGGAACAGAAGACATCCAGAATATATAGGGACCAATATTATTGTAATTTTTTCCTTAATCCTATTTCTATGTGTATTTCCTCCTTTCTAACCTTAAAAATCTTCTATACATACAATTTTCTCCCAAAGATGTAAAGAACATAGAATCTTCATTTAATATCAATAATGTTTATGATTTCCATGGTAAACAAAAATTTCTCCTACCAGCAATCCCCAAAGCATCTGGAATGAAGATAAGTCACCTACCACATTGATTCTTATCTGGTGTAAAAAAAGGAGAGAGAGAGAGAGAGAGAGAGAGAGAGAGAGAGAGAGAGAGAGAGAGAGAGAGAGAGAGAGAGAGAGAGGAGAGAAGAACCTGGTATACAGGGAACCTGAATGGGATGTGGCCAGACCCCATTAAGACACCACCATGCTGTGTTTTTCTGTGTTCTTGGAGAGCAGATCACCATCCTGTCATGGGACAGTTCCTATCTCCAAGAATTGTCTTAAGGTTCAATTTGTATCGTGAGTGTTCATATACTCCTTAATATATATTAATCCTTTGTATGATATATTGCTAGTGAATTTTCCACAATATAGAAGAGTATAATTGATTATATAAAAGATTTACTAATGCTTAGGATGTAGTATATTTCAGGTAACTATGTCAGTTAGAGTTTAGAGTGGTAGAATATACATTTGTTCATGAGAATTGTTCAGATATTTCACTTCATAGCATTACAAAAAAGCCAGCCCGATTTACAAATAGTCACTAGCCCCACCCTATCAATAAACAGGTTTCTAACAAGCTGCTCAAGGGGGCATTACAGAGTAACAATCAACCTTAAGGAATGGTGTGCCATAAAATTCCAGTCTTCTTGAAAAAAAAAAAAAAACATAGTTCTGTCAGATAGGTAATATGATTCCAGGTAACAACACTTTGAAAACACTGTTGTGTTAAGGACTTGCCTGTAGTGGGATTAGTTGTTACATTGTAAATTGTACCTCCTACCAGTTTAATAAAAGTGCTTATAGGCCAAAGGCAGACAGGAAGTGTGGGTGGGGCTACTAGACTAAGAAAACTCTGGGAGCAGGAAGAACAGAGCAGAGATGTCAGAGAAGCCAGCAAATGCAGAGGACACCTATGTTGCTCTGAGAAAAGGTACTGAGCCGCATGGCTAAACAGGATAAGAGTTATGGCTTAGTTTAAGGGCAAGAGCTAGCTAGCAATATGTCAGAGCCATAGGCTGTTCATCATAAAATTAATACAAGTGTCTATGAGATTATTTGGGCCTAAGCAGCAGTGGGGCTGAGAGCAGGTCCAAACCTCTGGGCTAGGCCAGAAAGGCCTGACCAGAAACTTCATACTACACTTGCCTGATCAAGGATGACTTTCATTTAGTCCCCCAGGCAGGGAGGAGGAATATTATGTAAGAGCTAGTAACAGCCTTGGGACAAGGCCTTGAGAGGTTTCCTTAATGGCCTTATAGTCCTCTAAAACAAGGACTATATTTGGAAAATTAACAATCTGGAACCAGGACATGTTGGAGATGCTTCATATTCTGAGAACCTAATTCTTCCCATCATAAGGAGCTATGATTATCAATCCTAAGTCCACTGTGGAATTAGTATTTTTCTGTCTCTGACTCTGCCCTTCTTTTACTACCTATTCTGATTTCCCACCTACTTCTATGGTGCCCACCAAGGGCCAAAACAGCTCCTTTATTTAAAGATTGGTATTTACAGCAAACAGAAAGACATTCCCACATCACCTCCCAATTTCTGCCTAATCAAAAAGGAAGCTTCAATTTTAACACTGCAAAATTACATATAACAAAACAGCTATTAAGCAAGAATTACAGTTACAATATCTAGTCTATTAAAAAATGGAATGCTTCATGAATTTCATGAATGTCATCCTTGCTCAGGGACCATGCTAATATTCTCTGTATCATTCTAATTTTAGTATATGTGCTGCTGAAGTGAGGCAGCTATGGCATAAGCCCTTAGTCCCAGCACTTGAGAGGCAGAGGCAGGAGGTTCTCTGTGAGTTCGAGGTCAATCTGGTCTACCAAGTAGGTTCCAGGACAGCCAGGACTGTTAGACAGAAAACCCTGTATCAAAAACAAAACAAAACAAGTGAGTGGAGAAGAGGTGATGTGGGGATGTCTTTCTGTATGTTGTGAATGTCAATCTTTAAATAAAGGACAGTTTTGGCCCATGGCAGGCACCGTAGAAAAAGTAGGTGAGGAAATAAGGATGGGTAGTAGGAGGGCAGAGACACACACAGATGAAGCCAAACACCCAAAGAAGAAACATGTAAGGACCACAGGTGAGCCACGGGCCACGTGGCAGACAGATTAATGGGAATGAGCTGAGTTAAAATGAAGGAGCTAGCTAGCAATGTGCCTGAGCCATAGGCCAAATGGCATGAAGTAAATATAAGTGTCTGAGTCATTTTTGGGGGGCCTAAGCAGCTGTGGGTGGCTAAGTGGTCTGGGACTGCAGGTCTGTGGGTCTGTGGGTCTGGACCTCTGGCCACCCAGGGCCAAGAAACTTCATTATAAACCTCATTGTAACAGGTGCCTAAACAGGACTTCCCCTATAATTAAATGAATGACCACCCCTGTTACAATGTGGTTTCTTGGTCCTGGGCAGCCAGAGGCCCAGACTTACAGACCTGCTGCCCCAGACCCATTAGCTGCCCACTGCTGCTCAGACCCCAAAAATGACTCAGACATTTATATTAACTTCATGCTGTTTGGTCTATGGCTCAGGCACATTGCTAGCTTGCTCTTACATCTTAACTCAACCCATTTTTATTAATCTTTTTTGCCACGTGGCCTTTGGCTTATCTGTGTTCCTTACATGTTGCTCCTTTGGGCTTCTGGCTCCTTCTGTCTCAGACTCCACCCCTGCTCCTCCTACCTATTCTAATTCCTCCTCCTACTTTTTCTATGGTGCCTGTCATGGGCCAAAACAGCTCCTTTATTTAAAGATTGCTATTCACACAGCATACAGAAAGGCATTCCCACATTACACCCCAAGTCATTATAAAACCTACATCCAGCAATGAATAGAGTCAGAAGCAGAGATCCATTGCTAAGCATCAGGTCAAGCTCCTGGTCGAGAGAGAGAGAGAGAGAGAGAGAGAGAGAGAGAGAGAGAGAGAGAGAGAGAGAGAGAGGGGGGGGGGGAGGGAGAGGGAGAGGGAGAGGGAGAGGGAGAGGGTGAGAGAGAGAGAGAGAGAGAGAGAGAGAGAGAGAGAGAGAGAGAGAGAGAGAGAGAGCACTGACTGGAGCTCTGGGGAGTTCGCTGAATCAAAAACAGCCACTGGAGAATCATCAGGAAAAGGAACTAAACCCTCCAAAGATAGATGACTTTTTATTGGCATGGGAAGTTGTGGGAGAGTATGTTGTTCCATTGTAAATAATTGTCCCACCCACTGGTTTAATAAAAAGCGCTGATTGGCCAAAGGCAGGCAGGAAGTATGGGTGAGGCCACCAGACTAAGAAAACTCTTGAGAACAGGCAGAACGCCAGAGAGAATCCGAAGAAGCAGAGGACAACTATGCTGCTCTGAGAAAAGGTACCCAGCCACATGGCTGAACAAGATAAGAGTCATGGGTTAGTTTAAGGGGTAAAGAGTTAGCAAGTTGTATGCTTGGGCCTTAGGCTGATCAGCCTAAAACTATTGAAAGCATCTCTGTGTCTCTGTGGGACTGCAGACTGCAGGACTGTGGGACTGTGGGACTGTGGGACTGCGGGTCTGCAGGTCTGCGGTTCTTTGGTCAGTGGGTCTGTGGGCCAAAATATTGAGGCTATAGGCCTGAAAGTCTGTGCCAGAAACCTCTTAGAGCAGGAAGTATGTGAAACCTCATGGAGTAGGATCAGACCATGTTCCTGTGCATGAACTGATACCTTGGAGCCTGTTCCCTACAGAAGAACACCTAACCCGGTCCTAATATTGGGATGAGGGAATCAGACCTACCTCAAATAGATACACCAGAGTGAAATGACCTACCTTTGGACTCCTTCTCCTTGGGGAAATCAGGTGGGTGTCGGACACTGAGAGAAGACTGATTAGGGGGAGGGAAAGGAGTGGGAATCCATGGAAAACACCTTTTTAAATAAGAAAATTAAATTAAAAAATAAAATGGATGTATGTCTTAGACATCTGACAGATTTCATAAATTTGAATATCATGGTGATGATAAAGATTGGAAGTGTTTAGTGTTTATTTGGGACTGTGGCATGGGGGAACTTTGCTATATCCTTATATCCATGATCTCATTTGCACACTTGAATAAAAACATTTTGAGGAACACAATGTTTATAGGCAGAAGAGCTAACACTTGGAAAACTAACAAATCACCCAGTAGAATGATGGAAAAGGGACCTCAGTTCTGGTTTAAGTGGTTCTAAGCACCAGCATGTCAGTAATATGTCACACTCTATTGGTTTCCTACTATTATTGTAACCAATGTGTATAGCTTTAGAATGCCTTAAGAGAAGAAGAGAAGAAGAAGAAGAAGAAGAAGAAGAAGAAGAGAAGAAGAAGAAGAAGAAGAAGAAGAAGAAGAAAAGAAGAAGAAGAAGAAGAAGAAATCTGTGTTTTCTGGACAGCTCTGTGCATGTTTCATGAAGGTCAGAGGTCAACCAGAGGTGATCATCAGATATCTTCCTTTGTTGCTATCTCAATTTTGGAGACAGCGTCTCTCACTGAGCCCAGTCCTAAGAGTCTTGAACAAATTGGCTCAGGGGTCAATATGCCCCTCTATCCTCTTGTCTCTGCCTCCAAGTGCTGAGATTACAGCTGTACTCTACGGTGTACCTAGGTAGTGGGGGTCAAGTGTTCATGTAGCAAGACTTTACCAATTGAACCATCATGGCAGCCCATGACGTCAGTGATTTAAATAGAAAGAATTTCTTATTCTTCAGTGTGAATGTAAAAAATAAATATTCTAAATAGATTCTAAATAGATATTACTGGACTGCAAGGTGTTCAGAGGGCTGTATTCATGGAGTCTATGTGGGAGCATCAGTTTTCTTCTCTATTATGGCTTCTGTAAGCTCCCAGCATTATTGGTCTCTTAGCCCCTTCTCTGTGTACAAAGCCAGGAAATCGGGTGAGTCTCACATGGTTTTACTCTAAAAACTGCCTATGTCTATAGATCATCACCTCTATTTCTCCAATAAAGACACATGTAATCATATTGCTCTCACCTGAGTAACATCTGGTCAGTAGCTGATGGGCAATTTTAATTCCCATGTGTGTTATAAGGTGATGTATTCACAGATTGTGGATTAGGAAGTAGACATCTTTGAAGATTTTGACTACATACACTGAGTGCAGGATAGTACAGTATGATACAATAAATATGTTTAGGATTTTTGGGGATTTATTTTTGTTCCCATAGCATGTTTTAACCTAAGTTGGGTTGAATCATCCTCATCTTTCCTGTTGGTGAGATCTTTCATCTCTGATATACTAGTGACTTTACCAGTTGCATAAATATGCCCTATATCAACACAATGGGGCCTCATTACAGACAAAATATAATACATTTTCACTTACTATTGGTCCAAGGAGTAGGTATGTGACTTAGTAGGCTAGTCAGTCTTTCTTTCAGACTTGAGATTCAATACCAGCTTCTTCTTTCCCCTTGGAATATTAGTCATATAGCTGTGACTCCAAAGACACTTGTCATTCATATCTATATATACATCCTTATCCCCTAAGAACAAATAAGAAACACAGAGAAAATGGAACCATAGAACAAAGAGGAGGCCAAGCCAGGGCTGAGAACCAGAGACTGGACTCATTTGCTATGAAAGTCTCACAATTCTTTTGCAACTTCAGTGTGTTCCACCTTATACTTTAGAGGCCACAGATGTGAGATAATAGTTTCTGCTACTTTGTTTAGGCTAATTTGATTCAGATTTGTATCACTGGGCAATTAGCTTAAATGGAAAAAAATTAAAACCTTCCATTTTGACTAGACAGAAAATGGGAAGTGATGTCAGTTGTCTTTCTGTTTGCTGTAGATATTATTGGTAAATAAAGAAACTGTTTCAATCTATGGCAAGGTGTCTTAGAAATAGGCAGGAAATCTGAGCATATATAAAGGAGAAGGAGGGAAGAGCCAGACAAAGACTCAATCTAGTTGCCCAAGAAGCAAGATATAAAAAAAATAGATAAGCTATGGGCCACATAGCAAGACAGATTAATAAAAATACGTTAAATTAAGGTGCAAGAGCTAGCTAAGAATATGCCTGAACCATAGGCCAAACAACATATAATTAATATAAGACTTTGTGTGATTATTTGAGACTGCTGGTCTAGATCTTGGGGCTAAGTCAGGCCAGAAACCTCTTATTACGCTTTGTCTCAATAGCTTTGCAGGAATGACACTCAAAATTGTCCTCTGACCTCCACATGCATGTGCTAACATTTGTATGCATACCTACACACATGTACACCCTGGTGAATATTCACATACTTCTGCACATGTATACAAACACACACATGCACACACACACACACACACACACACACACACACACACACACACACACACACACACACAGAGTTTCAGAATACTGAAACTTACTGTCATGAAAGCATAATGTTACCTGCATGACCACAGTCAATGTTTTCATCTCATTTAAAAAGTAATAAGCTTGGTTTGGTCTCAATTATGTCACTTGAAATTACATTTTCTATGACTATTTATAGTACATAACACATGAGAACTGAGAAATGATGAGATCTTTCTTGTATCAAACACTGGTTTGCAACTGCTAAGCAACTGGTACCCTGATAGCCACTTCTCTAACCAAAGAGAAAAGAATGAGACTTTTTCTTCTGTATTTTGGCCTGAGTAGAAATATTTGAAGGAATAACTGTATAGTAGACCATTGGCAGATGGCATGTTTGCACCTATCAAATTTGTTGAGTGCATATTTCTACCTCCCTACCATACTCAGGATATACAATATAGCTAGAGAGAGAGAGAGAGAGAGAGA
Organism: Phyllotis vaccarum; assembly: GCA_033318265.1. Lineage (NCBI taxonomy): Eukaryota > Metazoa > Chordata > Mammalia > Rodentia > Cricetidae > Phyllotis > Phyllotis vaccarum. The sequence goes on from JARWLC010000001.1 coordinate 105,931, forward strand.
GAGAGAGAGAGAGAGAGAGAGAGAGAGAGAGAGGGAGGGAGGGGAGGGAGGGAGGGAGGGAGGGAGGGAGGGAGGGAGGGAGGGAGGGAGGGAGGGGGAGGGAAGAGAAGAGAAGAGAAGAGAAGAGAAGAGAAGAGAAGAGAAGAGAAGAGAAGAGAAGAGAAGAGAAGAGAAATGAGAGAGAGGTATTGTTGCAAGGTGTGTGATTAAAGTGCAAGTATTGGCATGAGCTGGTTTGGTCTTGACTCTGTATTTGGAACTCACATTTGGCTTAAAATAGTTATATATCATCTCTAGGCACATTCTTTCTCTGAAAGACATCTGTGAACATTAAACGTTTTCTGAGAGGTAGGGCTCTAGCTCAGTAATAGAGTATATGCATAAGACCATAGGTTCAAAGCCCTGTCCTAGGAATAGTAAATTTCATTTGAGAAGATCCATAGGCAGTCCTGTAATTCAGTCCTATGCCCTGTCTTCTGCAGCCTAAGAGTGGTTCTCTTACCCAGCAATCTGGAAGGAGCCATTCCTATCTGGGCCTCTTGAGGGTCTGTGCTCTGCAGAACTTAATGTTAGTTGTGGTACCAGCAAGAGTTCATCAACCGTTTTCAAGAGAGAAGACTTACAAATGGCCAACACATATGTTTTTACGTGCTGAACACCCTATTCTTTCTATGAAATTCTTAAACATTTTGTTAAAAATATTATATTAAAATTTAAGAAGTAGATTATGCACTTGTGTGTAGTACGAGGTTTCTGGCCCTGACTTTCGGGTCCAGCCTCAAGATCTAGGCCCACAGACCCACAGACCCGCAGACACCCGCAGACCCGCAGTCCCACAGAGACACACAGATGCTTCTAATTGTTTTAGGCTGATCGGCCTCAGGCCCAGGCATATAACTTGCTAACTCTGTACCCTTCATCTTACTCTTGTCTCTTGTTCAGCCATGGGGTTCAGTACCTTTCTTTAGAGCAGCATAGTTGTCCTCTGCTTCTTTCTGCTTCTCTCTGGCATTCTGTCTGGTGTTCTGTTCTCAGAGATTTTCTTAGTCTGGTAGCCCCGCCTACACTTCCTGCCTGCCTTTGGCCAATCAGCTCTTTTTATTAAACCAGTGGTTGGGACAATTATTTAAAATGAAACAACACAACCTCCCACACTTGTGACTTACTAGCAGTGAGCTGAAAGCATACTTAAGGATGAGCACTGCTTTTCAGCATCACTACCTCTGTGGTTACTGAAGAGAGTAGTCTCAGTGCATTAAGTCAGGTGTATCATGGAGCTTCTTGGTAAGATTTCCTTACTGTGACTCCTCCCTCCAAATGTAAAGTACTGAGTTCTAGTTAGAGGGACCTAACCAGAGCTTAGTGGGAGAGGAATGTCCCATAATTATGATGGCTGCATACATATATCCAAGTATTTTAAACATGTATCTAGTGCTGGGTGCAGTTTTTCAATATCTCCAATAGGATAGATAAAGTTAACCTTTGCAGCTGCCTACCTGACACATATGTACCATAACAGGCTGCCCTAGGTAAAAACTGATTAGAAACAACTAAATTCATAGGTAAGTATGAAATGTTGTAAATTTGAGAAACTTACCTATAGGGGTATTGTGTTGCTTCATTGTAAATAATTGTCCCACGCACTGGTTTAATAAAAAGCCCTGATTGGCCAAAGGCAGACAGGAAGTGTAGGCAGGGCTACCAGACTAAGAAAATCTCTGAGAACAAGAAGCACAAAGCAGAACGCCAGAGAGAAGCAGAAAGAAGCAGAGGACAACGATGCTGCTCTAAGAAAAGGTACCGAGCCACATGGCTGAACAGGAAGAATCATGTGTTAGTTTAAGGGTAAAAAGCTAGCAAGTGATATGCCTGGGCCTGAGGCTGAACAACCTAAAACTATTGAAAGCATCTATGTGTCTCTGTGGGACTGTGGGTCTGCAGGTCTGTGAGCCTAGACCTTGAGGTTAGGCCCAAAAATCCGGGCCAGAAACATCATACTACACTTACCCTCATGCTGCATCCACCGTGCCTCCGGTGTAAGCTGCAATGCCTATCAGGTGGGCCTCATGGTGGGATGTTGGTGAGCCAGAGCTTCTTGGAGCAAACGGTTCCCCGGTTCCTTGATACAGCGCCTGTGTAATGACCTCGTCACCCCGTTCTCGGCCACAATGCACCTAGTCTATTTTTCCTTAATCTTTTTCTTGTTTGCTTTGCTCCTGCTAATTATATTATACCAGAGACTAAATGTACCCATTTATAATGCCAGGAATAAAACTAACACAGTCAATGATGAGAAACAGGAGGAAGAACCTCCTCCTTAATTTCAGACAATTGAAAAGGTTCCTAAGAAACCAATGACTTAGTGGAAATAGAACAACTGGTAAAAAATTCTCATAAACAACACAGTAACTCAGAGAAACAAGCATTAACAAGAATTCTCTCCAGGGCTCTCCCAGGGAGATATGTACACTATAAGATTAATGGCAAACAGTAGACAGCACCTAAGACAAAAATTAATGAGACTATTCTTAAGAGCAACTCAGTGTAACAGAGTTTATGATGAACATGGCAACAGGTGAATAGTATACAAAAGATAAAAAAGAAATTATTACTTACTTCCCTTTTTTCTAAAAGATCAAAGTGTATGCAAAAACCCTGGTGTCTGCTTAACTCAAAAATGAACAAACTAGTTGGCCCCCTTTTTTCAAAAGCCTTTTGGGGTCATGCCCTCGCTGTTCATTCGGCTATGAGAAGAAAAATGGACATACAAAAAAACTTCTCAAAAAGACACAGCCCATGCCCATAGAAGATTAATAAGTAGTTATAATCATTAGCCATGCCTCACCTACCCCTAACCACAAGCCAGCAAATGCTTGTACTAGATTCAATGTATGGCACATGTCCCATATTGTTCTGTTCTCATAAATGTCATGGTTAAATGCCTTGCCAAGTTCCCTTTTGCTTTCTGTATATAAACACCTGAAAAAGTCAGTAAAGTTGCAGCAGCATTAACTCAACCCTCTGAGTGTGTCTGTCTGTCATTTACTCGCCGAATCCCATTCTCCTCTCCTTCGACCCGTGTTCTCCCTCGGTCTTGGTGCCCCAGGAGGGCCGGTCCGCGGCACCCTCAATTTGATTCAATTTGTAGGGCCATGTTACACATTTTTTTTTTTTTAGCATTTCAAACCTAGTTTACTTTATTGTTAAAAAAAAATAAGGTCACGATTGCTCTAAGGTATGGTTGAGGAAGTTTAGATATGAGGAAGAATATAGGCCAGAGGCATCTGGAAGGATCCAGACTGAAGATAGTCAGCAGGGCAATTGATGAGTGATAAACAAGAGAGAAAAGCGGGGGGTGGAGGGGTGGGCAAAGAGACCAAGATAGGAGCCAAGCCCTCAACTGAAGAATAGAACAAGAAAAGGTAGTACAATTACACAATGGAGTATTACTCGGCTGTTAAAAATGACATCATGAAGTTTACAAACAAATGCATAAAACTATTTTTAAAATAGCCTGGATGGGGTAACTCAGATCCAGAAAGACAAATATGATGTGTATTCACTTCTAAGTTAGCTATTAAATAATGACAATCAAGCTATAATCCATAGTCCCATTGGGGTTAGCTAAGGAGGAGGGCTCTGGGGGAATGCATAAATCTTCCTGGGAAGGGGATTTTGTGGGTCAGGTGGAGGGTGGGTGAAGATAGTAGTAGGAGGTATTAAATAGATGGGTGAAATGGAGGGAGAGAAAGATGGAATTAAGGAGTATTTTGGAGGTAGTGTGGAAACCAAGTGCAGTGAAATCTTTCTGGAATCAAGGAGGGTGACTCTAGTGAGGACTCCTAATTTTGAAGGATAAAGTCTGAGCTGGTCATTTTCATAGTCAGGCAAGGCTTTGTTGGCTGAGAGGGTTCCACAGAGATTCCCAAACAACCCAGGTTGATGCAAAGACAGAAGTCTGAGGTCTGAAAACTGACAGCAGGAGTCCAGGACAACCTTCAAGCAACTCACTGAGTTGGTGCCTGCATGGTATCTTCACTCCCATGTTCTTCTCTTTGGCATGGAAAGGTATACCTGAAAGATTTCTCTCTCTTGCCCGGCTCTCCTAGTCTGGATGAATAGCTCCACAGCCTCTTATAAAATAATTACTCAGAGACTTATATTAATTACAATTGTTTGGTCTGTGAATCAGGCTTCTTGATAGCTAGCTCATGCATCTTAACTCAACCTATTTCTATTAATCTATGTTTTGTCACATGGCTTATGGCTTTCCTGTGTTTCATTACATCTTGCTTCCCTGGTGTCTAACAACATCTTTCCTGACCCTGCTCTGCTTTTTCTTCTGTCTCTCTTGGATTTCCTACTTGGCTATAAGCTATCTTATTATAGGCCAAACAGCTTTTTAAAAAAATTAGCCAATGGTAATAACACACATTCACAGCATACAGAAAGACCATCCCACATTAGGAAGGTACTCTGAAGGCTACAGAAGAGAAGCCTGGATACCAACCCAGCCACAAATCCTCAATCTATAGTATTTCCTGCCTGCAATATGCAATATGGGCAAAAGGTGACACAGAACTTGAAGTGGCCAGTCAATGTCAGGTTAAATTAAGGGCCATGCCAATTTCATTTTTCCGAGTTTTCATTTCACCAAGTATATAGTTGTTGAAGATAATTTACATGCTATGTTTATATTTATTTATATATCTAAATACATATTTGTCTCTACTACATTGGTTTTTATTCTTATATGCCCATACATTGGTGTTTTTCAAAGTAGGGGAAATTCTGACACCTCTCCCACAGTAACATTTGGTAATTTACAGAAATATTTAAAATTCATTTATTTTACCTGGAAGTTGGTGGTGCACATATTTAATGTCATGACTCAGGAGGCAGAAACAAGTATATATATCTCTGTGAGTTTGAGATTAGCCTGGTCTACAGAGTTTGCTCCAGGAGAGTCAGTACTATACACTGAAACACTGTCTCAAAGAATCAACATTTATATTTATTTATTTAATGTTTATGAGTGTTTTTGCCTGTATGTATGTATGTGTACCATGTGTGTGCTTGGTGTGCACTGAGGTTTGAAGAGGGCAGTAGATTCTCAGGACTGTAGTTACAGCTAGATAGTTATGAACCAACATTTGGATACTGGGAACTGACCCTAGTTGTTCACAGGAGCATCATATAGTTTTAGTGTAGCAATGACAAAGATGTTGTTAGCCATTGGTTCTAAATAGTTCTTTACAAGTTATTCATCCCAAAATTTTAATAATAATAATCCATGCATTATATTTAGTTTCTCCTTGTCTGGAAAATAAACAAATACTATAGTATGAGTTCTACTTGATATTATAAATAAAACTCGGACCCAGATATTGGGAAAAAGCTCTGTCCTCTGATTTCTCTGAAGACCTTAATAGATATACAGTATATCTACAATACGTCAAATATTTTATGTTGTATATATATATAATATATTAGATATACAATATATCACCACAACATATACTTTACTCCCCAAATTCCACAAAATTATATATTAAAACAGGAAAAATAAACTGGTTTAATTTGGTTTTGGTAATTTAGTTTCACCAGGCATTCTAGTCTAGACTTGATTTGAAGCTTTTCCTGTGTCAGCCTCCCAAATGCTGAAATTACATTTGCATGCCACAATGTGTAGATTTAAAATGAACATTTGTGTCAGTGTATTTCTGTGTGTGCAGGTTCATGTGTGTGGAGGTACATATGTATTAAGTGAACCTTTAAAGTCTAATTTATTACTACATGTCATGGAAAAATAGCATCTATAGAATACAAAGAAGATAAGAGAGACAATATAGAAGCAATGTCTGGAGAAAAGCTGGTGCTTTATCGCTATTACTTCATTTTCACAATAAAGTACAAAGACTAAGTCAAAGCCCCACACAGTGCTGAAATGAGTTATAACAACTCTGTACCAAAATCCCTTCACTTTGGGGCTAAAGAACTATTTCTATAAATGTCAGCCTTGCTAAATCCTCCAAGTACGTTCATTCATTTCATAGCTGATGAGTTGTGACTATAAAGTCAGCCTTGCTGAATCCCGGACCTCATATCTGAGTTTCCAACTTAGTGGCAAAACAAAATTTAAGTGGACTCTCTGAAAAGAAATTACTATCCATTTTGGTTCAGATGATAAATACAATTTTGCAAGTATGAAACATTTAAAATAATAGAATATTAACAGAACATTAATTTACTTGGGTGATATCAGAAGTTTCACAGGGGGTTATTTTACAATTACAGTTTTGGCTTTATGCAAAAACAAGCAAATATATTAAATATAAAGTAAACAAATAATATATTTTCTGGACTGTAGGATATTTCATCAGAAACCAGAATTATTTTAGTAGATTGTCATAAAGCACTCAAATATTAACAGGCTTTCTGGAATATATAATAAAACATAGTAACTTAGTATGGATTCAGCTATTTATGGTCAATTACTAACAAAGACAAGCAAATTTCTCAGAAATATTTAACTTATATACATCATCAGACCTGAGATCTTAGATTCTAAAATACTATGGATTTTAAGATCAGTATTTCTATATTTTTATATATTTGTTTGTATGTGTAGCATGAACAGGGGTGCATATGGAGATCAGAGGACAAGTGATGGTCTCAGTTCTTCCCTTCTATATGAGTTCTGGAGATTAAACTTGGGTTGTCAAACTTAGTGTTATCTCGTGCTATGCTTTTTCTACCAATACCCATATAACCGAAATTTAAATAAATTATGGCAAGTAAATAAAAACATATATTTTGATACATATTGACTTTATTAAGTGTTCTATGTATAGTTATCTGGTATGTTTAAAGAGTGAACAATCATTTAAAAGAAAATATAGACAGAAATGGTTGAAGTAATAAAATTTCTAAACTGATTAACAATACATTCTAGTTTTTATTACCAATATATAGCTTAGAAGTAAATTCTCCTGATGGCCATAAATCTGCAAGTTATTATCATCAGTAAAGACAGAGACAGAGTTGCTGAGGATACAAAAAATGGATAAATCTGCAGTGCTCTGTGCCTTCAAGTTACAAAGTTATAGTGCATTGCCATATAGTTTCAGAATTTGAGTCCTTACAAGGACTCAATAAAATAAAAGAATTCCTGCTTTCTAAAGGAAAGGGCTGTCTGATCCATCTTGCCATATTTACCATATTCACTTCTGAGGCTGGGTTCTAAAAGACATCCCACACTCATGTAGACTGCTTTGCTCTGAAAGGGTTATCTGATCCATATTTCCATACTCACTGCTGAGGTTGAGTTCCAAATGGCATCCCAGGCACAGTGCAAACGAAACCTCTGCTGTCCATCCACAAGGTTGTCAAAGATCTGGGTGTGAGTTTTTTTATATTCACCTAACTGTCGGGAGCCATGCAGCATTATCTTGGGTCAGCATAGGAATGCCAGTCTAAAGGGTCCCCTGGGGCATAGTCCTTGGAGACAGATTTCTCCCTCAGGAAGAACTAGTGATCCACAGGGCATCACACTTTACTGAATTCTGGCAGCCTCCAGGCCCTTGGATCTCTCATTAAGTAGTTGTTCTTAGTTTCACTTTGTCAGTCATACATGTAACAGCTGTAAGTTTCGCTGAAAAATTTGTTCTTTCTTGAATGTTTAACCCTAAGATGGGGGAGGGGGTCTAATGCTTCTTAAACTTCTTATCTGAAATTACTAAGTGCAACTCCTAATCCTGGGAACTCATCTGACTCAATAGAGGCAATTAAAATTAACTGTTCTAAGTAAAGAATTTTAGCAGCACCTTGTGGAGAAAGAGGCTCATAGAACAGTAGTGACAGGTAAATATTTGAGAAAACAACAGTTGGAACATTAGCCTCACAGTTTTGGGAAGGAGGATAAGACGATGCATACACATAAGAGGGGAAAAACCCCAGGAAGACACATATTGCAAACTATTGAGAGTAAATTCCTTGGACACCAGTGTGGTGATATATTTTATATTTAATAAAATCAGCCTGGAATATCAGAGGACAGAATCACCCACAGTCAAGCACTGGGGGTCAGAGAGTGGTGACTCATGCCTTTAATCCCATCACTCAGGAGACAGAGATCTTTCTGTGTTTCTGTGAGTTCAAGGCCTAACAACTAAACAGCAGTATCTCACACCTTTAATCCATCCTAACTCTAGGATTATAATGCAGAGTTGAACCCGGGTGAAGAAGATATTTAAGACAGACATAGGCAGACCACCTAGGCTGAGGACCCTTGAAGATAGCTTTTACCCTGACAAGTTGGCTGGGTAAGAATTCCTCTCTCTGATATTCCAGCTTTCCCCCAATATCTGGCTCTGAGTTTTCATTAAATACCAACTAGAATTCAGGTTGCACACCAAACATAGAATCAATGACAGGATCTGATATGCTCCAAGAGGAAAAAAATTAATGCAAAATGTGGGATGGATAGATCCATCTTTGCAATACACAGGAATTTATATTGGTAGGAAAAAGAATGGTATGGTGGGATAGAAAAGTGTATGCAATATGGGCTTAGTCCAGCATCAAAATTTGGGGTCTGAGGTGCCAGTGTGATTTATTCTGCTTTCCACATTTTGGCAACGGGATGACTCAGCAGGGAGCCTAAGACAGTTCTCTGCTTTAGATGGGCTTTCAAAGTACACTAAAATATAATAGTAATAATTATTTAAAAACTAGAACTCAGTAACAGATATATCTTCCTTTAAAAACTAGGTCATATGTTCAAAGCCAAGATCAATCTCAAACTTTGAACAATAAGACATTTTAAATGGCACAAAGCAAAGCAAAATAATGTGATATATCTGAAGTCCAAGAAAACTGTCAGTCTAAACAGCAAAATTGGGAGCTAGATGGTTTCTGTCCTCATTACAGCCATTACACAGACCATTTTTCCTTTTCCCATCCTAGGCAATAGTACTTCATTCAGAATCAGTATTCAAGAATGATGGAGCAGAAATGAGCAATTCTAGGGGAATGAAGATATCCCCTTAGGCAGGCCTAGGTTATTAGGTTTTGATGGGACTTGGCATTTCCTCAAATAATTCTGTGCTTTAAGGCTTTGACACATAATACAATACATTTTTACAATGCAGTAAAATAGGTTCTGCCATTAACTTTATCTTAGAGTTGAGCCAACTGACAAAGAGGTTGGTTTTTCTAAGTGTAAGGAAAAAGTGAAAGGATTGAGGCTTCTATGGTCCAACTCAGAATCACCTCAGAATTTGGATCCTGCTGTTTCATATTTGCCACAGATAGGACAGCTCTCAGAAACACAAAGGCTCTCTTCCAATGACAGAACTGTACTGATCCACTCACAAGTTCTTTCCATCTACCCCGTGTCCCAGTGACCTGAATCCTGGTCCTGCTTATTCTCACAATAAAAATACAAATTCACAACACTGAAAACATTAAACCAGTTGTAGTGTCACATGGCTTTAATGCCAGCACTTGAGAGGCAGAAGGTGGATAATCGGAGTCAACCTGGTCTAGAGTGAGTTGCAGGGCAAACAGAACAGAGGGAAGACCCTGTCTCAAAGCCCAAATAAACCCCAAATGAACAAAACCTCAAATAGCCATAAGTGCATCTTATGATTCCCCCCAAATTGTATTTATTTGCTCTTATTTGGAATTTAGTAACCAAGTGATGTGCACTGGCAGCTTGGATTGGGGAGGAACTTTCTCCAAATCAGAGGCTGCCGCATTGCCAGGTCATTAGTCAAAACCACATCCATTGAAGTCCATCTCTTGGTATTGCCTTTAGTTTTGCTTTAATAGCTTAAATGTTAAATGGTGTTAAAGGGATTTTACAAGCAAAAACTAGGGAACTGACAAAAATAACTTTCAGGATGTTTCAGAATATAATTGAAGCTCAAAAATAATTTTCTGGAAATGTAACTAATAAATTAGCTTTCTAATATTTTAACACAACTTTTAAGATATTTTCAGTCTCACTGTACAACCCAGCTGATCTCAACTCAAAAGCCTGCCTTTTTCCAAGTGCTGGGAGTTTGATTACAAGTGTATGTTGCCATGTTGAGCACATCTGGCTTTAGAATGTTCTTTAGGATTATTCTGTACAGGTTAAACTTAAAAGTTTTTTGAGCTTTTATTTATTTAGGTTGAAAGAATGTCTATTCTCCTGTACAGTTTGATTGTTTTATTTTAAATGTAATAGAAAACGCTGTTCCTATTCTTCCATTTGGTCCCTGCAGATCCCCATCAGATACTCCTGCTGCACACAGCAGGTATTTTTCTTGTCCTGCCCACAGCAGTTCCAGCTCTTACCTTCACCAAGAACCTCCCAAGTCACTGCAGCAGTGACTTATTTGTATCTTAAATTAGTATATGATCTGAAAACTCTTCGCTGTTAGTACCTAGTTGGTTTTTGTTTTTTGTCATTTTTAAGACTGGGTCTGTGTGCCCCTGGCTGTCCTGGAAATATGTATAACAGGCTGTGTTGGTTCCTGAGTGCTAGGATGCACAATATGCCTTACTCAGTACCTAGTTCTTAAAGAACATTTAAAAGTATAATTTGTCATTGTGTTTTTCCCTGTTGTCTTCCTAATGTCTGTTTTTGTTTCCTTTGGGAGGGGGATTATTGTTTTTGTAATTTTCTAATCTATATATTAACACAGGGGCATGTGCACCTGTACATATATAGAGAAGTTACATAAGCCCAGATTGGGATACATACTTTTTCTAAATGGCAGGATACAAAATAAATCTAGTGTTGAAAAAGACTGTCCTAAGTCCTGGGAAAACTTTCCCTTCTCTCCATCAGTCACTATGGAAGTTGATGGCCCATCTGTTCAGAGTACCGACTGCCTCTTCCCTCATCTCACATCTGCAGTTTAGGCCTTGCTATGACTTCCCCATATCTCACTAGCCCACAAAGGGAACCTAAAGCTGACTACTCAGCTTGTATAAAATGCTATGTTTTTAAGTAACCTGGTTGGTTATCTAGCCAATGAGGAGATGATTAAAGCAGCCTTTCTCTTCTTCAGGCAATTAAGTAGCAACTAAAATATTCTAGAAGTCTGGAAAAATTGTGCCAGAAAAATGATAACACTAATTATTAGAGTAAGAGTTTGAATTTAATTCAAACATTACAACAACAGTTACAATAGACATTTATTTAAAGCAGGGCATCTGCAGAGCAAATAATTCTTAAAACTGTGATTCTGGTTGAAACAACTTCATAAAAATATGCTGAGACCAGGCACATCCACAGTTCTCAACGACAAGGTCACTTCTTTGCCCACTCTTCTTTCTCTTTTCTTTCCCGAATAACCTCTTTCAGATAGGGTTCAAGGTAGAATTTGTCCTAAAGAATAAGGAAGAAAAATAGGTTTTAAACCTCAAACTCATTACAATTAACTTTTTGCTTATAAGAAAATATAATCTGAACTTCTAGGAACTATGTGCTTCTTAAATGTACAAGTTCACAAAGATAATGAAGAGGATCAGGAGAGGAAGGAGCAGGAAAAAAACAATACCTATAGGTTTGCCAGGTTTCAATGAAGATGTCCATGTTACATCTAGAAGATCACTTAGGGGCCTTTCATAGAACTAAAACTCTTTTCATTAGAGCAAGATCTGGAGTACAGGGAAAAAACAATGGCCCATGAGGCAGAAAACCTAGATTCTAACCCAGGCCTTCCTTACTGAAGACTAGCTTAGTGATTTTCTAGAAGTCACTTCAGCTCTAAGTTTCTCCAGGTTGTTCTTGCTAACCTCACTTGGCTATTTATGTCCAAAGACTTGGAGAACATTAAAGCACTATACCAATGAGTGCTTCTCTTGTTTCTGATACTGTATGCTGAGTACAGTATTACTGTTAGACAAAGTAAACCTGTTCTACCTCCTCATATTTTGTCCACTGCTCCTTAGGCAAGATCTGATGCCTCATGGTCAGGTCCAGGGCTCTCTTAATGCGAAACATTCTGTCATTATAAAGGTTCTCAGGAAGCCTTCTAATGGCTTCTTTCACATCTTCAGTCTCATAGAGTGTATCATCTCTCATTAATCCTGTGATAGGAACAGAAAAATAAGATTAAAGAGCTACCATCCTCCCCCCAAAAGTTTTTTGTTTGTTGTTTAAGACAGGGTCTCACTATGTAGCCCTAGCAGGCCTTGAACTCAGAGAATTAATTTGTTTCTCCCAACCCAGCCTCAGACTCACATTTGCCTTGAAATGATCATCTTCTTGCGTTGGCCTCCCCACAACTAAAATTACAGGCACAACTCAGTATACCTAGTAGTAGTTTTTCATGTATGTGCGTGCATGCAAACACATGGACTTCTACACGATGGCATAAAGGGTAAACAAGGTGTCAGTTCGTCTCTCCACCTCATCTGAGATAGAGTCTCTGTGCCATCTGCAAGAGCTGGCCTACCAGCCTCTAGAGATTCTCGTCTCTGTTATCCATCTTCTCAGAGTGGTACACAGGGGCTATAGCTGTTTGTGCTACTGTTTCAGTTTTTATACTGATTCTGAACTCAGGTCATCAGGCCTGTGTGGCTCACTGAGCCATCTCTTCCACCCAGGATTTTTCTTTTCTAATGAGGAAATATCTTTATGATTTATAACTCAAAATTTGACCAAAAAAAAAAAAAAAAGGTCATCAAATCACTATGTAAAATGGAAACCAAAAGCATTTCAGACCTGAGTTATTTCTTAAGGAATATGTGGACCTTTTACAACCACTATTATACAATTCCTATTTCATATGAATCAGTTCGGAAAATATCTAAAATGTGTATCTTGCCATTGAAAAAAAAATGAGTAGACTACCTCTCCTAATCTGAGATAAGGGCACACAAGCCTAATGACCCAAGTTTGATCCATGGAGGAAGGAGAGAATGGATAACTCCTGGAAGTGCTCTTCTGACCTCCACAAGCATACCCTGGTATGATGAATCCCTTTTTAATGTCATAAAAACTTAAACTTATACTAAAGAACCCTTAGCTGTACTGATACTTCCATTCAGCTTCTAGACTAAGTTCACAACAAATCAGATAGCTCTAAGAAAGCTCACAAAACACATAAAGATGCAAATGCAAACATTTAGATCTTTAGCTCTCTCTTCAAAAGATCAAAACTCAGAATACTTTCATTTTAAATTTGATAGACACAAAAACAAAATAAAACATCCTTTTGGAACTTTAAGAATTCTTAAAAAGTACAAGAGGACCACAGAAAACAGATACTCACCCAGTTTGTTGAATCCTGCAGCATTATAATACCATTTTCGAAAACCATCCAGCCACCGGCTTGATGCTACAACTATAATTACCACATTGTTAGTTGCTATACTTAAAGATGAATGTATCAATAACCAAAGAACCCTTATAAACTTAAGAGTGAATATCCTTGTATACAAAAGGTAATTATTTCACTTATGAATTCATGGCAGAAAACTGTGAGCTCAAACTAAAGGTGCCTAATATCCACAGGCACACTTCCTGCCACTTTGGGTTCTCAAAGTCCAATGCCCTCTATACCCTGACATTACTTGCTACAATCAGAACTGAAAGGACAAGGGACAGGAAAGACACCTGGGACATTTCTATCATTTGTAGTTGCAGAAATAAAAGAAAAATTAAAATAAGGGCTGGGAATGTAGCTCAGCCTTAGAGCTCAAGCCTAGCATGCAAAATACTCCATGCAAAAACAAAACTTTTAAGTCTCGGGCAACAAGGCAGAGCCTGATGAGTAAAGTAGCCAAGAAGAGGTCAAGGAAGTAGGAGAATGTGCCTGATGTTGACAAGAGAGATGTGGTAAAGGAAAGAAGGTAGAATAACCCAGGACAACATTAGGTCCTAGTCATCTTTTTCATTTTTGAGGAGGCATCTTTCACTGGATTAAAACTGCCAAATACACTAGGCTACATGAGTACCAGGGATCCACCAGCCTCCACCTCTCTAGCATTAAGATTAAAAGCATGTACTAGGGCCTAGACTGAGGTAGGTCTCTCACCTTGCAACTGACTGGCCTGGAATTCAGGCTTCATTAAAAAACAAACAAATCAACAAACAACATGGAATCTGGGAATTAAATTTAGGCATGTGCTTGCACTGCAAGGCAACAATTTTATCAACTGAGCTCTCTTCTCAGGCCATAAACTTTCTTTCAAAATTCTGTCTAGGGTTAGTTTCGTACCAAGGAAGAAAAGCAAGATTTCCTTACAATTAGCTCCTTCTGACTTCCTACTCCTTAGTTTAGATTACTACGTGGCTTTCTCCAACCTCAGAAACTATAAGTCATGTATAAAACTGTTTCTAAGGGAAAAGTAAAAGACTAATCATTCAGTTGGTATAGTGCCTCCCTAATATTATGTACCACAAAGCCCTGTGCTCCATCTTCAGCACTACATAAACTGATGTGGTAGCGCATTCCCTTCAATTCCAGCATTTTTAAGGAAACACGAAGTTCAAGGTCATATTCAGTACACAATGAATTCAAAGCTGGCTTGGGCTACATGACACCCTGACTCAAAAAATTCAATTATAAAATCTAAATAGTTCAAAAAGAATCTAAAAACAAACGCAAAGGCGCTAATCTGTAAACACAGCAGTGATTATTATAACGATCAGTATTCTTTTAACATGTATAACGTGCCAGGCAATACTCCGTTCACCCTTTCCACATTATCGAGGTTAAAAGCCTGTTGCAGAAAAGGAAGCAGGCTTATAGAGGGAAGCCAATCTGACCTCTGTTGAAATCAGGTCTGTAATATTAAACAAGAACACTTAAGTAGAATATCTTAAATTTAGTAAGGTTCCTTAAAATTCTGTCAAGTGGGTGACCTTCAATTTCTAGGACTGTGAGGTTACCAGTACCGCTTTTAAAAGCTATCCCAATTTACACCGCCAGAGGGCAAATGTTTGCTTTAAATATTCTGTTCTAGTGCCCACAGTAAACAAGTCCTTCAAGCTCTGTAGCTACAGCTCAGGTTCCAGACACACCTTACTATAAACCTATCATATCTCCCGGAAAGAAGGCTTGGGGCTGAATGAGAGAACGGAAAACGTGAAAGAGAAACAGCAGCGGTAGCATTTACGTAGCCAACGCTGAGGACAGCCTCCTCCATTCCCCAATCCGCAGCTCGGCCGGTCCTTCCCGTCCTTTGAGCTCAACTGGGACGCCACGTCCCTTATGCTAAACTGACTAGTTGGAGCAGAAGGGGACAAGTCAGGAAAGTCAAACCGCCCGTGACAGCCACTAAGGAAGACCGCGCACTTACCAGCAGGTCGGCCCGCCATTTTGACCTGAGAGTAAAGCGCAGCCTTCTGGGTAAGTCCGAGGGGACCCGGAGCTCACGCGCATGCGTCCTGCACACCCCAGGGGGCGGGGCAGGGGAGGAGCAGGAGGAAACGGGAGCTCACCCACGCGCAGGCGTCCTGCCTACTTTTGGTGGGAGGAGGGGAGGGGGCCGTTCAGACCATCTACTAAAGGCTCTTTTTTATGTAAGTGAAGTCCTCATGTTGGGCTCCTGATTTTTGCGCGCTCTGTTGCAAGAAGCATTTTTTATTTTTCGTGACACAGTGGGAAGAATAGTGAGCGAAAAATTAAGACACGGTATTATTCAAGGTTCTGTTACTAGAAGGTACTTCTGCGAAATTAATGGAGCCATTAATTACGGACAGGTAATTGTGGTAGAAAATGTTCAGGCACACAAGTCCTCAGTCTGGAAGGTCCTCATAGTAGTCTTTTAGGATATCTGATACAACATAGAATTCTGGTGTACAATAATTTAGTGGCTTAAAATGCATTTTATACCAACTATGACTCAGCTAGGACTGGAATACTCACTGCTGGCTTCCTACCTCACATCACTTGACAGGCTGAAATGTCCGCATTTTTTTTTTTTTTTTTTAAAATTGCTGTCTTGCCAACCATCGCAGCTCATGGTTCCAATAAATAGTCTAAGAACAGCCCTAATATCCAAATGGTTTTCAAGGCATTGCTTAATAATTGGCCTAGAGTCACTGTGGGATGAGACTTCTTGAGCGTGCCAATACCAGGTCACTGGGTGTCTCCAGTATTAAGTCTAGTCACTTGGATGATGTTAAGGCAGACAACTAAAGTCTTAGGGCCTCACTTTACAAAAAAAAGAAGTGAAGACATAAGGACCAAGGCACTTGCCCTGGTTAACATATAGTAACATATAGATAGTAATTGGGGAAAATGTACCACCTCATGCTCTAAATCTTGCTAGTGCTATGTCCAAGGTTTCTTATGGCCATCACTATGTCTCATTGCTTATCTTCAGATTTTCCTGATTTCTCATAGCCAACTGAGAACTTTATATACTCATGCTCTGGAAGGTGACACTATGTATAATCCCAAATAGACTGTTCTGAGAAGAGCAGCAGATATTGGATGAGTGACAGTTTATGCTCTAGCAACTCATAATATTTCAAAGGAAAACAAAAAATCCTGTGAAACTGTTTTCAACGACTTCCAGTATATTCAAAGCTTTATAGGAATGATACATTGTTGGCCTGTAGTAAATTTGCTCCCTTTCTCTAAGCTTACTATATTTTAGTTCTTCCTAAAGATATGATTTAATCTAACAGGAATTAATTTACTAGACATTTGTAAGAAATCCCCATCAAGGTATATGTCTACAAATAGTCAACAAGAAGTCATTTCTGGGATTAGAGAGATGGATTAGTGGTTAAGAGCACTGGCTACTCTTCTGGAGTTCCTGAGTTCAATTCTCAGTAGCCATAAGGCAGCCCACAACTGTCTATGACTAGTTCCATGGGATCTGATGCCCTCTTCTGGTGTGCATTCATGCAGACAAAACATCATACATATGAAATACAGAAATAAAGCCTTAAAAGAAATAATTTCCAATGAAACCATCAACTTACAGTAATAAAAAATTATACCAGTGTCAAATAATTAGCTGGACAGAAAAGATACGATTTTAATCTCTGGCATTCAGACATACACACACACACTTTAAAAACTATTATTTCAGACTTGCTCAGTGTTCATTCTATTTACTAGCTAGGAAATGGGAACGATGTTAGTATCCTTCAACTGATAAACAGATAAAAATGACTCTTTATCCCTTAGTCCCGAAGAATCACACAAAGGCTTATATTAATAACAAGCTGTTTGGTCTATGGCTCAGGCTTATTAAGTGCTAACACTTATAGTTTAAGTGTTAACCCATATTTCTATTTAATGTTTAGCCATGTGGGTTGGCACCTTTTCTCAGAACAATATTCTCGTCTTCCTCCCTGACTGGTGTCTCCTCTCTGCTCTTCTTATTCCAAGAATTCTCCTAGTCTTGTTGACCTGAGTCTACTTTCTTTCTAGCTTCTTGACCAGCCAGCATTTTATTAAACCAATATTTATAGTACAAAAGCATAGCCCCACAGCAATCAATGGACATTCCAACATGGAAGGGGGAAATTTTTGAGGGGTTCCATCCCTAGACAAGTAACTAGGCAACTAATTACTGGCAGAAACAAATTAGCCTTTCTCTGGGACGAGCCTCCATATTGATTGGTATAGTGGTTTGAGTAATAATGATTAGTTAGCAAGGAGTGGCACTATTTGAGGATTACGAGGTATGGACTTGTTGGAGGAAGTGTGTCACTGGGAGAGGCTTTGGGGTTTCAAAAGCTCATGCCAGGCCCATGGATCAGGATGTAGAACTCTCAGCTACTTCTCCAGCACCCTATCTTCCTGGGTGCCACCATGCTCTCTGTTATGTAAACAATCTCCCAATTAAATGCTTTTTTTTTTTTTATAAAAGAGTTTCCTTGGTCATAGTGTCTCTTCACAGCAACAGTAAAGTGACTAAGATAGTTGCCAATGAAAAATGTTAGTCCCAAGACCATATACACACAAGCAATAAAAAGTCAGTATTTATATATTTGTGTATGCACATGTATACATGTATATATGCACTTAACAGTAATAAAAAGAAGCTATTAACTTGAGGGATGGTATGGGAAGAGTGGGAGAGAGGTTACTTGTGAGAGTCTGGAGGGAGGAAAGGAAAGGGGGAAAGTGATATATTTCTTCTAATAACACAAAAAGCCAACCAAACCAAAAAATTACTAAAAATGAGAATTATATAAAAAAAATGTTTTCAATATTGAAACCTGAGGCATTTATTTTTAAAAATACACTGATTTATTCATGTATACATTTACTTTACAAGAATATATATAAACTTTCATCAAAAACTAAAGTGTTTTCAAGAATTTCTCAAAATTATTTAATGACGTTTTGGCAACCTCTTTGCAGAATAATTCATCAGGAAGAGATACAAACTTTTCCAAAGAGACATAGTTAGGTTTTGCTGGATTGTACTGCGCTCTTCCCAAGTAAGCAAGAAACAAGTGTCTTTCTTTAATTTTAAATACTCTTGTATTAAATACCTGAAAAAGAGAGGAATTTACAATAAGAAGATAAAATATTAACAAGTTTATTTGGTTATTTATTTTAATAAGTTAGTGACATTGACTAAATATGATTAATGCTATAGGATTTAAAATCTATAGTTTCTGTTAAAAAGTTATAGTTAAACAGGTTGTGGGGGTAGCTCAATTGAAAGATAAATGTCTAGGATAGGCTCTGAGTTTGATTCCCAGCACACATGTAAGTATTATTATATAAGAAATTATGAGTTGAGCATAGTAGTGCCCACCTGCAATCACAATAGTTAGTTAGCTAAAGCAAGAGTAGATTTATAGCCAGCCTAGGTCATGTAGGAAGTGCCAAAGTAAGCCTGAGGTATTAGACAGAAATCCCGGGCTATAGGGCAAAAGCCCATCTTTAAGAAAAATGAAGGAGAAGGTAAATTATAATTTAAGAGGGACTAAACCCAACACAGAATGATAATGAAAGAAAGCCTTTCCTGGGTGATGGTGGCACATGCCTTTTAATCCCAGCATTTGGGAGGCCGTGGCAGGCAGATCTCTGTGAGTTCCAGACCAGTCTAGTTTACAGATAGTCAGGGCTACACAGGGAAACCCTGTCTGGGGGGTGGGGGTGGGGACCTTCATGAAGGGCAGCAACATGATGAGTCCAGAGACCCAGGAGAGCATTGAAAGAGCACATGCTCAGGCTTCACACCAAAACAACCACCTCATCTGAAACTTGAGAATGAGGCCAAGATCTTTTTTAACAAGCTTTTTAGATTCTAGATTATCACATTAGAGACCAAGATGTGTCAACAAAAAGGAATCCATCATCTGTGTAGTGTTGAAGTGTCTCTGTTCTGATCTTTAAATTCTGTTATGCAACAAGAATCAAAATAAAATGAGGCTGCCCCTTTGTGGGGTAAAGAGGAAAAGCATGTCTCTTCCTGTTAAAATCTCTAAGGACTAACGAGAACATAGCCATTTGACAACGGAATCATGAGTCAACTAAATGTGTAGACCCTGCTGCTGCAGAGGTGAAAGAGGACAAGAGAAGGGCCCACACTGAAGTGAGAGCCTGCAGCACAAAGACCTGAGGCTCCTTGAGGTGGTCTCATGCACTACAGACACTATGAGAAACTATAGGGAAAACACTTCTAGGAACTGTGCACAAGGAAACATCAAGGAAAACAACTGTTGAAAACTAGCTGCTTTGAGAACAGTGACCAAAGAAAATACATGCTGCTAACATTCCTTTGTGTTTCTGCACTGATGGTCATGAGGTCCATAGAAAGACAGGAAATGGAATAAAAAGAAGAGAAAGAAAGGCATTGGCACAAGCCATCAGAGTTGGACTTGCAGACAAGATGCTGGAATAGAAGACCCCATGTGATGTTATGGAAAATAGAATAAAAAAACAAAAATAGACTTGGCTGCAAAGAGACTGAGAGGAAAATCATTGGAAATTAACAACTATCAAGACCGGCAGACTCCTATCCTCAAGATATATCTACAGCCTACACAATCTTCAAAGCCCACTGCAGGATTTGGTGAAACAGTGATTCCTGGGTCAGTGCTGGACAGGAATCTCACTTTGTCCTTTTGTTTTCTTCCTCTGTCAAGTAGGGATAATGGTTGGAATAACTATGATGAGTCCATCCATACATACAAAGCAGTGAGGATTCAACAGGTTTTATTATTTCTATGATTTTCTCTCTCCTGTATACTGAATTAATTGTCCCAAGAGCCTTCTACTGTGTAAGCTTATTTTAAATTGCTGCCTCTCACACTAGATTACAAGCCACATATGATTGAGTTCTGTAATCTTGGTGCTCACATACATTCTAGCCAAGAGCAGATGGTCCATTCTATAATGAATGACTGAGCCCCACTTATTGTGGGATAATCTTTCTGTACACTGTAAAGATATGTCTCAGCCTAAGGTGCCTTTTGACTGGTTTAATGAAGAACTGAATAGCCCATGGCTAGGCAGGAGAGAAAAACCAGGAAGAATCTGAGGCAGGCATGAGATGTCAATGAAATGCAGATCAAGTTGGGTGTACAGAATGGGAGAGAGGTAGAAGCTATGTGGCAGAATGCAGATTAGTAAAAACAGGTTGTTTATAAGAGCTAGTTGAGATCAAGCCTAAGCTAAAGGCCAACCTTCCATAATTAATAATTAATTTCTGTGTCATTATTGGGAAGCTGGCAGTCCCCAGGAAAGTCCAACAAGAAAGATAATTACAACTACTGGGTAGGACAAGGCCAGATTCTCATATAACCCACTCTCAATTATCTAACAACCTAGGAAACAACCTGTCACTGCGTTTTCATAGAAGATCACTTATAATTATTCTATAAGATAAAGTTACTTAATTCTAGGCCTATGCACCAGCATCGTCCTATATTAAGGGCCAATTCAGAGTATGATGGGCAAATAAACATCACTCTATGTGAAGGGAATGGACTAAATGCAATCTAGTTCTGAGTTATTAAGGTCATATATCTTCTCACATACCATGAACAAAGGAAATAATATTTTTAAATCTAATGGAGAAAAACCCAAGAGACTATGGTGAGTTTTCTCCTATTTCAACAGGCAAAGAGGAGTAGTTTAAAAGCTGCAGAGTAGAGACAAGTCAATGAGTCTCCTCAGGGGCCCTGCAGCTATGAACTTCCTAAAATACACAGTACCACACCTGGAAGTCTGAGTGCAGTGGAAGGATAGCTGTCTGAGAGAGCCGGAGGATGTTACCTGTGGAAACTTGACAATGATGTGGTGAGGAATTTTCATCACGTTGTGTACATAATCAAAATTCTCCGTAAGTTTCTTTTTGCTTGCAGTTAGCATCTTTGGTATTCTGGTGACCATACACTGAATTTCATTATGTTTAAAACCAAGTTCAAGGTGATAAACCTACAAGAAAATTACATTGCTGAGAGTCATGAATAGAGATGGTCTTTTGGTACTATGCTAGAGGACAAATGATTCTTCTAAAGTTTAAAGTAATGACCTTTGAAAATCTGGGAGCATTTATATCAGTGCCCCTCAAAGGATTATAACTCTCTCAAAGCCGTTAAATGAGCAACAGCTTCTCTGCAATGATGGTCATGAGGTCCACAGAAAAACATGAGATGGAATAACAAGTAGAGAAAGGAGGCCATATGCACTGGCACAAGCCATCAGAGTTGGACTTGCAGACAAGATGCTGGAATAGAAGACCCCATGTGATGTTATGGAAAATAGAATAAAAAAACAAAAATAGACTTGGCTACATAGAGATTGAGAGGAAAATCACTGGAAATTAACAATTATCAAGACCGGCAGACTCCTACCCTCAAGACATATCTATAGCCTACACAATCTTCAAAGCCCACTGCAGGATTTGGTGAGATAGTGATTCCTGGGTCAGTGGTGGACAGGAATCTCACTTTGTCCACTCGCACTCTGGTATGCAGAGGCACTGTGCCATCTTGAGAGAAACATATTTGAAACTGAGATACATTAGAGGCTTGAATTTGAGAAACAACATTGAAAAGTGACCTTGAATTCAATCTGCAATAGCGTCAGGGTGAGAGACAGCCTGGGGAGGTAGTTGTGGATGCAAAAGGTGAAAAGTACAGGTGACAGGAGGTCTACATGGTAAAATGTAAGGAAAAGTAACTCTACTCTTGGCTATCAGGAGCATGTTGACCTCTGACGGACCCACCTCCCACTCACTGCTGTGTAGCTTGAAAATTGAAGCTCTATACCAGATAAAATTGAAGCGATATACCTGACCCTACTGCTGATCACTCCAGCAGGCTGAGTAATATTTAGGGGATCTCCAAGGTGTGGAGACAGGTTCACTGCCTGAACAGATTTCAATGTTGTGACTGTTTCCCATGGGGCAGATAGTCCCAGCTACAAAGTAGTCAAAGAAGGGATTATTACCAGGGAAGTTTTGTGAGGGTTGTTTAAGAACTGCAGAGCTAAGTGAATACCGTTATGGTGGAGCTTCCAAACAAGCTAAATCAGAACCATCATAGGACACAGCTATACTACTTTTGGGTCTACACATGAAGAAATTAAGTCAAAATACTTGCATATCAATTTTGAATGCAGCAGTACATAATACTTAAAAGACTCAGCTTAAATGCCTATGAACAAATATAATAAGTCTGTAAAGAAAAATGGCATTAAAGGAAAATGAGGCTGGAACAGTGGTGGTGGTGGTGGTAGTGCAAGCCTTGAGTTTGAGGCCAGCCTGGTTTACAAAGTGAGTTCCAGAACAGCCAGGACTGTTACACAGATACCTTGTCTTGAAAAGCTAAAAATAGAAAAAGAAAAAAGAAAAAAGAAAAATGAATAGAATTGGAAATCACTATATTAAGTGAAATAAGCCACACTAAAAAAGTCAAATACCACATGATTTCTCTAAAATACAGACTTAAGACTTTTTTTATTTATTGATCTGTTTGGAATATTACAGTAACTAAGTAAAGGTGTGTTACATTGGTTTATGCTACATTTGTTTAAATATGTAAAGATGTGTTGCTTTTCTTGCCTACGGCACCAGATAGGTCTAATAAAAACCTGAATGGCCAATAGCTAGGCAGTAGAGGGTTGGTGAGGCTAGAGGGCAGAAATCTAGGCTCAGGAAAAGGAGGACGAGAGAGAAAGAGAAGGAGATGTCTGGGCCAGCCAGCCGGCCACGAAGAGGAAAGTAGGACATATGGAATGAAGGAAAGGTAAGAAGCCCCAATGTAAGATATAGATGAAGTTTTAAGAGCTAGTGGGATAAAGCATAAAACAAGGCCAAATATTCCTAACTAGAAAGTCTCCATGTCATGATCTGGGAGCTAGTTGGTGGTCCCAAGGAAAGTTGGCTATAATGATCAATAGGGGAGGGCCCAACCCATGGTGGGTGGTACCATCCCTGGGCTGCTGGTCCTGGGTTCTCTAAGAATGTAGACTGAACAAGCTATGGAGAGCAAGCCAGTAAGCAGCTCCCCTCCAGTCTCTGGGATCCTGCCCTGTTCAGTGAACAATGCTGAACTATAAACTGAATAAATCCTTCCCTCCCCAACTTGCTTTTGGAAGCAATAGAAACTCTAACTAAGACTGTGTCCAACACTCTCAAAACATAAATTCTCATGATAGTCAAAAGTGATTTCATAAAATGGGAACATAGGCCAGGAAGCACAGACATTGCCTGTCATACCAGGTAACGAAAAGCAGTTTCCAGGTCTCAATTATACCTCACTGCTTCAGGATCATGGGTCCTGTTGTCTGCAGGTGACTGGGTAGCATAAGGAAAATGACTGACTGAAATAAACTGTTAGCTCTGCCCACTAGAAATAACTTCTGTTAAAAATCTGTTTTTTTTTCATTTACTTTTGCATGATGACAACAGCAATATTTATTTATTTAGAATGCAAAGTGTAACAAGAGGTTTTTTGTTTGGACTAGTTATGGTTTGGACTTTTGGCTTTTTTAAAAAATGACTTAGATGTTTATATTAATTTTATATTGTTTGGTTTATGGCTTAGGTAATTGTTAGTTTTTATTTTAACTTAATTTATTTTTATTAATTTGTTTTGTTATGTGGCTTGTGGTTTATTTGTGTTATATATATATATATATAATATATATATATACACTTTGTCTTTTTTTTTTTTTTTTTTTTTTTTTAGACTACAAGCCTCTGGCTAGACAAAGCCAAAAATCTAACATTACAGTAAAGAAATAGTCTGAAAATCTGTTACCTTCATATTTTCTTTCACAGGCTCCAGACTTCCTGTTAGTAGCCTTGGAAGACGAACAACCAGATCTCTGGTCTACAGTCAAAACATTAACAATTATCACTATACATACATATTTAACTAGTTTAAGAAACTAAGTAAGGCATTACAAGGAATGCCCAGCTAAAATTTTAAATATGACCCAATCAAAACAATGACAGAAAGCTTGGAAATACATATCAGCTTAACAGTATTTTATAAGAAACCCAACACAGAAACAGAATTTAAGGAAGCTATTTGATGGTATACTATAAAGTGATGGAGCCCCCTTTTTAATCTATCAGGCTAACTCATTTTTTATACACAAAGTATTGTGCATTTATAGGATCTGTTTGGTCAGGCACTTAGAAACATGACATTTAAAGGTTACTAAAAGAAGGAATACATTTAGTTATACTTTTCTTTTTTACCTTCTTCACACTCAGTTCAAGTTCTTTCTGAAAAAATCCCAGTCTGTTATCCAGTCTTTCCACAGAGAAGCTCAACAGAAATGGTGCATGTCTGACCATCCGTGCAATATCTGTCTTACTGAAATGTTTTGACTGTAGATAAGCTATTCTGGAGAAATAAAACAAAACAACAACAACAAAAACCCGTGCATTATAAACATTCTCTAGAGAAATAAGACATATTATGCTACTTTCTGAAGTAACATCTAAATATTTTTGAGGTTTTAAGTACTGCCATTTACATAATTCCCACTTCTGTGTCTACTCTATCTCTTTTCAATCATTACTTTTACATATATATTCATACATATGTATATATAAATACAAACTTCTGAGACTACTTGGTGCTAAAGTGACTTTTTTTTTTAATTTTAAAAAAGGATCCTATAACTTCCCCATTTAAAAAAAAAAAAATCAATGAAAGTACTCTGTAAGCTGGATGGTAATGGTGCAAGCCTTTACCCTCGTAGAGACAGATGAATCTCTGAGTTTGAGCCCAGCCTGGTCATTCCAGGACAGTCAGGGATACACAGAGAAACTGTCTTGAAAACAAAGCCTCTGTAATAGGCCAAATATGGACACATTTTTAGAAGCACCTGACAATTTTTTTTAATTAGTTTCCATTTACTTTAAATCAGAAAATAATTTGAATATACTTTTGGGTAAATCTTTAAATCATTATTATATATGTATGATTGGGGGAGAGCCTCGGTACACAAGTGGAAGTCAGAGGGGAATCAGGAGCTGGTCCTCCCTTCCACTGTTAATAGCCATGTAAACCAGGTTAGATATGGTCTGCGATCCAGAAGGTTCTATTCTCTACCTCCCATTACCAAAAGCCTGCTGAGATTACATGTGAAATGGCATCTAGCTTTTCATGAGTTCTGGTAATCCATAAGTCTAGTCCTCAAATTTGGATGGTAAATACTTTATTCATTGAGCCATCTATTTCCAGCCAAAATTTTTGGTTTTGAGACAGGGCTTTATTATCTAGCTGAGGCTGGCCGTGACCTTTTCATTTTCTGGGCTTAGTTTCCCAAGTGCTAGTATTACAAGCACACATTACCATGGCTCACACAAACTAATACTTATTTCCATAAACTATATGCAGTTTATTCATTTAGAAATTCTACAAAGGATTTGCAATTTTACACACTAAATCATTTTCATTGAAAAGAAAATAAGCACATAAAATTGGTGCTCTTATGAAAATTGTACAAAATAAGTCTGCTATAGCTAGCAAAGCCCAAACCAAAGTTTTAAACATTTTTATATCTTTGCTTATTGTTTATCGTATATTTTTTTGAGTTTATGCAGATAAAATATCTACAGAGTCCAATAAACATTTCTCTAGTAGTCAAGAGAATATGGCAACTTAAGCAAAAATTGCTTCCTGAACACAGGTTTCTTTCACAGAATTAAATGTAGGGGGATGCTATGTATAATAGTCATGATGTGTGTGATCTTGGTAAATTAGTTAAACTTTCTATACCTCATAAAATTATGGTGAAACCTCTCAATGATTCCCTGACATTCATGATTTCCTAGAATAAATCTAGAGCAAAGGGGTACACTGGCTTTTGTAAAGGTAAAGGAATCTGAAACCAGGATGCTGGGTATGAAATTCTTAGAATCACTCTTTCCCTATGACACATGACTGTTTGTATCACAGAAGTCTAAAACTTCCAAGATGACAGAGTACCAGTCTTTTAAGTCTGATGCCTGGTTCAGTGACTTAACTATGAAAAGATGTTCAGTATAAGAAATGCAGATACTTGGAGTTTCACTTTTTTTCCTTCCTCACAGAAAAGTAATTAGTTTATTATTAGCTCAAGGAACTGCTCAATCCGAATGTGGAGAACAGTCTAGAGCAGTTCTTTGGGGGAGGGTCAAATGGCCTTTCCACGGGGGTGGCATATCATATATTTACATTATGAATTGTAGCAGTAGCCAAAATTAGTTATGGAATAGCGATGAAAATAATTTTATGATTGGGGATGAGCATAACACAAGAAACTATATTACATGGTCAAAGCATTAGGAAGATTGAAAACCACTGGTCTACAGAGATTGTAACTGGGCAGCAAGAGGAGAAAAGTGTGAAGTTGGCAAAGTAACCCAGGTAGAGACTGAGAGTAATGTCCAACTGATATGAGAGATGGTTGAGATCAATTGAGGGTCTTGGTGTTTCACTGGAAGTGGATGCCAAAAGTTATGAGTGATAGTTGTGATTTGGGTAATAAGGTAAACAGAATAGTACTTCCACTCAGTATGTCTCAGAATATACACCAACGCACAGGAGATGAATGGTGAAGTCAGAGTTTACTTAAGAACAGAGCCCCGTGTTGCTCTGAGTGGTATTGTTAATGTCTAATACATCAACATCTTATAGTAAATGTTTTCACAGATTAATAACTCTTTGATGAATGAAGTGCAAAGATGTTTATAAATGTTCTACTTAAATAAAGGTCATCAACTAATCTTGGTTGTCAATTTAACTATACCTGAAATTAACTAAACCCAAGTTTCTGGGTACAACTGTGAGGGATTTTTCTTAATTAGGTTATTTGAGGAGAGAAGACCCACCTTAAACCTGGGCCTTATCTTCTAGTGGCAGCTCACATAAAAAGACTTGGTAGAAAAGGCTTTTTTTTTTTTTTTTTTTTTTGTCTGTTGTCCTCACTCTAGTTGACAAGAAGTTAATTTATCCTATTGCCTTGGCAGCCTTTGATGGTATCAATACAGACTTCTCTGGAATTCCAACATATACTGAAAACCACCTATGTGCCAGGAATTTTTCAGGATTCATCAGCAGTCAAGGTCTACTGAGACTTCTAACCTCATGGACCGAACAATTAGAGCATTCTTGGCCTTTTCTGGTCATGAGATAGCCATGGACCAGCTGAATTACAGCCTGTAATCCATTTTAATAAACATATATGAAAAGGCTACCAGTTTTCTTCTTCAGAGAACCATGGCTACAACAAAGAGAATGACCTTTCAACTTATGGAAAAGTATAAACAATTTTCTCAAAGAATGCTAAATGTCTGCTATCAGAAATTAGAAATGCTCCATACGGTGGCACACAGCTATAATTCCAGTACTTAGCAGGCCAAAGTAGGAGAGTTATGAGTTCAAGGCCAGTCAGGGCTACATAGCGAGAACAGGTCTCCAAACAGGAAAAAGTAAAGAATCTGCACAAGTTATAAGTGTACTCTTAGATAATTCAACTATTCTTTAATAGAGATTTTAAAGAAATATTTCTAGGTTCTGAAGAGAAATATTTCTATACTAACTCATTAGTAATTTGAAAAGAGAAATAATTGACAGTTGGCAAAACAAAACTATTTTAAATACTTTATTTAGATTGAAAGTCCCCAACTAAAAGAACCATTTATACTCACTCAGTAAATCCTTGAAGAGCAGACTAGAAAATTTCTCACACATACATAGTAATTCTTCCATAAGCACTTCCTAGGTTATGTTGGAATCATTTCAAACTTTACCTTGTCTTAAGATTTTCAAGGTCTTCAGAAAAAATAGTATAATTTTTTGTCAGGAATGGTCCCAGGTGGTCATCTTCTAAACCCACATCTTTAAGAAATAGGAGTATTTGCTTAATGTCTTTTTCAAAATCCAGTCTTAGAAGGAAGTTGGCTACATCTACATGCCTTTCTATCTTAGATAAATCCACTCCTGTAACAAATGAAAAGGATTGGTTTGAAGACAATTTCTTTATTCAGCCACTAATTTCATACAGGGCAACCACTGATGAATAATCTATTTAAGAGAGAAATGACATTTGTAGTAGTGGGGTTTCTTGGTCCCCGGCGACCAGAGGTCCAGACCCACAGACCTGCGCGCCAGACCCATTAGCTGCCCGCTGCTGTTCAGGCCCCCCAAAATGACTCAGACACATTGCTAGCTAGCTCTTACATCTTAAATCAACCCATTTCTATTAATCTGTCTGCCACGTCACTCATGGCTCACCTGTGTTCCTTACATGTTGCTCCTTTGGGCTTCAGTCTCGATCTGCCTCTGACTCCGCCCTTCCTTTCCTACCTATTCTGATTCCTCCTCCTACTTCTTCTATGGTGCCTGTCATGGCCCAAAACAGCTCCTTTATTTAAAGATTGAGATTCACAACATACAGAAAGGCATTCCCACATCAAAATAACATTTTCCCCTAATAGTACCTGTAGTCAAAAAGTTTTTCTGTCCTGTCCAGGCCTGCAGTCCAGAGGAATTTTTCCTATCAGTGGTCCTACAGCCATTTATAAAATACTCAGACACTAATATTAATTATAAGCTGATTGGTCTATATCTCAGGCTTATTACTTACTAATGTTTAGCCTTTTTACTCAGTTCAGCATTCTCATCCCCTTTCCTTTGCATCTGGCTCCATCTGCTGCTCTGCTCTTCCACTTCCCAGAATCCTCCTGGTCTGCTTGGCCCACCTCTACTTCCTGTCTAGCTACCCGACCAATTGGTATGTTATTAAGCCAGTAGGAATGACAAATTTACAGTATACAAGAGCATAGTCCCACAGCTAGTATCAATAAATAATAATAATAATAATAATAATAATAATAATAATAATAATAAACATATTCTGTGAGTTCGAGGTGACCCTGGTCTAAAAAAGCGAATTCTAAGTCAGGGTTGTTACACAGAGAAACTCTATTTTAAACCCCCCCCCCCCCAAAAAAAACCCCAACTAAACAAACAAAAACCCATTATACTTACTCACAAATTTTAAAAACAAATGTAATTACAAATCTAAATTTCTTGATATGAAGAGTGTGTACACACCCACTTACACCACATATGGAATAGAGACCAGAAACAAACCCAGAATGAACTAAAACAATTTACCATACACTAGTGATGGCATTTTAATTCAATATGAAAAAGATAATACCATCCATTAAAATACAATGGGATGACTAGTTACACTAAAATGTTTTTGTTTTATTTCTAGATTGATTAATAAATAATATAAATATGTGTTAGTTCTACATATAGACAATAAGGAATATAAGAAGATATTAATTATGGGAAATAAAAACTGCCATGGCTATCTTTCCACTTACTTTATAAAAGAAAGGTTTGGAAAATTACTCCATAAACTGGTAATAGTGGTTATACTTAGGAGCAAGGTATATATAGCTGAGCTTTTGAATTCTATCAACTACATGTAATTCTTTTGTAACTTAAAAATAATACAAAATCAAGTGCAGTCAATGAACAAATTAAAAAGAATAAGATGAAAGCCAGTTTAAAAAATCTGGGATAAATGGGGAAACTTATTTAGACTCCAAGTGAGTTTACACATGTTGGGAGGGCCTTGCTTGGTGGAAAATGGAAAGCTGTTTTTCGGCAGTGGGAGCAGAATCCCATTGGGAGAACACAAGGCTTACTCAAGTCACTCAGCTCACTCAGGATTCTACTAAAATGAAAACCAGACACTGACTATCCACAGTGGACCAGGCACTTCTGCTAAGCACTGGGGATAGAAAATGAGTAATATATGCTATAATAGATACTAACACTGCATCTATTACTGTGAGATATATTTAGTCATCAGTCAGATCTGGAAAACAGTAAATATTATCCCAGAGAGCTCAAATAAAAAATGTAATACAATGGCATGAGCAGAGCAAGGAGGCAAGCCTTTTCTGCAGCCCAGAAGGAGCTGTAAGCCATTAACAAAGTACTGCATGATGGTAGCTGTTGCTATTGAATGAGTGGTTAAGGAACAGGAAGAAGAGTGAGAAAGTGGAAAATGACCTGACTCTTTCGACCTTTATGTTCTCTGGAAGAAGCTACGGAGAACTAGTTGGCATAGGAACCCCTGTGCACAGGCCTAGCTTCCTGGGATGTAAAACAAGTAGACAAAGAAGGGAAACAAATAGAAGAGGACCATAGCTTTATTACTAAAAACACTACTGCTGCTTACAGTTATTTCTAAGACATGCTATTGAGGGAGGTTAGCCTCACATGAAGCTTCTTGAGAACACAGGCCATTTCCTACACATTTGGGTAACATCTGGCTAACTAGGTCTCAAACAGGAGTGAAACATCACCATATTCTGTCATTAGTGCAAGCATAAAAGTGGGCTGAGGGGAACTCACAATGACACTATTCAGATAGTATGGCCAGAGAACACATTTCAGAAGCTGCTTGAACTTGAGATAAGTTCTCAAGTTGGTTAACCAAAGGAGTGAGCTCTCCCAACCAAAACAGCTCTCCAAGACAAGAGGAATGAGAAAAGGGAGTTTCTTTGGTGAAGTAAGATTTATAAATGCAGACTTTGAGAGAATAAGAAACAAAAAAACCTACAAATAAGAGTTCTAGTGGAAGAGGCCAGTATGTGAAACTCTAGAAGTTTTAGAACTTGGACTTTTTGGTTTTGGACGATCAACTGGTAAAGTCTATGCAAATATTCAAGAAAATGCCTCAAATCTCAAGCACTCTTGGTGCCAGGTACCTTCTTGGATAAGGAATAATTGTGGTTGTTTGAATGAGAATGATCCCACTGGCCCACAGGAAGTAGTATTATTAAGAGGTGTGGCCTTGGAGGAAGTGAGTCACTAGGGTAGGCTTTGAGGTTTCAAATGTTCAAGCTAGGTATAGTGTGACTCTTTCTTCCTGCTGCCTGAGGATCCACATCCAGCTCCTCTCCAGCACCATACCTGCCTGTATGATGCTATGCTTCCAGCCCTAATTAAATGTTTTTCTCTGTAAGAGTTGCTATGGTCATGGTGTCTCTTTATAGCAGCAATAAAAACCCTAAGTAAGATAATACCCAGCACCCATTAAACAACAACAATAAGCAGAAATTGGAGTCCCTAGAGATTAAGAGGTTCAAGATGAAGTACAAGCTGAAAATGGGGAACTATATATGGCTGTACATGAGAACTGATTCTACAATCTCTTACCTATCCAATTCCTGTCAACTCCCAGGGCCATTACTGAGAAAATCAAGTAGAAATATCAAACTAGACTCAAGGAAGACAAATTTAACAAGATTGCTAGATTACAATGCAATGACTGGCTCTAGCTGCCTTTAATTACCTAGACTCGAGGATAACCTACTAATGTGGGATGTCTTTTTAACCTACTAATGTGGGATGTCTTTTTGTATGCATGAATTATCGCTGGGCTAGGCAAGGCATCTTAGAAGCAGGTGGGAAATCAGAGCATAGATAAAGGGGAAGCAGAGCGGAGTCAGAGGGAGACACCGCGAGCTGCCTAGTACAGACAATCCACAAACCATATGGCAAAACATAAATTAGTAGAAATGGGTCAAGTTAGGTTGCAAGAGCTAGCTAACAAGAAGTCCAAGCCATATAGGCCAAACAGTTTGTAATTCATATAAGACTCTAGACTGCTGGTCTGGATCTTAGGGCTAGTCTGGGCCAGAAATTTCATACTCCAACCTACTAGCCAGCATATAAAGAACGTTATAGTACTGGTTGAGAGAACAATCTAGATGAGATCAGTGGGCACCAGGAAGAAGGTCAGGGGATAATATTGCAGAAAATAGTGTACCATGGGTCAACAAATTAACACATCATCGGCTGACTGGTAGGTTAGAAACTTACCAAACTGCACTAACTTCTGCAGAGTCTCAGAATGATCTATGTAGTCTCCAAGTGTGAAGGAGGATAGGGGCAACAGAGGGTGTGCAACAATCTGAATAGCCTCTTCCTCTGAAATTGGTTGCATCGGAGATAATGGAGGTAAGTTGTCCAATTCTTTGCAGCAAGTCATGAGGAAAGAGAGAAGCAAGTCAGCACTGTCATATACAGGTGAAAAATTATTTCTATAAAAGGGTTACAAAAATAGCTCAGTGGTCAAAATAAATAATGCTCTTGCAGTTTCGATCCCAGCACCTACATCAGAAAGCTTACAATCCTGTAACTCCCAATTCTAGGGCCTCCAATATTATCTTATGGGTTCCATAGACAACTATACTCACACACGTGTGCAGACACACATATACATAATTAAAAATAAAATACACATTACAAAGAAAATAAATCCAAATCTATTTCCACAAATACTCTGTATTTCCTAGTTTGTGTCTTTCATTGGTTAAGTACTGAGATCATTTCAGAATTAAGGTGGTTCTGAAGACCAAGCCTAGTTCACGCCTGTAATCCAAGCATTCCACTGGGCAGGTTGAAATAGGAGAATTATAGCAAGTTTGAAGTCAGCGTGGCCTAAATAGTGGTGACCCCATACTACAAAGGTCCAAAAATATCCTAAGATTTGATAGTACCCAGGACCAACTAGTCTCCCTTCAAGGTAAGAAGTTTGTTAGTAAGTTTCAAGGCATTCAATCTGTTTTTGACACAGTGAACACGACCTAGGCAATCCTCCTCTCAGCTTTCTAAATGCTAGGATTATCTGAGTAAGGCACAAAACTACTTCTCTTCATTTTTCATCAACAGGTAAGAATGTTAAAGATCTACTGCTCTTTAGCTACATTATGAGAAACATGGTTTGTGAACTTGGCCAAGCCAAAGTATGGCTTTTTTTTTTTTTTTTAAAAAAAATACCCCAAATCCACATTCTAAAGGTATGAATTTATTCATTTTGGTCCAATGCCTCCTCTCCAAATTCTCTTAAAAGAATTCTGTTTCTACTATCTGCAATCCTTTGCCAGTCCTCTATTCTGTCCTGATACAGAGTTCTTTGCTGTTGTTTTAATATGATTTGGTATGAAAGACATTTGAAATTGTAACTTTAAGGAACTCAGACTATGATCTCTTATTGTTTTGCTTTATTAACTATCCTTTCTCATTTTTCACAGCCAGCCTCTCCTCTCTGCCTCTCCTTTTGACATTCATTCATATTCTACTAATGGAGTATTACTGAACTGTGGCATAAAAATGTATTCTTATATCAAGAGGCATGGAAAGAGGAGGGTTGATTATAAAGCAACTTATAGAAAATTTGAAGTGTAAAAATCAGTTTCCATTTGGTAATTGTTACAAAATTAAATACAGTCAAAACTGTATAACCCAAAGATAAATATATCAATTAAACCATAGTAATTCTAATTAATGCCAAAAATGACACTTTTCAAAAAAAAGCTCTGAAATCAAATATTTAGAAAGCAAGTGTTTAACACATTTAGCTATAAAATAATCAGACACAAATTAACCTAGAAACTTATTAAAATACAAGATTAATAGAATTAAATGAATAGAACCAATATTATTCTTTTTCTTGCCTGGTACAAAATAGGACATGTAAGGGGTAAGTATTGTCTAAATATGTAGAATGATCAAAACTACTTTGGAAAGGGGACTTTTCTCATTGTCCAGAATTACCTTCAAGTGGCAGCTCAGATTCAAGACTGGGTATCTTCTTTGGCTTTTTACTTACTGAAGGAAGCAGAGTGCTTTGAGCAGATCTGCTCTCTTGCCTATTAGAGTTGGCCAAGTGGAAACAATTCCACCAGGAGGAAGTCCTGTAAGTCTTAATTCCACACTGGAGAAAGCAATTGTCAGAGGACAACAGAGCCCAAGAGGAGAAGCCATTTGACAGTGTTTTTCCTGATCTTGCAGAGTGTTTTGTGATTTGCCCAGCCTTAAGGAAGCTACTCAATTTAAATGAGTTGGACCATCTGGTTATCTGCTGAGTTAACATCTTTTTCTTAGTCTACAAAGGAAAACCACAATCAACAAAAGAAGAAAGATTAACTTACTCAAATATTTAGAACAGTAGCCCAACAGCAAATAAACAGATAAATTACTTTCTAAAATAAAGGATTTAAATAAATATGTCCAGGGTAGTTCAAATGTTATGAAAAACCACAAGCAAAGCAAGCAGTCTCAGCTACCATCCAGAACAGGAATTTCTGAACTGGAAAAAATAAAGACAGCTTTACAATTTAAAAACTAAACAAAGCATCACTTTAAACCAAAAAAGACTGTAAATATTCAAAACATACCCAAAATAACTGTTACATTGCTCTTCAAAAGGAAACTGTAACAGCAATGCAATGAAATAAATGTTCTTGAAACTTGGTTTGAAGTGTATTTAGGAAAAAATTGCAGATTGTAATGCTGAGTTATTAAAATGTATTTCATGCATATAAATTACTCACAAAGTAAACAAAAAGAAACTTACTTTTTAAAAATAAGTCATAAATAATATTGCTGAATATACTGAAACTCTTGACTGAATCTGATAACCAATCCTTCAAAAGAGCCTTGGACAAAGGTGGTTTGGTAAAATCCTGCTGCAAGAAAAGGAACAGTTTTCAAACAGAAAAAGGGTCCAAATACTATCATGCAGCTGGGCATGATAGTAAATGCTTCATGTAACCCCCTCTTGGGACACAAAGGCAACATTGAAAGTTTAAGGCAAGCCAGAGAAATGTATTTGAGCTGTTAAAAAATAAAGAAAGAACAAACACAAACAAGTAACACACCAACTCCAGAATCAAAACAATTGAAACAAAAAAGTGACCAATACTTAAATATAATTAAAGATAATTAATATAAACCAGAATGAAGTGGGGGAGGTCCTGCCAGTAAAACTCAGCAGCTTGAGGCAGAATTGCTCAAAGTTCAAGACAAGCACGAGCAACAAATGTGAGACAGATTCAAATTAAAAAATAATAAATAAATGTTGTTTATTTATAAAATAAATTATGTTTAACATAATTATTACTAACTAGACAGAAAATGTATTACTTATCAATGAATTCTTGCTTATGCCTTTGTACTTTGGATTTCAGCTTGTTTTATGCTCTGAATCGAGGGTCTAAGGCCTTGGAGGGTGTAACAAACACTTGAGTGTCTAATGTCTTAGAGGTTTGTAGTTTGGGGATGATGGCTAAGAATAAATCTCTTCTGAAGTGACCTGAGGAAGAACATGTTTACAATAACCTTGTAGGATAGATAACTTTTGTTAAATTTTAGTTGGTAAAGAATTTCCAAACCTATTAACATTTCGCTTGAACTTCTCTGGTCTCCATAGTAGTTTTATCAAAGTGGGAACTCAGTTATGTCACCTAGACAATACCAGACTTCTAGTGAAGCGTCAGCACAGCCAGGCAGGTCCTATCCGGAAGTGGCTAAGGGCAGCTATGAACACTGTGGCTCATGGGGGTAGTAACTTGACAACCAGGTTCTTGACGTGCACTGTAGCAGTGTAAAGACTGGACATGCCATTCTAGCCCATGATGATGGAGGCTAAAAAAACTATTCTCCACATAATGCTTTTATGTGTGCTGTGCTGAAGAAAACTCTCAGCTCTGACGTGTTTTTATAAAAATAGAGAATACAAAAAAAAAAAATTGTCTGAGCACTTTCTGATACTTCCAACCGAACTCCTAAAATCCCAAATTCATTTTGGAGTCTGTTCAGAATCAAATGCAATAACTTTCCCACATCTAGTGGACTCATTGTTAAATTCTGAGTGCTAAAGACTAATTTTTACCCTCCACTTTTACTTGCCACTACACATTCCCCTCACATAACCGCTTCAATGTCTAAACCATTCTGAACAACTGACTAATGCAGAAGGAAAAAGTACAGTTCTGATCCCTCCCTGGACCCACCTTCCCAGGTACCCCCGTGCAACCAAGTTAGAACCTTGAACTTCAGGGAGTTCGATTTGAGTGGGAGTGAATACAGGTCAAATGCAGGCACACACAACACTCGGAAACCAGATAAGATTTGCATTCGTGTATAATGAATGCCCTGCGGTGTGTGTTGTAGGAAGACAAAAGAAGAAAAAGAAATCCGTAACATCTCTCAAGTCAATCATAGGGCACTGCAGGTCTCTGCTGTATCCTGTGTTACCTTGTTAGGAACAGGAAAAAGAGCGGAAACAGACTTTTCTGGGTTCAAGATCTCTCTCTACCTTTAACTAATCCCGAGTTCCGGAGATGAAAGGCGCACTTCGTAATAAAGGGCCTCAAGGCAGCGCGGCCGCCCTCCGCATTAACAAACACTCTTAACCAAGCGTTGTTAGGGCGCCTTGGAATGCCTGGGACCCTAGGACCCGCTCCCGGCCTCTGCCTAGTGCTGATAAACAAGTCCGGACCTCTCCGGGTCACCGAGAACCTACCAGTCCGCGAGGCTCTGGGTGCTGCACACCAGACTCGGACTGCACGGAGCCGCGGCCCTGCGGCGGCGCAGAGGAGCCGCGTAGCCCAGCCCGCGATTCGCCGAACCCGCCCCGCGCCGCTACCCACGTGGACTGCACTCCGAGTGGGCGAGACCATTGGCGACGTACCGGGAGGGGACGCATCGGGAACGGTTAAAGAACACCCGCCGGGGTCTGGGAGGCCCCGCGGCCCACCAGACGTTCCTAGAGCCTCCGGCTTCGCAGATCGGTGGGGAGAGAGCGCTCCTCGATGTCGCCCTACCGGGGCCCGCCGCCGCCCGCCGCGCTCTCCCCCGCCCGGGCCGCGGTGGTGGCGCCGCGACCCCGCCCTCCCGCGTCAGTCCTTCCCTCAGCCATCACCCTTCGCCAGGCGCCGTCCCCGGCCCCGGCGTCAGGCGGCCACAGCGCTGCGGTCGGTCGCTGCCGGGGTCCCAGCCTTCGCCGGCCGGGGCCTCTGCCGCCGCGGCAGGACGGGGAGGAAGACCATGGCGTCGTGCGTGGGGAGTCGGACGCTGAGCAAGGATGATGTGAACTACAGGATGCATTTCCGCATGATCAACGAGCAGCAAGTGGAAGACATCACCATCGACTTTTTCTACCGGCCGCACACTATCACCCTGCTCAGCTTCACCATCATCAGCCTCATGTACTTTGCCTTCACCAGGTGAGGTGGGCCTGGCCGCCCGAGGGCAGAGGCGATAGGGAAGACGGGGCTGGGAGAGCGGCCGGCCGGGTGTGACTTGGGGTGAAGAAGCGAGGAGCTGCCCCACGCGTGCAAGCTTACGGACACAAGGCTCACGCAGCTCCTCCGCCCACCGCGTGGCTTACAGGTCTCTCCTCCTACCCTCCCACTTGCCACCCCGTACCTTCGGTGCTTTAGGCCACAGGAGGAGCTCATGCAGGTCACCTAGCTGGATCACCCACATCCCCACACGTCACTACCGTCACCACCAGGACGCTGTGCTCCACAACCACTTCATCCGTGGTCTGTACCTAGCACACCGCATGAATCGTTTCATGACTGCACCCCTTTCAGGACAAACTACACACATAAAACACACAATATGCAGGCCTGATATACAACTAGATTTTCAACGAACTACTCTGATAGTCAGTACTGCCAGACACACACACACACACACACACACACACACAAATGCACATGTGAGGTACACCACATTGTTTTTCTAGTGCAACACCTCTTAAATAAATTGCACACAGTCATCTAACATAACCTTTCCCCCAGTCTCAGACACCACCTCTGCCACAGCATCACAGTCGCTGTTGACATACATCCCAGTGGACACCTTCCATCAAGGACAGTATCCCCCAGTATACACTTTTCTGCATAGAGTACAGCGGATCACACGTCACACGGGGTAGAGCCTGCCCTGTCATCCATCTCCTGACATACATGCTGAAAGGTGATAATGTCAAGCAATTTGTATAGTACCTGGAGACTACTACACTCTAACTATACTTAACAAAACATACAATGTACACAACATAACACAGCTCTCTTACCCCCCCCCATATATATGCATATGTTCTAAGCACTTCTAATAAATTCATGTATTCATACTTTTCAAGAGTACTACTCCTGTGATCCGGATACCCCAGCCAAAAAGCTTATGGATTCTACAGCACACACAGACACCCCATTTTTATTTATGATTTATATTACCCATATTACTTTTTTAAAGAGAGGAAGTCATACCCTCCCCGCCACACCATTCTGGCTTTCAAAGAGTGACCGAGAAAGGCTGTGGTTTTAGTGAAGTTACTTAACTTTGTTCTGAGAGTGAGGATCCATGCCTGCAGAATGAATAAAATGTTTATATTCACCTCAGGGTTATCAAGACTAAATGAATATGTGTGAACCTGTTAAGTAGAATACCTGGTATATGATGCTCATTAATGGTAGCTTTCTTGAATTTCCACCCCTTTTTTCTTTGTGATAGGATTAGAGTATAGCTCAGGCTAGCCTTGAACCCTCATTCTTCCTGCCTTAATCTAGTGGCTTGTACCACCACAGCCAGCTTCTCCTGATATTTTTATTCAGTAATCAAAGTCTGAGGGAATTTATAAAGGTAAGTTGACCAGCCACAATTACTGAAAAATTCCTGGTATTTAGTGAAGTGGAGGACAAAGGTATGTAATGCTACATATAGGACAGCATTGTACAACACAGACTAAATTGCAAATGTTTGTTTTATGAATTATTTCAATGATAGAAATAGTAATTATTGTATAAATTCTACTTGGTCTTATAATAAAAACCCAGAGCCAGATACTGGGGAAAGTTGAAAGATCAGACAGAGGAACAAGCCACAGCCACTCCTCACATATCCTCAGACTGACACCTCTGAGTCCTCAGCCGAAAGGGAAAGGGGGGCAGGTGAAGGGAAGAACTGCTTCCTCCCAGCTCTCTCACTTCCTGGCTCAATTTTCCTAGTGCCAGGCCTTGAATTTACAGAGATCCAGACAGTGCTGGAATCAGAGGCATGAGTCACCACTCTCTGACTTTCATGGCTGAATCTATGACGTAGCTCTGTCCTCTGATATTCAGGCAAACTTTATAAAATACACACATATGACCACAGCTAACAGGTATTCTTTTGTAGGGGTGCCATTACTATCATTTTAAAGCCTGCTAATATTTTGCAGATCAGACCTTTGTTCCTGTAGTCTCTAGCTTTGGAGAGGGTTACCAGCAACTACTCAGGTATCTCATTTTACTGTATAAACTACGTATGCCCACATAATTTGTTAAGGCCCAGTTTCCTCATCAATATGCAAACAGAAAAATATCAGTATTTACACCTCATAGGATTGTTATGAGAATTTTTTTGATAGTTGTTTAGCTCCCTGCATGGCACCTAGTTAAGTGGTTAAGAAGCATACTTTCATTTGATAATGCTTTCTAAATTATTTCTGTTACTGAATAGGATATAGTTCTAGAATTTGGAAAAAAGATAGAAACATTGGAATATGGACTTTAGTATGACATAACTACTTGCTTCACATCAGTTTCATCTAATAGCCTGGCTTGAAATAGCAGAATGGTGAGGTAGTTTTTTGAAATGAGAAAAGCAATTGTACTATTTTGTTTTAACTGATGAAAAGCGAGAATCTATTGTATATCTGTAATATTATTGTAGGCCCTTTCAAAATAGATCTATCGCTCTCTTTTCTAAGGCAGAAAGTAATGTTCTGTAATTTTCTTTTTTATGCAATATTCTGTCTAGTTGGTGCATTGTGGCAGTGAAGTGTGAAAAGTGAATAAGAATTTTAGCAGCTTGTGAAAGATAATTTTAAAAAAAGCAACCTGAACCTTGGGCTATAGACTTCTCCAGAAGTCATAACAATTTCATTTCTTATGCTAATTTTATAAAGAAATCAAACAGTTAGGAACTAATTAATCATACATTTTACCTCACAAAATCAGAAGCATAATTAATAAATTATGAATTATTTGTATGTTTTTTGTAATAACATGATCCATGTAAATGGGATATTATAAAAATAGCTCAATTATGCTTCATGAAGATCAAAAGTAATGTTTTATTTTTAAATTTTTATTTCTTTTTATGGTGTTTTGTCTGCATATATGTCTGTGTGAAGGTGTTAGATCCTCTGAAACTGGATTTACAGACAGTTGTGAGCTTCCATGAGGATGCTGGGAACTGAACCAAGTTCCTCTTAACCACTAAGCCATCTCTGCAGCCCTGAAAGTAATGGTTTCTAAATTGAAAAATTTTCATACTGTGCTCTTTTGTAATGACTGTCTGTTATTTGCAACAAATCTTACTTGTAACATTAAATACGGGATTAATATTTATTGGAGAGTATTTTAACACTCATGATTACAAGTCAAACCTTAGGACAATTCCTTGGTGAAAGGATCCAGGCTGATCCAATCTTGCAAAGACTAGTTATCTAAGAGAACAGAATACTTTGGAGGTTTTGTATTACCATGATGTAAGAATAGTGCCTGCTGAAATAATGTGTTACTTTGGCTAATCTGCCAAAATT
The DNA here is from genome assembly GCA_033318265.1 of Phyllotis vaccarum. Taxonomy (NCBI): domain Eukaryota; kingdom Metazoa; phylum Chordata; class Mammalia; order Rodentia; family Cricetidae; genus Phyllotis; species Phyllotis vaccarum. The sequence goes on from JARWLC010000001.1 coordinate 146,787, forward strand.
TTGAAATGTGGAGGATTTGATACCTCAAACAAAAATCTAAGATAAGGTTGAGTTTGTCCAGGAGTTCTTCTGTTAGAGAGTTCTTTTGTATTGAGTATCATTCAAGGGTCCTTACTGATGGGAGGTTAAGTAAGGTTTGCTATTGGAAAATGGTAAATCATTCAGAGATAGTGCCTATTAATAGGTTCTCATGGTCATGGAGGGCATATTCTTAGAAGGTTGCTTTTATATACCCCACCCCAAAATTTCACTAGAAAAGTCTTATAAATGGAAGAAACCTGTTCTCTCATCTCCTACTTTAACTGCAGTCATTTGACAGTCACTTTGCAATGCTATATAGTAAGACCCTGTCTCAAAAACAAAACAACCCCCCAAATTGCAGTCACACAAGTTTCTGCCATTGTTATTTATGATCTGTAGGGACAGGAATTGTTCCCTGTCTAGATGAGGTCGCCTCATTGCAAATGGCTGTACCTATTGATTAATTTGTTTATGTTTTCTCCAGATATGAAATTTAGATAGACAAGGGACATAGGAGTTGACAGATGTTTGATTGGTTTTTAAGTAATGTTCTTTACTTAATATTCCTCACCAGCTTTGGAAATTACACCTTTTTATTTTTCTTTGGACCATATTTCTGGTTCTCTCTATGGTTCTCTAGGGGTTTCTTCTAGCCTTCTTGATTGTTCCTCAAGACCATATAAAAAGACCCAGTAGAAAATGTCTTCCAATACTAATGGGGTTGTCTTGGTCCTGCCTTCCTATATCATATCTTTTTTCTCTATATAACAGAAATCTTGATATCTTTGGCACCAGCAATATTAATTGATGATTTGTAGCAATGGCTTAAAAAGTACACAACTGAGGCTAGGTCAACCCTAGAGATAGACAGAGTACTGTTGGGCTATATTGTGTTAGGTTTCATTTGAAGGCCAGTTAATATTGATCCTCACAATTTCTCTTTTCCAGTTATTTGAATCATTTTTAAAATTTTTAAAATTAGAATTAAAAAATAGAATTAAGTAAGCATCTTTTAATGTTTTTTTAAACTTATCTCTGTATTTTCTTTTTCTTTCCCTCTAATAAGATCATAAACTTATTATGAGCTATATGTTTCCTTGAGGTCATCTGTAGTGAATATATGTGTGTGTGTGTGTGTCTCAAAGAATTACTGCCTCTTGGGCTCTTCTTTAGTAAACAGTGCTAATTGTTAGTCCTTACAAATACTTGTTTATTGTTGTAAGCATAGTACAGTTTATCTTGTGATAGTATCCTAATAACCCTAATTTTCTAGTTAGCTGTTTTTAAATTTCACCTAGTCCAGTCAGCTTGGTGTGCCTCCTTGGTTCTGGCTTTGTATTCAATGCTGCTCAACTGCTGAGCAACCCCTATTCCATACAGACTAACTATTCTGGAGTTCACCTGGCTTATCTTTAGTAAATCTTTCTTAGCTGTTTTCCTTTGACGATTTTCAGCAAGTCATCAGCCCCTTGGAACAACATACCCTTAGACTTACTCTTTAGGCATATTAACTGTTAAACCAAAACTGTGATTCCTAACCTGTCTCCTCTGTGCCTGCCACCTGGGAAAAGTGAAAGCAGGGTGTGGAGGCCCTTCCTCGTAGAGTAGGTTGTTTTTTCCATTTTTGCTCTTCCATGTCTACATACAGCATACCCTTCAGGCTCAGTCAACTCCCTGACTCACCCCAGTAATGCTTGTCTCTCTTTTCTGGCTCCTCTTGCTCACTTACAAGCCCATATCACCTTTCACAGCTCATTTGGATGGCTCTTTTCTTGAACATCTTTATTAATATTCCAAGAAGCACAAAGGATGACTTGTGAGTATAGTTCTCAATGCCTTTTATTATAGCTTCTCTTGTTATAAAATTTGTTTCCTGTCATATCATTGAGACTCAATATTTTTCATCTTTGGAAAAACCCAACATCTTCCGTCTGTTCCATTGTAAATAATTGTCCTACCTACTGGCTTAATAAAAATGCTGATTGGATGAAGGCAGACAGGAAGTGTTGACAGGGCTACCAGATTAAGAAAACTCTGGGAACAGAAAGAGCAGAGCAGAGAGACCAGAGAAGCCAGCAGATGCAGAGGACAACTATGCTGCTCTGAGAAAAGGTACTGAACGGCATGGCTGAACAGGATAAGAATCATGGGTTAGTTTAAGGGTAAAGAGTTAGCAAGTTATATGTCTGGGCCCTTGTCCTTTCAGCATATAATTAATACAAGCGTCTGTGTTTTTCTGTGGGGCAGCAGGTCTGTGGATCTGTGGGTCTGGACCACATGCCAGACAGGCCAGAAACTTCATACTACAAATGACGCACCGATGTGAGTAAGATATACCCACATAAAACCATAGAAAGCTTAAAAACAATGTAGAGCACAGAAACAGAGCCAAAAGCAGCTTCTGAGTTGTGTCTCTCAAGTGGGCTGTGGTAAAGAGACTGACTGATGTATGGGATTAAATTACAAAATGGTGTGTTTGCTGCATGCAACTTAAACTGCATCAAGGCCAGTCAGTTCCTGAGCCTCAATGTAAGCAGGGAGCTGTATATGGTGGATTTAAGGTTTCTTTTGATAAGGACAAAAAGAGAACAGAGTCAAAGATGGCTTCTTAGTGGCAGTATTTTCTTGGATCAGCTCTGTTTTCTGGAGGCAAGCAGAGGCTTGGCGCTTTTTTTTTTTTTTTTTTTTTTTTTTTTTAAGAGAGGCTTCCTGATTCAGCCTTAGAGGCAAAACATTTGTGAGTCTTTTAAGAGGCCTTACTGCTGAATCCTTAAATGGAGTTAATGAGCAGCAGACAGTGCTGATTATATGGACCTAAAATTCTCCAGAGTGGTAATTGTGAGGCCTACCAGTACCTAGGCTAAAAAGCTAAATTCTGTGAAACTAAACTAGGAGTTGGGTGGAGCCAGCTAACTATCCTAGCAAAGTTTTTAATCCTTAACCAGATCTTGGCACATTAAGATGTGGTCAGAAACATAAAGAAATAAAGTCAGCCACCCTAACCAAGCAAAGGTGTGGTCAGAAACAGAAAAAGATGAGAAATAAACAGTGAAGACAGATTTAAAAAAAATGGTGTTAAAATATATATATATAGGCTTGAGAGAGAAAAAGGTAGAGAACAACCTTAAAGAAATAGAGTAAAAAAATAATAAGCCATGTAAAGATGGAAATTACAAAGAGTGTCTGGATACTATATGTTATTGTCTTGTCTTTAAGTTTTTGACTGAAAATGAAGTAGTAAAAGTTACTAAAAGCCATTTGATTATAAATGCTGCTGGATTAATCCAACCTATATATTTTATAAGTGAGTTGACTTTAAAATTGAAATCCAAAGATATGCTACTTTGGAGAAGAGGTTTTCTTTTTATTTCCATGGAAAATGACAGGCTGTGATTTATTCCTGGATAAAGAAAATGAAGTTTGATAGAGGAAGACCCCTGAGAAGTCTCCAATGAAAACAGATGGCCCAGATGATTCAGCATTTCAGAGCACCTCTGTTGCAGTTTCCTCTGAGCTCTGCATCCAAAACTATTTCAAGGAAACTGGCTGAGCTGACCTAGTCTTATAGACTATTTCACTAAGGACCTGTCCATAATCTTAATTATTTCTTAGGGTTCCCATGGGATTGCCAGCACCCCCATCCAGCAGGAAGTAGCCTAGATAATGACACCCACATTCCCAAAAAATGGATTATGGATGTTTGTCTTTGTTTATTATAGATAATAGTGAAAAAGTTATACAAAAGAAATTAGATTTGGGGTTCTTGTTTTAAAAATATAAAAGGGAAAATGTAGTGGGGTTTTGTTCTGTTCCATTGTAAATAATTGTTCTGCCTACTATTTTAGTAAAAATGGTGATTGGTGGAAGGCAGACAGGAAGTGTGGGGCCAGGCTACCAGACTAAGAAAGCTCTGGGAACAGTTAGAGCAGAGCAGAGACACCAGAAAAGCTAACAGATGCAGAAGACAACTATGCTGCTTTGAGAAAAGGTATTGAGCTGCATGGTTGAACAAGATAAGAATCATGGGTTAGTTTAAGAGCAAGAGCTAGCTAGTAATATGCCAGAGCCATAGGCTGATCAGCATAAAATTAATGTAAGTCTTCTGTGTGTTTCTGTGGGACTGTGGGACAGCAGGTCAGAGCTAATCTCAGAGCTAGGCCAGAAAGGTTGGGCCAGAAACCTTATACAACAAAGGATGTCCTATGTAAACTTGAAATAAGTTCTTTATTGATCTTTGAGCAAATATTTCTTGACCCGGCTCCCAAATTTCTTTAAGATAGAATGAATGCATAGTTAAAACTATGACATCTTATGACATGGGAGAGATGATACTTGGTTGTGACATGGTCTCTCTGATTCAAGTATTTCAAATTAAAGGAAATTAGAAAAGAATAGGGAGATAGAAATAAATAGAATTAGAGAGAATAGAGTCCTATGGAGTCATGGAAAGACTAGATCTTGCCATCTTTCTGGTTCCATGGAGTAAAGCCTTGTCTAAAGGTCATAACTAAGTGGGGTTGCTTAGTCTCTTGAGACTGTATCCCACTTGCCTTATGTGGTGATATGTTGTTTGTAATACAAACAAAGATTTCCTGAAGATTAGAGGACAGAGCTAGCTACAGAGTTATTCATAGAGGTCAGACAGTAGTGGCATGCACCTTTAATCTTAGCACTCAGAGGCTAAGATCCATCTCTATCTCTGTGAGTTTAATGCCAGCCTGGACTACATGAGATTGATCCATTTCATACACCCTTGATCCCCACACTTGGGATCTCATGCCTTGGCTTCCTCTATTCCCAGCACTAGGATTGAAACATGAGGTAATATGGCTGGGCAGAAAACATAAAGTGGGAGGAGACAGGAGTTCGGCCCTGAGCATTTAGTTGGTAACAGGATCTACTTCTTTCTGTCTGGGGATTCAGTAGTGGTGAAAAGTTTCTCTAGTGGCTTGTCCTTCCTCTAGTGGCTTGTCCTTCCGTCTCTCCTGTCTTTTGAACATTTACCCCAATACCTAGCTCTGGTATGTTAGAAATGGAACGGACACAGTCTGAGTCCCAAAGCTCTCAGACTTGTCCTTTCCCTCCTCTGGCTGTGTTTTCTCTGGATCCCTGTTCACTGGGTGGAAGTGTTTGGAAGTCTGACTAGGCTGTTAATACCTACTGTGATCTCAGCAGGCCCCTGAAGGTAACCCTTTGCAAGGGGTAGGAAAGTGTACCAGTGGACTCTCTAGGTTAGATTGGCTTCACTTTCATGTTATCCAGTTCCCGCCCACTGCCATTTTATCAGGAACATTTTTGCCATCACTCCCATTCTCTACCCTCCACTGGGGTGACTACCTGCTATACACCTCCTGTGAGCATTGGAGGTCCTTTGACAGAACCAGATAGGACCTTTGCTTTGGGGAACTTAATCTTGTTTACAACTGGTTTTGTCATTGTCAGGTGGAGAGAGAGAGAGAGAGAGAGAGAGAGAGAGAGAGAGAGAGAGAGAGAGAGAGAGAGAGAGAGAGAGAGAGAGAGAGGGAGGGAGGGAGGGAGGGGAGGGAGGGAGGGAGGGAGGAGGGAGGGAGGGAGGGAGGGAGAGAGAGAGAGGAGAGAGGAGAGAGGAGGAGAGGAGCGAGGAGGAGAGAGGAGAGGAGAGGGGAGGGGAGGGGAGGGGAGGGGAGGGGAGGGAGGGAGGGAGGGAGGGAGGGAGGGAGGGAAGAGAGAACGAAAATGAGAGAATAGGATTTTGTCCCCCAAGCCTGTGTGTTGGTGAATGAGAAACTTTGACCTAGAACCTGCAATTTCAAAGTCCCCCAACCACAGCACCAACTAAAGGAAGGAGAAAATGGAAACAACAAAAAATGTTCAGACATGTGAACTAACTTCTCTAAGTAGCTGCTAAATCATTTAATCTTCATGAGGATCTCATGAAGTAGAGCTTATGACTGGTCTTCATTAATGGAGGAGGAAACAGGTACAGAGAAGTTAAATAATCTGCCTAAGGTCACACAGGAAGCCTTTCCTCAGTACTGTAATGGGTGGCTCCTACGGATTAGTCCTGGGACCAGGCCTCATCAGTAAGATGCAGCTATGCTATGATCACTTCCATATTAGAGTATTATAAAGATTGAGTAGGTGGTTTACTCACAGAGCAGGTAGTTTGCTCAGTGAGGCACAGAACACAGTTGATAACCTAGATAGAAGCCCGGTTCTTGCCTCTGAGGGAGATTGCTGGCATCACTAAGTATGGTACTTTCTGCCAGGCTGCTTGTTATAAATAACTGGAAACTGGCTATGTACCTCAATCCAAGCTAAATTTCTCAATGACTTGGAGTTTAGAGAAGATAGACTCACAGTAGGCCTTGAAGTGTGGCCTTATGTGTTCAGGTTACCTTGAGGCTAGCTGGACAGAGCACCTTGGTTTCTTTGTGTACTCACATCTGTGCTAAGTGCAGGAGACACACATCCTCTGTGCCCAGGGCATGCTGCGCTGTGAAGGTAGGTAGTACTGTGACCTGACAGTACTCAGATTACTAACTTGACCCATTCCCTGTAGTAGTGGGGTTCTCGGTCCCGGGTGGCTAGAGGCCCAGAGACCCACAGACCTGCCGCCTGAGACTGCTTAGCTGCCCAGCCGCCCGGGTCCCCAGAAACGACTCAGACGCTTATATTAACTTTATGCTGTTTGGCCTATGGCTCAGGCACATTGCTAGCTAGCTCTTATATCTTAAATCAACCCCCATTTCTATTAATCTGTGTGCCACGTGGCTCGTGGCTCACCCGTGCTCTTACATGTTGCTCCTTCGGCAGCTTCAGCTGGATCTGTCTCTGACTCCGCCCTGCTTCTCCTACCTATGCTTTGATTTCTCCTCCTACTTCTTCTATGGTGCCTGCCATGGCCCAAAACAGCTCCTTTATTTAAAGATTGAGATTCACAGCATACATAAATGCATTCCCACATCAGTTCCCCCTCTTCAAACTCACTACTGACTTTTATTCTCCTGTTTGGGAATTTTTCAGTTTATTAAAGTCCATTTTTTTTCTAATTAGGAAAATTAAAAACTGCTAAATTAGTAAGTGTTGTTTAATCACCTTTTTCTGTTTCAGACATAAAATAGACCATATTTGGTTTTGCCCAATAATGTTGCTCAAAAACTAGTTGTTACAGGTTTGTTTTTATTATTAATCAATATCACAATTACTATTAATAACAACAATAATAGTTACTATTATAATTTATTATTAGTCTTTTGAAATAGAGTGTCTTGCTTTGTTGAGTAGGCTGACTTGAAACTGTTGACCTCAAACTTCCAATCTTCCTGCTCCAGTTTCCTTAGTGCTGAGTTCACTTATGTATTACTGGATGTATTACTACACCCAGCACTGATTCTATGTCCTTAGTATTGATCTCAAATTATTATGTTAATCTGTGTTTTCAAGTGTTTTGACTAATCAGGAATTATTTTTGAGTTAATAAAAATGTGATATTGTGTGAAAACCCATGTTGGGTACCAGATATTGCAGAATTATTTACTTGCAATTGATCATATAAAGGATTAATATTTATTAAGGGGTTATATAAACTGACACAAATTGAATCTTAAGGTAATTTTTGGAGAGTTGACTGTCCCACACCATGATGGTGCCAATCCTCTCCCCAAGAACACAGGAACAAAGAGGAAGGTAGGTCAGAGTGTAACAGTGTTCTCATGGGAGCTGGCCACCCCTTCAGGGTCCTGAGACCCCAAAGCTATGCCTCTAGGTCTCCCTCAGTAATGCCCGAATCACACTGTGTGTGTGTGTGTGTGTGTGTTAGTGAGTATATGTATGTGCTGAGATCAGAATACATCTTTGTGTATGTAGAGATCAGAATACGTCTTTGTGGAGTCAGTTTTGCCTTTATGTGAGTTGTGGGGATTGAACTCGAGATCAGGTTTGCACACAATCTTTTATCCATGGAACTATCTTACTTTCCAATAATTTTCAATGGGGATTGATTTGTTGGGGTGATTGTGCAGAGATATTTTAGGTGCCTGCAAGCATAAATTATAGCTGTATTTCTACACATATTAACCTTTATTTGTACAAATCACTGCTTATCAGACCTACTGTTTTACTGTTACTTAACTTCATGATTTTTTTTTTTTTAACTGACTGCAACAGTTTAATTTGTAGAAATGTTCATTCTTTTTTATGGCTGCCTAGTTTTCTGCTGTGAGTCTAGACTATAATTTAATCATGTTTCTTTGGTGACTATCTTGTATCCAGTCCTTTTTGAACACACACACACACACACACACACACACACACACACACACACACACACATATTTTGCAATGAACAATCTGGTGTACATGCCACTTCACATACACAAAAGAGTGTCCAAAGCAGAGGCTCCGAGCATAGAATGGCTGAGCCACAGGATATATGTGGTTATGTAGGTGTAGAATATTACCCAATTACCCTCTACAAAAGTTGTCAATTCATACAACTGCAATTATTGCACAGGGTGCTTGCTTACCTATTTATTCATAGTCTCCCCTGCTTAGTTAGATAAAGAAATGGTCTCTTGGTGTTACTTTAATCTGTCCATCTCTTCATTTCTTGCCTAAGGGTAAGTTCTTTACAACCCCCTTTTCCCATTTTCCTGTTGATTTTGCTGACTGTTGTGTGTTGTTAATTGATTTTTGAAAGAAAGCTTTCCATGTTAGAACTCTCAGCCCATTGTCTTCATATGAGTCACAAGTTCTTTCCTCAAGTTTGGATCTTCTTGGCTCCTATTACTGCTTTGGTTTCCTTCACTCTATTGGTGTGCTGACCTATTATTTGCTAATGGTTTCTGTGTCTTGTGCTGCACTTCAAAAAACTTTACACTTAGGTGGTTAACTTGTTTTTAATTAATCAGTTTTTTTAGTATACACCCCATCTCCTAGTTTCTAGTAATGTACAATATTTTGGAATAAAGTATGGATTATGGAATTTCCCTTTTCTTCGCACAACAGTATTTTACCCTGGAGTTTAACTTGTAACATATATAATGTGCCTGGCAAAGTCCTTCCTGCTAACTTTTTCCCCTCTGTCATGACTCACAGTGACTTCCTGGGTCAAGAAAAACCCTTCCAGCACCTGGGCATAGGGGAAGTATCATCCTTGGGATGTAGCAGCCCTAGTTCCAGTGCCAACATTTTATCTTCTAATTTGTGCAGCTGTAGGAAAGTTACTCAACCTTTCTGAGCAGTTGTGTTATTTTAACAATGTAGTCGATATTATCTATTTTGCAGTTGGCTTTGAAAATGAGCAATAATGTTTATTAACAGCCTGTTGAGTGCTTAATACACAGTAGATGCTGATAAAGAGGAGCTATTATTGTCACCATCTCACAGCAAGGGCAGTGGGATGTTGGTCTCAGTGTAGATATTGTGTTCCTTCTACACAGCCATTCTTCAGTGAGACCTAGAGAATATGGAGCCTCCTTGCTTCAGCAAAGGTCATTTCAAGTCCCCTTATAAGGACCAAGCTGTCATTTTTAAGGTGATGTGTGGTCAGTAAATTGTTGGGGTGCCTAAGAAAATAAAGTTGCACAGTGCTGGCCTATGAGATCTGTTGGCTTTAGAGTATGCTCTGTGAAGGAACTGGCATCAGTTTGATAGCCTAGGAAACACTGTGTGATCTCATTTCAGAATCTGTTCTCAGTCTTGTACAAACTGATTAATTGGTGGCAGAAACTTAACTGCCTAAAAAGAAGCTGCATCTAACATTCTTTTAAACCAGTACCCAAGGACACTCACTTCATTCCATGTCTCTTTGTGTTCTGATGACTCAGATATGTTTTTGTGTGAAAAGTCTTTTTCCCTAAATTTTTTAAAATTTAGCCATTTATTTATTAAGGGAAGGAGGGAGGGAGGGAGGGAGAGAGAGAGAGAGGGAGGGAGGGAGGGAGGGAGAGAGAGAGAGAGAGAGAGAGAGAGAGAGAGAGAGAGAGAGAGAGAGAGAGAGAGAGAGCGAGCCATGTAAATACTGGGTTTATGTGCCACAATGTGTATGTGGCGACTATCAGAGGACAATTTTGTTCTCTCCTTCAACATTGCTTGAGTGCTGGGTATCAAAAGTTTGCACATTAAGAACCTTTATGCACTAGGCCATCTTGTTGGCCCTTCTTAGATGTTTTTTATCTTTCATTTTTCCTTCAGTAATACTTTTCACTATATAAATTCAGCTGCTGTTGCTGCTTATTATTATTTTTTTTTTTTTGAGAGAGGGTGTGTGTGTGTGTGTGTGTGTGAGATCCTGGCTGCCCTGGAACTTACTCTGTAGCTCAGGCTGGCCTTGAACTCAGAGACTGTCTCTGTCTCTGTCCCTTTTCCTGTCCTTGCCACTGCCTCCTGCACAGCATAAATTCATCGTCTTTTTATTAATTTTAGTTGCTTGCTACTTGTCTCTTTATCTTATAATATCTCCTTCCATTCTCTTTTATGTCATTTCTGCCTATTTATTCTGAGTTTTAAAAACTGCAGTACTGAACTTTCTTCTCCCAAGCTTCTCATAAATTATGAATAATTCAGGAAACCTTTTGTCTTATGTTTCTATTTCCCCCTTTGCATTTTCTTTTCCACATATTCTAGTGTCCAACATAGTGTTTACATAGTAGTTCTTTCTTATATACAGGTACTCCCCAATATCTCTTTAAAAGTGTGTAGATGTGTCAGGTCCCAAGAACAGAAGGGAAGAGGTATGCTCTGGCGGGGTAGACAGGGAATACATTGACCACCAAAGGGACAAGTCCAATCACTGGGGTGATATAGCAATAGACAAGTGATGTTAGAAAGCCATGCATGGAAGGAAGGGTAGTTATTTTCTTTATCATTGTGCTTCTGCTCTGATTTTAAATATTGTGATTTTTTTCCCTTCCCTCTTGATTGTCTTTTTACTGGTTGCTTTCTTATTACCTGTTTTCCACACCTCTTCCTAGCTTCCAATTTTCAAAGTAGTTGCTATAATCTTGTTACATTGTTGCCTTCCTGGTGATTGTTGACTTTTTGAAAATTTTCTTGGCACTTTCTGTATCAACCAAGTGCATCTTCTGTTATTTTTATTATCAAAAGACATTTCTCAAAAAAATGAACTTTGTTTTATGATATCCTGGGGTTTTATTTTTGTCAAATACATGTTTGAGTAGAATGTATGTTGGTGTTTAAGATGATAATTTTGGTGGTGGAAATGAGCTTTGTGTGTACTAAACACACACAGCACCACTGAGCTATACCTTCAGCCTCCTATTGTCCTCCCTTTATTATGAGGGTGTTAGTTTTAGAAAGTGACACTAGCACTGTGTGGAGTGCTCAGCACATGAAAATCTGTCGTCTCTGGGTTTAGACTGTGGAAAGCATACTGCTTTTTGGTTTCCTGTCTAGGTCAGAGAATGAAATCTCAATGTTTTCTCTTTTCAGGGATGACTCTGTTCCTGAAGACAACATCTGGAGAGGCATTCTTTCAGTTATTTTCTTCTTTCTCATCATCAGTGTGTTAGCATTCCCCAATGGTGAGTGACGTCCTGAGCTGCTGTGGCTCTTCTCTGCACCATGCCTTAGGACGTTTTGAGATGCAAGTCATCTGTAGAATGGGTTTTGTGTACAGGTACAGACCCAGTAGACAGACTGCCTGTGTGGCCTCACTGCCTTTAAATGTTTCAGCTTTTCTGCTGTGTGATAGGGATAACAGGAAGATACTGTGAGAGCTACTAAATTAATAATGTAAAACCTATGTGTTGAGTTATAACAAAATACTTAGGGCTATATACCTCATAAAGAATGGAGGTTTTGAAACTTATAGTGTGGAAGCTGAAAGTCCATTCTACATGTTACTGGCTATTGGTGAGGCTTTTACATCATAGATGGGGACTGGGAGACCTTCCCTGGTAAGACTAGATTTGATATTTTATAATGACCCTTTGATGCAAACCAAGGTCCTGAAAGAATTGCGTTATTCATTTTGAGGGCAGCACTTAGTGACCTGCTCCTAGATCCCACCTCCTACAGCTTCTACTTCTTTTTAATATTCCTACCCTGGTATCAAGTTCCTGACTCGTGCCCTTGGGAGCCAAACCTCATGCAAACTATGACAAATACTAAGCTCTCTGTAGCTGTTCTTTTTGTTTGTGTGTTTGTTTGGTAGTTAGTTATTGTTTTGTGGTGGGGGCAAGATCTCCCTATGTATTCTAAGGATGTCTGGAATTGGCTATACAGTACAGGGTAGCCTTGACTGCCTTGGCACTACCGTGCCCTGTTTGGCTATTACTATTAACAGCTGTGCAGTACTTGATTACTGCTACTTTTTTTTTTTTTTTCTAAAGACAGAACTAGCTCCAATGGGTATTTATTATTTAAACAATTTGCCATTTGACTGCTATCACAATTATCTTTGCTGATTGTACATTTGGATGGAGTAGAAATTTGATGATTACAGACACGCTCTGTGAGGATTAGAAAAAGAAAGAAGCAAAACCTTTGTTGTATGCTTCTAATTAACTCATACCTTCCCTCTGACGTGTTTCTTATAAGCTGCTATATTTTATTCTTAATCCCTTTCCATATCTCTGTTTGAGAATATTCTGTGCTTGTTCTCTGTTCCCATTTCTAAATGCTCAGTATATTGTATTTTTTTTCTTACACCTCTGAGATTTTTTTGCGGTCTTCCTTATGAGTTATATTCTATGGAACTTCTCAGATTTTATATTTATTGTGTAGGCTTCTTGCTTCAGGATATTGCTGTCTATGGCACAGGAATCCCGTTCTGGATGTTACTGAATGCTGCTAGACATGGTTTATGGCAAAAACCTCAGGTTTCCCAAGCTAGTGGCAGTTGAATCTTGTTTGTTGTTTTGCTTCTCTGTGTAGCACGATGTTTATCTAAATACGGTAGTTTTTGCTGGTAGAATAGAAGTCAAGACCCACAACTCTTGAGTTTCTTCAAGAAGGAATTCTAAGTGGCCCTATTATTTGGAAGCTGCGTTTAACTTCCCTGTATATTTTTTCATTTGTGTTGGGGGGGGGTGCAGGGGCAGAGACACATGTGACCTCTGACAGGAGAAGGGGAAGAAAAGTGGAAGAGGAAGCAAAGAGTAGGAGCCTTCTTCTTGAATGGAGCTTGATGTCAGGATGCTAGATGGGCCAGGTTATTATCCATTGACCAGGGCTCTAGGAAGTGGGACAGAATCCTGACATTCCTCCCTTTTTGATTTTATAAAAGCATCTGTCACTCGGAGGAGCCAAGAAGGTAGGCATTTAGTTAGTTGTCATCTTGGAGAGCTCAGGCATCGTTTTCTGGGGGAGCTCAGAGGTCATGCTGCTAGGAGAAAAAAATAGATTATTAATAGTGGCCATGGAGAGAGTGGTAGTTATCAGAAAGGGTGGAGTGGAAAAGTGCCCTGATTGTACAGAGAAGCAAGGGTGAATGAAAGACACATAAGAACACATTTGCCCTTCATTGGGATGTCCTGGAAAACCAGGTTCCAATTGCAAGGTGAGTGACCACTTGAGTCTAGAAAGGTTCCAGGAACCTGTTGAGGTAGCACACTGGATTGAGAGATGGTATGTTCTTGAAGTACTGGAGCCATCACATCTGCTGTTTCTCTGTTGTCTGGCAAGAGGTTGGGCCTGTGCAGGAACCTGCAAATATCTGTAAAACAGCTGAAACAGATTTACGTTTTGGTGTGTCATAGCAAAAGCCATGGCTTTGGGTTAGAAGGTATGGATATTTTTTTCAGGGCATGGCTTCAGCCCAATGAAACACAACCTTAAATCTGCACTGAATGGAAATGGTTAAATGAGCGAAGGAAGAGGGCTTTTATACCTTGCAGCAGGGTGAACTGTGTCTATTCTTAGTATTAGCTCTAAGAGAATGAGGGCTATACTTTATATAGAGACCTGAGAAAGCAACGGAAGCAAAGCCTACTTGTCAGATGGCATCAGAGATCTAAGAAGGATAAATCTTACCTTAGTTAGCAATCGAAAGTGACTTGCTGGCCACCTGGGCATCTACACCTCCATGGTCATTGAGTGCAGATCTCAAAACAAGTCAGTCTTTGGCTGTCTTTGGCTGCCAGGCTGTCAAGCCTCAGAAGATCTAACAATTGGTAGGAATTCATGAGGAAAACAGCCTACCTTGTCTAGGCAGGAGTGAGACAATGAATCCCCAGGGTCCTGTTGTCACCATCTGAAGGGGCCTAGGCAGCAGTTGAGGCAAGTGGCAGCTTTTATAGTGGCTGGTATTGCCATTCTGGATCAGGTTCAGGTGAAGGTTTTTCTTTGTCCATTGATCTTCTCTAAGGAACAGGATACTTCTTAGAAGCCAGCATATCTATCACTAAAATCTTTTAAATTGAACATTTTAAATGTCATATTCTGCAGATCTATGAGCATTTGAGAACTGTGTCTATTAGGTATGAATGACTGACTATCAAATTTGTGTTTTCTAATAGGCTTCAATATATTAGCAGCTTTTATGTTTATTAATTGTCAACTTTGGGCCCAGGGAGATTTTTTGGGCTTAGCCTTTTAAACTGTCTCAGAGGCAAGGGGCAATTTGTTCTTTTCTATAGCTGTTTCAAGCTAAAACCAGTTGTCATCAGGCCTTAAAAACGTCTGAAAGGCTAGTCAAAGGCAGGGGGATTTTAGGCAATGGTCTGACCTCCATGTCCAGAGTAGGCTGCTTAAGTAACGGGTGCTTGAATGCTTTTGTTAGCTAAGTGAACACCTGCCGAGACAAATTCAAACTAGGAACAGAAGTTAGAATTTATAAACTTATTTGGAACTTTTAGGCTTATAGACTTGTGCCAATCTAGTGAAGTGTTTGGCAGAAATAAGGAAAACATCTCCATTGACAAGTCTGGAGTAGGACCTTTTTTAATTTTGACAATAAAAATTGTCTTAATGAATATAGATTGACCAATGTATGGCCAGAAATATAAAAACTGTCTTTAAAAAGATTTAAAATCTCTCAGACATCATTTTGCAATATCAAATTCATGACCATAATCAATTACAGTGTTTAGCTGCCAGAACAAAGTGTATAAAGGCATTGAGGTGTAGCTTTAATATCTATACCATGTATATAGACTGAGTTCTATATGTACATAGGCAGAGCATGGGGAAGGGCCTATCAAAAAGCAGATCTGCTGCAGGCGAATGAGATTCTATCTTGCTTGACCATAACAAAGATGTCTATGGAGCCAACCAAATGACCTTTCTGACTTTTGCCCTGAGAAAAGATGGTGCCTGAGCATGTGATCTAGGGTTTTTGGTTTTTTTTTTTTTTTTTTTTTTTTTTTTAAGATAAAGGAACATATGATCAGATGCATTTAAAATCAGTAAAGAATCGAGAGACAAAGAAGCGGGTGAAAGCAAGCAAGGGGCAGAAGGTAGGAAAGACTGCTTTGTAGTGGGCGAGAGGGTCTTGGGGTTCAGACCTGGGTCTTGCATGGGAGGAGAGCAGATGGATGGGAGCCTTAAGGGTAGGCAGGTGGGTTCTGGTGCCATGAGCGCAGCAGCAGGTGGTGGGAAGGGCCAAGTGGGACTGGAAGTCTCAGTTAGGTGCATTTTACCAAGAGTGAGGTAAGCCTTGTATCCTATTACTATGTCTGTGAAGATGATCTTGTCTAGAATGTCCCCTGGGGTTAAAAGAGGATTGAATATGAAATTGTTGTGCCCTGGTTGCCAGACCCCCAAAGATACCACCAGAGACGCAAAGTCACCAAAATGCAAAAGTAAGGTTTATTGAAAAATGCAAGTCGCAACAAGGACCCTTGAAGGCATCCAAGAGCCATCTCTGTGCCCCTCCAAGAACATACCCCAGGTACATTACCTGTGATCTTCAGATCTGGGCTTTCTTGGCAGAGGCTCAATAATCCAAGTCTCCCAGGGCCCATAGCAAGTTCTCAGTTCCTTTCCTGCAGTCCTCTCTATTGGCAGCTGCATCCAACAGGTCATCCACATATTGCAACAAGCTCATATCAGGCTTTTGGATTCTGTACTCACTCAGATCTTTGTGGAGGGTGTCATCAAAGATAGTGGGGGATTTCTTGAAACCTTGAGGTAATCTAGTCCAAGTCAATTGTCCACTGATTCAATTTCTGGATTGTGCCACTTGAAAGCAAATTATTGCTGGCTCTTGGGGGCCAAGTGCAGGCTGAAGAAGGCATCTTTTAGGTCCAGGAGTGAATACCATTGCCAGTCGGAGGCAATGTATTCAATAGGGTATAAGGGTTTGGCACAATAGGGTGTATGAGTGTTCCAGACTGACTGAACCGGCTTTAGTACCCCAAGGTTAATAACCTCTGTATGTGGGGGGTTATACCTTTCTTTGCTTTTTGAGACATGGGGTACTGTTGGACTTTGACTGGGTCCTTGTCTGCATATATCAGGAGTCTGTGCTTTGCTAGTCCCACACCCCCAATCTCAGCCCATGCTGGGGGAAACCTGTACAACCATCTCTCAATTTCTGGCTCAGGGGCTGCTGGCTTCTGATGGAGTCTATATTCCTCAGACGGGATAGCCGACATCAACACCTATACTGGTTTCTCATTTTAATGTAAAATTTGAGCCCCTTTGCCCGAGAAATAGATCTGGGCTTTCATTTTTAACAGAAAGTCCCAGCCTAACAGAGGGTAGGGTCACTCTGGAATAACTAGGAACGAATGGCTTACCTGTCGCCTTCCCAAGTCCACCATTATTCGGGTAGGGTAGTCCATGAGTAAGATTTGGTGCCTGTGGCTCCTTGTACCCAGGCTTTCCTGGTGGATATGAGCCCATCTGGTGTAAGCAGGACAGAATTCTCCACCCGTGCCCACTATGAATCTTGCTGATTAACATTTTAGATACTTTTATTCTGTCCCTCTGATTTTCTAGGCATCTTTACTTCAGACATTTTTTCCCTATTCCTTTTTTATTATTTCAGTCTTCTGCCTTTTCTCTCATTTTCTGAACAACACAAAAACTTCTACCAAAGTTTTTCTTGAGGTTTCCTTCAGTAGTCTAGGAGATATTGTATGGCTACAATATTTTAAGCAAGAACAGAAACATGCATATACCATAGCAACATACTACCAACATGAAGCACCTGGAACTAGCAGTAGAGTTTTTTTATTATTATTATTCTTAACCATTAATAATTTGTAACCAACCTCTCTAAGAGATTATAAATATTATAAAATATTTATAACTTACTGGATCTGAATGATCAAGGCAACAGTTGTTTTGGCTTGGCAACCAAAAGCAGTGACTGTCTGCTTTTGGAGTCAAACCTGGGTCAGGTTTGGTGGTTAGCCCCCAGGGCCTGCCATGGGAGCCCCACCCTCCAGTGTAGGTGAGGAAGGCGACCGGCATGGGGGCAAAAGGCTGTTATTAACCCAGCTAAGATGGCTGCCAGACATGTGACTGACCAAAGATGGAGACAACACAGCCATGTGGCTGACTAAAAATGCAATCCAAAATGGAATCATATCATATTTTTAAGTTTACTCGTAGATTTCTGATTATCAATTTTCAGTGTTACTAGTTTTAACTTTAACCATATTAAATAATTTCTATCACTGTGCCAGCTTTATCCACATCAAAAAACATTTGACCTCCTGCTAAGTTCTGATTCCTGACTGTAAGTGCAGTCACAGCAGCTGTGAGTGGCTGCTATTGGCAACACAGATGGCAAAAAATATTTAAACCATTTCTGTTTCAGCTTTATGCTTTTAACAAAAATTAGGAACACATCAGAAAGCACAAAACTTTCTAACAAAGCAAGCATTTACAACTTTCTTGAGAAACAGACACAACTTCGCAACAAGACAAACAAAACTTTCCAACCAGAAACAGAACCAGATGGTCAGATAACATCTTGCTATATTGACACTAGTTCAGTGAGCTGCCTCATCATTTTTTCTCTTCTTCACAGCAAGTGTAAAAACAGCCACAGCCCTACTGCCCCATTGCTTACACTCAGGGCAAGAGAGCAATGGAGGGGTTTTGGGGGAGGCAGCCCACATTTACCATCCTTTCTAGAGGCTCTTGCCTCCTTGCAATGAAACACAGAAGACAGACAATTGTGACATGCACAGTTCAGGCAGGAGCAACCTGAGAATCCCTTCCACTGGCCATGCGTCCCCCAAGGATGGTCATGTACAGTTTTTATCTGGAGTCATAAAACACACACACACAGGTTCAAACATTAAACATGCATACTATGGCCACATTGTTCATGCATTCACACATTCATATCCAGGAACATTTTTAAGGGAGTAAGAAGACTATTAACTTTGCTCATGATTTAAAACATTTGCATAAAGACAAATAAGGCAATGGCTGTGCACAGGTTCAGTGTCCTGACAAACAAACAAGGGATGAGCAGAAACACACTTCAGACAAAACAGAAGAACAAGGGCCCATAACAGAGTAAGAGAGTACCGTGGTTCAGAAGCCTTGGTGATGAGAGGTCCAAGTAGGAAGCCTAGATAAGTTGATAACAAAACGGTACACATGGGACGGAACTGGCCAAGTAGGGTCTCCATGTCCCCACAGTTCAGACGGAGACCCTCTCAGTCCCCAATAGCAGGAGTAGGGATGTCTCCCACTCCCTTCGGGTCCACTTTACAGATGTGTCCCCTGAAGTGAAACCCCAAACCTCACAGATTCAGATACTGACACTGCCAACAACCTTTGAGATAGTAAGAGAGGAACAGAGACAATGAACAGTCTGGGTAAACTTACCCACTGGGTTAATGTAAACCTTCAGGGTTTGGGTTCTTGGGAGTGGGGGAGGGTGGGAGTGTTCCCAAATGAGCCCCCAAATATTGTGCCCTGGTCACCAGACCCCCAAAGAGACCACCAGAGACACAAACACTCCGAAATGCAAAAGCAAGGTTTACTGAAAAATGCAAGTCTCTACAAGGACCTCAGTCTGGCACACAGGCGTGGCAGTGGTCTGGAGGAGGTACCCACCCCTCTGCAAGCTGGGTTTTTAAAGGCCAAAAATGCAAGGTTATACATCAATTAGTGTTCTTAGTACAAATAAAATTCTGATTAGCTGATTTGGGGAGACTTTTCATATTTTCTCTCTTATCCTAGCCTGCTATTAGTCAAACACTAGACCATCTCCTGGGTTGGGACATTCCATGATTAATTAGCTGCTATCAGATAGCCCCTAGGTCATATCCTGTTTGTACTTTGCACCTCCTCAGAACTCAGGCCTGTTTCAAACTGGAGTTTAGAAACTTTTGCTCAGAAATTGAGGCGCTTTTTGGTTCTTCAAAATGATTCAGGCTACCACAATTGTCTGTCAACTAAAAGGGTCAGGGCTAAAAGCCTGAGGAACTGGAAGTCAGAGAATATGAATCTTAAGGGTCTGAGTGACTCAGATCTCAGTAATGGGAACATCCCTCCCCATTTGTAGGAGTTGGCAAACCGAATGCTTACTGAATGAAGGTTCCGAGGGAGTCCCAGCATTGAAACTGTCCTTGGTCTGGCAGGGCAAAGTATGTGTGTATGTGTGTGGGAGGGGGCGCTGACTAGTCAGGTGTTACCAATGTTATGGCATGATAGATGATCTTGTGTACTAGTATCTTGCAGGTGGGGGATGGGGCCTCATGCAGGTGGGTGGCAGGGTGGTGGTGATCAGTATGGGCCTCAGAAAGAGACACACAGCCAAATCACAGGCTGGAATCATGTAGAGGAACTTTATTGTAGACTAAGAAAGTGGAGAAGGGGAGATAGATATACAGATGGAGGGTAGAGTGAGAGAAGAATGTGACCTCAGGCAAAGGAAAAGGAAGAGAAGAAACAGATAAAAGGAAGCAAAGGATTCATCATCTTAAATGGAGCTTGACATCTGGAGGACACTGGATAGGCAAGATTATTGCCCATTGGTCAGGGCTCCAGAAAGTGGGTCAGAATCCTAATAATGGGGAAAGAAAAGAGAACATAAAAATTAACAGTGGGGAGCCTTTCTTATCTTAGTCTTTCTAATTTTATAGATCAACAGAGCTTTCTTTTCTGAATCAAATCCAGTTTATTCTAACATCATCTCCTTCTTACAGGTCCATTTACTCGGCCTCATCCAGCCTTATGGCGAATGGTTTTTGGTGAGTCCCATTCGTAGATGACAAAATTCTTTCTGTTTTAAACAAATATTTTCTCTTCAGACAGTGGTGGCACACCACCACTATAGAGGCAGATAGATCTGTGAGTTTGAGGCCAGCCTGGTCTATAGGGCAACCAAGGCTACACAGGAAAACCCTTATCTCTGTATATGTGGTTTTTATTTCATAGCTTAAAAACAAACAAACACCCCCCACATACACACAACTCTTTAGTGTACCTAATAAAAGTGTTACTAAGACTCTTTAGATTCTTTGATCAAAAAATTAATGGTTGATGATAGCATAAATTCTCCTGCAAGATAGGTGCCTTTCTGTTCCATGTGCCTACTTCTGATGCTTTTGTTTCTTAGTGTACACAGCTTGACTTCAGTAAGTGCCTCTATTTTCTGATTTGTTTTCCTTTACTAGTGCAAGCTCAAGTTTACGCTAAGAGTACGTTTATCTTGTTAGCCTCTGTGGATGCCCAGCAGTCCAGTTTCTAGGAATTTTGGGAAAGAGAAACTTTTCCTGGCAGACAGAGCCCTCATTTGGTCTGAAATTTGTTATTAGACTTATAAATATTGAGTATTATTTTTACTTGATTCTGTCATCCAGAAAGGCAAATGGCCTGAATGATTGTAAAATAAATTTTTAGTACTTAGAATATTTGTCTTCATCCTGCCCAAGTAAGGCATATAATAAATTATTGTAGGCTAAGGCAGTGTAACCATGCTTGGAAATGTAAGAGGATATTTTGCTAAAGTTGCTTGCTTCCTTAAATTCTTCAGCTAGTAAAGATAAGTTTTCATCTTTGTTTTGTGTTTGAGATAGATCTGTATAGTCCTGGCTGTCCTGGACCTCAGGATTTAGATCAAGATGGCCTTGAACCTGTAGAAATCTGAGTGCTGGGATTAAGAGTGAATGACACCCAGCAACTCTTCCTCTTTTAAAATTGATTCAGTAAGTTTTTACCAGCTCTCTTCACTGAGGACAGTTTTGAAGCCCTGAGGCTATCCAGGAGGAGAAGACAAAAAAGACCTTGTCCTTGGGAGTTCCTCCAGCCAAGGGCCTGAGGATAGCAATAGTCAAAAATTATCAGTTGTTATTAAGCATTAGCTAGTTAAAACATTGATGGCAGCTTCCACTGGAGTAAGGAGGAGAGGCCTTGAGGGAATGACTCAATCTAAAATTTAGATGCAAGGGTCTGTGCTTGTAACACAGGGAGGGAGCAGGGCCTTAAAGAGGCTGCTTAGGTGGTCTCATGCTGGAAAATACTTGGCATTTTACAGGCTTGGTTGGGCAGGGAAGAACAGTGAGCAGAAGAGCAGAGAGCCAGCATAGACAGAAATATTCGTGCTTGTAGACTGGCTAAGAAGTGTGGTGCAAAGTGGCATTTTCCCAGAAAGATAGCATGATTTTATTCACTATTTGAAAAAGATATTTCTGGAGCTACAGAAGTAGCTTAATTGATAAAGTGTTTGTTTCACAAGCTTATGGACCTATGTTCATCCCTAGCACTCCAAGCCTTCCCAGCATTCATGGGATTAAAGGTGTGCATCACCGCCATCCAGCTAAATTAAATGACATGGTGTTTAGTTATTTAGGATAGCAATCATGATAGAAGTAACTAACAAGAAAACAATACTTATGAGAGCTAATTTGAAGGATATGTCTCAGTTAGAATATGGAAGTATGACCCACCTGTAGTCACAAAACGTTTTTTTCCTCCATTGATCTTGAGGGAAAATAAGAAAGTCTTGCCTTGTGTTCTAATCCTGTCACTTCACCTCTTAGTCCATTATCCGCCTCTACCATCAACCCAGCCTCACGGTGAGAGGTCAACTGTAGGGACATATTTTTATGCCCTTTCTCTACTTTATAGTCTCCCAAGCACACCTTATATACTATCAGGTTGCTAGTCCTCCAAGGCTTATTAGCTTAAGTAGCATTTCCTCAGAGAGAGGGATTTCTCTCAGCTTAAATTACGACTGTGTGTCAGATCTCCTCACCAAAGAAAATACCTGGCTATGATACATTTTCAAAAGGTTGCTTTGTGATACTAATGCATACTTAACTCCAAGTCTGGGTCTAATGTATGTCTCTCCTAAACTTGACCTTGTTTTGTTTCCATCAGGCCTCAGTGTGTTGTACTTCCTCTTCTTGGTATTTCTCCTTTTCCTGAACTTCGAGCAGGTTAAGTCTCTCATGTATTGGCTAGATCCCAATCTTCGATATGCCACAAGAGAAGCAGACATCATGGTATGTACTTGTTAGGGGCCCTGTTGTGAACTTGGTAGGGTCCTGGGTATAGGAAATAGAGATTTTAAGTTGATCCCTATTCTTATTTCCTGGGTGTATAGCTAAAAACAGGATCTCAGGGTGCACTGTTGTGGATTTTCCAAAGCGATGTCACCAGGAAAATGAAAACCTCTCATGAAATAAGGACATAATGCTAAGAAGAACGCACACACTACACACACTTCCATCACATGGCCTTCGTCCTGAACTCTGCTTGTTATGTGTTCTGCAAGGTGAAAATTGCAATGCATGTGGTAGATGTGAACTGTATGAACTGAACAGAGCAATGATGTCTATGCACCCCACAAGACCTGCACAGTGCCTAGCACACACCGGTCTCTTAAGCTCCTGTTGTACCAGTCAGTATCATGTTCAGCACCTCTACTGTTATGCCTGCAGTCTGATACTATAGTCCTTTTACTTGTTTTCACAAAGGAGCAAATTTCATTTGTTATGTATTTAGAACACACATGCATGAGCCCTTTTGAGTGTTAGGTAAAACAACTATTATTATTTTGAGTTTCTTTTGTTGATAAGACTATTTACTTGGGAGGAAAAAACAAAAAAAGATTTTGTTTATGCTCACAGCAATCATTTCTGTGATGTCTTAATTTTTGCTTATACTATTTAGTTTTTTAGGTCTCCTGATACTAATACACTACCTTCATAAACTGTTACTCTCCATAGCTAAGAGGCCAGTTCTCAAAACTCTCTGTATTCTGTGAATCACAAGCCTATGTTGTCAGTTGTGCTTCTGAATAGGTGGCCACACATAGGAGCATTGCACTATCTTCATGACTTCAGCCTGGAAGACTCAGGGATGCATTTTACCAGTTTATTTAAAGGGATATAGTATGGGATGCAGATGAATAGCCAGAGAAGAGGTACTTGGTTTGAGGGATGGCAGAGTTCCAAATGCAGCAACCTCAGTTTTTTCAGAGGTAAGGTGTACCACAGTCCCAACATGCAAATGTGTCACTCCTTAAAGCTCTCCAAGCCCTACAGTTGAGGGGCTTTCATGGAGGTTTTGGTGCAGATGCAGGGTTGGACTGGAAATATTTTTTTTGTCTTTTGAGTGCTGAGCATAGACTTTTTGCTCTGGCAATTAAGAAACACAGGGATTAAAAGATCAGGAAGTAATCACAGAATGGTTAAACTCTTCTTGGGTTGATACTTCTAGATGTTTATTCTAACTTTCCTGGTGTACACAATGAAAGCAAAAACAGGAGCAGAAATTATTTAGAAGCCTAGTTAGGATTTCTCCTGTTATATACAATGAAAGCCGGGCAAGAAGTATATGCAGGGCGACCAGAGAAGGAAAATTCTAGGAAGAGAAAGAAGGGCAGAGTCAGGAGTCACCAACTAGACCAGAGAAAGCAAGATGAGATGCCTTACTGAGAATAGGTACCTAGGCATGTGGCTAAACACAGATAAGAAATATGGATTAACTTAAAGAGTAAGAGATAGCTAGCAATAAGCCCTGAGCCATAGATAAAAGCCTCTGTGTTTATTTGGGACTCAATGGCTGCGGGACCAGGCAGGACAGAAACTTCTGACTACTCTTGAACAAAAGAAAGTTGACTCAAAGGAGTTGAATCCAATAATGTTTGTGACATTTCTTTAGAAATCTGACATCACAATCACAGTTCCACAATAGAGAGCTGCAACTAGCTTTTACAATCTTATTTTTAATACTGGCTAATTATTGCTAAGTCAGACAAGGTATACAGCTGTTTGCAGATTCCATAGGTCTGGGCGATCCAGATCTGATTTTCTCTTTTTCATCCTTCATTATGTTTACTTCCTTCAGCAAGCCTTTCATGATACTGAGGACTCATTGATGGGTATAGAGTAACATTTTCCTCTTTTGCAATGACTCTTTCATTGTTAGTTGAAGAGAAATGTTCCTTTTTATAAGAATTTTTTTAGAAAGAAGTTCCTTTATAGAGCTGGGTCTGGTGACAGGCATAGAAACCACCATTTAGGAGGTTGAGACAGGAGAATCCGAAGTTCAGTGCAGCTTGGACAGCTTAGTAAGGTTCATCTGGAAAGTAAGAAGAAGAGGGCTGAGATGTGATTCAGTAAGAGTCACGTGGACATGAATCAGGTCCTAGGCTCACTGTTCTTGTCATTCTTTCCTAGTCTTGACATGGTTGGGTGTGTTGAAACTCCTACTTACATTTTCATTTAGAATTTCTTCTATAAATTGTGGCCAGGCACGGAGTTATTAATCTTAATAGAGGCAATTTGTTATTTGTTTATTTATTCATGTTTTCTTCTTTTAAGACAGGTTATTACGTAGCCTTTGCTGACCTCCAACTCACTATATAACTAAGGATGGCTTTGAAATGATTGTCATGCTTCTACCTCCCCAGTACCACGAGGTACCATAGGCTTGCACCACTAGACTCCACTTAGAGTTAATTTTTCACTTAATAGTGGATAGTTTCCTGTTTTTTAATGGGATTGGTTCTGGCCTGGGATTGTAGCTCAGAAGTAGAGTGATAATATTGCATGAGGCCCTGAGTGCAGTCGTTAAATCCAAAGTAAGATTAAAAATTATTATATTAAAAATGTGTTCTCAGTGTCAGACAAGTTTGGAGAACACATATCTTCTTAAAATTACTTTACAATTATTTTTAAATTACTCTTACTGAAGTAACTGTCTTTTGTTTGATTGGCACTGACTGAGCTTTTTCTGCATGCTGGTACCATGTTGATGATAGTGGGAAACAGGTGAGCAGTCTCCCATTTCCTGGAAGTTAGAGTTACAGATAGCTAAAGATAAGAACAGTTGTTGGCTATTACACCATAAAACAATTCTAGTAAAATTTCAACATATTTTTATGAATTTTAAGAACATGTAAGGGTACAGAGACTCTGATCATTACCCAGCTTCAACAAATGTTGATTCATGCTTGATGTTACCATTGTCCACCTTCATTCCATGATTGTTATGAATCTATTCTCAGATTGTAATCTAAGATGTGTAAACTTCTTTTGTTTTTTTCCAATAAATACCTCACAGCTACATGTGGAGTTGGTGTTCACAAATGCCCCCAACTGCCTCATACATGGTTTTACACCTCAGTCATAAGGAAGTCCTTAGATTGTGTCTTGTGTATCCTAAGACTCTTTTGATTAATAGCTTCCCCATGCATGCTTTCTTTTTCCTTAAAGTTTATCTCAGAGAGCTTTTCACATAGAGATTTTGCAGTTTGCCTTCAAGACATTATCATTTGTCTTTCTGCCTCTGTCCAGATTTCCTGAACACTAAAAGAGTTTGCTTTGATAGAATGCCATCATCAAAGTAGCTTGGAAAGGAAAGGACTCATTTGGCTTACATGTCCCAGCCCCAGTTGATCATTGAAGTCAGGGCAGGAACACAAGCAGTAGCAGAGGTAGGAGCCGTGGAGAAATGCTTCTTATATAACCCAGGACCTGTCCAGGAGTGGTACTTCTCACAGTGGACTAGGCCCCCTTATACAAAAAATGAAAATACCATACAGACCAATCTAATAAAGATAGTTCCTCATTTGTGGTCCCCTCTTCTCAGGTGACTGTAGTTTGTGTCAAACTGACAAAAATCTAAACAGCATAACACTGGGATGATGTGGTAGTTTGAATGTAAGTGGTTCCATCATCTCATAAAGTGGCCTATTAGGAGATATTGCTTAGTTGGAGGTGCATGTCATTGAGGGGGCTGGCTTTGAGGTCTCTATGCTCAGGATACCACCCAGTGTCTCAGCTGGCTTCCTGTTTTCTGCAAGTGGTAGGACTTTTAGCTATTCCTCTGGCACTACATCTGCCTGCATGCCACGGTGCTCACTGTCTTGATGATAGTGGACTGAACTTCTGAAATTGTAAGCAAGCCACCCCAGGAAAAAGTTTTCTTTATAGGAGTTGCCACGATCATGGTGTCTCTTCACAGCAATAGAAAGCATAACTGAGATAGATGGATGCAACCCTCCTGCTTGTTCTTATTGTGGTGCTTTATCATAGTTAGTGCAGTCTCTGATGTCACTCATTGTCACAAGAAAAATTTACCACCTTACTTAACAAGTACAGACTTTTTTTTTTTTTTCATCATTATTCAGTCAAACCATTCAGAACATTTGTACTGTGTTAGGTAGGACATGTAACTTAGAAATGACTTAAAATATATAAGAGCATGTGATGATATACTGAGTATCAAATAAAAATTACCTGAAGATCAGAGGAAGTTAGGGAGTGGTGACCCACACCTTCAATCCTAGCACTCTGGAGGCAGAGGCAGAGGCAGAGATCCAGACAGATCCCTGTGAGTTCAAGGTACACACCTTTAATCCTAGCCCTTGGGATCCTATGCCTTTGCCATTGAATCAGTCACTAGGAAGGAATTGATATGGCTGGTTGGGCAGAGGAGGAGACAGTGTGCTCCTTCCATATTGTCTTGAGGATCTCTACCCCTATTTAGTTTTAGGATTCATGGAGACAAGATCTACTACCCCTTTGGGCTGAGGAGTTGGCAAGGTTGTTCCTCTGTCTTTCTGATCTTTTTAGCATTTGCCTCAATATCTGGCTCCAGTTTTTTATTATTAATACCAATTAAGATTTGTCCAAAAGGAGGATGTGGGTAGGTTATATGCAAAAACTGTCATTTTATATCAGGGATGTGAGCATCTGGATTTTGGTGTCCTCCATGAAACCTATCTCTTGGGAGAGAGGAGGCAGCCAAACTGCTATGCCTACCCTGTAGCAAGGACCTCAGGGACCTCTGGAAGTGATTAATTGGGGGCCCCTCGGGGATAAATTGTTTAATATACTCTTTAAAGTTCTAATGCTAGGATATACAATTTGGCTCTTTATAGGTTTCTAAATGTCTTCCTGTAATGAAAGCATACATTTATGTTCAAAGCTCTCAAAAGCACTTCCAGCCTGTGATTATGTTAAGAGTAGACACTGAAAAATAGATGC
This sequence comes from Phyllotis vaccarum, assembly GCA_033318265.1. NCBI lineage: Eukaryota > Metazoa > Chordata > Mammalia > Rodentia > Cricetidae > Phyllotis > Phyllotis vaccarum. The sequence continues at coordinate 174,166 of JARWLC010000001.1, forward strand.
TCCTAATCTAGATTCTTATCTAGCCCTAAGCAACTTGTTCCAGAGTAATCATGGGGTGAAAGGTTGAGGAATTCTGGACTGGTGGCACCCTGTCACTCCTTAAATTAGTAGACAAGTGGCTTTAGCCCCAGGTTGTTTCTGTCAGCCAGAAAGACCCTATACCAAGAACACATTGCAGGATCTGGGAACTTGCCTCTAGGATTCCTGCAGTGAATGAAGAGATTGTTTGGATCTAGCTCTCATATGTTTCCTATTCAATTTAGAAAAGGCTTTTTATCACAAGAGGCTTAGAGTAACTTCTCAGTTTATGAGTTAGTGTAAGGAGGTTTTCTAGTTGGTAGCTACAACCAATTAGAAGGTAGTTCTAAATGACAGTTACAACACATAAAATGGGAAAGAAAGTAATTTTGTAAAGGGTCAACATGTCTTTAAAAAGTGACATCACTGAGAACTAGAATTAAAGCTAGCAATGGAACATAAGGAATCCAGTACACTTGGAAATTTGAAAACACTTTCTAAAAACCATGGGCTAAAGAGGAAATCATGGCTGAAAATTCCCAGTGACAATGAAAACACTGAGAACATATAAGTGAGGGACTGTGGTGAGATTCAAATGTCAGCTGATAAGGTCCAAAGACGCTTATCCAAGGTCCCAGGCTCCTGAAAGAAAAGTGGCCAACCCCATTCATAAAAGGCTGCTGGATCAAGGGACTTCCAAGGAAGATGGAAAGCCTGAAAATCTTTTCTGGACAAGAGCCGATCCACTCAACGAGAAGAGTGCTGACCCAAAAATGTATTTATTATTTTCTAAAATTAAAACTGAAAGTTCGCAAGCATTTAAGAATGTTGGTTCCATTTCTAATTTTAGCTTTGAATATATTGTATATTTCTAAGAAATTTCAAATCTTGTATTTGTTATGCAAACAGATATATGTTTGAACTCTTTATGTTAACCAGGAGTATGCCGTGAATTGCCACGTGATCACCTGGGAGAGAATCATCAGTCACTTTGATATATTTGCATTTGGACATTTCTGGGGCTGGGCCATGAAGGCCTTGTTGATCCGTAGTTATGGCCTCTGCTGGACAATCAGCATCACCTGGGAGCTGACAGAGGTAAAGCATGGACAGGGCGATCCCCTGGACCATGCAGTTACAGTGTGTGTAGAGGAAGCTTTGAGTTGTGAGATGATAGTCATTTCATCCTCCATTCATATCCTGGGTCCTATACTATCCCATGACAGTACTGTAAAAACTAAACAAAGCTGTATGTCCTTAAGGGCATACTTCTTTGTGGTAAATCTTAAAGAAAACCAAATGATACCAAGTTAATAAATGAGGTTGCTGCCATGGTGATACAAATGGATATAAAGAGGAAATCTGTGGAAGTTAATCACTTTGCCTACACCCCAGCTTTCCTTTTGAGATTTATAGAATTGGGTGTTTTAGATTACAAGAGGAGGGGTTTTATCTCTGATCATAATTTCCCAATAGAGCCCCATTACCTGTGGTCAAAAGCTAGTGCCCATTAATTAATGAGAGGTATACCTTGAGAAAGTATTAATTAAAATGAAAGTTGGAGAACTACTTCCAATTATTTTTACCTTTATTAATCATTCCTAACACATAGAATTTGGCTATGTGCACAGTGTATTTCTCAATGCCAACACTGCTGACCTAAACTTACAGAAAAATTCCAGTTAGATAGGCTTATCAGTGTACTTCCAGTATGGGAGGAGAGTGCAGTCAAGCTACAGGCAGGGTTACTTCTTTCTGAGCACTGCTGTGGCCACCCTCCCCAGGCCTTCTTCTTAAGATCCTTTGCCTACCTGATACAGTCTTGAGCATTCTTTTAGATGCATCATCCTGATCCCTGACTTCATCATCAGGTAGCCTTCTTCCTATGTGTCTGAACTTTGTTGGCTTCTTTTTATAAGGACATGAGACCTTATATATAAGTGGGTCAGGTCTTACTTGACTCCAGTGTGACCTCTGCTTAAGCTGCTACCTCTGTCACAACACCAGTTCCAAGTAAGTTTGCTTTCTGAGGAACTAGAGGATATGACATGTGAATTCTGAGAGGATGAGGCTCTACTCCTTCAAAGCACAGCTCAGTCACTTGCATCCCATCAAGAATTCTCATCAGCGGGGAAAGGCCATGTGTATCTATTTCCGTTGTAAAGAGAGAGAAAACTTAGTTCAGCCTAACTTTGTGAGCCACACCTCCATTGCAGATAGAAAGCCTTTCTTCCATTATATCACATTTTATCTAGGTAAGCATCATCCTTATCCGGTGACTTTGTAAGGCACTGGACTTTCTTAGCCTCCTTTGCTTTTCCTCACCTGGTAAGGGTATCTTCTGCCCTTCTTTGCTGCTTCCCAGCATCCTGTGGTCCCGAAGTCTACTATAGTCCTTCATCCTTCTTCTCCCACTCAGTGTCTAATCCATTTTTTGCTGAAATGTTTCTCTTTACACTGTTGTGAACATGATCTTTTCCAGCCTTTCATCATATCAAGACTGCTCCTTCCTACAAGCTCTTTCTTTAGTGGTCCATTGCTCTTTAGAGGCAGCTTCTGAGTTCCAAGAGGAACTGACTACTGTCTCCCAGCCTGGCCTCAGGAGCCCATTTCTCCAAGCTTGTGATGCAACTGTTTTTGTTCTTTATATTTTCAAGACCTTCTCCATTAGAGCTTGGGCCCAATCTTAGATATGATTCAAAGAGGAGGCCATTGCCTTCTAAGTTATGCAAAAGGTGTGACAAAGGCTAATGTTAGACCAACAAATTAGATCTACCAAAGACATAAAAGACAACCTCTACCACCAGGAAATGCCTTTCGAGGCTTCCCCCAGGAAGCCCCCAAAAATCAGATTTCAAAGGCAAAAAGGTACAATCATATCCAGTCACAGTAAAAAAAAAAACAACAACATTCTCATGAAAAATAAAAAATCCAGTGCCTAAACTAAAAGACCATATGACATTAAATATTAAGATAAATTAAAAAAATTAACAATTCCAAAAAACCCACAAAACAAATATTTTGACAGACTTCCATAAATAAAGATCAAAAATAAAAATAAAAATTAAAAAAACAGTTTCCAAGAGACTTTGCCTCACTCTTAATCTTACTATGCCCCTCTCTGGAATGGCCTCTTTTTCCACCTCTTGAACTCAGTCATTTCTGTTCACATTCCCACTCCAACATGGTCTCCTAGAAACCATCCCCAGTTTTCCTCACTCAGAGTGAGTTCATCTTGTCCCCCACAGTCCATTGATGTCACCCCTGAGATTCAGCTTACCTAGATACTCAGCCTAGATTTTCTATTATGTGGCCACCATGCATACTGTGGTACCTATTATAAACTGGCATTGCTGGGCACCAATAGTTTAAATGTCCTGTTGAGTCTCTGTTTCCTTCACTATGCCATCAACAGCCAACTTTCTGCTTTTATAGGTTACTCACTGATGGCCAGCATACTGGAATCACTCCCAAACATACAGCTTGCATTCTTAGGCTTCCTATTTTAAAGATTTTGCAGACTTTGTGTGTGTCATTAGCCAGTGTGACTCATTGAGGTGCCACTGTTCTTTGAAATCCAGGTTTTTGTTTTTGTTTTTTTTTTCCGTTTGTTTTTTTTAAGGACAGCTATTTAGGTAAATGCTGCTTATAAAAAGCCCTTCAGAAATATAAAAAGTAAAAGCCTATTTCAGACTTTGTTATTTTTGTTTTTATATACATTGGGGAAAAAGGAAACACATTTCCAAAAATAGAATATATATGCATGGTGCCCTGTTGACAATATTTTTTTCAACTATCATCGCTTGTGTTTTTCAGCTTTTCTTCATGCATCTGCTGCCCAACTTTGCAGAGTGCTGGTGGGACCAGGTCATTCTGGACATCCTGTTGTGCAACGGTGGTGGCATCTGGCTGGGCATGGTTGTTTGTCGATTTTTGGAGATGAGGACTTACCACTGGGCAAGCTTCAAGTGAGTCCTCTTCTTTGGAACCTTGGTCCCAATTTTAGTATGGTTCGGGCTTTACTGCAAATGGGTTTCAGTATGATCACATAATAATGGATGAATTGGCAATTGAAGCATAGATGATTATAAATCTGATTTCAAACAACCATCTAGAAAATGCTGCTTAGTATAGTGATTCACATATAGTCTTAGCACTTGGGAAGCTGAGGCAGGAGGATTATGTAAATTCAAGGCCAGTCTGGCCTTGAGCTACATAATGAGACCCCTCTCTTAAGATACGGAAATCAGGTATAGAAAATGCTAAATTATTTACCATTTCATCTTTGAGCACCACCCTTTTGGTTTAAAATAATTCTCAAGAGTGACTCCTTTTAATTCACTTTCTCAGCCTAAATACAAACTCTCATCCATAGATTAAGTGGTCTTTCCTTGGGGGTAGCCTTTCCAGTTTTTATCAGACTTGTTTAAGTGAGCTCTTAAAAAACATTAGGTTCATCTTGTGACAATAAAATAATAAATTAGGGATTTATTGCTGCTAAGAGACACTGTGGCCACTGCAACTCTTAAAACAAAAACATTTAATTGGGTCTGGCTTAAGGTTTAGCCCATTATCTTCATGGTGGGAAACTTGGAGGCATGCAGGCAGACATGGTGCTAGAGGAGGAGTCCAGAGGCTCTGGGATCAGCAGGCAGCAGAATGATACTGGGCCTGCCTTGGTTTTCTGAAACCTCAAAGATCACTTTCCCTCCCCAGTGTCATACTGTTACAATAAGGTTTCTTGGTCTGGGGCAGCCAGAGGTCCAGACCCACAGACCTGCAGTCCCAGACCCCTTAGCCACCTGCTGCTGCTCAGGCCCCCAGAAATGACTCAGAAGCTTATATTAGCTTCATGCTGTTTGGCCTATGGCTTAGGCACATTGCTATCTAGCTCTTACATCTTAACTCAACTCTTTTCAATTAACTGTCTGCCACGTGGCCCGAGGCTCACCTGTGTTCCTTACATGCTTCTTCTTGGGTGGCTGGCTTGGTCTGTCTGATTCTGCCCTGCTTCTCCTACCTGTGTTGTGATTTCCCCTCCTACTTTTTCTATGGTGCCTGTCATGGGCCAAAACAGCTTCTTTATTTAAAGATTGATATTCATAGCATACAGAAAGACATTCCCATATCATCATACTTTCTCCAACAAGGCCATACTTCCTATTAGCGCCACTCTCTATAAGCCTAAGGGGGCCTTATTTTTCAAAACCACTATATACTTGTTTGTGGCTTCTCTTATAGTTCAGGAATGTTTGCATGTTGTCATAACGGTACCCTAATATTCCATACCCCACCCCCATGGTAGTTGGATTAAGCCCAGTGCCTGCATATGGTAAGCAGGTTCTCTACCACAAAGTCACTCTCAGCCCTCTTATCATCTTCAGTCCTATTAAAGTGTTGCTTTGGCCTTGGACTGACCTTGAACCTGTAATCCTCCTGCCTCAGGTCAGCTCTCACCACATACTACTTCTTTCAGTCCTTTGATTTTGTGTTTTTCATTTTCTCTTGGAGTTTTGTTTATTGTTTGTTTGTTTTGCTTTGTTTTATTTTACTTGTTGGTTATATAAATGGAGTCTACTAGCATAGCTCAGGCTGACCTTGAACTTCACTCCTGATTTTGCTTCCTATATGCTGAGATTATAAGCCTACACAGCCCTGTTTAGCCCAGATCAGATTTATATTGATATGTGGTATAAAGGAAAGATTTTATACTTTTTTCTGTTAATTATCTAGTTTATCATCTTTAGCTTACTAATTATTTCTTTTTTTTCTATTGACCTTTGTAAGTATTTAAAGGTGATCTACTGTCTAACAGTATTTGGGCTAGACACTTCTCCAAACAAGTGGAGCAAAGTGCCACTGTAGAGCCTTGCATCAGTCCTGAGTGTAAATCTTTGGGATGGTATTAATGAAGCCCAGGTTCAGTAACTTGCCTAAAGACATATGGTCACTAAGCAGTGGAGTGTGGGCTTGTAACAGGCTGACTCAAGTACAGCCACAGGACTTTCCTGTATTTTTATGCATTTATCCTTTCAAATTCAACGTCTTGTCAAGATACCACAATATAAGCCCACACTATAGCAAAGGTGCAATATTTTCAAGGCCACAGTGAATATAGACTGTTTTAAACTATATTAACCTCCTTACTACATTAAATAATCTGTTTCTGGATTGTGGTGTATTTCAATTTCTGTTTTGTTATGTTTAGCGTTTTGAAAATACATGTCCTTTACCATCCTTCTTAATTTGGGCAGTCTATTCTTATTATCATGCCTCTAACCTTGCTGGGATATTTTCCCAGCATATCCTTATGCTGGAAAGACACATAAGGTAGGTGAATGAAGGACTCACCTGTGTCTTCTACCGCTCTCCCTCTGGGAGGAAATATCTGGAATGTTGTCATTGACACTGAGCATAAAGTCTAAATGCAAGAGTTCTCTGTATAAACCTCTCTTGATTTAGACTCCCCACCAGGTATTTAAATGCCTTGGTTTTGGCTTGATTGGGCTAGTTGAAAGGCTGGCATACCCAGTTCCTATGTTGACAAAGCTGCTCTACATCATCTACCTACTCACTGAAGCGAAATCTTAAGTGTAACATGCATTGTTTGTGATATGAGACATTTCAGTGGGTCATTTCCAGGAATAAACTCATGAAAAGTTAAACATCACTGTCACTACAAACTCTGGGGGAGAGATAGGGGAGATAAATGATGTTAGTGAACTCAAGAACTTGAGCTCCTTTATCACAATACCACCTTGGGAGACAGTGTGAGAGAAGATTATCCTTGGTCCATCTATATCCTTCCAAGTGCTTCCAGATTCTGTCTTTAATTCCTTTTAACTTCTTTTGACGCCATTTTACAAACTTAGCCCTCTCTTAGCTCAGCAGCATCCAGATCTCTGATCTTGTTGACATCACTATACCATTTGCATCATCCCTGAAGCCCTCCATCCAGTGTGGTCCTGTTACTTAGGCTCGAGACCCTTCCAATAAAAGGATCCTCTCTGTTCTGTGCACTTGCTAGAATATCATCAGTGCAGTTTTTCCTTTTTCTGTTTTTTACCCCTGGATTTTCATGGTTTCCATTCTCTTTTTCTAGGGATATCCATACCACCACAGGGAAGATAAAACGTGCCGTGTTGCAGTTCACCCCGGCTAGCTGGACTTATGTGAGGTGGTTTGACCCTAAGTCTTCCTTTCAGAGAGTGGCTGGGATATACCTTTTCATGATCATCTGGCAGGTAATCTAACAGATGTCCATTCTAAAGAGAAAAAAATAAAACAGGAATCTTCCTGAGGCTAGAATTCATTGTGTCAGCTGGATACTTTGGAAGAGATTTTGTAGCTGGCATTTAGGATAATTAAAATTTAGGTTACTGTCTGAGGAGTTGCTTCAGTGGGGAGACGTTTTAAAATAGGAGTCTCTGAATTACAAATTGAACTGATTTCCTGGAAAAGGTCATATTTAGTACCCATAACTCAATGAATTAAGTGTAACACTGTTCTGAAGATTATTTGAAGAACCAAAGGAAGCATAGGAAGACTTTTTTTAAAAATTATTTTTAAATTTAATCTGTAATTTTAGTTTTTTGCATTGCTGAGTGTAGAATCCATAGTGTCCAGGGACTGTCCCAGAACTCATCCTCAACAGATACTGGGGACAGTTGTTTTTAAAACTGAGACAAGTTAAATTTTGTCTTTTCCTCATTAAAAGGAATCACAGCTGGGTCTTGCACATGCCCAGCACACACCCTTCTACTGAATCTTACATTCCTAACACATTCTTTTCTGTACAAAATTATATCACAGCCTTTCCCGGTTTGCATAATGTTCAGAGAGCTATCTCTGCTGTGGGACCTTTAGATAGTGTGAATCTTGCAGCAAATAGGGGAAGAGAAATATTCTATGTAGAAGAAATCTCAGTAGTCACTGGGGAAGGATTCTCATGCCTCTGGTTTTGGAGACAGACTTTTTAAAATCATCTTCCCAGGGGTTTTAACAGCTTATGGAAACTCACCTTGGGAAACTACATTTTGCTTAAATGTTCTTTCAGAATCATACATATATTGTGTTACACATATACATACACCACACACACATTAAGTATATAAATAAATGGGAATAAAAAATTAAAATGTAAAAGATCAGTGTATATATCACTTTTAAGGCTTAAAAATCTTATTCATATATGGAAAGCAGTTCCTTTCTAGGTAGATAGCGTTTATATTTACAGAAGTGCAAGTGAGTAAATCATTACTGTGCTTTGGAGAAGTCATTCTGTCTCCATATCTGAAGATTCAATCAACTGCAAATAAAAATAGTTTTAAAAATTCTTATAAGCTGGGAGTGGTGGTGAAACTTATAATCATAGCACTCAGGAGAGTGAGACAAGAGGATTTAGGCAAGTTCAATATCAACCTGGACTGCATGGTACTAGGTCAGCCAGCACTGCAGTCGCATCTGCCCTAAACATAACAAGACTGGTGGTCAGCTCTTAGATGGACCTCAAGCATCTTTAAGTCAGTGCTGATTTATCTAGAGCTGGGCTTTCTTTAGACTGGCCTAATTTCTATATGGCTATAGTAGTACTGATTTGCATGATTGGTCCTGGGCTCAAAGTCTGTTCTGACGGTCCCAACAGATTGCACAGAAGAGCCAAGTGACAGAAATGAAGACCAGGCAGTGTTTCAGATAGTTGATGACCAGAAATCATACACTCCCTTCTCACCACTCCAGTCATACATGTACACACACACACACACACACACACACACACACACGCACACATGCACGCACACACACATGCACGAGCACACACACATGCACGAGCACACACACATGCATGCATACACATACAAACATGCATGCACACACATACAGACATACATACACACATACATGCACACACATATACAGACATATATACACACACATACACACATGCACATACACATACACACATGCACACACACATACACACATGCACGCACACATGCACGCACACACACATACACACATGCATGCACACATATACACACATATATGCATACGTGCACACACATACACACACGCACACACATATACACACATACAAACACACACACACAGCGACCTGCTCCCAGTTGGTCAGTGGCTATGTACTGTCTGTTACTACTTTAAGCATCAATACCTGGGAGACCCCATATATTTTCTGAGAATGCTTTGGACATACTGGTTATTTTTAACTCTAGAAAGCTTATTTAAGGAATTATGTTCATGATGTAGCCCAGCACAGGGTGACTGATCTCTCTTCTCTACAGCTGACCGAGTTGAATACCTTTTTCCTGAAGCACATCTTTGTGTTCCAAGCCAGCCATCCGTTAAGCTGGTGTAGAATTCTCTTCATCGGCTGCATTACGGCTCCTACAGTGAGGTAATTTGTCGGGTCCCAACTGTCACTTGTTGAGATATATACTTGATTTGTGTAGGGGCTGTCACATGAACTGACAAATTATCTATGAAAATGTTATTCTAAATAATTGTCCAGAATATTAAGAAGATTCCTTGATCTCAGACCTCAGTACAATGAGAGTTTTTAAAAGGAAGTTAGTGGCACTCTTCTAGAACTGCCCTTGTTTTTAGCACCTATGCCGTCTGTCACCCGCTGGTCTTCTTACATCCTATTAAAAAGTAGTAAAGGTAACACTAGGTTTCTTGTAATGATATATTGGTACGTAGAATAGTTTGTATAGAGTTGAAGTCACATGTAACATTTTTTAAATGAGACTTTGTTGAGGTTCAGTTAAGCTGATTCCCTTTTTAAATGCCCTGAAAGTCTTCCAGGACAACTATGGTGAGTGTAAATGCCCATTCCAATATTCTTCTGCACTCTAGTAGGGCCAGAAGAGGGATATCGTTTACTGTTCTTCATGGACACCCATGAGGGCCAATTTAAAGCAAAACCTTTTCTTTTGTCTTAGTTTCCTATTAGAAATGGCATTTACACTATATAGCTCATAAAGAATGCAGCAGCCACATTAGAAATCTACTGAAGAAACAGATACATAGAAACTAAGCAGTTAGATTTAGCTTATCCATACTCTCACCCGTTTTTCACATTTTAAAATTTATTAGTGTGGGGGCCCAGGGACATGAATGCCATGTGGAGGTCAGAGGACAAGTTGTAGAAGTCTTCTCTCCTTTCATCTTGTGGGTACCAGAAATGGAACTCGATTGTCTGTACCTGCTGAGCCATCTTTCCAGCCCCATCATCACTTTTAATATGCATTTGGACCACACAAATGGAGTCACCTTGCTCAAAGAGACGATCCTAGCCATTGCCTCTTGTCATCATTCATTATTATCCCCAACACTAGCAAACAAAATTAGAAAAACTGCTCTCTAGAGGGTAACATGTCAGTATAGTAAAGGCAAATAAGGTAATTAAAAATAGTGAAATAAGAATTTTTTCACTGGGACTTTGAGGTAATGAAGTCATAATTCATGGATGAGTATTATATAGTGTCTGAGTCCCACAGAGTTCAATGTAAAATTTGTGTACATATATTATTTCTTTGTCAGAGTCTTTTAAGTCTTTAAGGGAACCTGTAGACTCCCCCAAATGGTGAGCTCCTGGTTCAGTTACCTTCTACAGGCATGGACAGAGCTCCAGAGTAGTTGTGAGGTTCCAAACCATACTGTCTTATTTGACACCCACTCACCAAACATAGCCAATCCATATTGAATGTGTGGTGCATAGGAACATGCATTTTACATGAGTTAATTCAAAGGGAATACAAAATACCTCATTTTTGTATTTTGGTATAGTTTATATATTGGTCACTTTACTAAAGTGATTGTGTCCTTTTCCTTCATGTGACAGCTAAAATTATCAGAGAAGTATCTCTGGCACATATGTAGTTAAATCAGTGGGTGCTGCTCTGAGCACTTGAACATTCTGTGTTGATCTTGTCAGCAGCATTTATAGTCCTGTCATGAAACTAAAGTGAACTGCAGCTGGGGCCCCTCCAATTTCAGCAAGGCAAAGATGTCAGTGTTTTCACCTCACCAGTCAGTACCTGTAACCCTGAAGATGCTATAACAGACTGTTGAAGAAGCCTGGAGCTGACCTTCTGGAGTGGTCTACACTCCACAAAGAGGCTGGATGAGGCCAGGCTGCCTTGCTTAGGGCTGTGGGAATAGTGCTGGACCAATGCTGTCTTTGCCAACAGTGTGACTCTATAAGTCGATCTCCCTTCACTCCCACCCAACCCAAATTCAGGTTCTCTTATAGCAATGTTTGAATACTGTTCCTTTGAGTAGATCTAGACCAGGCTGCTGGAATATAGCAAGTAAGGCAGGGCAGATTCACCTCTGTCAAAATGATGCCAGGGTGTAGAATTTTGGCTTGTAGAGATGCTCATGAATTCCAATTCTGTTCTTTCAGACAGTACTATGCTTACCTCACCGACACACAGTGCAAGCGTGTAGGGACACAGTGCTGGGTGTTTGGGTGAGTATCTCTGATTTGAGGGATTTCAAAACCATTTGAACCCCTAAGTTTCTTTTAATATTTCTTGTTAAGAGTGTTCCAGTGTAATTCCCCATGAAGGGAGTTGATCAAGATTAGAAACTATTTCCCCAAGAACTCAGAGCCCTTGCTTTACAAAATAAATTAGATCTAGCATGGGATCATGTGAATTTCTCTGAATGTGTTTGAATTGGACATTATCCTGTCCTAGGCTGAGCCATACTTCATGTTATTTTGACCTTAGAAGGCCCCTGTAAAACAACTTACTGCATACCAAAGTATAATTTTATTGCCTCAAGATTTAACACAGCCACATGGTTACAAATTGTGGGTACAAATGCTGTTACTTGATATGCCGTTTCCTGTTTTATACTTCCTATTTCCCCTCCAAATCCTCTTATGCGTAAACCTCTTTTCTGTGTGTTAGGTAAGTCATTCTTCTTAAACACCAAAAATCTACCATCTTATCATCCAGAGTTCAAGAGGTGTCTGGGCAAATCTGTATAGGAATATGAGTCCCTAAGGTAGCCTAGGCTCAGACCTAATCTATGTTATAATATGAATGTGACGGTATAGAGTAAATGACTTCAGGCAGAGTTAGAAATCATTGCACACATGGTTAAAACTTCTAAGCAAATATAAAAGAAACTATTATACAAAGATGATCCAGAGATGATTGTTGTGATCTTCCCTTCCCTCCTGAATTCTTCTGTAGGTGTATAAACATGCCACTGTCATGAACATTCTAAGAGGTTCTCTATGGTTTTAAAGAATAAAAATGTAGATACCCAAGTTAGAATTCAGTAAGTTCTTCTCTGCTCCCAAAAGACAAAGGACCATTGTCACTAGTTCTCCTGAATCTGTAGGTGACCCTACTTTCCTGCCAGCCCCCCCCCCCGGGGGGGGGTGATTGAAGCTACAAAAATGATCAAGTGGATTAACTTTGTTTTGGTACTGGATGGGAAGGAAAACTCACAGTTCTAGGATTCTGGTGGACACCGACAGAGAAGGTCCTCTGAAGTCAGGTGTTTAATTCTGGAAAGTAGAAGTGTTAACTCTTTCTTCTTGTGCCCTTCCCATTGAAGGACTCTTTCCAGCTGTGAGCTCTTTGCTCTCAGTAGGGATACCCACTGTGTGCAGTTTAAAACTCTTCTGCAAAGCTCTTCTCCATAGACATTTCAATTACTAGTGGAAGGAGACATGGGTTAGACAGGTGGGTGGTGATGTGACAGTTTCCTTCTAATTGCATATCAAGCAATACAGTCCAGGTGAATAAAAGAAACAGCAAAGTCAACAAGGCTAAGTGTAGCAGTGAGGTTTCTTGGTCCCGGGCGGCCAGAGGCCCAGACCCACAAACCTGCATACCAGACCCATTAGCTGCCCACTGCTGCTCAGGCCCCCCAAATTGACTCAGATGCTTATATTAACTTTATGCTGTTTGGCCTATGGCTCAGGCACATTGCTAGCTATTTCTTATATCTTAACTCAACCCATTTCTATTAATCTGTCTGCCACATGGCCCATGGCACACCTGTGTTCCTTACATGTTGCTCCTTGGGCGGCTTGCTCAATCTGCCTCTGACTCTGCCCTTCCTTTCCTATCTATGCTCTGATTTCTTCTCCTACGTCTTCTACAGTGCCTGTCATGGCCCAAAACAGCTCCTTTATTTAAAGATTGATATTCACAGCATACAGAAAGGCATTCCCACATCAGCTAAGCATGGTAGAAAGTATGGTGATAGAAAGGTGTTCCTAATTGGACAGTGATTAAAATTAAGTTCCAGGGTCTAAAGCAACAGTTCTCAACCTTTGGGTCACAACCCCTTTGGACAGGTCTAATGACTCCTTTCACAGGGTTTGCAAATGAAATATACTGCATATCAGATGTTTACCATTTAAACAGCAAAATTACAGTCATTAAATAGCAACGAAATAATTTTATGATTGGAAGTTAACCACAAAATGAGGAATTATACTAAAAGATTGCAGTATTAGGAAGATATACTTCATTATTTAAGAGCTCATACTGCTCTTACAGAGGACAGGTGTTCAATTCCTAGTACTTATGTTGGCAGCTCACAACTGCCTGTAGCCTGTAACTCCAACCCCAGGGGATATGATGCTTCTGTTCGCTTCCATCACTAGCACACACACATATATACACACACATTTAAAAATAATAAGTATAAATTTTAAAAATATAAAGTCAAGGGCAAATGTGAGCTGTTTGGGAACTGAGAACTGCTGAAACATAGGCTTGGAACAAATAGGAGCCAAGCTAAAAATGAATCAGTCCTCCTTCATAAATCACACAGGAGGACCCAATGAACACTAAGAAAGCTGCCTTCAATGAGGTACATACCAACATCTGGGATAGGGATAGAGCCTACAAGCACTGAGGTTTTACCACCCACCAGGCCTCCATCCCACTTGCCCTTACATTATTTCCTCTCCCACAAAATCAAAAGCATCTGATTAGTAACTGCTTTGTGCTTTTTTGTCACTAATTTAGGAGTAACTCCAGGCTTTAGCAAGATGTGGAGGGAGAGAAATGTCCACATCCATACATAGTGACATCTTATCTTTTGGAAGGTGGCAAAGGACAAGACAAAGGTTAAACAGGGCCACCCCATCTCATACATTTTTCTCCTGAAAGTGATACTTTGTTTTTTTATAAATATTAACCCTCAAAATACTTCTATGAGTTACCGAGTTAACTAACTATACAGACTTAATGTGCCATCTCCCTCAGTTAAAACAGGTCTAACTAAGTTTTTGTTTTCCAATGGTTTTTTGCCTTTTAACTTTGCAGGCATCAAAGATTTAGAAGGGGGAATTGGCCAGGATCCATCTAGCTGTGTTGTCTGGCTACTTTGTTCAATCTGGGGAAAAAAACACAGAAAGAACATTTAAACTGAGTAAAGAGAAGTATCTCAGAACCTTGCAAGGGGAGATTCCCACCCCAGGGGCAAGAAGTGGTATCTTTGTGACAAGCCTTCGGATTTGATTTATCCCCAACAAGTGCCATTTGAATCATGGTAGGAAAGCTGTACCGATCTTTGAAAAGTTTGCTGTTACTTAGGTATCTGTCCAGTTGGTTGAAGACAGTGGCTGGTGGTTAAATGAGTTCCTGTTATTATTGAAACTAAATGCATCCTATGCTCACCACTTCCCACCACCTCCTGCTGGTCATCATACCTAGACTGCAGTTGGAGCCATGCCCTATTCACTATCCTTACTATAGTTTGCTTCAGCCTCCAGAATGATCTTATTAAAATGTAAACCATTTTATATTAAACCCTCCCTACACTAAAAAGCCAAGCCCTAGAGTAGCCTTCATGACGCACATTACTCTGGCTCCAACTTTTTTCCTTTTACTTCTGGCCCTTGCCCATGCCTTGCCCTTGCCAGGCTTCCATTTGATCACCCACACCAAGAGGACCCCACTAATAGATTTTCTGCCCTCACTCCCCATAATAAGTTTTCCCCCCAACTCAGTATGCCAGAATACGCCAAGTTGAAAAAGTATTAACAACAGGTGTATTGAGCAGAGCAACTCCCTGGCTGGTTCACTGACCCCAGAGAATGAAGCCAGAGAAGTCGCCAGGCCAGGGCAGGAAAGTTTTATTGATTGTAGGCAAGGGATGATGATATATCTGCCACAAGCTAGGTTTGTGCCCAAGTATGGTCAAAAGCTGAGCTTGTGGGCATTTGGGCAGCTGGAGACTTCATGGGAGGAAGTTGTAGTAGTTGCCAAGAATGAGGAACTGGGCTTTCCGGAGCCGTTCCTTTCTGAATAGGCAGGGTTTAGGGATTGAGAGACAGTATTGGGGCTTTCTGAATCATATAAGGACATTAGAGGCTTCAGCTGAATACCCACAGCTGCCTCCTTTAGTCTTTACTCTGTTAATCTCACCAGACAAGAATAGGACCACAACCACAATTTTGAGCAAACTTTGAAGCAAACTTGATTTTGGGGGGGGGAGGGGGTGTGCAACCAAGAGCTGCCTAGAACTGCCTTCAAAATCAGGTTAAAGAGAGCAGCCTGAGTCCCCTTTAAAGGAGTAAAATTATGAGTACTTGCAGAGCAGGTTTACAGAAGAGAAGGCAATGGAGCAGTAAAGAAATACAGAAAAATCTCAACAACCACAATGTGGTCTCCATTTGTAGTGAGAGTGAGGGAGGGTCAAACAAATCTTAGTCATAGGTTAGGGAAGGCTAGGCTCCAGAGACAAACTTAAAAAGCAGCAACTCACCTCTTACATAAATAGAAACTTATTTTTAACAATACAGCATAATGATTCCTGCCTTCAAAATGGAGTCGGATAGCTTCCTCATTTCTACCTTGACTTATGTGTCCCTGTCAAATCCGTAATAGGAGACTGTCTTTAATAATGCCGTTGAGTGGCAATTACTATTCTAGAATTATTTATATGTTGGGTGATAAATTGGTAACATTGGAGGTTACAGATTATAATGAGTAGAAATAATACTAAAGGGCCAATGAAGGAGAACCATCTTAGCCATGGCTAGTCAAAATTTGTTTTAGGCGTTGTCTATTTTTTGTAGATCATTAATTTAGTAGTCAGTAGTATAAGAGAACTCAGAGATATTAAAACAGCATTTTCCAGTAAATTGCTAATATTGTGCCCATGTCGAGAGGCTGCCAACAAAACCAGAGTCAACTTCCCAATGTAAAAACAAAGGTTTCTTTATTTGAACTTGGCCAAGAGTGTCTTCCTGCACTCTAAATCAGTGGGTGAAGGAGGAAACCACAAACTGATTATAAAGGGCTTATATAGAGAAAAAACACAAGCAGGGAGCTGTATATCTTGGTGTTTTAGGATTGGGTAAGGGGACACAGAGTAAATTAATTTTTTGGAATTATTGGTCATGCTATAGGTGCTAAATTGCTAATGATTACAGGATGCTGACAGGATTT
Organism: Phyllotis vaccarum; assembly: GCA_033318265.1. Lineage (NCBI taxonomy): Eukaryota > Metazoa > Chordata > Mammalia > Rodentia > Cricetidae > Phyllotis > Phyllotis vaccarum. The sequence goes on from JARWLC010000001.1 coordinate 190,638, forward strand.
ATGGGATGTCTGCAGAGACATCTGGCTCTTGTTAAATTTTACTATCATGCCTCCTGGTTGACGGTGTCCAGGATGTTTGCTTTGAATTCTGTCACAGCACATTTTTGGGACTTGAGTTGAGCCCCTGATCACCAACATAGCTTTTGATCCTGTCTTGCCCACCGGTTCTGCCCCACTCCAGCCACATTCTTTCCAGCATACCTCCTATTTGACTATGTTTGGGATATTTGCTATGAATTCTGCTGTCACAGCACATTTGGTCACTGTATGGAGGTTTGTCCTCAGAATGGTGTTGGGTCTGCTCTTCTAGTTGACAACTAAGATTGTGTTTAAGTAACAGGTAATGTATAGTAGCTCAACTTTATAAAAAACAGTTCTAATGTCTCCCATTTCCTGATTGTTTTGGCTGATATTCTACTGTAATACTAGTAGTTTTTTAAATTAGGACTGCTATTTTATAAATCTCTCATTGTAGTGTTAATCCTGAAATTTGCCAGAAAAACCAGTTCCACCATTTTGACTGAATTTAAGAAAGCTTTTATTAAAATATTAAATTCTGTCCAAGATAGAATTTTGTCAGGACCGTCATTTAAAAACTTTCCAGGTAAGTGGCCTCCAGACATGTGTTTGCAGAATTTATATGGGCAAAACCCATCCATAGGCCACCATACTTTCCTATGAAGCTTTGTCATTAGTTAACTGGTCCTTGGGCAGATGTTATTTTTTAAGAAGGATAGTTCTCATGATTGAAGGCAGTGACCTGGTCTTTGGGAAGATGGGGCTTACAGGTTAATTTTGGGTCTAATAATAGTTCAACAAAGAGACCTGGGAGAGTTAACAGAAAGGCCACAGTAGCAGCAACTGTTAAGGGATCTAAAAATGTAAGGAATCATCTCAATTCTCAGAAAGGGCTTTTGTAATTCTATTAGCAGATTGTAAAGATTTGCTGAGTAAAATAGGTGTAACACATCTTATCCCACATAAAACCCCCAGGGAGTAAAGAGTAAGGTACTATTTTCACAGGGAAGAAAAAGTCTATCCTAAGGGCAATCATTTATCAAAGGAGAGAGTGTGATAGAAAGTAGAATTATGATAAGAAACAATGGTGAAATCAAAGCACAGACAGTGAGGGAAAAAGACATTTTAAACAGGAACAATAGGAACAGCGGCCACAGCTTTTAAAACATTAGTGGGAGCATGTTTCATTGTTCCCATTATCCTTGTATAATTTTCATGAGAAACCTTTTTTCCATACAATATTTTCTAAGAGCCGAGGGATAGAGAGCTCTCCTGACACAGAAGGAGTTTTCTGCTTGGCTGTGTAGTTCTAGATAGACTGAAGTGATTAATGAATTCCCCCCACCCCCTCTTATTCTAGTATATCTGTAATTTCTATTATCAGAAAAATAAAACTGTTAGCCATAGGGCAATCATAATATAGATTCTAACAGTAAGAACACAGTGTTTGTGACAGGTGACACATGTTTTTTCCAAGCCAGGAGGTCTGTCCTCTGCCCAAACTATAGGAATTTCTTGGATCAACAATTTCTTCCATTCCTCTTCCAGGGAGTGGGTTGGATTTTAGAGGAACAGCTTTTCCTCACTTATCGGGCAGGTTATACTTAGAGCCTTAGCAGGGCCTCCTCCAATTGCAGCCTATGAGTGTCTCCTGAGAATGATATTGTTGCTTGGAGCTTGTTTAAGAGGTTCTGTCCCATTAAAGGGTAGGGACATTAAGAAATAACAAAACAGAATGAATCATAGTTCCTTGTCCTAGGTTAGCAGTCCAGTCAATGGTCCATTTATATTCTTCAGTATTCCCCTGTTGCCCCTTTACTTCTATTGTTTGGTTGGTTATGGGTCCCAGGGGTTCCTGTAATACCAAATAAGTAGGCTCTGTGTCTACCAGAAATTTTACAGGTTGGCCCTATGATGAAGGTCACCATAGGCTCCTGGGGACCTAGTTGGAAGGAGTCTTGACCTCACTAATCCTCCATAGCTAGGGATTGACTTTGGTTGGGGAGCTACTTGTTTCTAGCATGTACATTCTTTTTTCAATGGCCCATTTCTGTAATAAATCCATCTGCTTTTGTATCTTTCTATGTATGCCAGGGGCCAGCTGAGCAGCGAAGGCCAGGGTAATTGCCTTGAGATTTGCTAGTTCCTCTGGGTCTATAGGACCACATAACCGATAGGTGTCCAGGACATCCAGGAAAGCTGAAGACAATTCATCTAGGTCCTGTGTCACATCTGCTGCCTTAGACATGTTAGTGGGCTTTTGAGCTGCCATTTTATCCCTTCTAATGGAATCTGAGGTGACCCTTTAGCCCTGGAGTTTAGGAGTGAAGGTCCAACTTTAAGATTTGGGTGGGTGGTCTGAGATCCCCAAGGCCTCTAGAAAAAAATCTTAATACCATTGGGCAAGAATAAGACCACTACCACAATCTTGAGCTAAATTTGAAGCAAGTTTGTTGGTGCACACACAGAAACTGGCTAGTGGCTGCCTCCTAAGTCCATTTAAAGAGTCCAGGCCTTAGTCCATTTCTTGGGCCCCTTTTAAGGAATAAACTCATAAGTAGTTGGAAGACAGATTTACAGAATAGAGACAGTGGAGCAAAAATCTGAAAACCACATATGGTCTCCAAGTGGAGAGAGGGTTAGGGAGGGTCAAGGTGTCCTTGTTAAGGTTCTCAAAAAACAAGTCAAGGTCATGGGCTGGGATGGGGCAGGTCAAGCTCCAGAAACAGACTTAAAAGCAGCAACTAAACCTTTACAGTAAATGGAAACTTATTTTTAACAGTACAGCATAATGGGACCTGCCTTAAAACAGAGTCAGTCAAGTTCCTCAACTTTGCTGTCACTTCCTTACTGAGATGTATCCATGTACATACACAGATGATGGCTTAACTGAAGCTTCTTATGTCCTAGAGATGCTGGTCTTTATGAAACCCATCGAGTAGAACCAGATGAGCATTTAAGAGAAAAATAGAAGACTAGAGAGATGGCTCAGTGGTTCTTGGCTGCTTTTTCAGTGTGATTCTTCCCATGCACACAGTAACTCATGGCCAGCTGTAACTGCAATGCCCTTTTCTGGTCTCCACAGGCAAAATACCTACACATATAAATAAAAACAAAGGAAAAATAAAATAAAGTAAAAATGAAGCAGAATGGAAACCACCAAAGTAGGTGTCAAAGGACAAATTATAATTTAAACATCTTTTTTCTCTTTTTTTAATTTAAATTTACTTTTTCTTTTACATACCAACCAGTGTACCTCCTCCCTCCCCCACTCCTCCCATTCACTCCTCAAAGGCAGTAAGGTTGAGTAGTCAACTCAGGTTCACATACCAAGTTGAAACAGGTCCAAGCCCCTCTCTGCATCACAGCTGAGTAAGGCATCCTATCATAGGGAGTGGGCTCTAAAAAGCCACTCGTGTACCTGGGTAAGTCCTGATCCCAATGCCAGGAGCCCCACAAACATTAGTCTACACACTGTCATCATTCAGAGGGCCTAGTTTGGTCCCATTCGGGCTTTCCAGTTGTCAGTCCTGAGCTCCTGAGCTCCCACTAGGTTGGGCCAGCTGACTCTGGCTTTCTCCATCATGCTCTTAACCCCCTTTGCTCCTCTGATCCCTCCTCCTTCTCTTCAACTGAACTCTAGGATTTGGCCAAGTACTTGTCTGTGGGTGTCTGTATCTGTTTTCATCAGTCATTGGATGTAGGTTCTGTGATAACAATTAGGATAGTCACCAATCTGTCTACAGGGAAAGGCTAGTTCAGGCACCCTCACCACCATTGCTAGGAGTCTTAGCTGGGAACATCTTTGTGGGATCCTGGGGATTTCCCTAGCACCAGGTTTCTCTGTAACCCCATAATGGCTCCCTCTGTCCTTCCCTTCCCTAACTTAGCCATTTGGAACCCTCATCCCCTATCCTCCCCCTTCTACTCCCACCTCCCAGTTTGCCCAAGAGCTCTTAACCATTTCCCCTTTCTGAGAGATCCACGCATATCCCTTAGGGTCCTCCTCTCCACCTAGCTTCTCTAGGGTTGTGGATTGTAGCTGTTAGTCTTTTGCTTTGCATCTAATATCCACTTATGAGTGAGTACATACCATGTTTTCTTGGTCTGGGTTATATCACTCAGGATAATTTGTTCTAGTTCTATTTATTTTCCTACAAATTTTTGATGACATCTTTTCCATTGAGTAATACTCCACTTTGAAAATGTACCACATTTTATTTACCCATTCTTTGGTTGAGAGGCATCTAGATTGTTTCCAGGTTCTGGCTATTACGAATAATGCTGCTATGAACATAGTTGAGCAAGTATCCTTGTGTGGTTGAACATCTTTTGGGTATATGCCCAACAGTGGTATTGCTGGGTTATGAAGTAGATTGATTACCAATTTTCTGAGAAACTGCCGTACTGATTTCTAGAATGGCTGTAGAAGTTTACATTCCCACCAGCAGTGCAGAAATATACCCTTTTTTCCACATCCCCAACAAAGGTCAGTGTTCTTGATCTTAGCCATTCAGGTGTAAGGTGGTATCTCAAGAGTATCCTTTTGATTTGCATTACCCTGATGGCTAAGGAGTTGAGCACTTCCTTAAATGTCTTTTAGCCATTTGAGATTCCTCTGTTGAGAAATCTCTGTTTAGATATGTACCCCATTTTTTAATTGGATTATTTGTTTTTTGATGTCTAGTTTCTTGAATTCTTCCTATATTTTGGAGCTTAGCCCTCAGTCAGATGTGGGCTTGTTAAAGACCTTTTCCCATTCTGTAGGCTGCCAATCTGTCTTACTGACCATGTCCTTTGCCTTACAGAAGCTTCTTAGTTTCAGGAGGCCCCATTTATTAATCGTTGCTTTCAGTGTCTGTGCTACTGGTCTTATATTTAGGAAGTGGTCTCCAGTGCCAATGCATTCAAAGCTACTTCCCCTTTCTTTTCTATCAAGTTCACTATAACTGGATTCATGTTGAGGTCTTTGATCCATTTGGACTTGAGTTTTGTGCACAGTGATGAATATGAATCTAATTACGTTCTACATGTCAACATCTGGTTATGCCAGAATCATTTGTTAGAGATGGTTTTTTTTTTTTTTTTTTTTTTTTTCCTATTGTACTGTTTTGGCTTCTTTGTCAAAAAGCAGGTGTTCATAGGTGTGTGGATTGATGTCAGGGCCTTCATTTTGATTCCATTGGCCCACATGTTGTTTTTTATGCCAGTACCAAGCTTTATGGTGAAGTTCAAAGTCGGAATGATGCCTCCAGAAGTTCCTTTATTGTATAGGATTGTTTGACTATCCTGTGTTTTTTTGTTTTTCCATATGAAATTGAGTATTGTTCTTTTGAGGTCTGTGAAGAGTTTTGAGGGGATTACATCAAATCTGTAGACTGCTTTTGGTTAAGATTGCCATTTTTGGTCTGTTGATCCTACCTATCCAAGAGCATGGGAGATCTTTCCATTTTCTTTAATTTCATTCTTTGGTGACTTAATGTTCTTATCATACAGGTTTTTTGCTAATTTTGTTAGAGTTACCCCAAGATATTTTATTTGTGACTATTGTAAAGGGTGTTGTTTCTCTGATTTGTTTCTCTGCCTGTTTATCATCTGTATATAGGAGGGCTTTTGATTTGAGTTAATCTTGTATCCTGCCACATTACTGAAGGTATTTATCAGCTGTAGGAGTTTCCTGGTAGAATTTTTGAGGTCATTTATGTATACTATCATATCATCTGCAAATAGCAAAAATTTGATGTCTTCTTTTCCAATTTGTATGCCCTTGATTTCCTTATGTTGTCTTATTGCTCTGGCTAGAACTTCGAATACTGTATTGAGTAGATTCCTGATTTTAGTGGATTCACTTGGAGTTTCTCTCTGTTTAGTTTGATGTTGGCTATTGGCTTACTGTATGTCGCCTTTATTATGTTTAGGTATGTTTCTTGTATCCCTGATCTCTATAAGACCTTTATCATGTAAGGGTGTTGGATTTTGTTGAAGGCTTTTTCAGCATCTAGCGAGATAATCATGTGCTTTTTTTTTTTTTTCTTCTTTCAGTTTGTTTATGTGGTGGACGACATTGACCACTTATGTATGTTAAATCATCCCTGAATCTCTGGGGTGAAGTTTTAACCGGAGGTTTTTGACCCAGACTAGCCCCACGGTCCAGATCCTATCTGCAGCAGTTTTTCCCCCCAAATGACTCAGACACTTATATTAACTTCATGCTGTTTGGCCTATGGCTCAACTAGCTAGCTCCTTCATCTTACTTAATTCAACCCATTTCCATTAATCTGTCCTGCCACGTGGCCCGCAGCTCACCTGTGTTCCATACCTGTTGCTTTTTCAGCAGCTGGATTGCATCTCTTTCTCACTTCGCTCTCTGTCTCCTACCTATGCTCTGATTTCCTCGCCTACTTTTTCTATGGTGCCAGCCATGGCCAAAACAGTCCTTTATTCACAGCATATAGACATTCTCACATCTCTTTTCCTTTTCTGTCTAATCAAAAAGGAAGGTTTCAATTTCAACATAGCAAAATTATATGTAACAAAACAGCTCTCAAGCAAGAATTATAGTTACAATATCTAGTCTTTTTGTATTTAGCAAAATTAAAATATTCTATCATCTGCCTTATCCTTGTGAGTCTAAAGTTTCATATCTAATATACTTTTTATAGTAACTAAAGAATACTACTTATTACTATCTAATCTTCAATTACATCAAAGACCACAGAGGATATAATATTATCTGAGGAAACAAGAAGTGCAAACAACTTCTAAAATCTAGAAATGACAGAGATGACACTTGTCTGCCTGGACAGTCACCCAGAGTTCCTTTGTAACATTGGGGCATCCAGCTTCAGCCTACAGGACTAGAGTCTCTGGCATACCCTACAGTGAAGCAGGAAACCTGAAGGACTGCTCTGCCCATTCTGGCACAGTTCATCAGTCACTTCTCCTTGTGTCCTGAAGAATGTCTGGCAGTTTTCTCTGCAAAGCAGGAATCTGAATGACCATCTTAGCTTGTTCTGCCAAAGTTCAAAGGTCACCTTCGTATGGAACCTGCATGTCCAGTTTATACACCATACTGTCAAGCAGTCAATACAAGAACAGGTTCTTGTTCAGTGGCTCACTTTTGCCACAAAGAAAGTAAACTTCATATGAGGTTTCTTCGATGCCCATTTTTCTCTTGAAGTAGATTGGTGCTGCCAGGAGCAGACCTGTCTCACTGTCCAGAAAAGTCTTAAGTTCTTAAAATATTTTAAATGCCATATTCTGTAGGTCTTAGAAGTGTTGTAAGATTACCTATACAATTGAAATATATCTTTGTGTACCTAAAAAATCCCAACTAACATAAATTTGGTTATCATAGGTGACTATTAATCTACATTTCTTAATTATATATTACAATTTTAAATGAGTTACATAAACATCATAAACATCTTAAACAAGAGTAGAAAAATAACAAAAAATTGACCTTAAATTTGTATTAATAAACCAAAATCCATCCAATGTAAAATATTTGGAGACTAACTGATATGGGAATGCCTTTCTGTATGCTGTGAATATCAATCTTTAAATAAAGGAGCTGTTTTGGCATTTGATAGGCACCATAGAAAAAGTAGGCAGAGGAATCAGAATAGGTAGGAAAGGAAGGGTGGAGTCAGGGACAGGTGACCCAGCTGCCAAAGAAGAAGCATGTAAGGAACACAGATGAGCCACAGGCCACGTGGCAGACAGATTAATGGAAATGGGTTGAGTTAAGATGTAAGAGCTAGCTAGCAATGTGCCTGAGCCATAGGCCAAAGAGCATGAAGTTAATATAAGCGTCTGAGTCATTTCTGGGGGCTTGAGCAACAGTGGCGGGTGGCTGGGCCTCTGGCCACCCAGGACCAAGAAACCTCATTACAACAACTAACAGCTAAATTTGGATTAAAGTAAATTAAATAATTATTTTTTAAAAATCATTCATATATCATATCCCTTTTTTCTTCTTAGAAAGAAATTGACTGTGACCATTAACCATTTATAATGAAAGGAAACATTTATAAGCAATATTTTGGGAATTTAGATGTAGCATTTTATTACTACTTCCTGCTGATTAAGGGGCGCTGGCAATCTTTTGAGGGTCCCAAGGCTGGATCATCTTAGTCTGAAGTCTTGAAGCTGATGTGACCATAACAGAGAATTTTCAGGTGGTCTTGGCTGATGAAACCATATTTGCCTGGAAACAATCCACGGGTTCTCATCTTCTGTGGAAACAAAAGCAGAAGCTTCCTTCCAAAGCTTTAGACGTTAGCTCAGATAAAAAAAATTAAAATAAAACACAATAATAACCATAATCCAGACTCTGTGTTTATTTTCCATCTTTATGTAGCTTATATATTTTTATACTCTATTTCTCTCTTTTAGGGATTCCCTCTACCCTTTTTCTTTTCTCTCTGAAGCCTATGTACATTTTATACACATTGTAACCCATTTACAGGTTTTTTTCCCATCTGAATCTGTTTTATTGAGTAACCTTAATCATTTTTCAATCAGAACAGCTTTTAAAATGCTAGCACTCTCTTAAAGAACCGATAAAGCTGAGTCAGGAATTTTCTTAGAAAGGAGCCACATCTTTGTTTGTTGCCAGCAAATAGAGCTGACTCAAGAAAATGCTGCTACCAAGAAGTCATCTTTGACTCTGTTCCCTTTTGTTCAATATAAGCAGAAACCTTAAATCAATCATATGAGTCTTCTGTGAGACTTCAGGAACCTGGCTTTGGTTTAAGCTGCCTGCAGTGGACCCACCATTTTGAAATTCAAGCCCGAACGCCATGGTGTCTGTACCATGGCCCTTTTCAGAGACTCAACTTGGAAGCCACTTTTGGTTTTGTTTCTGTACTCTAGAACCCTTTTTAAGCCTTCTCCAGCCCACCCAGGGATGCCATCTGTAACATGAGGTTTCTAGCCTGGATTAGTCCCACTGTCCAGATCCACCCACAGCCATTTTTTCCCTAAAAAAATGCCTCAGATGTTTATATCAACTTTATACTATTTGGCCTATGGCTCGGGTATATTGCTAGCTAGCTATTTCACTCTATTTCAACCAATTTCCATTATTCTTTCCTGCCACATGACCTGTGGCTTACCTATCTCATTACGTGTTGCTTTTTCAGAGGCTGGATTATGTTTCTTTCTCATTCTGTCCTCCTTTTCCTACCTATGCCCAGATTTCGCCACCTACTTTTTGTATGGCACCAACCATGGCCAAAACAGCCCTTTATTCACAGTGTATAGAAAGACTTTCCCACATCATGAAGTCTATTTGATCGTGGTGGATGATTTTTTTTTTTTTTAAATGAGTTCTTGGATTTGGTTCACCAGTATTTTTATTGACTATTTTTGCATCAATATTCTTGAGGAAGATTGGTCTGTAATTCTAGTTTTTATTTAGTTGCATCTTTGTGTGGTTTGGATATCAGGGTGGCTGTGGCCTCATCGAAAGGTTGGTAATGTTCTTTCTATTTATGCTATGTGGAACAACTTGAGGAGTTGTGGTATTAGCTCTTCTTTGAAATTCTGTTAGAATTCTGTGCTGAACCATTTGGTCCTGCACTTTTTTTTAACTGGGAGACTTTGATAACTGCTTCTATTTCCTTGGGGGTTATAGGTCTCTTAAATGATTTATCTGATCTTGATTTAATTTTGGTGATGGGAACCTACCCAGAAAATTGTCCATTTCTTTTAGATTTTTGAATTTTGTAGAGTACAAGTTTTCAAGGCATGACCTACTAATTGTCTGGATTTCTTCAATGTCTGCTGTTATATCCCCTTTTTCATTTCTGAGTTTGTTAATTTGGATGTTCTCTCTTTGCCTTTTGGTAGTTGGGATAAGAGTTTGTCTATCTTGATTTTTCTCAACCAAATTTTTGTTTCATTGATTCTTTGTATTATTCTCCTTATTTCTATATTATATTATTTCAGCCATCAATTTGATTATTTCCTGGTATCTATTATTTCTGGGTGAGTTTGTTTCTTTTTGTTAGAACTTTCAGATGTGCTGTTAAGTCATAGTGTGATATTCCTCCACTTTCTTTATATAGGCACTTACTGCTCCTAACACTGCTTTCATGGTGTCCCGTAAGTTTGGGCATGTTGTGCCTTCATTTTCATATAATTCTAGGAAGTCTTTAATTTCTTGGTTTTTTCCTTGACCCAGTGATGATTTAGATGGGCATTGTTCAGTTTTGTGAGTTTGTAGGGTTGATGCAATTTGTGTTGTTGTTGAATTTATTGTGTTAATAAGATAGAGGGGGTCTGCCTTTATATGTGTTGCTTGGCTTTTTTTTTTCTTGTCTTTTGCTGCTCCCAATATTATTTTGTATGTTTAGTGTTTTGGCAAGGGCACTTTTTTGGTCCAGTCTAACAATGGTGTTCTGTAAGCTTGTACTTCATAGGCATGCCCTTCTTTAGGTTGGGAAAGTTTTCTTCTGTGATTTTTTTTTGTTTTACAGATTTATGTGTTTATTTTATGTAAATATGTATCTATTATATATAGCATGCCTACAGACTATGCCTTCAGGCCAGAAGAAGATACAAGATATCATTACCATTGGTTGTTAGCCACCATGTGGTTGTTGGGAATTGAACTCAGACTTCTGGAAGAGTAGCCATTGCTCTCTAGCTCCATCTGAGCCATCTCTCCAGCCCCTCTTCAGTGATTTTGTTGACTATATTTTTTGTGCCTTTGAGCTGAAATTCTTTTTCTTCTATCCCTATTATTCTTAGGTTTGGTCTTTTCATGGAATCCCAGATTTTCTGGATGCTTTGTGTTTAAATTTGCTGGATTTAACAATTTCTTAGAATCTATTTCCTCGATCTATCCTCAACACTCGAGATTCTCCCTTTCATCTCTTATATTCTGTTGGTGATGCTGTGTCTGTTTGCCGCCTGTTCACTCAGATTTTCCTTCAGTTTGTGTTTTCTTTGTTGCTTCTATTTCAATTTTCAAGTCTTGGACTGTTTCTTTACCTGTTTTTTCTTGGTTTTTGTTAAGAGTTTTATTGATTTCTTCCAATTTCTTTGTCTTTTCCTCCATTTTATTTTAAAAGGAATTTTTTATTTCCTCCTTAAGGGCCTCTGTTATCTTCATATTCTTATTTTTAAGGTCGGTTTCTTCTGCTTCATCTGTTTTGGTTCAGGTGTTGCTGTTGTTCAATGCATTCTCTCTCTGTCTCTCTGTCTCCGTCTTTCTCCTCTTTGAAGCAGGATTTCTTGGTGTAGCAGCCCTAGCTGGAACTAACTTTGTAGACCATGCTGGCCTGGAACTCACAGACAACCACGTTCCTCTGCCTCCTGAGTGCTGTGATTAAAGGCTTGTGCCACCATCGCTTGGCTTGTTGAATGTATTCTTACACTGCCATTTGCCTATTCCTTCCTCACATCTATAAAGGGTGAGCCTGTACTCAGTGCCTCCAGGGGTCCCACTTCTTCCAATCTGTGCAGGTCGGGCCTGTGGCTCAGTAGGTTACTATAGTTTCTGATTGCTGCAGTTGGGGTGTGTGGCTCCCATGGTCTCTGGTGGTTTGGCGATGGTAGGTGAGCAGGCCAGGGAAGTGCCCCATCCCCCTCAGGTTAAGGGTGGAGAGCTGAGTTGTCCAGCCAGGAGCACAGGGATTCACCTTTCCTTCCCAGTCTCTACAGTTGGGGTATGTGACTTAAGTTAAAAATCTTATTTGCTCTTATTTTCTACATAGGGAACACTTATTTTGTAAAATAGGACAAGTGCAGTGTATAGGTTCAAAACAAACAATGGAAAGATCATCACAGCATTATGCTCATTTAATATAAAGATAAGGAAACAAAATCATAGACAAATAATTTACTGTTGACATTGGTTGATTCAACTTACTCCTTATAGGATTATATAGAAAGAACTTCCTTTCCTATGAAATTGGCCTGTTTGACGCATTTTGCATTTTTATAATCTCTAATTCCAGTTTCTTAAATCAGATAAATACCTTGGTTTCTACTTGGTGACAGGAAACTTGTTTGGCATGAGTGACTCTATTCTGACTTTTAGCCTGCTCCATTAGGAGCTGAGGCAAGAGCCTAGTTATTAGAAAATCCCTTCCTGTAATTTTATTTAATGATAGTTGAAAGTATTTTATGAGATTTCTCCTTAAATCTGTGTGTGTGTGTGTGTGTGTGTGTGTGTGTGTGTGTGTGTGTGTGTGTGTGTGTGTGAGTGAGTGAGGGGGGGGGAGGTTACTTTTCTCATTGCTGTGACCAAATGACTAAGAAAGCATCTTAAAGGAAAAAAGGTTTCCTCTGCCTCATACTTTGAGGGTACAGTCTCTCATGGTAAGGAACACAGGTAGCATAGAATGTCAAGGCAGCAAGAGCTCAAATCTCTGTGGACTAGGGAAGAGGACATGAATTGGATCTAGCTGTAAACCTCAAGACTTGTCTCCCAGAGGTCCACTTCCTCTAGTGAGGCACCATCTCCCAAAGGTTTCTTATTTTCTTAAAACAGCACTACTAGCTAGAGACCAAGTATTAATATATAAACAAGCTTCTTGAGGGGAATATTTTTACATGTAAACATAACAACATGCTTTTTGAAGGGGACTTAAATCTGAGTGAACAGTCAGAATTCTCATACTATACTCAGGACATTTTGATGACACTTGTGTTCTAGACTCCACGTGTTGTCATTGTCCCAGCACAAGAGTGACTGTGACTCCTACAAGCACCACAGGCTCAAACTGTAAAAGGCAGTTTCCATCTAGTGTTAGATCATGGCTTAGACGTCAAGAACGGAATCCTAAGTGTTTTGTAAGACTGTATGAGTTTAAAGTATGCTTAAGCATGGGCTTTTGGAGGTAATTAAGGAGCAGTGGTCTCCAATAATTTCAGGTGGCTACCATTTAACTTGGCTTGGGTAAAGACAGAGAAAATAAGTCTCAAGCTCTAGAAAACAGTATCAAGAATACTTTCTGTTAATTTTTTCTGCTTTTTTGAAATGGACCTATTTGCAAATAGTCTGTTGTTTAGAACCAGCCATGTAGTTGATGATAGCTGTGATTTTTGTCTGCCAGTGGAAAGGGGGCCCTAAGTACTCACCAATAATTGACTTTATGGATTCTGTTCCAAGGCTCTCTAAAGTGGGGTTATTCAACATCTGCATTCTTTTGACGTCTTTCTAGCTCAACTTATAACCCTCACTTCATCCATTCTTGTCTCCAGCTTCTGAACCTTAATAAAGGCCTAATACTTTTCTTTAATGTTTGAATTAAACAGGAATCATGAATTATTTGCATGTATGTTAATGTTTTTTCTTGTTCTTAGCAAAATTGTTTAAAAGAGGACAAAGGCTTGTATTGTAAGTATGTCAAAGGATATTTAATTGTGAAACTCTTGAAAGATTAGGAGGTATATGGTTGATGCCTTCATTGAGGCCTCTAATGGTACTTGAATATGCCAAAAGCTATGTGAAGACAGCAGTTGAAGGGTGGAGGAGGCAGTCTTAAGGCCACAGCAACCAGATCTCTATCAGCTGGACTCTGACCAGAAAACTAAAGCACCTCTCAAAGGTAGTGGATTCTCTGTGCTTCAGAAAGTTGACATGAGGGCCAAGTTGGCATGAGGGTCCATTCTCAGGTGATGCTGGGTTAAAAACCCAGTGAGTCAGCATTTTAGAGAAAAGAAGAGAAAAATATTTCCAGAAACAAAATGTGTTGGGGAGAAACTGTCATTTTGTAGAGGACCTGCTACTAGTATCTGGAGCAGAAATCTTGTGATTTATCTTTTGCATGTTTCTGATAATGGACCTGCCCTAACAAGGTGAACTAACATTGAACTTTTTGCTCATTATCTGCTTAGGGTCATTGGTTTCCTGGAAGCTATTGTTTGTATAAAATTTGGACAAGATCTCTTCTCTAAAACCCAGATACTCTACGTTGTATTTTGGCTTCTTTGTGTGGTAAGTTATTACTCTCACACCCCAGAATGTTAGCTGAACTCCCTAGCTGTCTCTAAGAAAACTGAAATACAAAAATAAGATTCTCTTGTGCATGAAGTTTTCTTAGAAGTTTATAGACATTTTCTTAATAACTTAAGATTGGACACTAGTCTAAAAGTTTAATACTAAAATACAGCCATACAGCAGCTGAAATAGGTCACCTTGGCCATTTCCAAATAGATGCCTTCAGCAGGCATACCATTTATGTGATTGCTTTGCTTCTGGGAATGTCTATGTGAGGTGAACTTGTGAGGACTTTGAGGAAGCAACAAAGACAGTTTCCATGCCCTCTCCTTTATCCCGTCTCTGAGGTCTTTATAATGTAGCATGCATGTCACCATACATGGATTTATGAACAGCATGGCATCACAGAGGGGATTTGGAAGCAATCAGTAGGCCCCACTTCTACTCCAGAGAGGGACCAACTCTGAAGACAGGAGCCCAGTGGAGCATCAGCCAAGAGCTCCCTCTTTTGTTTTCTGTCCTTTGCTCTCACCTCTGAAACTGAAATGTTGGAATGTTGGCTAGGTTAATTGTATTTCCATCTTGTGAGTTAATCAGTGCAGTGTTCTCATCATGTCCAGAAGACACTTTTTTATCCAGGCTTCCCAGACCTTCAACTTTACAGTTTTACAATTCCTTTGAATTGTTGCCCACCTATCCCTTGTCATGCCTGTCAAGCCTCTTTTGCTCTGTAGCATTTCCTTATGTCTTTAGCTCACCCTCCCTGCAGTTTGAGGGAGAAAGCAGCTCTTCTATAGATTTTCTTACTGTCTTACCAACTTCATCCTGTCTTTCAATTAAATGCACCAGTGATTTTCAGTAAAGTGTTTTTGTTTTGTTTGTTACTTTTGCAGTGTCTGTTTTTAGAGTTGTAGGTTGAGAATTCCAGCTACAGCAGCACCTTGCACCTTTTTCTGCCCTTCCTGATCTTGAACAGTTCAGTTTAGTTAAAGTACAGAATTAATTGTATTTTTCTATCCTAGTAAGATTAGAAGAAAGAGTGAGTTGGTGGGGACATTTGGTGTATGTGATGTTTTGCTTCTGATCTTCTTGGATTGTTCTCTGACGTGATCACTTTTGGTTTGAATTGGAATATGACCTGCTACAGGAGAGCCATGGGACTACAGCAAAGATGTGGTAGAGGATACTTCTTACCACAGTGCATCATGGGCCAGCTAGTCAGCATGAAATATCTGGCTATTCTAGTCCTAACTCATGTAATAGAATTGATTTTGTTTATAACTGCCTCCGCAACATTGTGCTTTGTGAGTATAAAGAAGCTCAATCATCCATTTGTCTTTACTGTCATGAGCACAGAACCTGGTATACAGGAATCTCAGCTAGTGTAAAGAATGAGTTGGAGTGGAAAGTCTGGAGATATCCAGGCCAAGGGATCAGGTTATTTAGACATGGGACTGTGAGAGCAGAGGAAATAAGAGGATAGGAGCTGCCTCAGCTATACATCCTTATAGTTGAGTCTCCTAGTGTGACCTGATTTCTGTCATAGAGAAACACTGTGTAGTATGGGGACTTGAGGAAGAACGTTAAATTAGAGTATGTAGCTGAGGTCCTACTTGACAAGTGACAAGTAGAAGCAAAGAAGAGGCATTGGAGGACAAGGCAGCTGCTAGCTAGGTTTGTTAGTTGTTCTGGAGATAATTGCATATGACACTTGCCCTGAATTACCCAGAAGGGACTTGAAGGCAACTCTGGAGTTTCTAGATTATGGTAGTAATAGGTCAGAGCATATAAGAGCAGCCTATAACGGGAGTAGGTAAACAGTTCTGAGTAAGGTTAAATCTACAGATGAAGGTATCCTATTTCATTATCTACTGCACTGAAATTTTCATCTGCTTGGTAACATTGAATAAGGCTTGCTCAGGGGTGACCTGACCCAAGCTGTCCCTATGTAGGACTAGGAGATGCCGTGAGATTTTAGGAAGAATTAGAAGACACTTGACATGCTGGCCAAAAATGGGATTCCATGGAGCAGCTGGATTTAAGAGGCCAAGTAGAGCTTACATGAGAGCCATAAGATGGCAGTGAGACTCTGAAGACAGGCAGAGTCCCTGATTGACATGATCAGGCATGACAAACGTGGAGAGGACTCAGCTTGAAAGGAGGCCACTGAACTGGTCAGCTTCCATTCCTCTAGCAAATAGTTCAAAGAGAAAGGTTTACTTTGGATTACAGTGTTGGGGGTGTCAATCTTCAATGTGTTAATCTATGTTGTTAGCATAGTAAGAAGTACATGTGCTTACCTAGTAGCCAGAAGTGAAACAAAAGGCTTTGGCCTGTCCCTGTATGTCAGCAACACTGAAGGCAGTAAGATCCAAAAAGAGCAGAGTCTCAGTGTGCCAGTTAGCTGCCACCTTCTTTACCAAGGAGATTGCAATTGAAAAAGAAGCATGGTTACAAGAGAACATGAAACCCAATCCATATGCAAACTAGCCATTCTCTACATGATGGGCTAACAAGCACTGAACCAAAGCTAACATGGACCTCAGGACTGCATAGCAAGTCCCTGCTGTTGCTGCCTTGCATGTTTGACAACTGAAAAAAAAAAAAAAAAGGAAACAAGATTGTAACACTTTTTATACCACAGCCTTTATTAAAGATGATCATTATTCAGTTAGAGAGCTAAGGGTTACACCATAGTACTCAAGAAATAAAGGCCCTAATTCTTCCTTTTTCTTGGCAAGGCACCACACACAGAATTTGAGGTTAATGTGAAAGCAAGCATCTCATGTGCTGGCTAATAAAGTGGTTTAATAATCATCATACATTTTAAT
Organism: Phyllotis vaccarum; assembly: GCA_033318265.1. NCBI lineage: Eukaryota > Metazoa > Chordata > Mammalia > Rodentia > Cricetidae > Phyllotis > Phyllotis vaccarum. The sequence goes on from JARWLC010000001.1 coordinate 207,444, forward strand.
GTTCATTGCCATATTGAAAAGCTAAGCTGGTCACTACTGCCACAGACTGCTTGGCTTTTATCCCACAGAGTTTTCTATTCTTCCCTCATCCCTCTTTAAACAAAATCTATGCAATTAGTATTTTAAATATAGACGTTGACATTTTAAGTGGCTACTTGCCTGGATTTCCACAGGTATGATTGCAAACCCATAAATTACAAGCTTTTGTCTTCTGAACCAAGTAGAAAATGGGCCTCTTATACCTAGGTGAAGGGGTAGACTGGGCAGCCACATAGGCCCTTTGTGTAGTGATCATGATGAGCACCTTTCTTTTGCTACCTGTCTGAGTTTTCCTGGTCCTTCTGCAAAGCCAGCTCTTTCTGGTGTTTCCCATTGGAGAAAGCCCCAGCTGCAGCCTGGTGAAACAGGCTTGGAGATGAGAAATGAAGGAGCTTTGCCCTCTGGTGGTCAGAACCTGTAATGACAGGCCAGTGGAGGCATTATCTTCCTCCTCCCAGACTGGTGCCAAAACTCCCCTTCCCAGTGTGAAACTTAGGTCATCCTGTTGTGCCCACAGTGGGGGCTCACAAGTGATACATTTCTGTCTGGTGCTATTTTTTTTCTCCTCCACGAAAAATGACCAATTTAATATTGGTATATGTTAGAAAATTTGGACAAGTGTTAGAATATGCTGGAGGTTAGAAGTCATTTATATTTTGTAACTGTAATGTATCCATTGCATAGGTTTTGTTGTGAGGGAATGTAAACTTCTCTTTAAAACTCCATCATGTAGAAATCTGCTAGTTTGCATATTTATTGGGTTTCATGTTCTCTTCTCACCACACCTATACAACAGCCTCCTTGGTAAAGAAGTGGGTAGCCAGCAGGAGCACTGATTTCTTTTTTGGGGTGGCTTTAGGAGAACTCTGACTTCAGAGATACTTAGCAAATGTTGAGGACATGAAGGCTCCAGGTAATAGGGATAGGTTCACAATTTTGCTGCTCTTACTTGTCTGTGTTTCACCTACCAGACTATGTCTATGCAGCTTGGGCAAAGCTGGTGTCTGCTGCTCCATGATGCCTTGTTTTTCTCAGTAGATGCAGGAGCTCCATGGAGGGTGGTGACTGGAAGATGTTAAGACATAAAACCAATATCTGGAAACCTGTGTTCTGACTCCAGTTTTTTTCCCACGCCTCCTGAATCCCTGGAAGTCATTCACCTCTCTGAGCTTTTTTCCTCTTCTGTTAATGTGGGAAGATTCTAGATTCAAAACTCTCATTCTTAGAAAGAACTATAATTATTCTCCCACAAAGAGAAGTTTCCGCCATGATTTCATACTTGTCCCCATGATTAGGATGAGATGATAGGTAACAACAATGTACCCAAATATCTGTAAGAAATAGTGTGAGCTCTCTGGGTATTAGGGATGGCTTAGTATTCTGGAGAGTAGGCTGTTTTGTCTGGTTACTTTGTTTACATCACTTACTCCTCTGGCCCCTCCTCGTCGTCCTCATGCCCTTTTTCTTCTGTCCTTTGCTACTCAGTCTGGGCAGCCAAAGACTTTTCCTAAACTTAGTTTTTTGACACATTTTGAAATTTTGGATTCTCAATATCCATGAGAGATGGATGTCATTCCCTTATCTTGGGATACACAAATCTACTAGCCATAAAGCCCTATGTTCTCGTTGGCATTGTACTTACAAAGTGTATACATGCTTTTCTATAGTATCTAAATCATAAGTTGATAAAACATAAATAGTGTGTAATTTGTTTTTTAGGGACTGAAGATGAGTATTTAAAAATTTTTATGTTTGGTACCAATACATGTTTTGTTCCCTTAAAATATTTCTTAACCAGTTTGTTGACTCTGAGGATGGGAAGCCTCTGCATGCAGAGGGCCAATTGTCTGTACTTTTGTTCTTACATTGGAGTTTCATGGATGAACAATCAAGGCTGGGGTAAAGATGCCTGATTTCTAGGTAACCACTCTTCGTAAGCGGGTCATTACAAAATATTTTCAGTCTCTTCATTTTTCTATCTGTAAAAGCAACAGCAACAAGGGTCAGTGTGGGACAACTGACACCAAGAAACCAGGGCAGTGAGCGCAGTTCATGAAGATGCTTTCCCAGGCATTGTTATGATGAGGTTCTCTTTCTTGAGCTGAGTCTCTGGACTCTTTAGAGAAGGATGACAAGTAGAGTCATTTGTCCAGTCTCACTATAGCCTTTCATACAGATGTTGAGTGTATGGCCTGCCTAGCCCCACTCCACCAAACCTGTTCCTGCCCGACTCTGACTGTCCTATGTCTGCTGTATCCAACCATTTTGAAGCATTGTCCTGAAGACAGATGGCAGAAAGGCACAGAACTATGTTCTGGATTCTCCAGAAACCCAATTTCTGGGAAGTGAAGTGTGTGTGCACTGTCATTTATAAAAGGGCTTTGTGTCTTTCTGTCTTCCAGGCCTTCACCACGTTCCTGTGTCTGTACGGCATGGTTTGGTATGCAGAGCACTATGGTCACCGGGAAAAGGTAGAGGAGAAAACAGGTGGCCTTCATTTGAATGACCCAGTGGGTAGCCCAAACACACAGAGGGAAAGAAATAGCATAAACCTTAGGGAGCGATCAATCCTGCTATATAGAAACTTTAACATATCAGGATGTGCCCCTGTGCTTGCTTGTAGCTGGCCTAGTCAATATTTTTATTCTCCTTATTTAAAAATAAGTTTAAATCTTACTTAAATAAAAATTAGCTAAAACAAACGAATAGGTAGGAAAACCCTGAACTCATTCTCAAGGTTGTCTTAAATTCTGACTCGTTCTTAGCCATTTCAGACATTTTTAACGTGCCCACTCTCTGCACTGCCTGCTCCTTACAGCTATGGTAGAGAATGATTTGAGTGGGTTTTAAAACTAGAGTAGTCCTGGGGATTATTGTATGTGGTGTGTGTGTGTGCTGGTAATGTATTTGTTTATGTAAGAAGATGGTGGTGGGTGGGACAGAGGCTAACTTCAGATATCATTCCCCTCTGTGCACTTATCCACTTTTTATACACACACACACACACACACACACACACACACACACACACACACACACACACACACACACATATCCCTCTCACTGGTTATAATAAGCATGAGCCACTGTGCCAGACTTTTTGATTTGTGTTCTGGAAATTGAACTTAGGTCTTGGGCTTTCACAGAAAGCACTTTTTTGACTAAACTTTCTCTTCAGCCTTGTCTTTGTTTAAATAAAGATAATGTCACCATTCTTCATTTATAACTTTGAGATTTCATGTCTGTGTATGTATGTGATTTCACAATCAAACCCAGGGCCTTGCCCATGCTATAGCCCAGTCTCATAGCTAATGTTTTCTAGAAGGTTGACTGTGTGGTCTGGCAGAGGATCATAAGCTTTCTAGCTGAGAAATACAGGGTGAGCCTTTTCCACATTCAGCCTGGGTTCACTGTTTTGTTCATCCTGCCATTCTTGTCAGGACTGTTTAAGTTTACCCATTAAACCTTTGTCGTTATAGACCTATTCCGAATGTGAAGATGTCACTTACAGTCCAGAGATCTCCTGGCATCATGGGAAAGGCTCAAAAGGTAACAAATTTTTAAAGCTTTATTGAGTCCTCTGTACCCTTAGACGTACTGTGGAGATTTGGGGTCAGTGTTCATCTTCTGAATATCAGTGAAGACATTGAAGAGTCTCAAACCTACTCTCAAATCTCACTTGTCACTAAGAAACACATAGTTTTCACAGAAGCTTGCTTTGTGAGATGAGACTCCATACTGGGTTTGCTTTTCTCAGGCAGGAGTACAGGGAGTTCTACACAGCCTCAAGCCTCAGAATGGGAGCACTCTCCCGCTTGGCTTTCATAGTGAGTGAAATGCCTTTCAGCTGAGGTTGCTGAATTTGATGGATTTTAGTCTAGAGGCAGAGAGAAGTGTAAGACCCTCAGCTGACCTCTCTCTGGTAAGCATTTTGTAATGATCTAGGGTAACTGAGTTATTTGAAAATTTCAAATTTATTAAACATTGACAGAGAAGAGGCTCCACTGGCCAGTAATTCTCAGTTCTTTTTGTAAACCAAGAAGTGTGGCTGAGGGAAATAAAATGTGAGTCTTGGGGACTGAGCTTAATATGGCCTGTGATAGAAAGACTTGTGAGTTTCTTTAGAAACTGCTAGAGATGACCCTGGGGAGCTGTTGCTGCAAATTCTGCTTAGTTCCCTTCCACATTGTAGATTACTGAAATGTATGGGCAAAGGGGCTCACCAGACTAACCTTAACTGGTTCCATTCAGTTACATATCAGCTCTGAGCACTCTTGGTTCTTCAGTAGAAAGAATTCATAGTTGGAAGAGATGCTGCATATGAAGAATAGCTTTAAAAAATCAGAAAATTTTGGACTGTGACAAATGATACTTAGAATGAAAACAAGACTCTGGGCCTTTGGGGAGTGAGAGTAAGAGACAATCTTTGGTAAATATTTCTCATGTAACTGAACCTGAACTCTTTTGTTTAGGCTTAGCTACTGGTATAGGGAAAATATAGCTACAGGCTCCATCAGAGGAAAGAGTCAGCCTAGTGTTAGAATGTCACCTCAGGCTGTCACTCATGAGCAGCAAGTACCTCGCTTGTAAAAATGTTGACCACTCTGCTAATAGTTTTAACTTTATGAAGTCAACAATTTTTTCCAACTGAGAGTTTGCGATGCCTGTTTAATAGTTTGGTGTGTACAACTTGGGGAATCGGTACTATTTTTGTAATCATATGATGAATACTGATGTTGCTGAACTTTAATCTCTTTTGGTCCTCATGACTGTGCTATGTCCAATCTAGTTTACATTCTATCAGAGTAAAATTCCTCAGGACCCAGGTCTTATGAGGCATTTGCCTTGTATACATGAGGCACAGCCAGCCTCTGTCAGGTTCTCAGGTAGCCTTAATTTATTGATGAGGCCACTAGAGGGAGAACAAGTGTCAGAATTGGGTAAGAGCTGGCTTCTAAATGGCAGGCTAGGACAGGCTAAAAAGGGAAAACCACAGATTCCAGGAGCCAACCACAAAGCCCAGAGGCATTTGTTGACGGTGTATTGACTTCCTTTGGGCAGGTTCTGAAGACAGCCCACCTAAGCATTCAAGCAACAATGAGAGCCATTCTTCCAGAAGAAGAAACCGGCATTCCAAGTCCAAAGTCACCAATGGAGTTGGAAAGAAATGAAGGAGCCTAGTTAATCTCAGATGTTCCAGAGAGTACCTAGAGCTGAGAGGGCAACAGAACACATTTGGACCTTTCCATGTGGAGATCAAAATGTACAGAACATACAGAAGGAACAGAGGGGGCTTTTGGGATCATGATTTGAGAGTGTAAGTCTTGTCTCTCATAGCCCTCAGCACATTAGGCTGACCATGACTTGGGGTCCTTTACCAATAGATGGTATTTCCTAATTTTAGCACGTGGCCTACAGTTGCTGGTAGCTATACAGTGTGCTGGAAGAATAGGATAACCGTTTGCTCCTGGTTGCCAGCAGTGGCTCTGTGCTCGTGTGTCTTGTGGACGCTGTTTAAATATCTTCAGTTAGGTGTCAACTTAGCCAATTGGTTAATGAACTGCTGGCTGGGTTTTATTTTGATGAATCTACCTTTCCATTTGATTGAATGTTTAAGTTCAGTTTGCTTTTCCATATTTTACTTCATGTTTTCAGAATGCTAAAAGCTTCCAGAATCCACTGCTGATATTGGGGTTCCTTTTAGAGAAAGAAATGATGGGGGGATGGGGAAGCCTTTGTTTCTCTGCTTAGCATACTCAGTCCCTAGCCACATGACAAAAGACCAGCAGCCTAAGTTTGAAGGAGGCTGGCTGCTTGTACTGGAGCCTGAGCTTCAGATTTGAACCTTGTTCCATTCCAGAGGATGTTTGTCCAGACTGAGTGCACAGATGCAACCCTGAGAGAGGAGCTGGGGCATTGTGGCTCCTCTCCTGCCAGGTGCCTTTTCCATGTGCTTCTTTTTCTTCTGTGGTGTATTGCCTACTTCGTCTTTCTGTCTCATGTGAGGTGCTAGTGAGTATTAATTAACTTTCATCTGTGCCATGCTCTCCTAGAACATTCTCCTACCCTGGATTCTTATTTTAAATAAATCAATTCACACAAAAAATTCCTCAAATATATGTGTTAGAATGACGTTTCTTCATATCTTTTTGGTCTTTCAACTGTTTAAGCAGCCTCATATTTTACAATTGACTTTACCGTAATACATATGTATGTGTATTCTATATGCCGAAGAGAAAAAGGAATATTTTAAAAAGGCTTATAGACATTCGTCCTAGTCTGGTTCTTCCCGAGTGATCCACAGGAAATGGAAATGTAGCTACTGTCTGTCACTATGGTCATGCTTACCAAGTTGGATTTTCTTTCTCAAACAAGCGACCTGTACAGATACTAACTTGCTAGCCCTTTCCCTTGTTTTCTTGAGCACAATGATTTCCATGTCTCTTACAAGAAATCTTTGAGCTGTAAAAGTTATATTTTTCTTCTTTTGAAAAAGACCTCCCAGATGAAAGGGCTAAATAAATCATGAACAGTCGGGGTCACAGTCTGTACTCTGGGTCACTACTTGATTCAGAGCCACCCACAGATTTTCTTCTTCAGCCAAACATGTTCTAAGAAGAGCATAGCAGCTGGCCCACACTGGGAGTCCATGCAGGCCATAGCTCTCAGCCTCCCCACTGTGTCCCATGAACATGTTTAAAGGGAGCAGAGCAGTACATGTTGCATATACTACTTGCCATTCCCTATCTCTTCTTTCAGAAGTTCTAGAATTGAACCCAGGGCCTCTTGTGTGCTAGACATGAGCTTTGGCCTTCTCCTCACATTCCATCAAACAAGCTTTTATGAACATAGCTATGACTTTAAAACATCGCTTTGTAGGTAGGCAAATTTGTTTTGTTTCTTTGCAATTTTGATGAGCCCCCAATTTGTATCCCTTTTATAGGTTCTATGGGATGTCATTGAGGGTTTCCAAGTCCATTTTCCAGGAGAGCTGGGTCTAGTGCTGTAGGACTCATCTAGTGGGTGGCTCAGCCCCTCTGAAGGGGTACATGCCCATTTTCTACAAATAGATAGTTAAGTGCCTGTAAAGTTGATGGTGAATTTGACATTGCTGTGGTATACACAAGAACTAAAGTACACACGAAGCAATGTTTTCTCTCTGGCTTTGTAGGAAACAGCTGGGACTTTCTTTTTCCCCTTTGAGTAAGTGTTCTTAGCTGCCGTAATGACCAAACCAACACTTTCCATGGCTGTTACCATTACTCCTGCACACCATACCACTGGTCCTGGCCTATGTTTCCATCCATCTCTGAAAATTGATCCCAGGTTGATAGAAGTAGATACATGTTCCAGAGGCATCCTTAAGTGGGTAGTAACTGTACATCTCCTCGTGACCCTTGGCAGATTGCTGTCTTTAAATACACCACTGTTGAAGTGTAAAACAGGAGGAAGTTTTTATGTCTTTTCTCTAATTCACACTGCACTAAGTATCACTCACCCTCTTCCTCTTTTTTCTTTCTTTCTTTTTTTTGTTGGTCATCCTTGGTCTTTGCAGGCCTCCCTTCCTCCCTGTCCCTTTCACCATTTTAAAGAAGCCTTGACTAACTGCTCTCCCACCTATACTCAGATGTTTCACTGTCTCATTGAGCGTTTCAATTTCAATGATAGCCAGCATCTGGTAAATGCCAGTCTTCATGAGGTCTGCCTCTGTGGTGAACTTGGAAATCAAGTTCTCACCCAGGAAAACAACTGGTTAGATCAGGCCCAGTTTTCTTGGCCCCCATTCAGAAGCCATTTGCCTCAGAACATCCTGAGAAAGGATACATGCTTTATTAAAACCTGCATTTTGGAATTGGATTTCTAGAATGTTTAGGGTAAACAGTATATTTTGAGGCCCACAGAGAAAGGAAGGCTTACCAAGTAGGGCCTCTAGGAGCAGGCTACAGTGCGCCCTCTAAACACTGTGTTGAACATCTGTTGGCTATGCTCAGTGACTGTCGTAGGACTGCTGGACATACCACTGTGTAACCAGGTGAGTGTGACTTAAACATACAGAAATCCCCCAGGTGGACTCTTTTACCTATATATTTCCTAATCTGTGATGGAAAAAGACCGCTGGTTCCTGCATTTCATCGTTTAGTGGAACACCTCTTTATGTATATGCATGTTTCCATGATTATATTTAATTTTTGGTTGTTTGCAGTCAGTATTTCAGTATTGGAATGACTGATATGAATGGGCCACAATCTTACTGCTCATCCATATTACTAGATTTTTGCATCTTTTATTCTAAACCTGATGGTAAGATAGTAACAGGTAAAGGTGGTAGTATTTTTTAGTCACACTTTGGGGATACAATAAATAAAAATGAATTTTTAATTTTTCTGTGAACTTAAAGTAATTTGTTAGCACATATTGATTGTACAAAATAATGGGTTTCATTATGACATTTTCACATGTGTGTACAATGACTTTGATCATATTTCCCATTATTCTCTTTTGCCTCCCTCCTACCCACATGGTTCCTTTTCACAAATAATTTAAAGAAACAAATTATTGTCTACAAAAGAAGAAGAAAATAGCTGGACTTGAATTGTTTATTTTTTAGGCATGCTGAATTGTAAAAGATCTTTCTTGTCTTTGACGTCCACTAAAAATGGCTTTGTTCCACTTAAGAAATTTCACCTGTTACTTTGTCTACCCTACTATTGCTTTTTTGCAATATGTGTGGATGGCACTAGGCTAAGAAGGAGCTGTCAGGTCAATCCAGGGCCCCAAGGTTCTTCCAGATATCTGGACATAATGCTTATGTTTCTCCATCACCTGACAGCCCTTCTATCCAGCGCCATCAGCTTGCAGATGGCTGGTGGGCAGTCAGATCTTTGGAGAATCTCTTTTCAAACAGGTTCGGATCTCAGGACTTCTGGAGTTGCCTTCATTTGAGATAATGAATCCACTCACCATATGTTGGCTGCAAGAAAAATGACAGATTCTGGTAATTATGATCTCTTCACAGTTTTTCCATTCCAATGTGCCTATAACCTTAAGTAGACTAAGATGCCATCCTTAGACACAGGCTTCTGCCTTTCCCCTGGAACCCTTTTTTTCTGGAGGGTTAATATATGCTGTCAACCTCCAAGACGTTCCTGTTCTTTGCTCCTTCTGCCTGCAGGAATGTGATTTACAATCTGGAGAGGCCCTAAAGTTCTGTCCTTCCCATCTGAAAAACAGCAAGCATGGGAAAGAATGTAAATTATACACAATAAATTCCTATGGTCAGCAATAATGGGATAGCTGGGGTGGGTTATTTTTAATAAGGGATGCATGTGGCTTTAATTTCTAAGGGATCTACCATATTTCTAGGAAGAACAAAGTCCTGCTGAGATAGTGTTTTTCCAAAATGAAAAATAGCACTTCTTGGATGACTCACTAAGCACTTTGAAGTGCCCATTTTACACTGAAGAGGATGGAACAGTAGGTTTCAGTAACATTTTAATCATTTTAATATTTGTAGAATTAGTTTTCTGGTGTTAGCCATAATCCCTCCCCCAATACACACACACACACACACACACACTAAATTTCACTTTCCAGAAGGTTTGCCTAGAATAGTTCTGGTTTTTTTTTTTTTTTTTTTTTCTTTTTTTGTTAGTGGAGATTCTGTTCATGGATCATATTGCTACTGTAAGCAGGAAAAACAGCTACAAAGTCCTGAAGCTGAGTCATCTCAGGCTTTGGTTTCACAAACTGGGCAACAGTGGCCCTTGACCAACCAGTACAGGAGGAAGCCACTTGTTTCTGTGTATATTCCTGCAGTTAGGATCATCATACCACAGAAGCTGAGGTGGTGGTGGCTTTACTGGTGTTGAACATTTTCTCATTCAACTCAATTTCCTCCTAGTTTAAAGCAGTGGGTGAAAGCTGAAAAAACGTGCAGATCTCAAGCTTCCCAGGCTATTGTCATAACAGCCCATCTCCGCCAGAGCACCTATTAAAGTCAACATGCATCTGTTTTTCTTGGTGTGGTCATGACTATGCTGACAGAGCAATGTGCATAATGTGTGTGTCAATATATTGCTTAAAATCACAAACATATAAAGGATATCCTCACAAACACCCATTCACTCACATATCCCTTATGCCTTCCTGTTATTTTCTTTGAGCCACATTTGATTCATTAAATGTTATCCTCAGCTGGAGTATAAGGTAGCCAGATCCACATAAAGATGGAGGAGAAGGACCATTGTGGTTTCCCAAAATGTCCAAGTTAGAATATATGTAAATGTGTTGGCCACTCCAATCGCCTCAGCCCTTTTTTAGTCCTGTTTTGGCTAGAAATTTATGTGTGTGCATCTAAAATTTCAACAGGAGGAGGGAAACAACAGCATGTATATCAGCCTCATATTTGGTTTGTAAGTTAAACTTATAAAGGGAAATGATAGAGAAGCATGGAGATGATAGCTCAGTAACTTTTACAGAGGACCTCTGTCTACTCAGCACCATATGATGGGTCACAACCATCTGTAACTCCAGTTGTAAGATATAAGGTGCCTTTTGATTGCTGTGGCTACTCGGAGCACACATGCAGGAAAAACACTCATACACATAAAATTTTTTTTAAATAACTTTAAAGATAGAGGGAAATGACATAATGCCCTGAGAGAAGGTAGGAAGCTCTGTAAAATGCTTGTTGCAGTAAAGTTGGATGTGGTGATGGATTTGCTTAGCCCCATCACTGCAGGGATGGAGAGAGAAGCTCACTCACAAGTCACAATCTGACTATTGGTAAGCGCCAGGATCAGTGAGAGACCCTTCTTTAAAAAAAAAAAAAATAGGTAGGAAGTGATAGAGGAAGTCACTTGGTGTTACCCTCTGGCTTCCACTTGAAAGTACACACAGAAGTTCTAGAACAATGGCTGCTTTAAAATGTGTTGCCGTATAAGTCAACTCACATTGTCACTGATTTTTCAAACAGTGATGCTGTGAACAGCAGAATTACGATGTAAGTAAAACTTCAGGTACTCTTCTACACAGCTGGCTGACATCATGACACTTAGCCAAAATAAATGTTAAGAGAGTAAACCCAGGAATGGAAACAAAAGTCTACAGCATTCACTGCCTCTGTTTCCCCATTTCAGCCCTTGATTTGATTTTAAAAAGTTTCCAAATTAGTTACAGAGGTGAAGAAAATTCCTGAGTGTCTAGCTAGCTGGTCAGACTGAAAAAGAAAGGAAATATTTTCATTTCCTTAGCAAATTCTGTTGCATTAGTGAGTTGTCAGGTTTTACTTTTGCTAAAGTGACTGCATTTTGGCCAAAATAATACTTAAAAACTAGCACTTGGGCTAGGGATGTAACCTTGTTGATAGAGTGCTGACCTACTATGTAAGAAGCCTTGGTCCAATCCCCTTGCACCACTGTAGATGGAGTTTTACTTTTAAGGCGCCAGTCCAAAATTAATATTTATTAGAATATAAATTAACACTCACAATATTAGTAACAGCTTATGGTGGCACCTGAACAAGGACTGGCATATCCAAGCGATGGACGAGCGATGGACGCACAATGGAAGGACGACGGATTCCTATTCTGTCTGTCCAGCAGCCAGCAGCCAGGAACCAGGAAGAGAGCTCCTTGTGTCCCAGCAGCCACTTATCAATGGGGTTGGCCATGCCCCCTCCAGGGTCCCGGAAGCATCTTCTGACCTTATCGGCTGACACCTTAATCCCGCCACATCTCTCCCTTTTGTCTAACTAAGAAGGTTCTAAACTAAGACTATGTACAATAGGAATTATTATGAGTTAGTAACCGTAAATACCTATTCTTCAACCCCTTCAAGACCTGAGAAGGCCCAGTGCTGGTGGCACACTCCTTTAATCTCAGCACTTGGGGAGGCAGAGGCAGGTGAATCTCCATGAGTTCGAGGCCAGCCAGGGCTACACAGAAATCCTGTCTAGAAAAAAGCCCCCCCCCCCAACTGAAAACAAAACCATCTATAAAGGGCTATAGTGCCCTCTTCTGGCGCCCCACGTTGGGCTGCCATTTGTCGTACAAGGTTTCTGGCCCGGACTTTCAGGCCAAACCTCAAGGTCTAGGCCCACAGACCCACAGTCCTGCAGTCCCACAGAGACACATAGATGCTTCCCATAGTTTTAGGCTGATCAGCCTTAGGCCCAGGCATATAGCTTGCTAACTCTCTACCCTTAAGAGCTATCCCATGTCTCTTGTTCAGCTATGTGGCTCGGTACCTTTCTTTAAAGCTGCATGGTTGTCCTCTGCATCCTGCAGCTTCTCTGGTGCTCTCTGGCATTCTGCTCTCAGAGCTTTTAGTCTGGTAGTCCCGCCTACACTTCCTGCCTTTGGCCAATCAGCTCTTTTTATTAAACCAGTGGTTGGGACAATTATTTAAAATGAAACAACACAACCTCCCACACACCACATAAACTACAGTATAATGCATGTGTTACAATGTGGTTTCTTGGCCCAGACCCACAGACCTGTCACGCCAGACCCCTTAGCCGCCTGCCGCTGCTACTCAGGCCCCCAGAAATGACTCATGAAATAAGTTCATGCTGTCTGGCCTATGGCTCAGGCACATTGTTAGCTTCCTTTTACACCTTAATTCAACCCATTCTCATTAATCTGCCAGGTGGCCTGTGGCTCACCTGTGTTCCTTACATGTTGCTCCTTTGGGCTTCTGGCTCAGTCTCTCTGACTCCACCCTGCTTCTCCTACCTATGCTCTGATTTCTCCTACTTTTTCTACGGTGTCTGTCATGGGCCAAACAGCTCCTTTATTTAAAGATTGATATTCACAGCATACAGAAAGGCATTCCCACATCATGCATGCCCACAATTTCAACACTTGAAAGGACAAGCAGTTTGAGGCTAGCTTGGTTTACATGAGACAGCAGTACATGAATTAAAGTGAAAGCTATCAGCCAAGCTGGAAATATAGCTCAGTGGTATCTAGCATGCATAATAGCCTAGGTTCAAACCACAACAATAAAAAGTTAAAGCTTGTGGTGATACATTTGATAAAAATATTCTGGAATATCTGAGGACAGCCACCCAGAGTGGTAGTGACTCATGCCTTTAATCTTATCACTTGGGAGACAAAGATACAGAGGATCAAAGGCTAAACAGCCAGGCAGTGGTGACATTCACCTTTAATCTTAGCAGTAGCAGAGTTGATCCAGGATTTGAAATAGCTGGGCAGGAAAAGAAAGATGAGCAGGAGAAGGTAGTCCTTGCCCCTTGCCTGCAGGCTCACTCAGTCTGAGACTCGTGGAGATAGGATCTACCCCATTTGGCCTGAGTCATTCACTGAGTAGAATTGGCTGTGGTTTGTTCCCTGGCTCTCTGATATTTCAGACTTTTTAAATTAAATATACAATAAATATATCACCACAAAGTTAATACATAGGCTTACCATGTACCAGGAGCTATGATTAATGTTTCCCATGAATCATCTGACTTGAGTTTGAAGAAGTGATTAGCTAATTCCAGATTGGATTTAGAATCACCCATGGGAATCTTACCAAAAAGGTTCAATTAAAGTGAGAAGACCTACTCTGGATGTAGTCTGTAATACTCCATGGGCTGAAGTCCTGGACTTAAGCTTAGCACTGTCCCTCATCCCTCTGCATTTTCTCTTCTTGGACATACTGCTATCATGCATTTCCCTCCATGCTGTTAAAAGTATAAGTTCAAAGTAGGAGCCAAAATAAACCTTTTATTCAGTTTTTGTCAGGTATTTTGTTAAAGTAACAAGAAAAGTAACTAATAAAGGCTGATCTTGTTCCCCTTGATTCTATAGAAGCCCTTGGTCCTCTGGCCTAGGTACCTGACCTGCACCTGCTCTGAGTTGTGCTGCCTTCACTTCCACAGCTGCTACATTTAACAATGTCCTTGAGCCCCACATTATGCATTTTGGAGGGCCATTGCTCATTTTGTTTTCCTGCTAGAGTTTAATCAACCATAGAAATTGATAGCCTTTCATTTACTTTGTGCTGATTAGAAAATACCTTAAGCTTGGTGTGATGGTAGATATCTTTAATTCCAGCACCCAGGAGGCTGAGGCAGATCTCTGCAAGTTCCAAGCCAGCCATGTCTATACAATAGGACTCTGTCTTTAAAAAAAACAACCAAAAGAAAATAAAATACTACAAGCTTTCTGTCCTTTGCAGATAACTAAAGACTACTTGTCAGTCTTCAGGACTTGACTAGGGAACATGCCCAGAGCATACTCCCTTCCCCCATAACTTTGGATATTTTTTCCAGACCTCAAAGAAGACCCTGAGTTTCTTCCTTAGCTACTACTTCATGCATATTGTTAGAGTCCTGGAAAAGTCCCACAAAAAACCCACTATCTAAGTATGCAATTAGCAAGAGGGCTTTTATTCCAGCATACTGGGGCCTGCTATCCCATACAATAACAAGATAGTGAAGACCCCAAGAAGGAAGTGAGGGGAGTGTTCAAGGAAGTTAGCTCAAGCAAGTGGCAATTACTGTGTTCTAATTGGCCAGGGCTGGTCACAAGCTGTTTAGGGCTACAGTTTTCCATTTGGGGGTTGGCCTGAGCAAGTCCCAGGCTTTGTCCTTGAGCTGCTGTGGAGGCTGACTAGCACAGTACATACTGACTGTGGGGGCTGGCTCAGTGGCCAAGTTTTGGTGTTTGCTATCTCCCTTGTCTCTGTCAAGGGCACCAGTGATGTATTGCCCTTTTTCGGTGTCTCTCAGAAACTGTTTGTTCAGTCTCAGGAAACTGAAATTGAGGTCTAATCTCTGAAAGAATACTGAGAAGCTTGTCTGCACGGTCCTCTCATGTGTTACTTAAAAATTCAGGCTCTGTGGGACCCTCTACTTGGGGTTTACAACCTTTTTTATGAAAAAATAACACAAAAAGCTCTTAGGCATGTTTCACAATAAGTAATGCCTTTTGGCGTCATTGCTAGGCTACCCCTGGAAGTCTTGGGAAAGCCCTCTTTCCAAAGGAAGGGACTTAAAAGCATTGGTTTCATAAACTTGACAGAAAACTGCAGTAGCAACCAGAATAACTCCCTTCACCTGCTTAGAGTTCAAGCAAGCCACATCTTATATTTTTTTTTCCTCATAAATTGTGCAAATCCCAAGATGCTATTGTACACAGAAAATGTAGTATTCCTTAACACCCACCCCTTAGGCCTTCTAGCCTACCCACGTTTTCTGAATATGGATCTGATTATCTGTTCCCCAAAGCCAGCAAATGACTACTAGTCTCATCCACACAGTCACTCTGAGGTGCTCCCATTCTGACTGGCACAGCAGGAGGCCTCAAACAAATGGTCTGCTTTTCCTCTTGGACCAGACTCAGTCCTTATTGCTTATGGAGCCAAATCTGCCATCCAAGCACTTTCTTTCTTTATGCAGAAGCTTCCTTTGGATCTTGGTATTTACCCATCACTGTCAGGATTTAAATTCCATTCAAGAAAGTCCTATAAGGGCTGCTCCCAAAAGAAAAATGTGTGACTCTTAGTCCCTTTCCTTCCCATTGGTCTGCTTCAAGACCCTCACTTCCCTTTTGCTCTTCTTGCTGATATGAGGTTTGGCTAACAAGTATCTTGGCAGGCCCACAAAGTAGAACTGAGCTGTTCTGCTGTTGCAGTCTCCCAGTTCCCAATTTTGCAGAACTCTGGACCTCAGACCTGGCAGGTTAGAGAAGCATTTCTGCTCCCATAGAAGTTTCTTTCCTCCTTGTAGGACCGGTAACCACTCTGGTTTTCAAATGGAGACGATGGTAGGTATTTCAGAACTTAGCTGAGCTGCAGAATGTGGGATGCAAGGGGCTGCAACTTCTCTGTGACTAAGAAAGATATTCTCTATCTTGTATGGCTACTCATTGCTTTAATGAGTACAGAACTCACCCAAAAGGCACTTCTACGGATAGTTGTACCCAAACTGAACTAATTATCTTTCATCTTGCTAAAATAAACTGATCTCCTGCTGGGACCAGTTTATGTTAAGGAAGTATTTTTGATTTTGAACACAAATGTTCTTTCTTGCCTCCATTTACCACAAGTTTACCAGATAAGCAATAATGAACCACTGTGTTAAACATTTTTCTTGTGAATAAAAATGAGGGGTTTTTGCTTGTTTGTTTGGTTTGGTTCTTTGAAATGTGATTCCCTGAGAGAACCACTCTCACATACAACATCTATTTATAAGAGAGTGTTCTATACTACTTTGACTCTGGGGTAATGGAGCCAATGACAAATCACTCATCTGGCCACAAGGAGAGGCCAATCCTCCATTCTACAGAATTACCCTGTAATCACCTCCCAGTTCTTTCTGCTAATAGGAACCAGAGATTTAGGCTATATTAAAAGAAGGCTGAGGAAATGAAACAGAATCACACATTTTCACTCCTTTTCCTCTCCAAAGAAAGTTGTTCCAAGATGCTCTACCTGTTGTGCAGTTTCTGATTGTAAGTGGTTCAAGAAAGAGGAGTTAGCCTGGGTGGAGCAAAGCCCCATGGGAAAGTCCTATAATCAAAAGAAAGAAGAGTGAATGAAAAAATCTGGGGGAGGAGGGTACTCCAACATTTCCTAGGTCAAGACACCAAAGCTCAAAATAGTTAAAACACTTGACCAGAACTGGCTATACCAGAGCCAGGGTTTCCTTCCATATGAACTTGAGTTTCTGCCCTGTGTGGCATTACCTATAGTTGCCAAGAATGTGCTAATTCTTGTGAATTGGGAGGCACTGTCTTTTCAATCATTTCTTCCTCAACTTGCACATTTATCACCTCTAGGACCCTGTTTTACTGAGATTTTTATCTTTAAGAGTTCCAAACTTTAAAGGTAATATGCAAAAAGAAGTGTACACAGATGAGGGTACATTGTTAGTTACTGTATTCTTTCTGTGACCAGACTCCTGAGAAAAATAAACAACATGAGGAAGAAATACTCTCAGAGACACATCCAGAGGTGTGTTTCTATGATGATTTTAAATCTAGTCAGATTGGAAATGGAGACTGACAATCAGAAAAGAGGCAGATACCCCGTCTGAGTGAAGCATTATGGATGGCCATAATGAGGTGACCTGTGGTATTTAAAGTGCAAAGCAGGACAAGCAAGATGACTCAGTAGATAAAGGCACTCATCACCAAGCCCAATGACCAGAGTTCAATCCCCAGGACCTACAAGGTAGGACCAAACCAATTCTCACAGTTGTCATCTGACCCTGAAACATGCTCCATGGCATGAATGGAGTCCAGACAAGAGCACTTTTTTGCCCAGTGGCTAAATTTTGCCACAAAGATAGTAAACTCTATATGTAATTTTTTTTTTGGATGCCATCATCTTCTCTGAAGTATATTAGTGCTGCCAGGAGCAGACATGTTTCACTGTCACAATTATTGAAATTTCTTAGACTATTTAAGTCCTTGTCACAATCTAAGGTTTTTAACAAATTACCCAGTTCATGATTTTTTTATTCCAATAGTGGACTGTAATGGAAATGTTGCCTAAAAATCTTTGTAAATCATTGAGAGTTCATAATGTATCTCCCCTAATTTGTACTTTTGGGGATATAACTTTTTATAGACCTAAATTATAATCCTAAATAATAAATAGAATCTACATTTGTATTTTTAGAAGCAATTTGTAATCTCAAAACAGGTAATATTTTTGTCACTTCTTCAAACATTCTTTTTAAATTATCTTTATTTGAATAAGCATTCTCATATAGGAACTATAAGAGCTTTAAGCCACTTGACATTTTCTGATTTGTAACCTACCTTTCCTGATTTATTTGTATTATTGTAAAATGTAGGGGCTCTAGAAATTGGTGTTCTCTGTACAACATGAAAATAATCTAGTTAGTTCCCTTTATAAATTGAATTCTTTTGCTTTGGGAATATCTGTTGCTAATTTCCCCCTCCCAAATGCTTTCTATGTAGCGGTAAATGATAGATTGTCAAAATGTCTTATGTATCATTTTAAATGGCTGTTAATGTTTTAGCACAGGGTGGGGCTACTTAACATTTGCTGTGAGAACACCTTCCATTAATAACACTTTATAGGCCAAGAATTATTTTTCAGTTGGCATTGTAAAGGCTAATTATTCTTTGCCTTTTTCTTGTAGTGATATAGTGAAAAATCAATCTTTTAAGTTAATAATTATGATAGGCCATTCTTTAGGAAACAGAGAGGACAAAGGAATTCCAGATTGTAGAGAACTCATTGGCTGAATCACCTTGTTTACCTCTTTTAGCTCTTTTATCATTATTCATTTTTTCAGATTTCTTTTTGATAACAAATGCAGGAGAATTCCAAGGGCTGATTGATTCTGCAATGTGCTGAGCATTTAACTGCTCTTACACCAGCTGTTCTAAGGCCTGCAATTTCTCTTTTTTAAGAGGCCATTGGTGAACTCATATAGACTTATCTGTTAACCATTTTAAATATAGGGCTGTGGGTGCTTATGAAAGATCAGCACCTATTTTGCCTTGTTTTTGTACAACATGAATGGTTGGTGACTGTTTTTCAAAATACTTTTTAATGTTTTCCCCAGAAACATATGTTAGTTTATGGTTCATTTCTGGGATTGGAGAAAATGAGTATTCCACTGTTGTAATAAATTATATTTTCATAAATTTATGGCAGTTAGCCACATGTGGCTTTAATTTTCATCTGCCATTTTGGTTCTATAAATTAGAGCCATCTTGAGCTCTTTGTTTTTTTAAACCAGGAATAATGCGCCAATCCCCCAAACCTGAACATTTACCTCCTGAAGAGACCAATTTCTGGTGAAATTATTGTTACATCTATACCTTTGTCTACCAGACCTTCAATGACAACATCTCTTCATATTTTTTTTGTTTATTTATAGAAATTTGCCAAAATATTTACTTTATTTTTTTCCCAATTTTTTGTTCTCTTTTTTATAGGTCTTTGATCATCCAGAGGATTATTTTTTAGTATAGGCTTTAAGTTCCTGAATTGCTCTGAGAAGGTGTTTCCTTCATAATGACAGAATAAGACTGAACTGAATTTAATACAGGGGCCCATGAAAGCATCCTTAGTGCATTTCCCAATGACAAAAAGTTACCTTGCCTATTCCTTGTTGACCTACAATTATCAATCCAGTGCCTGCTTTGTCATACCTTTTGCATACACCAGAAGGGAGGAGCATTCCTTTGGGTTTATTCTTGGCAAAGACATTATTTCTTGGAATTCCTTGCTTATAGTCCTCTTATAGATGACCTCATTTTCCATAGTTGTAATTTTTGATATTTTGATTTTTAAAACCTCTATAAATAACTTCTACTACCTAATTATCATATTTATAAGATTCCATATTAATTGTATCCCAGATTCAAAGGCGTTGATCTTGCCTTTAATGGCCTAATTATCCTTTTTTTTTTTTTCATTTTGAGGTAGCATTTTCCAAAGCCAGAGGTTGAATTATTATTTCCCTAGCTTCTGAATCTGATATCATTCTATTTACTGCTGAAGAAAATATTTGTAAGACATCTGTAAAGCTTCCTTTTATCCCTTGGATCACTTTTGTAAAAGACTCATTTTTTTTCTTCTATTTCTTCAAACATTCAAGGCTGACATTTACCATAAAGCCAGGGAGTGGTAATTATATAAAGATTGCCTTTCTACATTAGCATAATCTCCCTCCTCAATAAGTTGGTCTTGAGATATTTTAATACCTCTAGCCTTACTAAACTGTTTGATGGTTTTAGCTTCATCCTTCCACCAGTTTCTCCATTGTTACTGAGGCCCAGCCTCTAAAACTGCTGTACCCATATTTGTCTAGTCTTTAGGGATAATTCTATTACAAGTTAACCACAAGTTAACCATATGTGCTTTACAAATGGTGAGTACATACTGTATGTAACTATTTGCTTCATTGAATCTTCTCAAATCTAACATTTGCATAGGAGTCAATTCATCACTTACACGGTTTCTATCATTTGGAAATTCCTGTAAGGTTGCTGGATATAATAATACTGGCTGTTTAAAAGCCTTTGGCTGTTTTTAAGTAACCTTATATGCTAATGTTTAAATTAGTTCTTTAAATTTTTATATCTTGATTTGAATATCTCTATGATCTCTTTTAACAGGTTTTCTTGGCACTTAGATCAACCAACGTGGCACTCACATAAACCAACATTTTTAGGGCTAAAACAAGAATGATCAAACAATATTTATAATAGTCATTATGTTAATTTCATCTACATTAATTACCCTCCCCTTTGATGATTCCATTTTCAAACTGTCTATAGTAACATTAAACAAAGACCAAATTTCTTCCATCCTCATATTAGCCATTTTTTAATGTGGGAATAAAACTCTCACTGTCCTAAGCTAATTACTCTTTTAAGAAGTCCCAATTGACTCTCCAAATCTGCTAACAATGATGATTCAGATTAGGGGTAGCTAGGCAGCTACCTAATGTGGCAGCAGTTCAAGGAGGGGTCCAAGGAAAACCACAACCTACCAGGAGAGGAAAGTTGCTGTCTGAAAATCTCACTCAGGTGATCATGGAGAAGAGACATGTGGCAGGAACCGCCTAATAGGTAGAGCTGGCTGGAGGCTAACTTTGAATAGAAAATGTATCCAGCCAGGTAGTAACTCTGGCCGCATGTAGCTCCTGCCTGGGCTGCAAAGTCACAAGCAAGTGGCTTTCTCAAGAATTCATGCCCCCCAAATGAGTAACAGATATGGCATAAATTCTATTTGGTATTATAATAAAAACCCAGAGCAAGATATTGGGGGAAAGCTGAAATATCAGAGAGATAGAGAAATGAACCACAGCCACTTCTCACCCAGCCAACTCCTTAGGCCTCTCTCCATGAGTCTTCTGACTGAATGAATCTGAGTCCTCAGCCAAAAGGGCATGCAGGTGAAGGGAAGAATTATCACCTTCTCCTACTTTATCTTTCTTTCTCTTCCCAGCTATTTTAATTCTCAGTTCAACTTTCCTAGTGGTAAGATTAAAGGTATGTACCAACACTGCCTGGCTCTGTTAGGCCTTGAAGTCACGTATCCAGATGGATCTCTGCCTCCCAAGTACTGGGATTAAAGGAATGGGTCACCAATCCCTGACTTTCATAGTTTGACTCTGTGGGGTAGCCCTGTCATCTGATATTTAAGACTTTTTATTACACATACACTAGATCACCACAATCCATGGATTGTGTTTCCTATTCTGTCATTGATTTTCTTGCTGTGTAGAACCTTTGGTGGTCTGATGTAATCTCACTGGTCTTGCTCTTGTAACCTGTGCAATCCAGGAATCCATTGCCAAACCTGATGCTTAAAACCCTACCTCCTATTTCTCTTAGTCTTCTTTCTGGGTTTTATATTTAATGTTTTTTGTGGTTTTGGTTTGTTTTGTCTCTGAGCCAGAGATTCTCTTCTAGCTCTCTGTGCCTAAGGACAAATACAGCAACCCTAAGGCTTTTTACCCCATCTAGCTCCTGTAGTTCTATTCATTTTTGGTCTGCGACCTGTTTGCTCCACATGGTGAATGTTGGATTCAGGGAATCAGGGCTTTCTAGGCAAAAAGTCTACCCTACTTAGCAGGCCTGTTCAGAATTAGTTGTTCTGATTTCAGATGCAAGCAAAACCTATTTTCAGACAAAATATTTTTCTTTATATTTTCCATGTATCCCCTGCTCTCCCTTTCTTTCCTCCTCTTAGTAACTCCCAATCCTCCCTCAGCCTCCCTCCAACACATCTTTCCAATATTCTTTCCCCTAAAAAGAGCAAAAAATCTTAAGGTGGGTCGGGTCAGTCTGGTGTATCCATTTGAGGTAGGTCTGATTCTCTCATCACAATGTTAGAACCAGGGTAGGTGTTCCTCTGTAGGGAATGGGCTCTAAGGTATCAGTTCATGCACAGGAATATAGTCTGATCATACTCGACAAAGTTCCACATACTGCCCATGCCAATCAATCTACCTTTGGAGGGTTTGGTTCCTTTTCCTAATGGTTCCCCAGTGGCTGTTCTTGATTCAGTGAGCTCCCCAGAGCTCGAGACAGTCATCACTGTGGAACTTCCTTATAATCTCTATCCCTTTGCTCATATAGACTCTCCTCTTTTGCCCTCTTTAGCTGGACCAGGAGCTCAATCTGATGCTCAGCTATGGATCTCTGCTTCCTCCTCTATTTATTGCTGTATGTAGGTTCTGATTCTTAGGGCGGTCATTCATTTGATTATAGGGGAAATCCTGTTTAGGCATCACCTCCACTATTGGTTGGAGACTTAGTCAGGGCATCCTGTGATTTCTTGGCGGTTTCTCTAGCACCCAGCCTCTTTCCAACCCCACACTGTCTTCCTCTATCAACACATCCATCTCTTTATTCACCCTCTTTTTTGCTCCACTCACTCAACCATCTCCTTTCCTCATAATTTGTTATCTCCTCTCCTTGGTGGCCACACATTATGATCCCAATTTACTAAGGGGATTTTCTCTATTTTCTCTCCTTAGATAAATCTCTGGGTGTCTCTCTTAAGTTCTTTCTTATCCCAGGTTGTTCAAGGGTTGTGGTTTTCAGCCTGGAAATTCTTTGTTTTTTGTCTAAAATCCACTTATGAGTGACTACATTCCATGCCTATCTTTCTGGGATTGTGATAACCAACTCAAAAGGATATTCTCCAAATCTATCCACTTGCCAGCAAATTTTAGGATGTCTTTTTTTAGTGCTGAGTAGTACTCCATTGTGGAAATGTATCACAGTTTGTTAGTCCATTCCTCAGTTGAGGGACATCTAGGTTGTTTTCAGGTTCTTGCTATTATGAATACTGCTGCTATGAACATAGTTGAGCTAATGCCTTTGGGGTAAGAATGTGCATCCTTTGGGTATATGCCCAATAGTGGTATTGCTGCATCCTTGGAGAGATTGAATCCCAGTTTTCTGAGGCATAGCCATACTGCTTCCCAAAGTGGCTGTACAAGTTTACACTCCCACAAACAACAGAGGAGTGTTCTCCTTGCTCCACTGGCTATGGGCATTTTTACTTGGGAGATTTTTAATAACAGCTCAATTTCCTTGGGGTTTTAGGTCTGTTTATTTATCTGGTCTTGATTTAATTTTGCTAAATGGTACCTGTCCAGAAAGCTGTACATTTCTTTTAGGTTTTCCATTTTACTGGAGTATAGATTTTTCAAAGTATGACCTGATAATTCTCTGGATTTCCTGAGTGTCTGTTGTTGTGTCCCCCTTTTCATTTCTGATGCTGCTAATTTGGACTCTCTCTCTGTGTCTCTCTCTGTCTGTCTTTTGATTAGTTTGGATAAGGATTTATTTATTTTGTTGACTTTCTTAAAAAAAATCCAACTCTTTGATTCATTTATTCTTTGTATTGTTCTCTTTGTTTCAATTGTATTGACTTCAGCCCTAAGTTTAATTATTTCCTGCTATCTACTCCTTCTAGGTGAGTTTGCTTTGAGTTGTTCTAAAGCCTTCAGCTGTGCTTACGGCTCTCTTGTGTGAGTTTTCTTGAGGTTTTTCATATAGGCATCCAATGCTATGAGTTTTCTTCTTAACACTGCTTTTATTGTGTCCCATAAGTTTGGGTATCTTGTGCATCCATTTTCATTGAATTCTTGGAAGTCTTTGATTTTTCTCTTAACTTCTTCCATGACCTAAAGGTGGTTCAATTGAGAGATGTTAAGTTTCCATGAGTGGCTTTCTGTAATTTTTGTTGTTGAACTCTAACTTTAGACCATGGTGGTCTGATATGATACAAGGAGCTATTCCCATTTTTTTGTATCTGTTAATTTTTGCTTTTTGACCTTGTATGTGGTCAATTTTAGAGAAAGTTCCATGGGCTGCTGAGAAATATGTATATTCCTTTGTGTCTGGGTGAAAAGTTCTGTATATATCTATTAAGTCCATTTGAGTCATAACATCTGCTTGATCCCTTATTTATCTGTTGATTTTTCTGCCTGGTTGACCTACCCAAGAGTGAAAGTGGGGTATTGAAGTCTCCCACTATTGGTATGTGGGATTTGATGTGAGGTTTAAGCTTTAGGTTGGTATTTAGTATTTAGTAGTATTTCTTTTACATATGTAGGTGCCCTTGTGTTGGAGGCATAAGTATTCAAGATTTAGACTTCATCTTGATGGACTTTTTCTGAGGTGAATAATTAATGTTCATCCTGATCACTTTTGATTGATTTAGGTTGAAGTATATTTTGTTAGATATTATAATGGATATACCATCTTGTTTCTTAGGACTACTTGATTGGAAAGCCTTTCCCCAAATCTTTACTCTCAGCCTGCGTCAGTCTTTGAACTCAAGGTGTGTTTCTTGTATGCAGAAGAAGGATCGATTCTGTTTTTGTATCCATAATGTGAGGGTGTCTTTTTATAGGTGAATTGAGTCCATTGATATTAAGGGATATTAATTAGTGATTGTTAGTTCCTTTTATTTTTGTTTGTAGCTTGTGTGTATTTCCCCTCTTTGGATTTTTTCCTTGTGATTTTTAATTTCTTGTAGTTTCATGAGTGTATCTGGTGTCTCTAGGTTGGAGTTTTCCCTCTGGTGCTTCTGTAGGGCTGGATTTGTGGATAGTTAATATTTAAATCTGGTTTTGTCATAAAATAGATTTTTTTACTTTACTTATGGTGATTGATAGTTTTGCTGGGTATAGTAGTCTGGGTTGGCAGCCATGAGCTTTTAGTGTCTGTATAACATCTGACCAGGACTTTCTTGCTTTCATTGTTTCCATTGAGTACTCTGGTGTTATTCTGATGGCTCTGCCTTTTTTTTTTTTTTTTAAAGGTAATCTGGCCTTTTTCCTTTGTAGTTCTTAGTATTTTTTTCTTTGTTCCATAGGTTTAGTGACTTGATTATTATGTGGCAAGCAGACTCTTTTTTGGGGGGAGTGTCTAGTTTGTTTGGTGTTCTGTAAGTTTCTTGTATCTTTATAGGCATTTCCTCCTTTAGGTTGGGAAAGTTTTCTTCTATGATTGTGTTTAATATATTTTCTGTGCCTTTGAGCTGATATTCTTGTTATTCTATTCTTATTATTCTCAAGATTGGTCTTTTCATAGTGTTCCAAGTTTTCTGGACATTTTGTGTTTTATTTTTTTGTTTTCTTTGATTGACATATCTGTTTCCACTCTTAAATCTTCCACTCCAGATATCCTCTCTTCCATCTCTTACATTCTTTGGGCTATGCTTGCATCTTTTGTTCCAGTTTATTTTATTCAGATTTTCTATTTCCAGCTTTGCCTAAGTTTGTGCTTTCTTTATTGCTTCTATTTAAAATTTTAATTCCTGGGTTTTTTTTTTTTTTCATCTGTTTGTTTTCTTTTTCTTGGTTTTCTTTATTTTCTTTCAGGGATTTCTTTATCTCTTCCAATATTTTGTTTGTATTTTCTTCTGTTTCTTTAAGGAATGTTTTTATACCCTCTCCAACAGCTTCTATTGTCTTCATAAAGTTGGTTGTTTCCTTCTGTTTCCTCTTTGTTGTGATGTTGTACAACTGCCAGCTTCTTCTGGTAGTGTCTTGTTGTTCTTTATATTGTTATATGTATTCTTGTACTGATGTCTGCCCATTGCTTCCTTGGTTCACTCTTAGCTCCTAGTTGGTTCTTAGTTGTTGGCCGGGGGCTGTGGGTCTCCAGATGTCACGAAGGTAACTGGGGCAACCATTGATGATGCCATTTGGTATTAAGGCAGGGTATAGCCATGAGTTGTCCCTCTGGCTGGGTTTTTCCGGATGGGGGGTTGGACTTACTGGGAATCTCCCTGCTGGCTTTGGTTTAGTGCAGAGCTGGGTGTGGGTGGGATTCCAGGGGCTGTGTCCCCAGGCTGGGCTTCAGAAACCCATGAGAGCCAGGGGCAGCACTAACCTCTTAGTCATAGTCAGCTGTGGGCCAGGGGGCTTCAAGTCTCTAGTTGTCACAGATACAACATTTAATGAGCACCTTGTGCTAAACTCTGTGTCATTTGCTTTAACAGAGCTAATCCCACGTAGTCTATCTATATTGTATGGAAGCATACGTTTACTTCTGTTTTAGAACCAGCTGTTGTGGTTGTTCTATTCTATGCTCAGAACCCTGCTAGTTATCCTTTTGGGAGTAGGTAAGAAGGTTCAGAGACAATGACACAGTTTCCAGAGACTAGTTGAAACAAGCAAGTTCAATTTTATTATTAAATTCCTTCCTCCAAGCCAGAGGAAAGGGCTTTGATTTGCTAGTATCTGCAGCTGTGGCATGCTCATCTCTCAGTGGTCAAGGTAATTTTATATCAGTATTCTACCCTTGTTATCAAGGCCCCAGGCAGACCCCAGGTTGCCTTATGAAGAAGTGTTATGAGCACATGTCTTAAGGCAACAGTTATCACCAGTTTGAACTGGCTGATGCCAGGCTGATTTCCAGGTCCTTAAAGTCTCTAGGGCCTGAACATTCCATATATCCACCTTATTCTTTTTATTTATGGGGTATGTTCATGGGAACTATGATACTTTGCCCTGACCTTTTTGAGCTGACCTCAGGAAGGCAAAGCATTATAGACTGTGCCTGTTTTAGGCTGGCCTTCCAAATAAACTCAAATAGCACCTTATCTTCAGGTGGTAGGCTTAGGTAGTAGCTTTTTGAATCTCATTGAATTATGTGTGCATTATCTCTCTAGTAGGGCTTTGCTCTGGATACCTAAGAGCCATTAAAACATGAAGAATCACCTTGGTGAGTACTCTTTGCTGGTGAATATGCTGTAGGAGACACTTAAGAATTAAAAGCATCACCCTGCCCAACAATGCATATGTAAGGATCCAGATGGGGTCAAACAGTTTCTTAAGATTGTTTTATACATTAGTCAGAAAATCAATTTTTAGGGTCATAGTTGGCACCTTGGTTATAGTCAATCAAAGGATTTGTTCCCAAACCACAATGGAGTAATTAAGAAATTTACCTGACCAGGTCCCTTTTATGTATTGTTCCAGTTGGTTTCTCTCCAATAAAATATTGGAGATCCTATAGTGGGTCAGGCAAATCACCTGGTATCTGGGGTCACAGGCTAATAATAACATCTCTCACTAATGCTAATTCTTCAGTCATTAAGTCATTTGTAATATATGTTTGGCCTGATAGAGATGTTGATTAGTTACCTCCCGGGAATGTAATTCCTCAACAGATTGAGCTTCTATTTGATTCAAGGTCTCTGCTATGACAGCAGTTGAGTCAATGAGACCACTCCAGCTACTGCTCCTCCTATTTGCCACCTATTATCGTAGGTGTGGTTCCCAAATCTCTTTTTTTTTCTATTGTTGTCAATTGGTCTGAGCCATAATGTTAATAGCATGAAAATGAGTAGCATTAACAGCAGGGACCCAAATGGCAGCTGGTTCTCTCATTAATACAGCTGTTTCTGAATATCTCTGCCAGCAAACTGTTAGAAATCAAACTTCTCAGGAACAGTCAAGAACATTATTTACAGTTAGAGGCATTGATTATCCAAAAGAAAAATGGTGGCCAGACACAGACTGAGATGAATTGATTGTAATTTTACTTTTTCCTAATCTATATCTGTGTCTCATGTGAGTATGTCCCATTATAGAAACTTCCACCTTTTAAAAATATCAAGGGATGCATATCAAGACTGTTAGATGAGCTACACAAATCCCAGTTGTCCACAATAGAATCACATCTAGATTTTAAGGGGGTCTCTGCCATAATATGCGATGATTTTTTGAGGCTTTTATTAAAGTATACTTCCATAAGCCAAGTGTATAACGATAATCTCAATTCTAAAAATGATAACATTTATCAGGTTGTACTGTAAAATCTTGAAATAATTTACAAGACAATGCTGGTTGACGATGTCTCCAAAAATGGGAAGGCTCACCAGGGTAAAAAAAAAAAAAAAAAAAAAAAAAGAGCACATTTACACATCAAGCTAACGAAAGACAAACTATTTTGGAGTGCTCTAATACATTTTTAATATAGGAAAGAGGAGTGAGTACTTCCAGGAGCAACATAGTTCCACTGGTGAAGATACTAGGAAATTCTCCTGTGGTCATCTTGTATAAATTCATACAGGCATCATTAAAAAAGAGCCTTTAGGGTAAAACAAAGCACTACTTACATGGACTCTGTATTCTTTACTCACTGTGTTGTAGTTATTATGTCCATAACAGGCAGCCCCAAGCTCACATTAATGATAAATAAATTTGAAAATCCAGTAGGAGTCAATAGTCACTGGTAAGAGAATGAGGGACAATGGTCCAAGTGCCCATAAATCTTCAGCCAAAGGGGAAAGTTAGTATAGCAAGGAGAAAATACATTACCCATCTGGGGTTTTCTTTATTGCCAGAGTTTCTTGATTCATTGCTGGATGAAAATCTTTGGAGGATACCCTTATTCTCATTGTGGCACCCTGAGGAAAAATGCGAGCATATACTCTCCCTCAGGTCAATGTGTGGGGGAAGTGACTAGAAAGAAATTGGATCTCTCCATCTGAGAAGTGGCAGTGGTGTATACTTAGGCCAAAAGGCCCAGTGCTTATATATTGGTTTCAATCCAGCTTCATTAAAATTGAGAAAATTAATGTAAAAGACAACTTCCACCAGAGCCAGGTTAGAATCTCTCTTAGCTTCTGGTGATATCTTTGCCAAGAGCTCCTTAAGGGTTCTATTAGCTCTTTCTGCAATGGCTTGTCCCTGTGGGTTGTAAGGGATGCCTATTGTGTGAGATATCTTCCAGGAGCCTAAGAATTTAGTACACTAAGTATGGTCATTGTCAGTTTTAATGGCCCAGGGTACTCCCATGACTATCATGGCTGACTTAATTGCCTTTATTATGTTGGGAGCTTTTTCTTCAGGCAATGCTAGTGCATGCATAAACCCAGAACAGGTATCAGTCATTACATGTAATGCGTTACATCCATCTGTCATATAGCATTAGGGGGCCAGCAGTACAAAAGTGCACAGGTTCTGAATAGGTGTTTGCATTGAGAAGTAACCTTATCTGGAGCCAATGTCAAGATTAATGGGGAGAATTAATTTAACATGATGTTGTAGATAGGCTGAATCGGGATATGCCAGCAATAGATTATCCACATAATGAACCAAGGTGATGTCTTTAGGGACATTCACCAGATCTTGTGCAACATAAAGTTGGCAAATAGATTGACTATTTTTCATTCCTTGGTACCTGTTAACTGGCTTGTGCATATCACGCTCCCCTACATACCATGAAGACAAAATGTCTCTATTTTGAGGTATCGGGGGAATTTGAAAAAGCAATCCTTAATGTCTAGTATTATTATATAATGCTATAAAGGAATGGCACTGGGATGTGGAAGGCCAGACTGTGTTAATCCCATTTTTTCCATTTGATCATTTATCGTCCTTAGATCTTGTAAGAAATGGAACTGGCTTGACTTTTTTTGGAATAACAAAAATGGGAGTATTGTAGCTGCTTGTAGAAGGCTCAATATGATCAGGCTTTAGCTATTCATCAACTAAACTTTTTAATATAAATAATTTGGGTTCAATAATAGGCCACTGTTCTACCTAGATATCTTGGTCTGACAGCCAATTAATGGAATAGGATTGGGCTATTTAAGAACTTCCAATCTTGGGGGGCAGTGGCCCTTAGCTTCAGGTCTCATGTAGGAGTATAATCTGAAGGACCCAACTTTTTATGCATTCCAATAACATCAAAAAGGCTCTGTCATCAGTTGTAAGGACCACACCCATGTCCTCTAATATATCTGTTGCCCATTAATTTCTAGACACACTGGACATTACATGGTGGATGGCCTCATTATTGCCATTCAAGTCTTTTGGTTTAACATGATAGATAGTTAGTTTTGAATCTTGATGCCTTCCTATATCACTAATTGGGGGTGGGATGGGGGTGGGGGAGGTCAGGCTTAAACTTCCAGCATAGAAAACAGATCACTTCAGTTTCAGTTACTATAGTAGTGTCTGTGTCCATGTTCTCTGATCCTCTAACCCTGGCCAGTATGGTCACAGATGGGTCCAACATGGGGAAAAGATTTCACAGTTACTGAAAGCTTAGAAATATAGGGAGCTGCCAGGGAAGAAGCCACTGCAGGTGCAACCATCTGCTAAAGTGCAGACAGGCTCAAGCAAAGCAAAGAATGTTTTGGACAAAATATAGGACTTCTATTGGCCAATACAACAATAGCTGTATGCTCACACTGTCACAGTTGGGTGTATGCTAATCCAGAAGCCATTTCCTTAGTGGTCAGTTCTTATGTGGGAATGTCGGACATGCCTGAACAAGGATTTTTCTCCTTAACAACTTAAACACAAACAAGCATTGGAAAAAATAGAAGTGGGGTCTCAAGAAATGGAGACAGACAAAACCAACACAAAAGAAGAGCCAGCTTACTGAAAATCACTGAGGGGGCATGGATGTCCCACCAAGATCAGAGAAAAGGGCAACAGGAACAGCGCTAGGGTGGAGGCACTTACATCTCAAACAGCAATGACAGCAGCAGACAAACATTTTAAAAAGCCAAAAAACAACTGCAGTAATGTCAAAAATGACCATAATCAGGTGAAGTCAATAGCCAAGGAACAAGGCCCTACCTAGTGGATCTCGGTTATGACCTCCACTTACCGCGTCCAGTTTCTTTGTGGTCCGAGTTTTGTCCCAGGTGAGGAGCGTCAAGATTAATTAAGTCTACACTCAGGAGTCGTTTAGGTTCCATCATTCAGGCTCTCCATACACTGAGAGACCTGAGCTTTATTCAGTACATGTTATCTCTTAGACCTGTCTGTCCCTTAGCCATGCTTCTGTCTTGCCACTGCATCTCGCCTAGCTTTTTCCCCTCTAGCTTCCCGCCATGCTGGATTCCTTCTGCTCCTGCTCACACACACTGACTCTAATCCATGCTTGTCCCCAGCTTCTGCCTCTTCTCCCGCTTCTGCCTGAGTCCCTCCTCGTGTCTCTTTTGTCTCAGCTCTCTGTCACCTTAACTCTCTTACACACCCTGCCTCCTCATCCGGGCACGCCCAAGGTCATAGAGGATCCCAAGAGACTAGCACTCAGCAGGTGGCAGCGATAAGGAGATTTGTAGTTCCTTTTTCCCCCTGTAAACAAGGTTTTAGTCCTTAGGGGAAGAGGATGGGCCATAAGGCCCAGAATGGCACTTATTCGGGAGACAACAAGGCCCCATGATGCTTGCACCAGCTTTTGGGGATGACTGGTTTAAAGCCAGATCTTGGGGTTGCTCTATGCTAAGGGCCCTGCTAGTTCCCCTTGTGGGAGTGGGTAAGAATGTGCAGAGATAACTATACAGTCTCCAGAGACTAGTTGAAACAAGCAGTTCAATTTTATTGAGGGTAGGGAAAAACCTTAAATATCCTTCTCCCAGACAGGGAAAAGGGTTTTAACTTGCTGGTTATCTGTGGTTGTGGTGTGATCATTTCTTGCTGGTCTAGGGTAATCATATCAGAACTTCACCCTTCATGATAAAGCCCCAGGCAAACCTCAGACTGGCTTATGAGGATGTGCTAGGAATGCAAGTCTTAAGACACCAGTTATCACCAGTTTGAATTGGCTGAGGTCAAGCTGGTCTCCAGGCCCTTAGGAGCCTTTAGGGTCTATATATTCCACATCAATCCAATTCAACTGGGTTGTACTCACACAGTCACACCAAAGCCATCATCTACCATACAGGTAAGAGGCTTCCTGAAATGGAAATACCAGCTACAGGCTCTGGCTACTGGAGGGTTATATTTCTAGTTGAGCAACACACAGGGCTCAGAGTAACTTATGATTAGTGAATCACATTTATTTAGCAGAAGAGTTTTGTTTTTGTTTACAGACTTTATTTTTTCTCTAGTGTTAGGTTATATCTTTTTAAAACATAATTTTAATTGATTCTTTGGAAATTTCACAACCTGTCATATCCACCCTTCATTCTTTTAGTATTCCTCCTAAAATTTTTTAAAAATATAAACAAATAAACAAAAAATAAATAAATACATTAATTTGAAAAGGAAAACAAATACAAACAAAAACATTTCACTCTATCTTTTATATTTCTTTATCACCTCTTAATTCATCTGAGTGGCATTGGGAGTGGTGGTGTGTTATTGATACAGTATACCCATTCATCTACCCAGCGTTACTTGTAGATGTTCATTATGTAATGATTTGCTAGTCTGGTTCAAGGCCTCTAGCTTCTTGTATACCATCAACATTGGACCCTCATTGAAACACCTCTTGACCACAATACTGGTGATAGGTAGGGGTTCAACTCAAATTCCTGTATGTATGCCTATGTGGTAGCTGAGTTGCTCTATCTGAGGTAGTCAGACCCTCCCAGGCAAGGGGCAGAGCCAGCTCTCTCACCCTTATAGTGAGAAATAAGATAAGTTCTCCCATGAAAAGTGAGGCCAGCACTTAGGGGCATAGAGGGCAGGGTCTGATTAGCACTGCCCTTGGATTTCAATATGTTTGATTTGTGTGGGCCCCTGTGGTAACATGGACATGAACACAGACCTCTGCTTCCATAATTGTCCAGCAGCTTGGGCTCTTATGTTATCATATCCTTGATAGCAGTATAGGCCACCCAGATTAGCATTGCACCAATAACATCATGGCTCTCAGACATCAACATGGCCTCAGGTAGTGGACAAGACAGACATCTTCAAAGTCTTTAGTGGTTAATAGGAGCCAGGGACATTAACACAGACGCTGGCTACAGTAGAGTTATGGATCAAGACATGGCCAATGGCAGCAGCTCAGGCATGGATAATACTGTGGTCCCAGGTAGCAGCATTGGCCACTCATCAGCAGCTAGGGTCTGGATGACACCATACCTTTAGTGGAAATGAAGTACAGAATCTTATACTTTAAATTTCTTTTAAGAATCCCATATACAAGTATTGTATTTACACAATTTCTATTCATCTCTTTCTCTACTCCAACTCCACCCATGCTCCCCATTCCCTCTCAAGTTAATAATTTCCTCAATGATTATTGTTGTACACACACACACACACACACACACACACACACACACACACACACACACACAAAACCTACTGTGTAGTGAAATTCAGGCATTATTTAGGGAGGCTTAGAGGCATAGATTTGTAGTATCAGGACCCTGAATGGGGCATGGCCAGACCTCATTAAGAATGCTGACCTCCCTTCTTGTTTTGTTCCTGCATTTTCAGGCAATGGATTGGACAATCTATCATGGGACATTTACACTCACCAAGAATTATCTTAAGGTTCAATTTGTATCAGTGAGTGTTTACATAATCCCTTAATAAATATTAATCCTTTATATGATATATTACAAGTGAATAATTATGCAATATCTGTCACCCACATGGGTTTAGTCCTCTGTGCTAGCTGGACCAGGAACTGGGGCTGGGAGAGACTAGGTCAGGCCAGAATTACTGTGGGACAAAAAGGCAGCTGTAGCTACACAGGTGGGGAAACATGCCTCCTCTGCAGTTTTCCTGAGGCTAAGCAAGGGTTTATCAGCAAGGACGAATGGTTGATAGCATGTCCTTTAATGTATACTTGTAGTAAATTGTTCTGATTTTATGAATAATTGCCTTTCCTAAGGTTATTTTTTCATAGAAAGCCAAACTTTGAGTTCTGTACCTTGAATACCTTGAGCAACAACTATAACATTTTCTGGCCAAAAATCGCCATTATATTTAGTCTCAGGTAATTGTATGTATATAATTTTTTTACAATGGCAGACAATGCAAATTTTCAAATTTTATTTTGAAAATATTTTTACTGCTATAACTGAAAACTTCTTGCATGATTATATTTTGAGGGCTGAATTCATGCTCTCAGTCCTGTAACTTCAGCTTGATTTTATATTTTATATCTCAAAAATGACCTGATACCTATTCTAAATATAAGGTTTTAATTGGCATGATGGAAGACTTGAAGTCTAAGAATGAGCCATTTCTCTATGAAGTATATAATATGGAATATACAAATAATAAATTGGCAGGCAAAGTTACTTTTCTGGAAATTGGTTTTACTTTCAGAGAGATCTTCCTCCTTGGACACAAATATTAAGACCATACAAGAGAAGTTATGTTAATGATGAGAATAAGAATCTTATTAATTCCATGGAATCATATGCTAATGAAAAGAGTAAGAAACTTATTAATTTCATAGAATCATTATAAAGATTTATTCAAGAGATTCAGATCCTAGAAAAATCTATGGTTGCTAAATTTCAACAATGGGAGGGCTGTATTGCAATAATTGAGAAGGATATTAAGGCATGGTCAACCCAAAACAATTCAGGACAACCATCATTGAAATCTTATGGTGATGGGGATGATTTGCCTAAAGTAGTGATCATAAAAGGTATCCTCTTATCATCTTCTATCATATATCCAGTTACCATTCAGAAAAAGATTACATATAACTAACTTCCAGAATTCATGGAGTACAATTATGAGCCTATCAATATGAGAGATATAAAAGACATCAAGGAAGCCATTTTACTCCATGGAATCCACTCTACATATGCAAAACAAATATTAAATGCATGGTAAACAAAAATCGAATAACTCCTAATGATTGGATGCAGTTAACAGTTGCTGTATTGGATTATAGCCAACATTTACAATGGAGAAATTGGCTGAGGGAAGAGGCTAGGGCCATAGAACATCAGGCAAGGTTAGAGGTTTTGACATCTCTCAAGACCAAATCCTTGGTGAAGGCTCATTCACTGATGTGAAAGTTCAGACTATTTCTGATGAATATATATATATTGATCTTATGCTGTACTGATGCTTTGAATGCTTGGGAAAAGATTTTAGACCCGGAACAGAAAATTGAGCTGTGTACCTAGGTCAGGCAAGGGTTCAAAGAATCTTATTCTGACCTTCTGCAGAGATTAACCAAGGAAATACATGGAACAGTATCAGATCCAGAAGTCAGAAAGCAATTAGTACTTCTTTGGGTTTTGACCATGCTAATCTGGAATGTAAAAGAATGCTTACATGATAAAGATCAGATCTGCACCCATAAAGGAATGGATTCAGTATGCAATCATACTCTCCATTTTGATGAAGAGAATTGGGTAGGTCAAGCCATTTCAAATGTTAGAATAAGGAATCAGAATATCAAATGTTTTAATTATGGTAAACCATGCCATATAAAAAGGAATTGTATGCAAGGAACTTCTGGGAATAATGTGCCTCCTAGGAATGATTGAAACAGAAGGTCTCATTTGGGTTATGTAGAAGATGTAGAAAAGGCTGTGATTGGAATAATTAGTATATATCTACAAGAGACAAACAAGGAAATCCTTTACCATCAGGAAATGCCTCTTGGGGCCTCTCTTAGGACTCCCCCCCCCAAATAGATCTCAAAATCAAAGATAGTTCAATCATATCTAGTCACAGTGGAGGAACAGCCTCCTCAGGACAATTAGAAAATCCAGTGCCTAATGTATAAAACCATACAGCATTGGATAATAGAAAAACTTTAAGGAAGAAATTAAAATTTCCAAGAATAACTACAAAATAAATATTTTGGCAGACTTCCATAAATTTAAAATATAAATAGGTAATATTTATATCCAAGGCTTAGTTGATATGGGTGAGGATCATAACCCCACAATCATGGTATCCAAGATGGC
The DNA here is from genome assembly GCA_033318265.1 of Phyllotis vaccarum. Lineage (NCBI taxonomy): Eukaryota > Metazoa > Chordata > Mammalia > Rodentia > Cricetidae > Phyllotis > Phyllotis vaccarum. Next base: position 243,105 of record JARWLC010000001.1, read on the forward strand.
CTTTAAAGGAGATGGATGTTCAATTTCTATGTATTGGAACAATATCTCAGATGAAAAAAGTGTAAGAAGGCTTGAATTCATATGACCAGAAGGATAGAGAGGAAGGTTGAAGCCATATATGGCTAACATAGCAGTGAATCTGAATCATATGGTCATGACCTTCTACAATAATGGAATACCCAGATTAATATTCCCCCCAGACTCCAGAGACTTAATATGTTTCTGAAAACAATATTTTAAGGTATTATAAAAAACAGTCACCAGCCATTCAGGTTGTGCAAAAGTGTGTCACAACAGTTGCTGACCCTGTAAAGACACTCACAGCACTACGTTTAAAATAGTTGACAGAAAAACCTATTTGGGTTCATCAATGGCTGTTCACAAAAGAGAAACTGCAGGCCTTAGAATAGCTGGTACATGAGCAGTTACATGCTCAGCATATTGAAGAATCAACCAGCCCTTGGAATGTTCCCATATTTGTTGTAAAAAAAAATTGGGAAAATGGTGATGGATGTAAGAGCAATAAATAAGGTGTTTCAACCAAATGGACACTTTACAATCTGGTATTCCCTTGCCTTCCCTGTTATATAAGGGATGGCCGATTATAGTTATTGATTCGAAAGACTGTTTCTTTGCCATACCTCTACAAGAACAGGGCAAAAAATTTGCCTTTACAGTGTCCACATATAATAATTCACATCTGGTAAAGAGATATTAATGGAGAATTATCTCACAAACAATGTTGAATAGTCCCACATTATGCCAATATTTTATACAACAGCCATTAGAAGTGATATGCATATGATTTCCACAATCTATCATTTACCATCATATGGATGATATCTTATTGGCAGACCCTTTAATATAGATATATTAGAAAGAATGTTTGAAGAAGTAAAAAAAAAATTGCCTGATTGAGGATTACAAATTGCTCAAAATAAGAGATTCTAATAGTCACGTTTAGGTTTCTCTGATATTAGTATAATATATCAGATAGACAGGAGTCTTTAACCATTTCATAGACCTAGAGAATATGGCATTTAATATTTTGTTAAATTCACAAGGAGTTTGTTTTTCTTGGTGGACAATGGTTTCTTGGTCAAAGAACTGCCCTTGCCTTGACTGCTGTCAGTATGCATGCTGTCATTTCTGGGTGAAAGATAGAGACTTCTGAATCCTTCCAAGACAGTATAAGATTATTTCTCCAAAAGTACCCTGCTTCTGGAGAGATCTGTCAGATATTCCAGGTCTGTAGCCAAGAAAGATGGATGCTTCAACTTTGCAAAGAAGCCATGGGTGACTGTCCAGGCAGCTGACCATCACTTTCCTCTCCTATATTTTGGAAGGCACTCTCTTGTATTTCCAGCTTATTCAGGTCATATATTTTCTGTCTCAGGTTCTTAATGGGGTTAAAGACTAGATAGTTAAGGTTACTACCATCTCATATATTACTTAAGAGCATTCAAGTATTGAACTCACACATTCAAGATAAATAGCCTTGAAGTAATTCCTGTATATTGTCACCAATGCTTTAGACATTTAAGATATACCTTACAATTGTTGTTTGTTAGTAGTTGTTTATGTAATTGCCTTTCCCTCTCTTAGACATTACTTTATAATTATTCTTATTGCATATAGTCTTATACTTAGTTTAGAACTTTCTTAGTTAGACAAAAGGGGGAGATGTAGTATGATTCAGGCAATATTTAGGGAGGCTTAAAGATATGTGACATGACAAGATCCATTGAGAACCCAGGACATTCTGACTTTCCTTTCCTGAAGTCTTGGGAAGCATATGAGACCCTCTGGCATGGGACATTTTCACTCCCTAAGAATTGTCTTAAGGTTCAATTTGTATCAGTGTTTATGTAACCCCTTAATAAATATTAATCCTTTATATGATATGTCACAAGTGAATAGTTCTGCAATACTACTGAGACCATTTAGTACTGCTTTTATGTACATCTGTTTGGAACTTACTACTTGGGACTGAATGACCTAACAGGGAGCCTGTCCCTTTATAAAACTGTTTCTTCTTTAGTATCCATTTATTTTCTATAGCTCTTCAACCACAGATAGAATTTTTTTGAGATTTAGCCATTCATGTTGGCCAACTGGTATTGTCAATGTGTAGATCTTGTTTCAGTTCCAAGGGTGTAGCTTCTCTGTCTTATCTAGAATACACCATTTATAAGTAGAAATCCTAGTTCTCTTATCCCTATAGTCTTTCTGTCTTTCTTTCATGCTTTTTCACGAGCTTCAGGTTTAGGAGATGCCTTGTAGATATATCAGTTGAGGCTGGTCTCCCCACAGTCACTCAGTCATTTAGTCTCTGCATTTGACTAGTTGTGCAACTCTGCAATTCCCCCAGATAGTTGTTTGTGAACACCACTTTCAGTCTCTTAGAAAAAGGATCTGCTACAAATCCCTATTTGGCTCTTAAACTTTGATAATGTCAGTACCTTGTATGTCCTAGTGGGATAACTGACATTATCCTTCATAGAGAATGACTAAGAGTTAAGGCCCATGTTCTTTAACTTAATCAGTGTTTGTAGAATAGGAAGATTCCAAATACAAACCACATTTCCCAAATAGATTTTTCTCCTTGATTCTCCAACTCATGTGTACTATATGAAAATCTGTTTCTTACTCATTTACAGTTATTTCACCAAAGCATTTCCTATGTAGAATTATTTGGTGTTCAAGCAGACTTTAAAGACTTATTTTAATGAACCTTTGTTCTTAAAAATAAGAATCTGATGAAGTTGTACAAGTAAAGACTACATGAACTTGAATTCCAGAAAAGTCAAATTTGTTTTAAGTAGAATCTATTTTTGGAAGAAAAAATTTGGGAATGTGCTATTTTTTCTTTGAGATTTTTTAAAAATTTATTTTTTTAAAGAGGAGTTTTAAAGGGATACTTGGATTTTCATGAAAAAAACAGTTTACTCTCTGGATGATGATAAATGTCATTAGGTGAATAAGGTCTATCTCTTTATGGTGCTCTACGGTAGTTTCAGCCTTTAGGGAGAAGAAATGGACACCTGTTTTGGATTTTGAGAGCTTGTGGCTCAATCTATCTTGCGGAAGTTGCTTCCTCCTAAAACCCTCACCTATCTATGCTGGAAAGAACAAAGTTCTCTGGTGTGAAAACGGTCATGAATCCACAAGACTGGCTCAACTCCTGTCCTTCTCAACCTGAAATATCTCACTTCATTTGCTGACATTTTTCTCCTTGACTCATGTCTGAGCAGAACTGTGTGCTAAAGTTTTAAGGGATAGGAAGAGTTAAAAGATGCTGCTCATACCTTTTTTTTTTTTTTTTTTTTTTTTGAAATTAGCAGTTTTTACTGAGAGACAAAGCAACTAGCACATGTTGTCAAGTCAGTCAATATTGAGGACTTCTAGGAAAGGAAGACTGGTCTGTCAAAACATAGAAGACTTCCCTGAGTAGGTGGGCCTGAGAATCTGGTTACTAAAGCCTGCACATTAACAGAACCTTTTCAGACACAGGTACTTTAGATGCCATCAACTGAACATTCTTTAAAATAGATGGAATTACTATTTTTGTTTGGTGTTCTCATAAAGAAGAGAGTATGGAGGGCATTTAGGACCAAAGATAGTGAAATCAAAGTCTCTAATTGTGCCCTCCTCAGCCAAAGCCAAGCTGTAGTAATCAGTTGCCAGGACTGCACTGGGACTATCAACTATTATTCCTCAAGCCACCTGGGAGTCCTATAACCCATCCAAAATGTTCTTATATTCTATAGTAAATACATATTTCTTCATCTCAACATAGTTCTAATGAGGTTTAAGTTCACTATGTATTCTATTCTGGATTATCTGTCTGACAGAGGTGCCATAATATATGTGTTAATATGCTAATATTTAGCCCAGAAAGAAAACAGAAGGATAAGAGGAAATATGGTCTAAGAATCCAATTTATTTCTCCTATAGGAACATTACAAAATTTGTATTTGTACCCTGTAACAACTACAGAGCAAATATTGTAATAATCACCTTATAAATGAGGAAGGAGATCTTACAGGCTGACTCACTTACCCTTGGACAGTCAATAAAACATGAAGGAGACTCAAGACAGGCTTAGGTTAATATATTTCCTGGCCCAGCCAAGGTTAATTTTTTTGGACAACATATATCTTTTAGCCAGAGAAGAAGCAAGGTATTTGGGTGTTGGCTTTGGGAAGATAAACAAAGAAGGTCAAATATGCATGTGGAGGCTGAATATTGATGCTGTGGATGGTGTATGTAGTTCACCTTCAAATAGAGATGATAACAATTGGAGAAACATTGAGACATCTAAACATGAGCAAAGGGAGGGGCAGGGAACCTGGAATCAAGAAAAATAAGAGTGGCTATGGCAGAAAGAAGTGGCTTTAGTGACTGTGCCATAGAAAAGCTTCAGAGGTAAAGGTGGAAGGAGAAAGAACATTCTGGTCCTGAGAAAACATTGATGGCAATTTCACCTATATGTCAAGGAAAGGCACAGGTTTCAAAGGAAAGAGAAGAAATACATTGTGTTAGAGATTCTGTGGGAGCATCTGTAGTCCAGCCCTCTGGCTGAGACTAGGCTAGAGGTCTGTTTTAATGTTGAGTTACAGTAGGCCAAGAAGGAACCTATGGATAAATTAGTCAAGAAAGTGGAGCAGCTCACTAAACACTGATTCGTGGAAATCAATAGGTTGTGCTTTTAAGGTACAGAATTGCAGATTCTGAGGAGATTCTGCTACAACAAAGTGGGAGTTCTAAAAAACAGAGGGGTTCTCAATCTTAAGTACCAGTAACAGGAATATTGTGACCTCCAATGGATATGAAGGTACCCAGTAATATATGATATCCATAGGGTGATTCTTAGAATAAAATATTACTCTGGGCTCAATTTATTTTTTATTATCCTAATTGGGCATTTATTTAGGTTCAAGAAACTATTGGAGTATCAGAGCCTATAACCTAATTACAATTTCTGTAGATTTTTATATTTGTGTTCCATTTATATTTATAATAATTTTCATAATAATATAAGCATATAAAATGGAAAGTCTATTTTATTGGAGCTTATTTAGATGTTATATTTTAGAAAACCACATCTCTGATGGAAATACTATTGCTAGCATCTGAGGTATTGCTATCAAGTAAGTGGTGATTTCCTGTATTCATTCAAGCATTGAACTATTTGAACTTACAGTATTTATGTTTAAACATAACTTGAAATGCATTTTCTCTTATCCTCCTTGTTACAGTAAATTTATTCTACTCTTTATAAAATTTGTAAGTATAGATAAATGATATGATTTGTAAAATTTACTTTAGGAGGACAAAGGAATATTTAAAAATTAGTTCTTATAAAGGAGGGGTGGGATTGATGAGGTTGATAGCCAATAATTTTAGAGTATTTTGATCCAATAGAGATGTAATATTGGACAAACATTTAAATTTTATGTCATTTTTAAAACAATTTAAAATGGAATCAAATTTGTTTCAAAAGGGAAGTAAGCTCTGTCCCCTGCTATAGCACAGATGACTTCTGAGGACATTGTGCTAAGTAAAAGAAGCCACTAACAAAAATACAAATACTGTGATTCTATTTTTCTGAGGTATTTGCATAAGCAGACAAGTTTGTAGAAACAGAAAGTGGGGTGGTGGTTGCTCAGATTGGGAGGAAGGCAAATGGAAAGTTATTGTTTAATGAACATGGAATTTTGGATTTGCAAGATGAACTTCTGGATTCTCCACATCAATGCAACTATATTCAATATTACTGAACTACAGCACTTAATAATAGTCAACATGATGAATCTTGTACTCTGTGCTTTCTTAAAACCACAATAAAAATTCAGAGTGAGAGAAATTAATTGGCAATAAACTAATTCAATATGTTTAAAATACTTTTGCTTTAATGTGTAATCAATTTGTGGAAAAATTATCAATGAGAAAATTTATGTTTCTTCTGGTACAAAGTCAGGAATCTCTATGTATCTTGTAGCTCATATCATCCATTTATAGTGCTATCTGTTACCTGTAGCCAGAAGCTGTAGTATTAGAGTGAAGCGTGTACCAAAAACTGATACTTATAGAGCAAACATCAGATGTCAGGCACTGCTAAGAGTCCTTTACACAAAATGACTCTTTATCTTTAAAAGGGCCCTTTGAGATAGGTGCCAGCACACTCAAGCTTGAGGAGCATGCCTGAGGTCAAGAACACAGCAGATAAGTGGAAAGCTGGACTCACGCATTCTGGATCCAGAGTTTTACCTTAACTACTACTACTGAAAGCACCTTTGTCAAACTCTTTCCTAGGATGCCTTTCTGACTAACTAGGGTCTGAACTTCATAGAAAGTTGCCAGACATTTTTTTGGTTGGCCTGGAGTATCAGATCCCTAGCTGGGTAGGCTTTAGGGCATTGGGTATTTGTCTAGTTAGCTTATGTTTCTTGCTTTCCTGTGTGACTTTGGTAGAGATGGGTTTATGAACAGTTAAAAGAAACTTGTGTTTGCTACACACACACACACACACACACACACACACACACAAAACTGCATTGTTCTCTATTCCATGTTTCTATTAGGAAAGTAGTAGTAGGCCTGGTAAATCAGGACAAAGTACGACTGTGACAAAAGACACTGTCCTGACACACATATCTAATAAGACTTGATATTCGGACTTTGCTGGTAAATCACCTATGTTCCAAGATCTTTTCTCCTGAGTGTTCCTTAGTCAAGACAGATTTCTTCATTTCTTGGGGTTCCCTCAAGATTATTCTCACAATGTCCTCATTAAGTATCAAATTATGCCTTGTTGCAAAACAATTTATAAAAAGTATTATTTAAAGTAATATTCATTTACCTTGCCTAATTTCAGCATTTCCATCAAGGCTTCTAATAAGTTGATTCCTTGCTTGGCTGGTCCCCTGGCCTTTCCTTGAGTTCTCTGTTCCACAGGAAAAGAAACGGCATGCTCCTGGAGTGTAGTGCTTAGTTGGAGCTTTTCTGAGTGATGGGTAAACATAAATAGGTGACCTTGAGTCCAAATGACACTCAAAAGTTGGACTACATTTCTTGGTTTAGAAGTGTTAACATGGGACCACAAGAGTAAAACATTCTTTCAGTTTCAACTGGGAAGCTTAATGAGTCATATAATTATACCCAGATACCCTTTACTGGGGCCACTTTATTATTATTTAATAATGAGATGATTACAGGTGATGGTCTACAAGGCTAGCAATATTATATATCAGATCTGGTGATATGCTTCTTCTCAGATGTTGTCTACTAGGGGAATAAGGGACTTGAAGACCTCTCAGTCTTGACTTATGGAGAAGAGCCTGTGCCAAGAGCTCTCTTCCTGGCACTGTCTTCTCCAAGGATTCAGCTGGGTCACTTTGCTGGAGTGCTGAGAATCAGGTCAGTCTGTTCCTCCAATTAACACTGATCTCATTCTGTTGGCAGCAGTCAGTAGCCAGATGCCCTGCTGCTTTCCAAAGGTTGCCTACTCATGCCAGAGCACCTGGGAGGAAGAAGAGCAATGAGTGCATACTGCACATTGTGAACCCAGTTGGTGCAATGCCCAGGGTCTCTTTAAGCTTTCATGTTATCACTTTATTTCTCTCCCCATTTTATAGATCAGAAAACCCAGGTGCATGGGTTAGTAACATTTACAAGGCATATAACTAATCAGAGATAGCTGACTCATTTTTGATCAGAGGTCTGTCTTAAGTGTCTAAGGGTTGGTTCCTATGCTATCTTATCAAGGGAAATGGTGGGGAAGGAAATACTGGACTATGTTTGCTTCTCTAAGACTTTAATAGTGTATATATGGACATTCATTGTAACCAGTGTTGGTGGTACATTACACTCAGGCTCTTCTCTGTGAGAATATGCACTCAGCCATGGTGACTTCACCCTACCCATAAACATTACTAGACATGAGTCCATTATCCCTGCCAGGTCTCTTTTGAGAATTTCAAATTTGAACTGAATAAAAATAGATGGATAAAACTGCATAAGTGTGAACTCCGGACATACCAAAGCATGGTATGGCTAATGAAGAAACACACACACACACACACACACACACACACACACACACACACACACATACACACAGAATTCCAACAATGATTGAGTCCCCATTAACCCTTGTAGCACAACTCTTATATTTCCTACAATGTAGATCTGCAAGTTCACAAAGCCCCCTTTACCCAAGCTAGCCCTAGTCATGTTTCTGTCACTTATGATTAAAAGACTTCTGATGTGTCATGCCCTGGAATTTGATGGATTAGAGACAAGCAGAAGTGTCTACAGGGCTTTAATCTGTGCTTTAGAAGGGCTAATGTGGTATTATGACACAGGGGAAGAAATGGAGTTCGGTTGCTTTATGCAGTGTTGGTCCAAAGGAGACATGGAAAAGGTCAGACCTAAGGCAAATGGCTGTGGACCAGCAGAAGAGAATTAAAAGATGTCATTGGTAAGAATTTCTTAGGCTTAGTGATGAACTAAAATTAAAGACATGTTCAGATATTGTAGCTGTGCTGACTAGTCTTTGTCAACTTGATACAAACCTAGATATACCTTGGGAGAAAGAAAATCCCAATTGAGAACTTGCCTCCATCAGATTGTTTTGTAGTGTCTGTGAGGCATGTTCTTAATTTCTATTTGGTATAAAGGGGCCTATTGTGAGCAGTGTACTGATGTGGGAATGCCCTTCTTTATGCTGTGAATCTCAATCTTTAAATAAAGGAGCTGTATTGGGTCATGGCGGGCACCATAGAAGAAGTGGGAGGAGAAATCAGTTTAGGTAGGAGTAGCAGGGCGGAGTTAGAGGGAGATCGAGCCAGCCGCCCAAGGAGCAACATGTAAGGAACACAGGTGAGCCACGGGCCGGGGCCACGTGGCCCACAGATTAATAGAAATGGGTTGATTTAAGATGTAAGAGCTAGCTAACAATGTGCCCGAGCCATAGGCCAAACAGCATAAAGTTAATAGAAGCGTCTGAGTCGTTTCTGGGGGCCTGGGCGACGGTGCGCGGATAAGCGGTCCCGGGCGGCAGGTCTGTGGGTCCCAGATCTCTGGCGCACGGGACCCGAACCCCTACAACAGTGTACTACAAGGGAGCCTGGGATATATAAGAAAGCCAAGTAAGCCAATGAGAATGATGGTCTCTTCCCTTGTTCCTGCTTCCAGATTCCTGTCTTGAGCTCCTGCCCTGGCTTCCCTTGATGATGGTCTGTAATTTATAAGCTAAGTAAACCCCTTTAATCCCTGAGCTAAATAAATCATTTTAATCCCAAAGTATCTTGTGGTTAGTGTTTTATTATTGTAGCAGAGAAACAAACTAGCACATTTGCACATGTGTGAAATCTTAGTACTTGGGGTTCTTTCCAGTAGATGAGGGGAAACTACAGTTCAAGGTCATTCTTGGCAATATAACAAGTTTTAGGCTATCCTGAGATATATGGAAACTTTTCTAAAAAACAGCAACAAAAAAGGAAATAAAATTAGATGATGATGATGTCAACAGCTAAATAGGGAACAGGTGGAAGGGCAGACTCAGATGATGTATATGGCAACAGTAGGTGATGAGCTTGGTTGCAGACAGCTCTGGTTCAGATAGGTACAGCTCCATTAAGATAGCATAGTATATTCTGAAATTATGACTGAGGCTATACTGAGCCACCCATCAAGTGCTGCTGACAGCCTCAGTCATGACCACTCATCCTGACCTGTACCTCATACCTGGTTCTTCCTGCTCCTAGTACTATCACTTGTTAAACTATTTTTACTTTTGTCCTTTAATCATCTTTCAAATTTGTCAAGGCAGACAGATATTGACTTCCTGTTAGGACATGGGCAATTTTCCATGAAATCTGTTTCTTCCTGTTGCTCAATTAAATTGGCTACCTTTGCCCATTCCCTCCTGGAATGGAAAAGAAGAATGGCTAGCACTATTAAAAACAAACACAAGGCCATCCTGTGGAAAATGAGCTTCTGCCAATTTGGCTGTGTCTACTCAGTAAATTTTTTTTGCAAGATGTCTAGAGCCTACCATAGCTAAAAGGAGATACAGGTACTAAATCCCCTCTATTTCTGCCCTCATGCCAAGAGTATTGAACTCTGTTACACTTAAAGCTACCTATAAACATTAAGTATTATATTCATTTTTGCCCCAAACCTTACCTCTATGTCTGACATATATTTTGGATGATGAGAAAATATTCTTTAAAAAAGGAATTCAGTAGATCTACTGGTCACAAGCAGGCAACAGAATGATGTGTTAGCTGTGGCACACACAACTAGATGTTGAAGACTTAACAGGCCATTAGAAAGGGTATAAGCTGTTAGACAAAAAGAATTCTTAGAGACTGATGAAATGAGCATATAGAGCCCAAATCATATATTCCCATGTATCTCTACAGTTCACATACTATTCTTGACACAAAAGCTCAGTTTCCACGCTCATCATACAAATAAACAAACCATCTATTATTGAAGCAAGATGAGGATTGCAGAGGTTCTTGCAGAGACCATTTATGCAGTGTGGACTTCCAATTAGATCCATTAAAAATTAATGAACCACTCTGAAGTGTGTGTTCCTAATTGGGATACTTCACACATTAATAAATTGCCCTTATGGTACTGATTAAGGTTAAAACACATTCCTCAATCCTAGCTAAGTTCATAAAATGAATAACATGTAGCATTGTTTTCATTCAGAACATTTGCATAACTTTTCTGCATACAATATCCCCACCCCCTTCTCATGCATTTGCCCAAATAACTCATACTCAGTTTAGAACTTAGCATGGTGATCACTTCTTCCAGGAAAGTTCCTTGATCTCCTATCAAAGTAAAGTTTACTGCCATTTTCATATATCCCTTTAGTATCTGCACATAGTATTAGCTGCTTATTTATGAGAATTATTTTGTCTGTACCCTTCACATGATTATTTTTCCTAGTTTTTGTATCTTTAGTGTCAAGCAGACAAAGGTATTCCATTTTCTCAGGAAATAGATTCCTTAGCCAGGCAGTGGTGGTGAAAGCCTTTAATCCTAGCACTTGCAAGGCAGAGGCAGGTAGATTTCTATAAATTTAAGGCCAGCCTGGTCTATAGAGGGGATTCTAGAACAGGCTCCAAAGCTATATAGAGAAACCTTGTCTGGAAAAAGATAGGAAGGAAGGAAGGAAGGAAGGAAGGAAGGAAGGAAGGAAGGAAGGAAGGAAGGAAGGAGAGAGAGGGGGGAGGGAGGGAGGGAAAGAGGAGGGAGGGAGGAGGAGAAAAGAAGGAGGAGGAGGAGGAGGAGGAGGAGGAGGAGGAGGAGGAGGAGAAATTAGTTGTTATAGGGTACTGGTACATAGCTCTAGCTGATCATGAACTCATTATATGCACCAAATTAGCCTTGAACTTGCTGTAACTATCTTGCCTCTGCATTCTAAGTATTGGGATTTCAAGTGTTAGCCTACTTATAAAATTGAATTAAGTTTAAAAGTGGTAATGTTTTACTTCATTCTTAAGTATTTAAAGAGACTGTTAGTAGATGTAGTCAGCTAAAGATGAATCATTTACTATGAGAGAGAATGGGTGAGACTATAGGTACACCACAGTTTTAGAATAACTTGAAAGTAAGCAAACATAGTAAACTTCTTCATCTGCTGTCCCTTTAAGTGTCCCATGCTCTTCTGCATTTGTTCCCTGGGTAAACTCTGGAGCTGAATCTGTGGCAAGTATCTCTGGCATAAACAAGTCTTATTTTTATACTGAAGAGAAGAAAGTGGTAGAAGCCTCATTTAGCCTGTGCTTCTCTGTGAGTTGTGCAATTGCCATGGAGCAAAGGAAGGCAAGGTATAGCCAAACAGACATAGAACCTACTAGGAGACTGCTGACCTCATTTTGTTCACCAAACTCACAGACTTGGACATGACATTTGCCAAAGTACAGCCGAGCCAATGGTAATAAAATGGTATTTCACCTACTCAGTCTGGTGAGGGACTGCAAGGTGTTCTGTGTCTCAGCAGAAATAGTAAGATGTTTTCTTCCTTGGCCACTCAAAAACTGTCATTTAAAGTAAAACCAAGTCTGTGTTTCACTCAGCTTTATTTATTTATGTTTTATTTAAATAAGCTGTGAAGAAGGTGGGAAGGTGATGTGGCACTCATGCATTCAAAAAATATGTAAAGCTTATGTCTTGAGATCATGTAGGAAGTACTGTGATCAACTGATGGCTGTTCCCTGGGGTTCCAAGGAAGGAACCAGAATCAAGAGAGCAACATGTTTCTAGTTTCTCTTCTACTCCTTGATTCCTAGTCCTTATTCTTTCAATCCCTAAGTCTAAGATTTAATGTCAAGTCACATCAGTTCTGCCATTATGGGATAAGGACACAATTTAAGAAAGCTAGACAACACAAAATTGAAATCGTAGTTTGAGGAAACACTGTCAGTGAGATAGTATTTACTTTTATTAGCAATTCTTCTCAGAGTTGTTCTGGCTCTCTGAAAGTATGTTTTTATTTTTCTCACCATCTGCATTCTGATTAAGGCAACATGTGCTTCCTCACCTGTTGTGTGTTTTTGATATTTTGGGTTGCTCAACACCCAGCTCCCAAATATGTTGGAGACTTATTCTTAATTATAAATGTCTGACCTTAGCTTAGCTTGTTTCTAGCCAGATTTTCTTAAAGTATCCCATCTACCTTTGGCCTCTTGTCTTTTTCCTTTTCTTCTGAAATCTTACTTTCACTCTTACTCTGTGGCTGGCTGTGTAGCTGGGTGGCTGTTCCATGGAGTTCTTCTATGTCTACTTGTCATCCCCCCCCCCCAGATTTCTCCTTCTATAAATCCGCTCTGACTTCCACATATTCAGCTCTTTATTAGACCATCAGGTGTTTTAGACAGGCAAGTAATACAGCTTCGTAAAGTTAAACAAATGTGACATAAACAAAAGTAACATACTTCAAACAACATTCTACAACTTCCCCCTTTTTGTCTAAATAAAACTAAATATTTTAACTTTAACATAGTAAAACTAAATACAACAAAAACAATTTCAAGTAGGAACAAACTTTACAACATTCTGTCCATTTGTGGTTATCATATTCAGAGGAAACAATGCATTATTTGTCCTATACTAGTGAATTCAAAGTTTTACACCTAATTTACATTCTACCATAACTAATTAAAACTGTAACTATAACTACATAGTCTTTAACTCCTTCAAAGACCTACAAAGATGTCTTAGGAACTGTAAGGAAAAGCAACAAGTGGTTGGTATTTAACTGAATTTATAGTTTAGTAAACATAGTACAAATACATGTGCAGATTTAATCATTAATTCAAGGAAATACAGGAGAAAAAAACAGTCTACACAGGTCAACTTTGTGTCTCATACTTGGAGCAGGCACCAACCACTACAATAAATAGGTATGTGGTTGAGAAATGAAGGAGGAGAAGCAGAGTGACTGTGTACAGAATTAGAAGTGAAGATGGGAAGCTGGTGAGGAACAGGTTGATATGGGAGCTCTAGGTTGCCACCTATGTCCAAGTGATGTCTGTTCCTGTGCTGCCCTCAAAGGCCATGTCTGTATACATGGTCCTTCAGCAGCCGGAGTCTGTGTTTATGTCCATAGTCTGTGTTACCAGAGAAGTCCATAAGATGCCCTTAGTCTGGGATGTCAGAGAGCCATGCTGATGTCCAAAGCTATACTAATATGAGTGGTCTGTCCTGCCACTGGAGATCATGGTAACATCTGAGCCTAAGCTGAAACCATGGGCATTTGGGGTCTGTGATGATGTTTGCATGTAGTGTTACCACCTGGGGCAATTGAAAAACTGACCTCAGTTGTCTGGGTCCTGGAGAACTTATCCTGCCCTTCACCTGCTACCTCAGCAAAAGAGTTACCCCCTCCTCCTGGGAGAACTTACCTCAATGGTGTGGGTGCAAGAGAGCTGGACCCAACCTTTGATGGCCCTCAGAGAACTGCCTCCCCATGAGATGCCACAACAGGAGAGTGGTCCTCCACCCCTTGGCATGCACCAAGAATCTAGCCTTAACCTTTGCCTAAAGGGGGGTCAGTCCCATTGGAGGCCCAGACTGACCAATTCAGCTACCACTCAGGCCTACATCCAAATATTTATATCTGCTGATCCTCCCCACACTGCCCCACACCGCCCCACACCACCCCGCTTCTACCCCATCTATATAATCTGTGGGAGAGAGTGAAAGGACTGGTCCTTGTAAGTGAGTGTTACAACTCTGGGGAAGGGGTTAGAGATATCCTGACTGTTTGGGAAGTCAGGCTATATCTGGAGCTGCCAAGACAGCTCTGAAAGCTGGAGCTGCAATGGGGCAGCTCAGCTCTGGGGAAAAGAGTATCCTGACTGTGTGGAAAATCAGGATATACCTGAAGAGCTGTTAAAACAGCTCTGACAGCTGGAGCTGCAATGGGGCAGCTCAGCTCTGGAGGGAAAGGTATCCTGACTCTTCAGGAAGTCAGGCTACACCCAAAGCTGGGGTGCAGTAGGGGATGGTCTCCCCACAGGACATAGCAATCCTGCTTCTCTCCTGGAGAGCTGCTACAGCTGAGCTTTGTTCCAACCCCGTTAAGGGGCTTTTCATTAGAGCTCTGCTTTTTCTCTCTGGCCCAACATATTACTTCTTTTGCTTCATTCTGCTAAAAAGAAAATACCTGCTGAAATCTAACAATTTCTCCTTATGCTATTATTATTTCTGTTCTACCTTGCTCAGGCTCCTAAGAGACATCACAACAAGGTTCATTTCTTATGCTACACCTTGCTCAGTCTCCCTAAGGGGACATCTCTGCACGGTTTTTCTGCTTGGTCCACTAAGGGACATCTAAGGAAGTTCTTCTCTATGTCATCAAATTAAGATCTTCACCCAAGACTCTTTTTAGAAAGAGATTTATTTGGGAAGGAGGAATCTAGGAGTGTGGCTGCCGCTACCAGGGTGGGAAAGGACAACCCACTGAACAGGCAGAGGGGTTTATATAGAAGCTCTTAGGGGTGAAGTTTCTCCAGGGACACTCAATAATTGGGTAGTTATTCTTGCTTGGGGATTGGTTATTCTTATTGGTCAATGGCAGAGATGGCTCTAATTTCAGGGTCAGGTTGTATCTTTCATTGGCCCTTGTTAGGTCTAATTCTAAGACCAGAACATGTTTCTTTCATTGGCTTTAATTCTAGGGACCAAGTGTGTTTCTTTGATACTAATTTCAGAGTTGACATGTTCTTTGGTTCTGGGTGATAGTGTTTCTTTTACTGGCGTGGGTCCCATAACCAGGCTGTTTCTTTCACTGGGTCAGGCTCAGAGTCATGGTGCTCAGTGATTGGTTGTTTTCCTGCTCAGTGATTGGTTGTTTTTTTGTTAATCAGTTGGTCGGGGCAGAAATGGCTGATTTCAGTGCCAAACTGTGTTTCTTTCACTTGACCTTTTTAGCTTTTTTGATTAAAAATCTGAAGCTAGAGCATATTTGTTTCACTATCTCTGATTCTAGGGACCAAGTGTGTTCCTTTGGTACTGGTTTCAGCGTCAGGGCATGTATCTTTAGTTCTAGGTTAAGGGATAAAGTGTTTCTTTCTCTGACTCAGGTCTCAGATCCAGGCTGTGTTTCTTTCACTAGTTCTGGTTTCAGGGTCAGATGGGCTTTCTTGAATTGCCCATTTCCCTACAGCCCTTGGGACCATAACCACAGGATCACCATGACTCAGAGAATCAGCAGAATATCTGAGAGAAGTTTCAGAGAGCACCCAGTATTGATGGTATTCTGGAAACCAGAGGTCTTGAATCAGACCAGTAACTCATTGCAATGAACATTTGCAGGTAAAGTAGTTTGGACAAAAGGCTATACTACATGATATATGGTAGTTCCCAAGGCCACTACAACAAATGAATATGTAATGGAGAGGTGGGAAAGATAGAGATGCAAATTTTTTGAGCAGGGAGGCTTCAAAAGTAGAGGGCACACATGGAAGGTCTAGGAAATGCTTGGGATTGGGGTGCAAGATGTGAAATTCCCAAAGAACCAATTAAAAAAATTATGAGTAAAAGAAAATAAACCATTAGATCATAGTTGTAAACAACCAAGTTTACAGAGTGATGACCTCCAGACACTTTTGTTTTGAAAAATTATTGATGATAAGAACTTTTAAGTAATATTATGTATATATATGCAATATAATATACATTTTATATGATTGAACTCAAGACAATATCAATGACATGTTAAGTACTATAAAGAAAGAAAAATATCATTGTTAATTAAGTCAGACCTTAGACTTTCTTTATGCATCATTGTTAAGTTTCCCAATATGAGAGATTAAAATGAGACATAATAATGTGCTTTAGAACTGATATATCTTGAAATTACTATATTATGTGCATTTAGAATAATAAATACTCAGAAATGGAAGTTCTAAAGGGTGAGAATTTATAAGCAAATATTATAATATTTTCTCATGGAATCCCACAGGACTCCCACATGCAATTAGAGATCAGTGGCATGGATAGATAGATGTTCTCAATAGGTTCTAAAGAAACAAGGTGTTTCTGTTAGCTGTGTCTCTATAATTCTGGATAAGTTGAAGAACATTCCAAATTAGAAAAATCACCAAAGTACATAAACAGTGAATTGTCTATCTCAGGGGTGTTGAGAAATAATAAATAAGCCTTGGGGCTAGAAAGTAACTATTTCTGAGCCTCACCACTAGGGCCAATGAGGAGAAAGGGAGAATAACCAGAGGTAGAAGCTACTCTGAGGCAAAAAACAACTGACATAGCACAAACAGAGGCTATCCAGATAGAGAAGGAAACAGAAAGCAAATGACAGCTGGAAGTTGTGTTTAATGTCAGTATGAGCAAAGAAAAACAAAAGGACTTTAGCACATTCCACATAAGGCCAATTTTATAAGCCATGCGAGGTATCATCCTTGTGAGGAAGACTGAGTCAGGTTCTCCCAGAACAACCTATCAGGGTGTCTGAAATATCTCTTTTGGAAATTAATCCCTTAAAGGTTAAAGACAGACAGCCTAATCAAACCCAATGCACCTCCCACCAACATATGTAACAGATGCCTTTGTTTCTTATGAGTATACTGACTGGTATAATGAAAACTGGATGTGGTGGGCTGCCTCTGCAATCTCAGGACTAGAGATAGCAGTAGAAGAAGAGGTATGAGGAGCTCAAGGTCAGCCCCAGCAGGCTGGGAAACATTAGACCCCATCCTACATGCATATGCACATTTGGAAGGCTACATGTAAGAATGGACCCAAAAAGAGAATCATTGTCTTAACAGTAAGTGACTAAAGTCTATCTAAGTGGCTTTGACAGTAACAACTCCAGAGAGTCCCAATTTCATTTTTCACTGAATTCTTTCTTCCTTAAGCTTTTTCATCTCTGTGTACCCAGCTTTTCTCACAAGGTAGTTTCTAGAAAGATAAAAATAAGACAACTCAGAAATATTTTGATTTGTTTTTGCCTTCTTTTTGGAGACAAAGTCATGCTATACAGTCCAGGTTGGCCTGAACTCACTGTCTAGCCTAGATTGGCCATTAATTCATGCTTTTGCTCTGAGTGCTGATTACATATGTCACCAGGGCCAGCTCAATTACAGCACTTTGAAAGCTTAAAAACAAAAGAACAAATCATAAGTGAAAAATGAATAAAACTGAATATATACAGCCCCCCTACACATGGAGATACTTTCCAAGACCCTACATGGATGCCTGATGCCATGGACAGTAGCAAGTCTTGCAAGTACTGTTATTTCCTAAGATAAAGTTAAATTTATAAATAAGATACAGTAAGAGATTAACAACAATGTCTAGAAGCATAGAGAGCATATAATTTACACAAAAGATCTTATTTTAGTTAATGAATTATTTACTTCTAGAATTTTCTAATTAATATATTTAGATCACAGATGACCACAAGCAACAAAAACCATAGAAATGAAACTCTCAGTAAGGGATACTACTTGGAGAACAAGGTCTTCATTCTTCTGCCTCTGATCTTTATGTCATGAGACCTCCAGACTGGATCATCACAAGCTTATGTGCAGAGGTAGTACATTAAAATTTTTATGTTGTACATACTATTCAGAATTTTAGGAAATAAGCATCTTATTTGTCTTTGTGAGTGGATATCTATGAAAACAGCTTACTCAAGGGAGGTAATCCTTTAGGGACTTACATCTGCACAAGCTTTATAGACCTATGTACAAAAACCCTCATTCATTCATTTATACCCTTGTTATAGCTAGGAAAAATCATTCTGACACACTGAGACACTCATAAACAGGAGATACCATCTTGAAACCACTCTATAGGGATCATGAGACTCACAGTGTTTAGGGTGTATGATACTCAAAGACACATGATATAAGAAAGAAAAATAGATTTGATAAAGTAGCATCTTCCCCAAATCTGGCAGAGTTTCACACAATGATTAGCAAACAAGTTGCTTGTCATCTAGCTGGCTGTCCGTCTCTTTCAAACCTGAACTTCTACACACAAAAAATGACGGCTCCTGACTGACTTATATGGAAAAATCTCATAAAGTTTCATCAATATATTGGAGCCAGTCTTTAAACATTACATGAGATCCTTCAGCTCTGATTTGAAATCAACAATGAAGTCAAGTTCTACATCTGAGGAACTTCAAAACCTTGACTATAGGGTAGAAGGGCTAGACAAAGAAGTACATCCTTACCCTGAAACTAGAGCCAAAAGATTAAAAGAAAAGGGGGCCAATGAAAAAAAAAAAACATATTTTGGACCTGAAACTTAAGCCAAAGGAACACACTCTGCCCCTGACTAACTCAGCATGCGAACAAACCAATCCCTGAGCACAAAATCCAGCAAATCTCTGAGCTTGTCCAAGTTCTGGGATTGAAATTCAACCAATTCTCACCTCAAAAAATCTTCATTCTGGAAAATCTTTATCTCCCCAAACCCCCATGTAAGCCCCGTGCCTGTTCAGTTTGAATCTGCCTTTTTCCAGAGGCAGCTACTATTCTGGACTTGTCTTGAATGAGGTTGGGGTGATGAACTTCTTTCACCAGAGTGGAGTAGGGCAGAGAAGTCACAACTTTTACCAGAGTAGGAGCAGAGCTGCTACATTTCTGTGGGGGAAATTCCCTTATTAGAGCTGAACTTTAATGGCTCTCTTCAGAGGAGCAGATCTGCTACATCCCTGCTGGGAAACAATCCCCCACCAGAACAGAGCTTTAGATATCATGTGGCTTCTGAAGGCTAGGATACACTTCCCTTTAAAGCTGTAGGTCTAGCTTGACTCTTGATGGCCAGAAGACCTTAGAACTGTCACACTCATGGGTATAGCCTGGCTTCTGACAGCCAGTATACCTTTCTTTCCAGAACTATATATAATACTGACATTAAACTGGCCATATGAGCAGAATTGAGCTCTTTAACAAACAACTCTTTATCTCTCTAGCCTCCCTGGTTTCCCACTGCATAAGTTCAGCATCATTCATTATACATCTGAAGGGGAAATATTGACTCACATACCACATAGCTGGAAGAACAATGGTAAAGGTGGCAACAGCAAAGAATTCAGGGTTGCAAATTCTGGTCAGACTCCCTGTGCTTCTTGGATGTCAGAAGTCAAGTCAGTAGAGTGCTGTGGGATTATGTTCTGATATTATTTTATGTTCTGATAAATATTTGTCCCTCCTACTAGTTTAATAAAATGTTAATTGTCCAGAAGGCAGACAGGAACTGGTGAGCATGGCTACCAGACTAAGAAAACCCTGGAAAGAGGAAGAGTCAGACAGAGATGCCAGAAGACACAGTGGAAATTAGACCAGATTACTGCTCTGAGAAAAGGTACTAAGGTACTTGGATAATTATGGGTTAGCAAATTATATGCCTGAGCCATAGTCAAATCAGCATGAAATAACTGAGACTTTGTATGTTTATTTGAGACCAAGCAGCTATAGGCAGTCTCTTTGGGACAGCTGGTCCATGCCAGAAACATTGCTACAGTAAAGGCCATGACTATTGGCACCACTGAGCTTTCATTCCTATGACTATAGAGAAAAATTAATACTCTTTCTCAAGTTCAAGGTTGAAAATTAACAAAGAAAGACACTGGCTGCACAGAATAAGGTCATATGCCCTTGGGCTAATCACCATGTCCTCAGGGTGATGAAATGTGATGGTGAAATGTGTATATTAACACATAGCCCTTACGTCAAGAAGATTTGAGTCTGGTGGCACAAGCAGGAGAAAGGAAGGTGCTGTACAGAAAAAGATAAGAAATATTGGTTCTTTGTTGCTGTGTAGAAAGCTGCCATAAACTTGGCATGAGCTCCATTTGTCTAATTTGTTAATAGTGCTGTGGTGACTGGACTCTTCAAGATTACAGAAGGAACACTCCTCCCAGCTGCACAGCCAGCTAAGACAGCCCTCAGGTCTGGGCAACAGGGCACAAAACATGGCCCCTAACACATTGAAGCTCCAGCTGCAGGCAAGCAAGCAGAACCCTGCCTGCAAGTCTGACTACCTACATTCCCCATTGGACCTTCTACTTCATAAGCCTCAATTCATTTCCCAAACCACCCATCCCCCTAACCCTAGCTGCTTCCTGAAACATAGCCTCTGTGGAGCTCCATCACAAGAGCTGTTGCCTGAGACATAGCCTTGGAAAAGCCTCATCACAAAACTGGCTCCCTGAGACACAGACTCCACTACCTCAGAACTCTCCAAGAGCTACAGTTGCACCAAGAGCATATAGTAGACCAAAGCAGCTATCTGAAACACAGACCAATCAGTGGAAGAGATAGGTAGACAACAGTGCAAAAATTCATTCAACAATATGTAGAACCTAGTGATTCTACAACAGCAAGACCTGAACATTTCAACATAAAAGAAGCAGAGGAAAATGACCTTAAAATATCTTTATGAAGATGATAGAAGCCTTTTGTGGTAATATGTTTCATGTATAATAAAAACCAGCCTGAACTATCAAAGAAGAGGTCTATCCACAGTTGATCCAGAAGATCCAGAAAGTGGTGATTTACACCTTTAATTCCAGCACTGGGGAAAGACTGGGAGTGGTGACCTATGCCCTTAATCCCAGCAGATCTGAGTTTGAGACCAGCTTGGTTTACAGAGGGAGTTCCAGACTCTCAGGCAGGCAGTGGTGGTGCCATGCCTTTAATCCCATAACTCCAGAGACAGAGGAGATCTTTCTGTGCTTCCGTGAGTTCAAGGCTAACTACCAAACAGTAGTATCCCACACCTTTAATATTAACCTTGATGTGAAACAACTGGGTGAAGAGTGTATTTAAGGCAGGCAATAGAAAGACAGATAAAAGCAGTAGAAGCCACAAGGTTGAGGAAGCTGGAAGACAGCTGGGTGAGATCTGACTATCTTTCTGATATCTCAGCCTTTCCCTGATATCTGGCTCTGTGTGGCAACAGTCTTTAAAGAAGAAATTAAAGAAGAAATGAAAAATTCTCATAAGGAAATAATGGAAAAGACAAGCAAAAAATTGGAAGAAAACAATAAATCTCAGAGAAAGACTGTAGAACCAAGAAAAAGCAATCAAGCACATGATAGAAACAGAGTAAAATCTTAAAAAAAAAAACTGAAATAGAAGCAATAAAGAAGACACAAACTGAGGGAATGCTGGAAATGGAAAATCTAAGCAAATGAAAAGGAACTACAGATGAAAGCATAACTCACAGCATGCAAGAGATGGAAGAGAGAATCTCTCCCTTAAATCCAGATCAGCAGGGAAAACCTCTGCAGCCCAGAACTCCTCAGTAAAATCCAGTTCACAAACAATTCCATCTACAAAGCCTGCTCCAACACCCAACACACTCCATCACCCAGTGACCTCATTGGCTTCTTGAGACTCATAGAGTCTCAGCAACTATTAGACCAAGAGGCCAGCAGGAAAAACCCCTGCAACTCAGAACTTCCCAGTAAAATCCAGTTCACTAGACACACCCATTACAAATCCTGCCCCAAGACCCAACCAACCACATAACCCAGAGACCTCAAGAGCTACCTGAGACCCATCGTTCCCCAGCACCTATTGAATCAAGAGAGGTACCTAAGACCCACAATTCACTAGCACCTATTGGGTGAAGGGCTTCTATAAAATCAAGAGCTCCTTCTGGATAAAGAGGTTTTATTGGACCAAGACTGAATTCCTGAAACACAGAGTCAGCCAGCTCTTATTACACAAAGAAAAGCTCAGTGTGACACAAAAAACACAACTTCCAAGTGACCAGAAACCCAGATTGGACCAAGAGAGGCTTCCTGAGACACAGACAAATCCTGCATTGATCTGAGGAAGCAATGGACAGATGCCAGTGCAAGAATGCATGTAACAACATAAAGAACAATATGGCACAATGAGAATCTGGTGGTTCTACAACTAGATCTGACCATGACAATTTAGAAGCAGAAAAACAACTTAATGAAGACAATAGAAGTCTCAAAAAAGAAAATTAGAAACTCCCTTTAAGAAATAGAGGAAAAGACAAAAAATTGGAAGAGACCAACAAATCCATGAAAGAAAATTAAAAAAAAACAAACAAGAAAAAGCAGTCAAACAGGTGAAAAAATATTTTAGGAATTAAAAATTGAAACAGTAGCAACAAAGAAGACACAAACAGAGGGAAGGCTGGAAGTAGGAAACCTAAAGAAACAAGCTGGGAATACAGATGCAACATAACCAATAAAATGCAAGAGATGGAAGGAGAGTCTCTGGCATGGAGGATTCAATAGTGGAAATAGATATGTCAGTCAAAGAAAACACTAAAGCCAAAAAAGTCATAACATAAAACTTCCAGGAAATGCAGGACATGAAAAGATCAAACCTAAGAATAATAGGAACAGAAGAAGGAGAAAAATATCAATTCAAAGGCACAGAAACTGTATTCAACAAAATCATAGAAGAAAACTTTCCCAATCTAAAGAAGGAAATGCCTATAAATTTACAAAAGCTTGCAGAACACCAAATAGAATAGAAGCTCCCTCCCCCCCACCCTTCACCCAGAAAAAAGTCTGGTCACACATAATAATCAAGCCACTAAACTTACAGAATAAGAAAAGAATATTAAGAGCTGAAAAGGCCAAGTAATAAAGGCAGACCCATCAGAATAACACCAGACTACTCAACGGAAACAATGAAAGCCAGAAGGTCCTTGTCAGATGTGATACAGACATCAAGAGACCATGGATGCCAGTACATAGTACTACACTCTGCAAAACAATCATTCATGACAAGACAAGAAGGTTTACAGACAGTAACAGAGGGAAAACTACAACCCAAGGAAGCTTGATACACCCACAAAGCCACAAGCAAAAAGAATGGAAACACACACACACATACACACACTACCACCAAAAATAACAGGAACTAACAATCACTGGTCATTAACATCCCTATTGTCAATGGACTCATTTCACCTATAAAAAGACACAGATTAACACATTAAATACAAGAGGAGAATCTATGGAAGAGACACATATCAACTTCAAAGACAAACAATGGCTCAGAGTAAAGGGTTGGTGAAAGACTTTACAATCAAATGAAGTTAAAAAACAAGCTGATGTAAAAATTGTAATATCTAACAAAATAGACTCAAAACTAAAATCAATCAAAAGTGATCAAGGTGGACATTAATTATTCATCTCAGGAAAATCCATTAAGATGAAGTCTCAATTCTAAACATTTATGCCCTCAATACAAGGTCATGCACATATAAA
The DNA here is from genome assembly GCA_033318265.1 of Phyllotis vaccarum. Taxonomy (NCBI): domain Eukaryota; kingdom Metazoa; phylum Chordata; class Mammalia; order Rodentia; family Cricetidae; genus Phyllotis; species Phyllotis vaccarum. The sequence continues at coordinate 266,878 of JARWLC010000001.1, forward strand.
AGAAACATTACTAAAGCTTAAGTATCATATCAAATCCTACACTTAAATAGTTGGAGACTTTAATACACCACTCTCACCAAAATATAAGTATATCAGACAGAAACTTAACAGAGAAATAAGGGATCCAACAGATGTTATATCTCAAATAAACTTCATAGACACATAATCTGCTAAAAGATCCTGAAGCACTGGCTTTGTTTTCATTTATTCATGTTGCACTGAACTTGTGATTTAGTCATTATTTTTAAGCAGGGGAAATGTCAAAATGTCCAAGGTATTTAAAATCATTATGGGAAAATGTCCCATCATGACTTGCAACTTCCCTTTCAGGCAGTTAAGTGAAGAATCCTTTCTAAATAGCTAAGCTTCAGTTTGCTAAGAACTACTGAAAGGGATTAATCCTTGACTTTGAGCTTGACAAATAACAAGTGTGCAACTCTAAAGGCTATCTGCAGTCACACATGTACTCACATGCCACATTCACATATTCTCTCTCTCTCTCTCTCTCTCTCTCTCTCTCTCTCTCTCTCACACACACACACACACACACACACACACACACACATGCACATACCCCTGCTGTTGCCGTTTCATCCTTAGGGATAGTGTAGCATAGAAACATCACTCTAAAATGTATCCTGGCTATGTAATAAGAATTTCCATATATAAAATTGTGACTAATGGCAGAGAGAAAAGTGTATTAGCAAATGTTGACTATGAATCTTGGATGATTTCCTGAGGAGAAGGGAGAATGAGAAGCAGGGATAACAAAACAAATGCCACAGAAAATGCTTGGCTAGCATGAAAAACACGTTAATATGGGAAAATGCACAGGCTTGAAGGCATGGCTTCTAGCAAATGATGACTTCCAAATGCTCTCTCCTCATTGCTGTCCGTTTAGATTCCCTAAAGTTTCTGCAGGCATTTTTGAAGGGGACAGTGGCTCCCCAAGAGGCCAGGACATTTTGAATTTTCTTTCTCCCAAGGTTATCCATATGTTCTTTGCAAACTTCTAAATCCTTTAACCTTGAAAACTGGTTCTGACATCATGAATTTCCCTTCAGGATTCTTGGCTGAAGTAAAAGGGAAATGTAACTTGCTTTGGCTTTTAAGTTTATATAAAGGTATGCCCTATCTGCCAGATGTATGTGCCACAAAATTAGTTATTTAATCCTTAACATTTCACTTTTCTTTCTGGACTAAAAATATCCCTGCAGGCTAGAAGGCAAGGCTGAATGGAGAAATATAAACTAAAAGAGATGTAATGTAATATCCCTAGCTTACCTTTAAACCCCACCACCACATACTGCTTTCAAGAACTGTCTACATGTAAGACTACTGGTTCTTGTTCATCTCCACTGTGCCATCTGTAACTACCTCCCTCAGCCTCATAGCCAGGAATATGTATGTCAGTTCTTATTCCATTACTGCTACTAAATACTTGACAGAAACAACTAAAGGAAGGAAGGAAATTCTTGTTAGGTTCCTGGTTTTGAGGCAGACAAGCATAGAGAACAGTTTGGTACCCTGGGACCCCCATATGGTTTTGGTTGTACATTCCCTCATGTTCTTATTCATTTGACAAGATAGTTCCTTCACAATATGCACATACACATTTGATTCCAAACATTGTATCCCACAATCTCTGAACCCTCTTGATCCCCATATGCATAAGGCTGTAGTATAAGGTTTCTGGCCTGGACTTTCAGGCCTAGCCTCAAGGTTTAGGCCTACAGACCCACAGACTCACAGAGACACACAGATGCTTACAACTAGTTTTAGGCTGATCAGCCTAAGGTCCAGGCATATAACTTGTTAACTCTTTACCTTTAATCTAATCCACGACTCTTATCCTGTTCAGCCATGCTGCTCGGTACCTTTTCTTAGAGCAGCATAGTTGTCCTCTGCTTCTTCCAGCTTCTCTCTGGCATTCTGCTCTGTGCTTCCTGTTCTCAGAGTTTTCTTAGTCTGGTAGCCCTGCTCACACTTCCTGCCTGCCTTTGGCCAATCAGCGCTTTTTATTAAACCAGTGGGTGGGACAATTATTTACAATGTAACAACATAATCTCCTACACATCCCCTTTTCTCTTTTTAAAACAAAAAGAACTCTAAATCTAATATTCTTCCCCCCCTTATCTATAACAACTTATAAACAACACTGTAAATAAACACAAACATCCATAATCCATGTTTTGGGAGTGTGGGCATCATTCTCTAGGCTACTTCCTGCTGAATGAGGATGCTGGCAATCCCATAGGAATCCAAATAAAAACTTAGGATTATGGACAAGTCTTTAGTGGAGTAATCTGTAAGGCTGGGCCGTCACAGCCAGTCTCCTTGAAATTGTTCTGGATACAGAGCTCTGGAAACTTCAACAGAGGTGCTTTGAAATGCTGAATCATCTAGGCCATCTATTTCCATTGGAGATTTTTCAGGGGTCTTCCTCTATCAAACTTTATGTTCTTTATCTGGTAATAAGTCCACAGCTTCTCATTTTCTGTGAAAATAAAAAGGAAACCTCTTCTCCAAAGTAGCATATCTTTGGATTTCAGTTTTAAAGTAAACTCATTTACAAGATATATAGGTTGAATTAATTCAACAGCATTTATAAACAACTGTCTTTTAGCAGCTTTTACTAAGTCATTTTCAGTCAAGAAGCTTAAAGATAAGACAATAATATACAGTAGTCAGACATTCTTTGTATTTTCCATCTTTATATGGCTTATTTTTTATTTATTATTTTACTCTATTTCTTTTTTAAGGGCTTTCTCTACCTTTTCTTTTCTTTCTCTCAGCCTATGCATATATATTTTCAATGCACTCTAAACCACTTAGACTTTTTTTTTTTTAAAAAAAATTGTCTTTATTGTATGTATATTTATTTCTTAACTTTTTCTGTCTCTGACCACACCTTTGTTTGGCTAGGGTGATCGACTCCACCCAGATTCTTCTATTTCTTTCTGTTTCTGAACACACCTTTAATCTGCCAAATTAATCTGTAAATAATTATCCCACCCACTGGTTTAATAAAAAGTGCTGATTGGCCAAAGGCAGACAGGAAGTGTGGGTTGCACTACCAGACTAGGAAAACTCAGGGAACTGGAGGAACAGAGCAGAACACCAGAGAGAAGCCGGAAGAAGCAGAGGACAACTATGCTGCTCTAAGAAAAGGTACCGAGCCACATGGCTGAACAGGATAAGAGTGATGGGTTAGATTAAGGGTAAAGAGTTAGCAAGTTATATGCCTGGGCCTTAGGCAGATCATCTGAAAACTATTGTAAGCATCTGTGTGTCTCTGTGGGACTGAGGGTCTGTGGGTCTGTGGGTCTAAACCTTCAGGCAAGGCCCAAAAGTCCGGTCCAGAAACTTCCTACTACATAAGGCTACATGTATTCCCATCTCTAATCAATAGTGTAAATTATCCTGCTTCTGATAATGATTAAATTTAGTTTTTATTTAATGTATTCTAACACATTGGGTATAAAGAATATAAGGATGTTGATCTAAACTTAACCGGTTGTGAGTACATATGTAGTAATGTAAAAGTGTAGGCTCTGGGACACAATCCTTGAAACCCCATCCTAACTCATCTCTTCCCTAAATCCAGGCCAGCAGGGAAAAATCTGCATGCCAGAACTCCCTAGTAAAATCCAGTTTGTTGGACAGCCCATCTATAAATCCTGCCTTAAAACCCAACCCAGCCCATCACCCAGTGACTTCAGTAGCTACCTGAGACCCACAGATACTCAGGACCTATTGAATCAAGAGATGAGTGACACTGTACCTAGCCCAGACAGAGATCTGTCTCTGTGATCCAGGCCCTGATACACAACCCAGAACCCCACCCCCATTCATGTCTCCCCTAAGTCCAGGCCAGCAGGGAAAACCACTGCAGGCCAAAACTCCCCAGTAAAATCTGGACAATTTGCTGGACAATTCCATATACAAATCCTTACCCAATCCCTAGTTCAGTTTATCACAGGGTTACCTCAGCAGCTAATTGGATGGAGAGCAACTTCCTGAGATCCATAGATCCACAGCACCTATTGGCATAAGAGAAGCTACCTAAGACTCACATTTCCTCAGCACCTAGTAGATCAAGAGTGACTACATGAAACCACAGTTAATCAGTACCTATAGGGTAAAGAGGGGTACCTGAGACTCACAATTCACTAGCCACCTATTGGATTAAAAGTTCCTACAAGACCAAGAGCTCCTTCTGGATCAAGAGGTTATATTAGACCAAGATTGGATCCCTGAGACACAGAATAAGCCACATTTTATTACATTGGGGACAGCTCACTATTACCCAGAGTACTCTACCTCCAAGTGAACCAAGACCCAGATTGGACCAAGAGAGGCTTCCTGAGACAAAGACACAGCCAGAACAGATTGTACCAAAATCAGCTTCCTGAGATACAGACAAATCCTGCATTAATCTGAAAAAGCAATGGGCAGGTGCCAGTGGTAGAATACATATAACAACATAAAGAACAATATGGCACCACCAGAATCTGCTGGTTCTACAATAACAAGACCTTCTGCATTGTCTGGTTATTCTCCCCCCCCCTCTCACACACACATACACAGACAATGCAGAAGTAGCATAAAACAACCTTAAACACAACTTAATTAAGATAGTAAAGACTTAAAAGATAAAATAAAAAACTTCCTTAAAGAAATAGAGAACAACTCCAAAAATAGGAAGAGATAAACAAATCCCTTAAACAAAATAAAGAAAACCAAGAAAAAGAAATTGAACAGGCAAAGGAAACATTTAAAGATTTAAAAATTGAAACAGTAGCAACAAAGAAGACACAAACAGAGGGAAGGCTGGAAGTAGAAAACCTAAAGAAACAAGCTGGGAATACAGATGCAACATAACCAACAAAATGCAAGAGATGGAAGGAGAGTCTCTGGCATGGAGGATTCAATAGTGGAAATAGATATGTCAGTCAAAGAAAACACTAAAGCCAAAAAAGTCATAACATAAAACTTCCAGGAAATGCAGGACATGAAAAGATCAAACCTAAGAATAATAGGAATAGAAGAAGGAGAAAAATGTCAACGCAAAGGAACAGAAACTGTATTCAACAAAATCATAGAAGAAAACTTTCCCAATCTAAAGAAGGAAATGCCTATAAATTTACAAGAAGCTTGCAGAACACCAAATAGAATAGATGGTCTGTAGTAGTGGGGTTTCTCAGATCCAGGGCGGCCAGGGGCCTGGACCCACAGACCTGCCGCCCAAGACCCCTTAGCCGCCCACCCGCTCAGACACCCAGAAATGACTTAGACACTTATATTAACTTCATGCTGTTTGGTCTATGGCCTAGGCACATTGTTAGCTAGGTCTTATATCTTAAATCAACCCATTTCTATTAATCTGTCGGCCACGTGGCCTTGGCTCATTCGTGCTCCTTACATGTTTCTTCTTGGGTGGCTGGCTCAATCTGCCTGACTCCGCCCTGCTTCTCCTACCTATGCTCTGATTTCCCTTCCTACTTCTTCTATGGTGCCTGCCATGGCCCAAAACAGCTCCTTTATTTAAAGATTGAGATTTACAGCATACATAAATGCATTCCCACATCACTTCCCCCTTTCTGTCTAATCAAAAAGGAAGGTTTCAATTTTAACATAGCAAAATTACATATAACATAATAGCTATCAAGCAAGAATTATAGTTACAGTATCTAGTCTATTTGTATTTAGCAAAATTAAAGAAAATACTCTATCATCTACCTTATCTTTATGAATCTAAAGTTTCATATCCAATATACCTTTCAAATGACTCAGAAAAACTGTACCTATAACTATCTACTCTTCAACTACATCAAAGACCATAGAAGGATATATTTACTCAAGTAAACCAGAAATGCAAGTGACTTCTAAAATCTAGAAAGGACAGAGATGACACCTATCTGCCTGGACAGTCACCGAAAGTTCCTTTATAAAGTTGGGGCGTCCATCTTCAGCCTACAGGCCCCGAGTCTCTTTTCATTTCAGTGAAGCAGGAAATCTGCTCTGCCCATTTTGGCACAGTTCATCAATTGCTTCTCCTCGAGTCCTGAAGAATGTCTGACAGTTTTCTCTGCAAAGCAGGAACCTGAATGACCATCTTGGCTTGTTCTGCCAAAGTGCAGAGGTCACCTTCCTATGGAACCTGCATGTCCACTTCTAACAGCATACTGTCAAGCAGTCAATATAAGAACAGGTTCTTCTCTAGTGGCTTACCATTGCCACAAAGAGAGTAGACTCCATATGGAGTTTTTTCGATGCCCATTTTTCTGTTGAAGTAAATTAGTGCTGCCAGGAGTAGACCTGTCTCACTGTCCAGAAAAGTCTAAGCTCTTAAAACATTTTAAATGCCATATTCTGTAGGTCTTAGAAGTATTTTAAGATTATCTACCTAATTGAAATATATCTTTGTATACCTAAAAATCTTAACTAACCTAACTATAAGTTTATCAAAGGTGACTATTAACCTTCATTTCTTAATTATACACTACAATTTTAAAACAGTTACATGAACATCATACCTTAAACAAGAATAGAAAAACACATACAGCATAACAAAATTGACCTTAAATTTGTATCAATAAACCAAAATCTATACCAATGTAAAACATTTTGAGATGAACAGTTGACTTCCTGATGTAAGTAAATTCAATAATCTAATTTTTTAAAAAATCATTTATATACCATATCCCCTTTTTTTTCCTTAGAGATTAACTATGACCATTAACCATTTGTAATGAAAATAAACATTTTGAAACAATATTTGGGGGATATGGGCGTAGTTATCTGTTACTATTTCCTGCTGATTAAGGGGCATTGAAAATCTCACGGATTGTTGAGACTGGATCATAATCTGCATCCATGAAGCTGATCTAGCCATCTCTTCCCATCAGAGGTTTTCTTCAGGGGGCTTGGTTGATGGAACCATATTTGCCTGGAAGCAATCCACAGGTTCTCATCTTCTGTGGAAACAAAAGCAGAACTCTTCCGAAGCAATAAATCCTTAGACACAAATTTCAAAATCAAAGTACCTTTAAAATATATATTCTTGTTTAACTTAGTAGCCTTTGCATTTGCAATCCATTGTCTTTCTGCAGTTAGCTCATTAACAGTTAAAAAATTATAAGAAAACACAATAACAACCAAAATCCAGATTTTGTGTCTATTTTCCATCTTTACGTGGCTTATTATATTTTTATTACTCTTCTTTTTAAAGACTTTCTAACCTCTTTCTTTTCTCTCTGAAGCCTATGTACCTTTTACAAACATTGTAACCCGTTTACAGGTTTTTCTTTTTATCTGAATCCTGTTTTATTGTGAATCCTTAATCATCTTCTAACCATAAGAGCTTTTAAAATACATTCTCTAAAAAGAAGCATAGTTTTTGCAAATTAGGCTGAATCACTAAGTTCTCTTAAATGGACCACGTATCTATTCATGGCCAGTAAACAGAGCACACCCAAGAAAATGCTGCTACGAAGAAAATTTGTTTCTTTTTGTTCAAAATAAACAGAAATCTAAAATCAATCACATGCTACTGAGTCTTCTGTGAGATTTCAGGAACCCACCTGATTGCAGCTTATACTGCCTGTAGCCAGTCCACCGGTGCCATTTTGAATGTGACCCGGACACCACACTTCCTGCTTCCTATACACAATTTGGAAGCCACCACAAGACCTGCTTCCTATACATAATTTGGAAGCTGCCTTGGCTCAGTTTCTGGGATCTAGAACCCTTTCTAATCTTTCTCAGGCTTTAAGTGGATAATAGCCCCACGTTGGGCACCATCTGTAGTAGTAAGGTTTCTCGAGTCCCGGGCGGCCGAGACTCACAGACCTGCACGCTTAGCCGCCCAGCCGCCCAGGCCCCCAAAAATGACTCAGACACTTATATTAACTTTATGCTGTTTGGCCTATGGCTCAGGCACATTGCTAGCTAGCTCTTATATCTTAAATCAACCCATTTCTATTAATCTGTCGGCCACGTGGCCTGTGGCTCACTCGTGCTCCTTACATGTTTCTTCTTGGGCGGCTGACTCAATCTGCCTGACTCCGCCCTACTTCTCCTACCTATGCTCTGATTTCCCTTCCTACTTCTTCTATGGTGCCTGCCATGGCTCAAAACAGCTCCTTTATTTAAAGATTGAGATTTACAGCATACATAAACGCATTCCCACATCAATGGCCTGCAAAAATCTTCTTTCACATAATAATAAAGCTACTAAACATACAGAATGAAGAACAAATATTAAGAGCTGCAAAGGAAAAAAGGCCAACTAACTTATAAAGGCAGACACATCAGAATAACACCAGACTATTCAGTGAAAACAATGAAAGTAAGAAGGTCCTGGTCAGACACTAAGAGTCTATGATTGCCAGCCCAGACTAATGTATCCAGCAAAACTATCAATCATCATAGATGGTGTAAACAAGCTATTTGGTGACAAAACCAGATTTAAACAATACCTACCCACAAATCCAGCCTATAGAAAGCATTATAAGGAAAAGATCCAACCTAAAGCTAGATACACTCACCAAACCACATGCAATAGATAATACTAGAGAAGAAAATAAACCAAAGAAGGGAAACACACACATTATCACCAGAAATAATAAGAACAATTGCCAGTCATTAATATCCCTTAATACTAATGGACTCAATTCACCTATTAAAAGACACAATAAATACAAAAACAGAATCCATCCTCCAGAGGCATACTAGAGACACATATCAACTTCAAAGATAGACACTGGCTCAGAGTAAAGAGTTGAGAAAGACATTTCAATCAAACAGACTCAAGAAACAAGCTGGTGTAGCCATCCTAATATCTAAAAAATAACTTCAAACTAAAATCAATCAAAAGTGATCAGGATGAACACTACTGATTCATCTCAGGAAAATCTATCAAGATGTAGTCTCAATCTTGAACATTTGTGCCTTCAACACAAGGGCATGCACATATATAAAAGAAACATTACTAAATCTTAAATATCACATCAAATCCTACACATTAATAGTTGGAAACATCAATGCCCCACTCTCACCAACAGAAAAGTATATCAGACAGAAACATAACAGAGAAATAAGGGATGTAACCAATGTTATGATTCAAATAGAATTAATAGATATATACAGAACTTTTGAACCAAACACAAAAAAATATACCTTTTCTCAGCACCCCATGGAACTTTCTCTAAAATTGACCACATATTCAATCATAAAGCAAATAAAAATAAATACAAAATAATGGGAACATCAATGCCCCACTCTCACCAACAGACAAGTATATCAGACAGAAACATAACAGAGAAATAAGGGATGTAACCAATGTTATGATTCAAATAGAATTAATAGATATATACAGAACTTTTGAACCAAACACAAAAAAATATACCTTTTCTCAGCACCCCATGGAACTTTCTCTAAAATTGACCACATATTCAATCATAAAGCAAATAAAAATAAATACAAAATAATGGGAATAATTCCTTGTATATCCTGTCAGACTACCATGGCCTCAAGTTAGAGTTAAAAAAAAAAACACAAGCCACAGAAAGCCTACAAACTCATGGAAACTTATCATCTCTCAATTGAACCACCTCGAGGTCAAGGAAGAGGTAAAGAAAGAAATCAAAGACTTCCCAGAATTTAATGAAATTATTTCACAACATCAATAACTTATGGGACACAATAAAATCAGTGCTAAGTAAAAAATGTAGCACTAGATTCCTACATGTAAAACTTGGAGAATTCTCACAAAAGAGAATTAGCAGCACAGCTGAAAGCTCCAGAATAATTATTGGCAAACTCACCTAAAAGGAGTAGGTGACAGGAAATAATCAAACACTGAAATCAATAAAATTGAAACAAAAAGAACAATACAAAAAAATTGAGGGTTTGTGTTGTAGTGGGTTTTCTCGGGTCCTGGACGCCAGAGGTCCCGGACCCACAGACCTGCCAGGGACCGCTTATCCGCGCGCCGCCGCCAGGTCCCCAGAAACGACTCAGACGCTTCTATTAACTTTATGCTGTTTGGCCTATGGCTCGGGCACATTGCTAGCTAGCTCTTACATCTTAAATCAACCCATTTCTATTAATCCGTGGGCCACGTGGCCCCGGCCCGTAGCTCACCCGTGTTCCTTACATGTTGTTCTTGGGCGGCTGGCTCGATCTGCCTGACTCCACCCTGCTTCTCCCACCTAAGCTCTGATTTCTCCTCCTACCTATTCTACGGTACCCTCCATGGCCCAAAACAGCTCCTTTATTTAAAGATACAGCACACACAAATGCATTCCCACATCAGGTTTGTTCTTTGAGAAAGTGAACAAGATAGACGAGCTCCTATTCAAACAAGCCAAAAGCAGAGAGGGGGATCCAAATTAACAAAGTCAGAAATGAAAAGGGGGAACATAGCAAAAGACACTGAAGAAAACCAGGGAACTATGAGGTCCTATACTCCACTAAATTGGAAAACCTAAAAGAAATGGACAATTTTCTGGACAGGTACCACTTATCAAAATAAACCAATATCAGATAAATGACCTAAATAGACCTATAACCCCCTAAGAAAATAGAAGCTATTGTTTAAGGTCTCCCAACCAAAAACAAAAAAAAAATCTCAGGGCCAGATGGTTTTAATGAAGAATTCTATCAGAATTTGAAAGAATAACAATACTCCTCTGTGGTGATATATTTTATGTTTAATAAAACCAATCTGGAATATCAGAGAACAGATCCACCCTCAGTCAAGCCAGGAGGGTCAGAGAGTGGTAACTCATTTAATCCCAGCATGGGAAAGACCAGGAGTGATGACCTGCATTTACTCCTCTAACTCCAGAGGCAGAGATCTTTCTGTGATTCTGTGAGTTCAAGGCCTAACTACCAAATAGTAGTAGCTCATATTTTTACTCTTAATTCTAGAATGTGATGCAGAGTTGAAATGGAAGTGAAACAACTGGATGAAGAAGGTATTTAAGGCAGGTGTAGAAAGACAGGATCTGTAGAAGTGATGAGGAGCAAGGTTGAGGAAGCTGGAAGATAGCATTTACCTTGAGAAGTTGGCTGGGTGAGATTTGACTGTGACCTGTTTCTTCTCTCTGGTGTTCCAGCTTTTCCTGATATCTGCCTATGAGTTTTTATTTAATAAGAACACGAATTCATGCTACACTCCTCAAATAGTTTGACACAATATAAACAGAAGGAATATTACTAAACTCTTCTTATCAGGCTACATTCACACTGATACACAAGATACACAAAGATGAAACAAAGAAAGAAAATTACAAACCAATCTTCCTCATGAACATTGATGCAAAATACTCAATATAAAACTAGCAAACCAAATTCAAGAACATATCAAAAGAATTACCCACTATGATCACGTAGGCTTCATTACAGAGATGGAGGGATGGCTCAACATACAAAAACTGTGTAATTCATCTATTATATAAACAACCTAAAAGAAAAAAAAAACCCACACAATCATCTCATTAAATGTTGAAAAAGCCTTTGACAATATCCAACACTCCTTAATAAAAGTCTGGAAAGATCTGGGATACAAAAAGAAAATACCTAAACATAATAAAGGCAATATCCAGCAAGTTATCAGCCAATATCAAACTAAATGGAGAGAAACTCAAAGCAATCCCTCTAAAATAAAGAACAAGACAAGGCTGTGTTCTCTCCCCACATCTATTCAAGATAGTTCTAGAAGTCTTAGCTAAAATAATAAGACAACAAAAATGAACAGGGGCATAGGGCATACAAATTAGAAAGGAAGAATTCAAACTATGTCTATTTGCAGGTGATATGGCAGTATACATAAGTGCCCCCCAAATTACAGCAGTGAACTCCTACAGCTGGTTAAACCTTCAGGAATGTAAAAGGGTATAAGATTAATTCAAAAAATCAATATCCCTCCTATACACAAATGATAAAGGGCTAAAAAACCATCAGGGAAACGTCAAATTTTACAGTAGCTGCAAAGAGCATGAAATATAAAGATGTGAGAGACCTGTATGACAAGAACATTAAATCATTGAAGAAAGAAATTAAAGAAGATATCAAAAATTATAAAGACTTCCCATGTTCCTGGATAGGATCAAAATAGTAAAAATGGTAATCGTATCAAAAGCAATATACAGATTCAATGCAATCCCCATAAAAATCCCAACATAATTTTTCACAGAGCTCAACAACAAAAAAAAATACTCACCTTCATATGAAAAAAAAAAAAAAAACAGAATTTCCAAAAAACAATCCTCTTTAATAATAGAACTTTTGGAGGCATCACCATCCCTGACTTTATAGATCTACTCTAAAGCTACAGTAATAAAAACAGCTTGGTACTGGCATAAGAACAGACTGTGGTTTGATGGAATTGAATCAAAGACCCTGATATTAATCCACACACCTATGAACACCTGATTTGTGATTAAAAGGCCAAAAATATATAATGGCAAAAATATACCACCTTCAACAAATGGTGCTGGAATCACTGAATGGTGGAATGTAGAAAATTCAAATAAATCCAGGTCTATTACCCTGCACAAAACTCAAGACCAAGTGGCTCAAAGACCTCAACATAAACCCAGTTACACTGAACTTGTTAGAAAAGAAAGTGAAAAATACCCTTGAATGCATTAGCACAAGAGACCACTTTCAAAATATAATACTAGTAACAGACACTAAAAACAATGAGTGGGACCTCCTGAAACTGAGAAGTTTCTGTAAGGCAAAGGACACAGTCAATAAGACAAAACAACATCCTACAGAATGGGAAAAGATCTTCACCAATCCTACATCTGACAGAGGACTGATCTTTAAAATATACAAAAACTAGAGCCCAAAAAACCAAATAATTTAGTTAAAAAATGGAGTTCAGAGCTATATAGAGAATTCTCAAGAGAGGAATTTTAAATGCCTGGAAGACACATAAAGAATTGCTCAGCATCCTTAAACATTGGAGATATGCAAATCAAAGAACTCTTAGATACCATCGTATACTCATCAGAATGGCTAGGGTAAAAAATACAGATGACAATCTATGCTGGAGTGGATGTGCAGCAAAGGGAATATTCCCCCATTGCTAGTGAGAGTGTAAACTTGCACAAACACTTTGGAAATAAGTATGGCAGTTCCTCAGAAAACTGTTCCCCAATGATCCAGCAATACCACTATTGGGTATATACTCAAGGAATGTACATTTTTATCCCAAGGGCATTATTCGTAATAGCCAGAAACTAAAAACAACCTAGATGTCCCTCAATTGAAGAATAGATTTAAAAAAATGTGGGATTTTTACACAATGGAGTATTACTCAGCAGAAAAAAGAAGACTAGTATGAGGTTTCTGGCCTGGACTTTCGAGCCTATCCTCAAGGTTTAGATCCGCAGATTTACAGAGACACACAGATGCTTACACTAATTTTAGACTGATTGGCCTAAGGCCCAGGCATATAACTTATTAACTCTTTACCCTTAAACTAACTCATGATTCTTATCCTGTTCAGCCATGTGACTCCATTCCTTTTCTCAGTGCAGCATAGTTGTCCTCTGCATCTTCTGGCTTGTCTGGTAACTCTGGAGTCTCTGTGGCATTTCTGCTCTGTTCTTCCTGTTCCCAGAGTTTTCTTTTGGTAGCCTTGCCCACACTTCCTGTCTGCCTTTGGCTAATCAGTGCTTTTTATTAAACTTATAGGCAGGACAATTATTTACAATGTAACATCATAAATCCACTACAGAAGACATTCTGAAATTTGCATGCAAATTGATGGCTCTGGAGAATGTTATCTTGAGTGAGGTAACACAGACCCAGAAATATAGACATGGTATATACTTATCATAAATTTATTTTAGATATAAAGAAAAAGATAACCAGGCTACAATCCACACAGTCCCTCAGCAGCAATATAACAGGAACAATTTAAGAAAGTCATTCATAGATTGACCTAGGAAGAAAATATTGATGATATCCTGAGAAAATTGCAATCATATGGGTGCTGGGCAGGGAGAAAGGGGAGGTAAGTAGAGAACACGAGAGAACGATGGGATGTTAGGAGGAGAAACAGAGAGGGAGAGCACAGAAGTGGACATCCTGATAAAGGGACCCATTGTGGGGTTAGAGAGACACCTGATACTAAGGAACACCCAGGAACCCACAGTATGAGCCCAGCTAGGGCTCCAAGCAATAGTGGAGAGGGTGCCTACACTGGCTTTTCCCTATTGTGATATGAATGACCACCCTAATTGTCATTATAAGACCTTCATCCAGCAGCTATGGAGACAGATGCAAAGATTTATAATTAAACACTGGATTGAGCTACTGGTTCAGCTGAAAAGAGGAAGAAGATATTACATGAGCAAAGAGATCAGGATCACAATAAGGAGACCCATGAAATGGGCTGTCCTGTGATGTTTGGAGCTCACAGACTCTGAATTAAGCTGACAAACTTTCATTAAACTGATATGGACTCTCTGAAATGATAGTCAAAAGGCATGGGAAGATTCTGGAGCCTCTTTATTGGTTCTTGCTTGGACCAGAGTGTATATCAGGTCCATGAACTTGCTCCTAAAAGCCCAGCTTTTCTCAGCCTTGATATTTGCATGAGGGACGCAGTGTTACCCTATCTGCATATGTCAGAGTGAATTGACTCACCTTGAGATTCCTTGCCTTCTCTGTGAAGGTAGGATAGGAAGATATTGGGGCAGGACTGAAAAGGTGCAACAGGGAAAAAAAGAAAAATATAATAAAAAACAAAATAAAATGCAAAACTGTGTCCTATAAAAATCTTTTAGGGAGAACTCCCTATTTACCATCAATATCTATGTATAGCTGAACATGCATATGACTAATTCACATGCAACATGGGAAGGAACTCGTGTAATGATAAAAATGAATGTGTGACCTAATTTGTCAATTAGAGTAGAGAACCACCCCAAACCATGTGTCTTATTAACAAACTTCTCTTCAAGTCCCTTCCCCACTGTCCCATTCAGGTGCTGATCTTAACAATGTCTCTTTGGAAATCTGCACTATTATTTTTTTTCCAAAATAAACATCTCCAAACCTTTAAAAACTGAAAAAAATCTCAATTTTCAAGTCTTTCAGCAAGAATCCAGGAAACTGGCAACATCTGACCCTGACTAACCATTGGTAATGGTTTTTAAAAGTACAGTCCATTGTGGCCGGGACAGTATGGTCAGTATAGTGAGGTTTGTGTTGAACAGACACAATAGAAGGTGTGTATGTGTGTGTGTGTGTGTGTGTGTGTGTGTGTGAGAGAGAGAGAGAGAGAGAGAGAGAGAGAGAGAGAGAGAGAGAGAGAGAGAGAGAGAGAGAATGCTCACATACTAGAACAAGAAGATTGGAGTCCCCCTGTCAGCTCAGACAAGAAACAGGCACTCAAAACATGTACCTTTAGGGGGGCATTTCAGCTTCAAACTATAACAGTGAAATGGGATCAGGCAGACTACCCAAATTGCAGCCCATACTTTACACAGATGTGTGTTTGATAGAGGAGTTATCTATCTTTACTGGGCCTGAGGTTAGGATTACAGGAGACCTTTCCCAAAGACATATGAGGATCAGATGTGATGACAGGTATGAAACAGTTGGCACAGTGCCTTAATATCATTAAAAAAGCTTGTTGTCATTAGTAATGTGTCTCTGCACTGGGTGTCATTTTAAACAAATTGAGCACTGGACTCATTTCAGCGTATGTTATCTCAGACAGCCCAATTCTGTAAGGACTATTACACCAAAAGCCACGAAACAGGGAGGGTTTCTTTGGAACAGCTTAAGATACAGGCTCAAAAGAGCTTTAAAACCAAATACAGACTCCGAAGAATTAATAAGTTGATGGTAAACTTTTGATTGTCAACTTGAAAAATCTGGAATTACCTGTGAGTAATAAAAATCCGATAATCTGTCTACCTGTGAGTGGGTCTAAGAAGATATAACTGAGAAGCAAAGTGTCTTCACCAGAGTGGGCAGCCCCTTCCAATACTCGGATCAGATATTACAAGGGTACATCAGTGCTTCCCATTTGCATATACTGATATCAGCAGTAGTGCTCTGCTGCCATCACATTCCAGCTTCCTTGGCTTTCCAATGTGATCTCCCGGTCTCCAGAGGTCTTCCTGGTGTTCAGCACCATAGCAGGGTTGCTGAGGCATTATCAAGCTTCATGGCGGGATGCAGATAATGGGTTCTCAGCCTCTCCAGGGAACAAACGGCTACTGTTGAATTAGCCAGTAAGTATTATATAATCCAGTCTAGTGAATCTCTTTTATCATATATACATATGTACACACACACACACACCCCTTCTATTGTCTCTGTTCCTCTAGAGAACTCTACAAAATACAGATAGTTACCGTACCAGTCCTCTTGAAACTCTGTATTTGATGTCAGGTCCCTTACTTCACTCATTGCTGACATCTTATCTAAACCAGAATGTTTGTGAAAGTAGCTCATGGCTTTGAGATTTTTGTTTTGTTGGTGATGGTGACATAATGTTCAAACTAACAGTTCTGTGGGCTTTTTTCTTTAAAGTATTTGATCCAGTTGATACTCGTTATTCAAATACTTATCCTCAGTGTGGCTGAGTTTCTCTTTAAATACAACATAACCCATAACAAGAAAATACCCATTTCCTGACAGCATGGGGGCCTATTTATGTTATCCTCAAGGTCATTTGACAGTCTACAGAACAACCTGGCAGCTAATCTGGATTTAAATCTTAGGAAATCTTTTTTGCTTTGTGGACAAAGACTGTGATATCTATCTATCTATCGTCTATCTACCATCTATCTACCATCTATCTATCTATCTATCTATCTATCTATCTATCTATCTATCTATCATCTATCTATCTATGTATCTATCTATCTATCTATCTATCATCTATCTACCATCTATCTATCTATCTATCTATCATCTATCATATATCTATCATCTATCTATCTATCTCTCACCTACCTACCTATTATTTATCTATCTATCATATATCTATCACCTATCATCTATCCATCACCTATCTATCTATCTATCTATCTATCTATCTATCTATCTATCTATCTATCAATCATCTATCTATCTACCTATCATCTATCATCTATCTCTCATCTATCTATCTATCTATCTATCTATCTATCTATCTATCATCTATCTACCTATCTATCATCTATCTACCATCTATCTATCTATCTATCTATCTATCATCTATCAATCATATATCTATCTATCTATCTATAAATCTATCTATCATCTATCTATCATATATCTATCTATCTCTCACATACCTGCCTATCTATCATCTATGTATCTATCTATCTATCACCTATCTAACAATCTATCTATCTATCATCTATCTATCTATTTATCTATCTATCTATCATATATCTGTATATCTATCACCTATCTACCATCTATCTATCATCTATCAATCATATATCTATCTATCATCTATCTGTAGGGGATTGTGTTGTTTCATGGTAAATAATTATCCCACCCACTGGTTTAATAAAAAGCGCTGATTGGCCAAAGGCAGGCAGAAAGTGTGGGTGGGGCTACCAGATTAAGAAAACTCTTGAGAACAGGAAGCACAGAGCAGAATGCCAGAGCAGAACATGAGAGAGAAGCCGAAAGAAGCAGAGGATGACTATGCTGCTCTAAAGAAAGGTACCGAGCCTCATGGCTGAACAGGAAGAATCATGGGTTAGATGAAGGGTAGAGAGATAGAAAGTTATATGCCTGGGCCTGAGGCTGATCAGCCTAAAACTATTGTATGCATCTGTGTGTCTCTGCCGGTCTGTGGGTAGGCGGGTCTAAACCTTAGGCTAGGCCCGAAAGTCCAGGCCAGAAACAGCTTACTACATCTATCTATCTATCTATCATCTATCTATTTTTGTTTGTTGACTTGTTTTTCCATTTTTCCACACAGAATGCCAGTCTCTATGTTGTTTACCTCATATCCATTTCCTATTTATTATACCAATAAAATCCTGATTTTGTTTGGAGTTGAAATGTACTGAGATTTAAAAAAAAATACTATTTAGGCTCCTATTTGATGAAGTTTGCCCAGTAAGATACAAATAGAAATATGAAATACAGCTGTGTTCTTTCAAACAGCAACTTGGGTTGGTGTAAAATTCATCCTTTGTCTTTTCTTTTTTCTTTTCTAGAACTTGGATATAACCGACCACGGGGCAGCAGCCATAACATAATAATAATATGGGAAGTATCCAGATCGAGACCTAGGAAGGATGGTAGAGAAGGAATAAAGAAAGTTTCTGGTCTCTTATACCCCACCACTCTGGAAAACACCAAATCAACTTCCTACTTTACCAGACAAATCACTGTTTTTTAAGTCTTCCTTATTTAATCTATTTCTTGATTATCAGCATTTTTTTTCAGACCAAATGTACATGAAACTAGGACAATACTTTCTTTGTGCAAGTAAAAAGAAGTAAGATGCATTCTTAGAGTTTTATTGCTGTGATGAGACATCATGACCACAGCAAACCTTATATAGGAAAACATTTGATTGGGGCTGGCTTTCAGTTCAGAAGTTTAGTCCATTATTGTCATGTGGGGAGCACGGCAGCCAGACATGGTTTTAGAAAAGACATGGGTAGTTTTACATCTTGATACACAGGCAGCAGAAGGGGTATGTCACACAAGGCCTGGCTTGAGCTTCTGAGACCTCAATGTCCACCTTGTAGTGATGAACCTGCTCCAACAAGGCCACACCTCCTGTTAGTGACACTTCCTGTGAATCTATGGGGTCATTTTTCCATTTCTTTCCTATATTCACATGGTAGATTCTCCTTGCTTTAGGTAAATATCAAAGGAGGTAAGGGCCATTTCAGATGTTTGCCACACTCAGTCCAGTCCCACACTTTGATGTGGCTTCCCCAACCACCTAGTTATAGGCTACCTTCTTAGAGCAGATTTGCATGTTAAGAGAAGCAATGGCCATGACCTCTCCTCATAAGTAGCTTCATGGTCATTTTAGGTCTGAGTTTTTTACTTTATCAAAGGGCCTAACATTGCTGTCATATTGATTGCCCATTGGTTGCCTCAGCTGTGTATAGCTTAGGCAATAAGAGAAGACTTACAGGATAAAGTACTTGTTACACAAGCACAAGGACCTGAATTCATCTCCCCAGCAGCCATATTAAATGCCAGGTGGGGTGGTGTATCACACAAATGTGTGATAATTAGCATCATTAACTTGACAGAACCTAGAAACACCTGGGAGCTGGAAATCTCATCCTGGCTTTGGGGGATTATTTTAATTGTATTAAGTGAGGTGGGATGAGTCACCTACTGTGGGTAGCACCATTCCCTGTCTGAAATCCTGGACTAAATAAGTGGAGAAAGTATCAGCATGCATTAATTGCTTTCTGCTTTCCAATTGTGAATTCACTGGAAACATTCAGGCTCCTGCCACTTTAATTTCCTTGAACTGTGAACCAGAGCATTTTATGAAAGAAACTAAAATAATCTATAAACCCAGTGCTGAGGCAGCAAGATAGGAGGATCTCTTGGGTTTGCTAACTGAATCAGCAAATCCTAGGTTCAATAGTACACCCTGCATCAAAAAAGTAGAGAGGAAATTGAGAAAAATAGTTAACAGCCACTGGCTTTCACACACATGCACATGTTTGTGTGTATGCATGAGTCTGCACAGAAAACATGACAATCCAAGAAATATTACAGCTCTCTGCAGGTGCCTCCGGGCTGGGATGGGCCTAGCTAACTACCAACTAGTTATGTTGGGCTGAACACATCAGCTTCTATCATTTTGCAGTTTTAGATGAAATGAACTTCAGATCCTAAGCTTCTTGGTGACAATTTCTCAGCAGGTATCTCTTGTGAACTGTTAAATTCTTACTACTTAGTCAGCCCAGATGTTTTCCTAGAGAAACCAATCTCACTCTACTTGTTACTGTTGACAACATAAGATTAGATAAAATGGGGTCACCCGATTTTGAGGTCACCTGAAATCCAGCCTGATCTTTGTTTCTCTTATTAAGCTTCTGGAAATGTCCAGAACAGACCATATGGAAAAACAAAGAGTCATTTTAATCCAAATCTTGGATCAGTACTCTATCCACCTAGAATTGCTAAGACCCAAAGGACTAGTTTATATAAATATATGAAGTTATTTTTATGAAAATTTTGTCTTATTTCAACTGTTAGTATCACATACATTTCTTCAAAGAACTGCTAAAAAAAAATATGAAAGAGAGCTGAGCTCTCAGTAATGCTAATGTTGACTGCATTTGAAGTTATTAAATGTTAATTTATGGAAAAGAAAATGTTATAATGCTATTAGCAAAGAAGAGAAAATGCACAAAAATCTTCCAGCATGAAGACAACATGTTAGGAAACAAAGCAAGGGGAAGTTTTTCATTGCCTTTATTTAGCTTTATGTTTCAGGGAGGAGGATTAACTCCTTTGGTTGGTTTTATGTATACCTACTGGAAAACTACCTAGAATTTAATTATCTTAAATTAAATATCTTAATCTTCAGCTACCAAGCACCCATGGCAGTAAAATAATAAAAAAAAAAAACCTTGAAGTATTTTTGTCTTGAGCTTAATAAATGTTTCTTTTCAAATTCAAGTCAAAAAGAAAAGATTCTGAGATAGAACGAGGGGAGCTGGCTTTCTTTGTATTTTTTTTTTTTTTTTTTACTTTCTTAGACAATATGTTTCATTGTTTGTTACAGGGATTCAGTTTCAAATTGCAATGTATTAGAACTCATTTTTGCAGTAATATTGGAGAGAAAGCATTTCATTTCTTTAATTAAATTTTCCCATTATCAATAAAAGCTGAAACTTTCCTCATTATTTTTAACTCCCATGTTCTACCCCAACTTTGCCTTTTAGTTCAAAACTGTCAAATTTAAAGCAAAAATCTGTCTTTTCAAACCATAAGAATCTTTGAAAAATTAAATTCAAGCTACCTGACTTTGGCAATGAAGACAAGGACAAGATTCAGCTGTACATTTTGAGTATAATTTATTGTGACATCTACAAAATGTATATTTGTCAGAATTTTTAACCACAGGAAATAGTTGAGGGCCTCTGGAGAAAAGCAGGAGGAGGTGGAATGAAAAAGAAAACTGTATTAATTCCTCAACTCTCAATTGAGGTTTCTGATGACCTCAGAGTTCATAAGCTAAATCTATGAAGGTGTCAAGAAGAGCTGCAATTGAGCATGATGTCACAAAAGCCTCTAATCCAACCTCTAGGAAGGTGAAGTGGAAGGATGGAGAGTTTGAGGTCACCTTGAGGTATACAGTTGGATTTCAGTAGTAATAACTAGATATGGTAAATAGGAAGGAAATACATCAGAAATAACTGGGCACAGTAGATAGAAAACCCAGGAGAATAACTAGATAAAATATGTAGGAAATCTTAGAACCTATAGTCAGAATTTCACAGCACAGTCCTGTAGTATGAGGTTTCTGGCCCGGATTTTCAGGTCTAACCTCAAGGTCTAGGCCCACAGACCCGCAGTCCCACAGAGACACACAGATGCTTCCAATAGTTTTAGGCTGATCAGCCTTAGGCCCAGGAACATAGCTTGCTAACTCTCTACCCTTAAGCTATCTCATGTCTCTTGTTCAGCCATGCGGCTAGTTACCTTTCTTTAGAGCTGCATGGTTGTCCTCTGCATCCTGCAGCTTCTCTCTGGTGCTCTATCTGGTGGTCTGTTCTCAGAGTTTTTAGTCTGGTAGCCCCGCCTACACTTCCTGCCTGCCTTTGGCCAATCAGCTCTTTTTATTAAACCAGTGGGTGGGACAATTATTTACCATGAGACAACACAATACCCCTACACAGTCCAGCCACTGCTGGTAAGGAAACCTCAAGAGCAGCAAGGTGACTGTAATTCACACCCATTGAAGTGTGTTTGAT
The DNA here is from genome assembly GCA_033318265.1 of Phyllotis vaccarum. Lineage (NCBI taxonomy): Eukaryota > Metazoa > Chordata > Mammalia > Rodentia > Cricetidae > Phyllotis > Phyllotis vaccarum. The sequence continues at coordinate 288,828 of JARWLC010000001.1, forward strand.
GAATGTTTTGTCCTATATCTTATAGAAGAGTTCAGAACGTGTAGAGCACCAGCTTCTAATGCCTGAAGTACCATAAGAGGAAGCAGTATGATTGAGTTTAGTGGCTGAGAGTAGCTCACAGAATGAAGGAACATGCAAAAAAAGCTGAGCTTAAATGAGCTCACTATGGTAGTTTGAATAAGAATATAATATATATAATATAATATAATATAATATAATATAATATAATATAATATAATATAATATAATATAATATAATATAATATAATATAATATAATATATATAAATACTTGTTCCCCAGTTTGGTAAAACTGGGAAGGATTAGGTATAGTAGGAATTATTCACTGACAATGAATTATATAAAAGTATTAATATTTATCAAGCAGTTTATATGAAACATTTACTGATACAAATTGAACCTTAGGGTAATTTCTAGAGGGTTGAAATGTCCCACGTGGTGGCGGTGGTAATTCTCCCTCCGCGAACACAGGGAACAAACAGGAAGGGCAGGCAGCTTGCAACCAGTCTTCAAAGGATTTGGCCATGCCCTGCACAGGGTCCTCAAGATTTAAAGATCACACCTCTAGGTCAAGATTAATAACTCCTGTTCTTCACTACAATTAGGAGGTGTGGCTTTGTTGAAGGAGTGGTTTTAAGGTTTCAAAAGCTCTAGTTTTCTCTGTCCCTGTACATTCTCTCTCTCTCTCTCTCTCTCTCTCTCTCTCTCTCTCTCTCTCTCTCTCTCTCTCTCCTCATGCTTGTAGATCAGATGTGAGCTCTCAGATATTGTTCTAGAGTCATGCCTGCCTGTTTGCTGCCATGTTCTGAACCATGATGTTCATGAAATCAAACCTGCTTGAACCGTGAGCCCCCAAATTAAATATTTTTTAATAAGTTGCTTTGGTAATGTCTTTTTACAGCAATAGAAAAGTATCCAAGACACATGCTCTACCCTAGAAAATTATCCCAACAGAACAAACTGCTGTCTCACGGGAAGGTAATTGAGGAGTTAATAACTTACATCCCTTGCTTTGAGGATCATGAGGCACTTTATCTGGATCATTCAGTTAAGAGTTGTTACTCCTGTTTTATTGTAAAAAACTGAAATTCTGAGTGATCCTAGGTTTTCCACAGTCATATAATCAAAAACCTAAGATTTAGAAGAGTAAGAAATATCTTCCAAGCAAAGAAGGCCAGTGATGGAGTTAGATGGGAGTTATGCCTCAATCTCCATGTCAGGACTTAGATCTACATTTCTTGTCCTGTAGGGGAGTTTTTCTGAATAGTTCTCATGTTCTGTCCACAGGAGCTTTAGAATCACCCAGACTTTTTCTTCTCTCTTATCCCAGAGCAGTGCAGCATAGAAGTCAAGCATTTCACTGTCTGGGTTTGAGTCCCACATCACATGTACCTCATAGTAAGAACTTGATTGGCTTTCTTGCCTATTGAGGATGACAGTAGTGAGTCTCTTCTGAAAAGGTGCAGTGTGACAACATGGACTTTTCTTGGTACAGACAAAAGAATAATTGAGTTTTTAAGTTTGGTCTTATCTCTACTTCAGCTGGACTCAACTCACTGGGAACCAGATGCTAACTAATATTTATACATCTTTTTATTCCACTCTTAATTTACTTTCAGTATTAGACATGACTGACTTTTCTAAAAGGCATATTTGATCATTTTACTCACTTAGGGCTTAAGGCTTTTACTGGTATCTAGTGGTTTATGATAAAGGCAAAACATTTAACAATACCTACAGTACCATATAGCCCAGCACACTAGACTTCAGTCTTGTCTCACAGAAAGACTGTTTTGAGGGCCTTCTCGATGATGTACCTACATCTAGCTGAAATCTGTCACTGAATGGGTGCCCAAAGAGTATGTGTTGAGTAAATACACAGTTTTGTAGGGGAGACTTCCATACTAGGTTTTTATATCGTAGATTCACTCCAAGATCTTTACTTGTTCTGTAATCAGACGATCTCATGCATCCTTTTAGACCTTTTTCTTCTCCTCCCTGGACATCTCAGTACTTAGAAAGAGCCTTTTCATAAATAACCAGAGAGATATAGAATATGATTCTTAAACTGAGCTATGCAAGTTTTCACATTGTAATTATCTTTACACCATATTTATGAGTCATACAATGGTCAAATTAATGAACATTTTATTTCTTCACTGTAAAAAGTATTGGAAACATATAGCTTTTGGCATCACTTGGTTTATAATCAAGTTCTAGGGTGAGAGAGGAAATAAGAAAATTTAAAGTTTGAGATCAGCATAGGCAACATAAAAAGTTCAAGATCAGAGCTATGATAGTGGGACCCAGCCTCAAAAACTAATAAAATACATTCATTTGGGAATTAGTCCTGTAGCATAGACCAAGGATGCCCTTAGTTCTTCAACATATTTTCCTTAACCATTTCTTCTAGTCATTGTTGTTACTTAGTTACTCTACACTGACATGCACAATCACTATCTTCTAGAGACCCTACAGCCTCCGCATTGATAGGCTTCCTATGCCATCATCTGCCTCCTCCATTCTCAACTCTCCAAAGTACTGCTAGACCCTGTCTTATTGCTGTAAAGAGGTAGCAAGACCAAGGAAACTTATAAAAGGAAGAATTTAATTAGGGGCTTGCCTAAAGTTTTAGAAAGTCCACTATTATCCTATTGAAAAGTATGGCAACAAGCAGGCAGGCATGATGCTAGAGCAGTATTTGAAAGCTTCCATTTGATCTATGAGATCAAAGCAAAGAGAGAGCAAGTCTCTAGTCCTGTCCTGAACTTTTGAAACCCTAAAGCTCACCTCCAGTGACACACCTCCTCCAAAATTCCATACCTCCTAATTCTTTCTAAACAGTCCACCAATTGGGAACCAAACACTCAAATTCCTTTGTTTTAATCTTGTGGATCAGATAGAAGCTCTCAGCTACTGCTCTAGCACCATGCCTTCTGTGTGCTGCCATCCTTCCCGCTATGATGAACTAGGGGCTATTTAATTAAAACCACCACAGACTTGCTCCACATACCCGCGTCTGTCCTTCTAGCCAACCTTCATCACTTTCAGCCTTGCTGCTTTCTGTTGCTAGAATCAGGATACCCCTGTTTCTGCCTTATCTATTCTTTGTGGATGCTCTAACAATTAAAGTTTGCCTGAAATTCAGAACTAGTTAGCCATAGAGGCCAGGCAGTGGTGACACACACCTTTAATCCTAGCACCTAGGATCTCTATAAGTTCAAAGATACCCTGGAATACACAAGAATATTCCAGTCTAAAGGAGAACCAGGTCTAGGGAGTGTTGGCATACAAACACATAGTTGAATGAACTAAGAAAAATAATTCAAGACGTGAAAAACAAAATTTAACAGAGACTCACTAAATAAAAGTCAAATTGAAATAAAACTCAAATGAAAAAAAACCAAAACAAACAAACAAAATTTCAGAGGTAAGCCTTGCCAACAGGTTCAATGACATGGAAGAAAGAATCTCGGGTTTTGAATATGAGGTAGAAGAATGAATTTCTCAAAGAAAATGTTAGATTAAAATAAAACGAACAAAAATAAACATAAACCTTCTAGGAAATCTGGGACACTATGAAAAGACCAAATCTAGAAATAATAGGTATAAGATAAATAGTAGATATGAGAGAACAAAAAAACAGATCAAAGGCACATAAATCATAAAGGAAAATTTCCCAAATCTAATGAAAAAAGATACCTATTAAGGTACAAGAGGCTAATGAAAATCAAATAAAGAGGACCAAGAAAAGAAACTCGCCATAGCACATAATAATCAAACCATTAACTTTATAGAAAGAAAACCCTAAAAGATATTAAAAGCTGTAAGGGAAAATGTTTTGCTACTTATTAAGGCAGGCCCCTTAGACTAACACCTGACTTTTCAATGGAGACCCTGAAAGCCCAAATAACTATCCCTAGCAAAATTATCAATTTCAATTAATGAGGAGGGAAAAACATCTCATGATTAAAAACAATTTAAAGTTTCTGTTCACTGAAAGAAAAACTTCATTCTGAAGAGAAAGCTCACTATAGCCAGAGGACACAAGGAATAAACAATCCCAGAACAGTTCATTAGAAGAGGAAAGAGAAACAAATAAACACAACCATAACAAAACAACAGGAATTAGTACGGACTAAATACCAATGCATTTAATTCCCCAGGAAACTATCTGCTCTCTTCATATGTATTCTATATTGAAGTTTTAGCTTGAGCACTATATTTACACCATTTCTATCACTCTTCCCTGTTTAACTCTTCCATCACAAAACCATGACTTCTTCAACAATTATTAAATATATGCACATCTGTGTAGACATATATATTTACATTATATAGAGATAGAGTCCATTGACTTTGCTCAATTATACATGGGATAAGAACTGGCAATTTAATCAGTTAACCTGAAGAGAAACTTTGTCCCTGGAGAAAAACTGACTCAGCACAAATTTCCATGGTGCAAACTTAATGAGTCTTAGAATAAATAAAAGTTGACTTGAAGGAAAGCAAAGTAATCCGTACATCAAATTTTGAATTCTGCCTTGCCAAATAAACAGAATTTTTCTCTGTTAATCTATTCCCCTATTTAAAAATAGAGCTCTTATTTTAATAAGTTAACTAAGCAATAATTTTAGAAATTGTGTAGTGTAGTGACATCATCCCTACCCTCCACTGTGGAACAAATCATTGGCTTACTTTTTTTTTTTTAATCTTTGGGAACATTCTCATGACACACCTTCAAGTACTACATTTTTAAATTTTATTTATGCTATCTCTTATTCGGTTTTCTATAACAATAAAGGTTGTAAACTTTTGGGATCAAATGGCTCTTTCACAACAGTTTCCTACAACCATAGGAAAATAAGAAAAATCTATCTTTTTGATTGAAAGAAATTTGCAGTAGATAATATGAATTATCCATTTCTCCACTTGCAACTATAGAAATGTATCAGGATCTTTCAGAGTTGAATATGGTAATAGAGCAAGACATTCCCTGAGATGAACCTGAGTAGCCATGGTAGAATCAGTAAAGTACTTGTGCTTCAAGAATAGTTCAAGTAAAATTGGCACAAATTTATATTAACTTAAAAGAGGTGGTCACTGGTAAACTTTATTTGTAAAACCATGGAGAAAACTTGCAGTATTGGATGATGTGGTGGTTGAGAATAACTGTTAAAGCCCTGCTTAATGAATGACCTGCTGCTTAGGCATTAAAAGGATGTTCATCATGTAGCTCAAGCTAACAGAGCTCTGTAGCTGGTCATTCATTCTTGGGTTTCTTTGTCACTCCAAAGACTAATATTTTTGCAGAGAGTAGCAGAGCAGACTATTCAGCAAGACACCTATGCATTTGGTTTTTTTGTGGGAGATTCCTCTGGGAATCTTCTTGTTCTGAAACCTCTGCCAAGTTCCCTGCCACCACAGCTTAGATTTGGAAAATGTCAAGTTATATTCTCTCTGTCTACAATCCTTTCTATCAAGTATATGTTCCTAGGAGCTTACAAGGAATCTAGGCCTCTCAGTATCTATTCTGGAGATAAAACCACAAAGAATAAATTTTTTAAAAACACAATCATAATGTTGGCTAGTATTTTAAATTCCAAGAAAACTGTGTTTTTCAATGGGTGCTATCATTTTATTTGCTAGTATCAATTCAGAAGTCAACAGATGTGTCCCCTGCCTATTCCAATGTGAAGATGTGGACTAGAACTCAGTAATTACCTCTTACATAAATCCAGTGTGCAAAGCCCTGTGTCTCAGCTATCCCAAAACTAGTGGCATTGACAATGACAATGACATTCCCTATAATCAATAACATCCAGTAACTGAACAGTTTCTCTCAAAGGGCATGCTTAGTGCTGCCCAGGCTTCATATTTATACAGCTACCTTCTGAGGTCTGTTAAACAATTTCCACTTCACAGATGAGGAATTAGAAACTCAAAGATCCAAGATCAGGTCTATCAGATACAAGGCTCTTAGTTGGAAATCTGTTTACATTAAAGGCTCCTCACTTGGAGTGATGCTTATTGATCCTTTACACTTAGGTTTGTCACTTTTAAAATGTGAGAACTGTACTAGATTATATTTCAGACTCCATCAAATTTTATCTTCCTGTCTTCTGAAGTTGTAGACATTCCATACAAGGTGGAAATCCATCTCTCAAATTATAATTTAATATAGACTTTTACTTTTAAAACTTTTTTGAAAAAATTTAATATATTTGAAAAATATATCTTGATCAATGAACAGAAAGATCACACACTGTGAACAGCTCCTAAAATAGAACCACTGACTTTTATATTTTACCCCAGACATGTTTTATATTTTTAAAATCCACTCACCTAATTAATATTAATTGAACATCCATTTTGGCAAAAATTATACAGAGTCGAGAAAATAAAGACAAGTCACAGACTATGAACAGTACTTCAAAAGGACATTTCTGATAAAGTACTATGATGTGGGAATGTCTTTCTGTATGCTGTGAATATTAATCTTTAAATGAAGGAGCTGTTTTGGCCCATATCAGGCACCATAGAAAAAGTAGGAGAGGAATAAGAATAGGTAGGAGAAGCAGGGCAGAGTCAGACAGATCGACTGAGATGCCCAAATGAGCAACATGTAAGGAGCACAGGTGAGCCACAGGCCATGTGGCAGGACAGATTAATGGAAATGGGTTGAATTAAGATGAAAGAGCTAGCTAGTAACGATGGGCTCCCTACAGGGACTGTGCCACAACCCAAACTGTCACACATCTGCCCCTGGCAAGTGTAGACACCCTTTCAAAAAGTGCAATTAGAACTGCAAAGAAAAGACCAAGTATTCTGTATTTGGATCTCTCAAGATGCGTGCCCAAGAGCATAGAGGTTTGGTATGCATCAATTCTTTCCCCAAAACATGCTGGCTGGCCCTGATGGTACAGGCTGCAATCAGCCTCAGCCTGGCAGTATGAATCATCTTCTGTAGCCGTCTTATAAGATAAGAAAAGGACGTGAGATCTCTGCTTCCCCTCTAGGGTTAATGTCCTCAAGTTCACTTGAGTTTTGCCTATCTTTTATTTTAAATAAAGGGAGGAATAGGTCAGGAGCCAGTTCATTAGCCAAGAGTCAACTAAAGAATTCCCTTCTTTGTTATTCTTCAGAGATCAAGACAGTCCTTGGAAAAGCCTCAAGGGAACACACTGACCATTGACTCATAATGGCCTAACACACTGAACTTGGCTCACAGTTTCACCCCCTCACTAACCCTCCCTTCTCCCTGCACCTGCAGCCCTGCAGAAGCATTTATAAGCAGCTGAGAAATAATAAAGACAGACCACTTGATCAGATTCCCAGACCTGTGATCTTTCTTCTGTGCCTTCCCCCAACTCATTCTCTCCCTACAGGTGACAGGGACCCTGTTGAAGTCCCACGAGTTGGGATATTTTATACCTGGAACCCAGATGGTGGAAGGAAAAGACTTATTCTTCCAATTTTTCCTCTGTCCTCCACATATATGCCATCACACACATACACAGAATACCACAAACAAATAAATAAGTTGATTAATATGACAATTATAATTGTTTGAATACCAATGGTCTGTAGGCTCATAAATTTGAATGCTTGGTCACTAAGGAGTAGCACTATTAGGAGGTGTGGCCTTGTTGGAGGAAGTGTATCATTGGGAGTGAACTTTCAGGTTTCAAATGCTTAAACAGGATCTCTCTCTTCCTGGCCCCTGCTCATCCAAATGTAGAACTCTTAGCAACTTGTCCAACACCATGTCTGCTTACATGCTGCTCTGCCTCCCACAATGATGATAATGAACCAAATGTGAATCTGTAAACAAGTCCCAATTACATGATTTTCTTTATAAGAGCTGCCATGGTCATGGTATACACAGAAACAGAACGTTGACTATGGCAGCAATTTAGAGTATTAAAAACTCATGAATACTGAGAATGTCAGGAACCAGCAAGAATGCAAAAAAAAAAAAAAATGATCCCTACTCTCTGCCAAGGGGAATAAATAATTCCCCCAGTACAGCCAATGGGGAGGTAGTTTGGCAGTGTCTTAGAGAAATTTAGCATACATACCACATTCATATTCACTAATATGCTTCTACTGAAGGCAGTAGAAGCATCACTTCACAAAAGCTGCCTTATGATGTTTTTAACAGCTTTGAAATAATCACCCAAACTTAGGAAAAAAGTTATGTCTTTCTGAAAATCAATGGATACATCAACTGTGATTTCTTATATTATAAAATATTATTCATTAATGAAAGGAAGCAAACTCTGGAAAGAGTCAGAGGAAGTTAAGTAAAGGAAGCCAATCTTGAAAGGCTCTACCCTGTATGATTCCAAATGTATGAAAAGGCAAACTATGGAAGTGTAGTATAAGGTTTCTGGCCCAGACTTTCTGGCCTAACCTCAAGGTCTAGGCCCACAGACCCACAGTCCCGCAGTCCCACAGAGACACACAGATGCTTCCAATAGTTTTAGGCTGATCAGCCTTAGGCCCAGGCATATAGCTTGCTAACTCTCTACCCTTAAGCTATCCCATGTCTCTTGTTCAGCCATGCGGCTCGGTACCTTTCTTTAAAGCTGCATGGTTGTCCTCTGCATCCTCCGGTTTTTCTCTGGTGCTCTGTCTGGCATTCTGCTCTCAGAGATTTTCTTAGTCTGGTAGCCCTGCCTACACTTCCTGCCTGCCTTTGGCCAATCAGCTCTTTTTATTAAACCAGTGGGTGGGACAATTATTTACCATGAAACAACACAATACCCCTACATGGAGGCAATTAAAGCATTAGTGGTTGCCGGGGCTGGGAGGATTGTAAGTGAAATGATAAAGGGTTTTTGTTGCTTAGTTGGTTTGTTATGGTCGTGAAGCTCCTCTTCATGATACTGTAACTACAACACATGTTTTGTCATTGGATACACGTGTCCAAGCTTAAAGATTGTACAATGCAACAGCATCCAGGAACTTTAATGCAATCTGGGGACCATGGGTGACACCGATACATTCATGTGCATCCACTGATGGTATGAATGAATCAGTCTTTGGCAGATGTTGCTAGTGGGGGAAATTGGGGCTTAAATAAGAATGTCCCCCACAGGCTCATATATTTCACTACTCAGTCAACACTTTGAAAGATTATAAAGATTAAGAGGTGTTGTGCCCTTGTTGGCAGAAAATGTCACTGGAAGTGGCTTTGAGGTTTCAGCAGCCCATGCCAGGCCCAGTATCCCTATCTTTTCCTGCTGCCTGCAAATCGGGATGCTGTTTCATCTATTTTGCCAGAACCATGTCTACCTGCTTGCCACCAGGCTCTCTGTAATGATAACAGACTAAACCTCTAAACTGCTGTGGTCATGGCCTCTCTTGACAGCCATAGAACAGTGACTAAGAGAGAAAGGCCATGAGTATTGAAAGGCAGGGATACATGGGGGCTTGAACTGCTCAGTTTTTATGGAAACCACCTTAAAAATTTAAAGAAGAAAGTGGAAATTGACGTTAAAAAATATTAATTGTACCCTCACAACTCTAAGATCTGGGACAAGTTACTTAATCCTTTCTGAAAACCGATCAACATTCCCATTTCAGCATTAGATTCTGGATGATAAAAGAAATCTATTCAAGAACTTAAATAATTCCCCAAAGCATTTTTTTGTTGCCCAATTGAATTCCATTTATTTTTAATTTTCCCCTCTGACAAGGACAAGAGAAGTTAAGACCTTTCTAAAATTGTGAATAGTACAAAGGACACAAACTTCAAACAAAATCAAGAAAGAAACAAAGAGCTCCAGGCATTCTTTCTTTACTCCTTGCTTACACCATGTATGTCTCCTTGCTGCCCAGTATCTTTCTTTTTTCCTTTCTCTTTTAGAAGGATGTGCTGTCAGGAAGGGATCTCTGGTTATTTCAGACACACCCCCTGCCTTCTGTTCCATGAGGGATCGATATGGCTCCTGGCTCCTTCCCATCTGTCTAGTGTGTGTCTGGCATCTCTGTCCACACCCAGCCTCTGAGCCAGGTTTTAAGCTCTTTGACACTATGGTGCCTCACAGAAAAAAACAACTCTGCACCTTAGATGAGCTTTCTTCCAGCAAGGTTCCAGGATTGCTGTGCAATGTCAGCAAGCCATCAATATCTATTGAACTAAGCCTCTTAATCAGAGATACACAAGAAGTAGAGTTCCCTGCTGATCAAATGTTCAAACCAGAGCATGGGGGAGAAACATGGGGGTTAATGGTTCAGTATCCTTGCATTTCCTGCTTATGCAGACATCTAGATCATTGCCAACACAAAGCATAAGAATCTTCAGCATTTTAACTTTTACCAGAAGAAAAATCCTCTAAATATCAGGAATAAATAGCTTTATAAAGTCAATCAAAAGCAGTCTGCAGTCACAATCCATTCACAAAACACAGCTCAGGACAATCTAAACAGTTGTCCTAGAAAAGTGGAAGAGTAGCGAACTGTCTTTCCACTTCCCGGCCTTTGATAGTGGAAACTATGAGGTAAAGGGTAATTATTTTCAATAGCTATAGTCTGATAGAGAGATCATTGGATGATTGTAAGGAAGTAAGATGCCATATTTTACCCATAAATACTTCTATTTCCAAAATCTGCAGTGGACATTTGATATCAAGGCATCAGAAGAGATTAGAAGACACTAGTTCTGTAGCATGCAAGTTAAGAACCATAATGGAGAGTCTTACTTATCTTCAGTGAATGCTTTGTGGACTTCTTTTGAGGGAAAGCTGCTGGACAGACAGACTTTATCTGTCACTGTTTTTCCCCAGCAATTGCCTCAGTCTCAGGTGCCCTCCTTATTTGAGTTGCAGAAGGAACCTCCCTTAATGGCCACCTGTGCATAGATAATATGTGTGATCACAATGACTCGTGTGCCATGATCCTCCAAGGAGCTGTTCTGGCTCCAGAACTTTTCATGGAGTTAGCTAAGGCAATGATGAGGCTTTATGCTGGCTTGGCTCTTCCCCTTGTTCATGCCTGCTATCCCCTTTTTTTGTAGTGGATTTATGTTCCATTGTAAATAATTGTCCCGCCTATGAGTTTAATAAAAAGTGCTGATTGGCCAAAGGCAGACTGGAAGTGTGGGTGGGACTACCAGACTAAGAAAACTCTGAGAACAGGAAGAACAGGGCAGAGATGGCACAGAGAAGCCAGAAGAAGCAGAGGACAACTATGCTGCTCTTAGAAAAGGTTCTGAGCTGCATGACTGAACAGGATAAGAGTCATGGGTTAGATTAAGGATAAAGAGTTAGCAAGTTATATGCCTGGGCCTTAGGCCAATCAGCCTAAAACTATTGTAAGAATCTGTGTGTCTCTGTGGGTCTGTGGGCCTAAACCTTGAGGCTAGGCCTGAAAGTCCTGGCCAGAAACCTCTTACTACACACTTTCTTCTTTGCTGTATCCCCATGGCTGTCTATATAAGTCCTAACAAGTTTCACTCATAAATCTGCTTCCAGATATCTCAATTTAGAACAAGGAGAAAGGTGTTTCTGCCTGCCAACAACTCTCAAGTACCTAGCAGTAGCTTCCCAAATAATTGACACAGAGGCTTAATTTTATAGTAATTGTTGGGCCAATCATTCAAAATTATTAACTAGCTCCTTTGCTTAAATTAACCCATAATTTACATTTATTTGGCCATATGGATTGGTGCCTTTGCTCAGTAAGACATTCTCATTTTGTTTTTCTCCCACAGTGTACCTGCCTGTGGCCAGGTGGCAGAATTACCAGAAGGAAATGGAACACCTGTATTCAATGAAAAGGCAATGGGCTAAAAGGATTGAGCAAGCTGATTTCTGCACATTGCCATTGTTTTGTCTCTGTTTCTCCTCATATATCTGTAGGCTGTAGCCTCTAAATGCCTCTCCATATGTTACTCTCCATCTGTGGGAGGTTTGTGGACAAGACACAGCTCATACTTATTAATAAATAAAACTGTATGTAAAGAGGAATAAGCAGATGCTGCCCTGGGAGCTGGATTTCTGACATGCAAAGTGCCCAGGAGCCCATGGGTAGTGTCTACCCTCTCAGGCTACTCTGAGAGCTCTTTGGTTTCCTTCCTGGCCCTAAGTTGGGCTTCATAAAGTGAACTGGGAAGCAAGAAGGGAAGAAGGATGCTTTAATTTGATGATCTTTGCTATTATAGCCCAGAAGTCATGTTTCTTGCTCTCTTTGGTGGATGTGGAGCTCAGGCCCAGGACGGTCCTCTTTAGATGCCCTGCACTTACAAAAAGCCTGTCCACATACATGTTCACCCAGGAAGGACCATAGCCTAGGCTCTGAATTGTATGTGATGGATATTCATGATGAAGGCAGGGATCATTCAAGGGGCTAGTGGAGAGGTAGAAGTTGCTTTTCATCATCATGGCTCAGAGTTTGTAGGGGTATTGTGTTATTTCACGGTAAATAATTGTCCCACCTGTAGGCGGAGTTTACCCACAAGGACACCAATACCAGATAGATATTTATTAGAATATAAACCAACACTCACGGTACAGGCAACAGATTACAATAGCACCTGAACAGGGACCGGAGTCTGCAGACGGAGGGACGATGGGAGCCTCCCTCCAGCAGCCAGGAACCAGGAAGAGAGCTCCTCGTGTCTCGCAGACCCTTTTCAATGGGGCTTTTCCCCCGCCCCCTTCAGGTCGGGGGGCCCGGTGCTCTGTATAAATGTCCCTTGACCTTGTCAGCTGACACCTGAATCCCACAACATCTCCCCCCTTTGTCTAACTAAGAAGGTTCTAAACTAAGATTATGTACAGTAGGAATTACTATGAGGTAGTATCTAGGAGAGGTCAAAGTACAATTGTTAATCAAAGCCTAACTTATATAAGGTACATCTAATAGTTCTAGAATATTGGTAGATAGTAGGGTGTATAGATTATTTTAAAGGGTTAATCTGGGAAAGTGAGAATCCAACACCCGAGTGTTCTTATCTAAGGGATACTAGGGTGAAAACCTTAAACATCTATTCTTCAACCTCTTCAAGAACTGAGAAGGAAGGTGAATTTGTCTGAAAGACAGAAGTACATGGAAGCAGCTACTTCCAAAATTTGGGAGAGGACAGCAACACAGCTACCTGGACAATCACCTCTGGATTTGTGCACCGTTAGAGCATCTATCGGATTGGCTATAGGCCTATGGCATCTGACAGATCTTTTCACAAGCAGAACAATTTTGAAGGGACTGTCTTATCCTGTCTAGGCAGGTTTCGTCAGTCTCCATCTATCACTTGTTCATCCAGCTTGACATCATGTGTGTACTGTCAGCAATCAAGGTAAGGACAGTTCCTTACTCACCCGGCCATTTTTTGCCAAAAGGACCAACTCTAATGGAGTATCTTTGATGCTCAACACCATCTCGTGAAGGGAGCAGTGACACCAGGAGTCGTCGTGTCTCTCGTGGCCGAATTTTAAATGTTAAATGCCATATTCTCTGGGTCTATGAAATGGTTGAAGATTCTTGTCCATCTATGATGTTCTAACCTGTATCTGACATGACTGGGATATGATACCTTAAATAGTGTTGACTGCAGATCTTATCGTCTTAAGGAATAAACCCTGTACTAAAAATTAGAATACCTATATAAGGGGTGTACAATCTCTGAACAATGACCCTTAGTAGAACTATCGAACATTAGCCAGGGGTATTTTACCAGGTAAAGTGTCCACAGCATTTTAGACATGTAAATACATATATATCATCTAAACAGAGGTATATAAAACATCTTGTGCATATATCATAACTAGTGCAATCATACATTATACCTAGTATAGTTAAATGAAGGTAGTAATTGCATAGTATACATGACAATGATGTGCAAATATTTTAAACAAAGGTAGAAGCATACATAAAATATAGCAATTTCAAATTCAGCTTTACATAATAGTTACAGATTCAGATTTATATCGAAGTACAAGTTGCTTTGGTTACATAAAACAATCTCAGATTAAACTTTGTACCAATGTACAAATTATCACAATTAAACATATAAAATGATTTTGCATTAGTATCAATATACAGATATCTATGACAGTGCAAATAGCTTAGCCCATACATTCAGCTAAAATGAAGTATAGGTAGGTAGAACAGTCTACCTTTATCTATCCTGTCTATTCACCCTCTCTTCTTTAAAAAAAAAGATCTCTGATGCTATATTATAGTTTTGTCTTTTACCCAGTTTTATCCACAACCTTTGGAGCATAAAACTTATTGGGAAAGGGGGTGTAGTCGTTTATAAGGTTGCTTCCTGCTGACTTAAGGGCGATGGCATCTCTTTGGGATCCTGTAAAAGCTAAAACAATGGTTAGTTCTTAATGGACTGACCACATATATCTAGAACCATTTTTAGGATAGTGGTTAACTCCATCTGGAAACTTAATTAGCAGTGTGATCTGAAGGATAATCATAAGGAGCTATCTTGCAGCTGTTTTTGAATAATATATTTTTTTTGAAAGCAATTATTGATTGGTGCGCACCAGGTTCTTGATTTTTCTATTTTTGTCTCTGTCTGTCTATCTGTCTCTTATTCTCTCTCTCTCATACTCTTTGTCTTATTTTTGTTTTACTAGCAGGAGTTGTTCCGGTGGAGGCCCCATCTCGGTTCCAGATTCTTTGTAGATAGCTGATAGGAGGAAATGTTATTTACAGTGGAAAACTTAAGCATTGTGGATATTCAAAAGATATTTATATCTTTCATGACTTTAGGAGACTGGAAGCAGACAGAATGAGATGTTTGAGAGGTACAGAAACAGGGAGGAACAAGGTTTAAGATGAAGTCACAGTAATATTGGTCCCTAAATATTATGCCTTCTGTCTCACACCAGGTGGCTTTTATGATGTGAGACAGAATTTTTCATATTCTTTTACCAATATGCTTGGGTTTAGAGAGGGAGAAAGCCACAAGTTCCCAATCCAAATCCAGCCTTATTAATAGTCAAATCAGGACCAATTTTTTTTTTGAGGTGTACATGCAAGATGTAAAGCAGTAAAAATTGAGAAATTACCCAGTAGTGCATGTGTGTATCAGTTGGTCTCGTAGTCCGTCTTGTACATTCCTTAATCCTCAGTCTGTCTTCTATTGCAGGTGAGTAATTATTCAATGTTTAGTCAATGCCGTAAAAATAGTTGTATCCATTTTCCTGTAAAGACAAAACTGAGAGACCCTGCCCCAGGTTTGTTAAGTGTGTTTTCCTTACCACGCATCCGTTTGTCATGTCAAGGATGAGCAGTTACTTTTTTTGTTCAGGAAGAGACAGATTACAATAGCACCTGAACAGGGACCGGAGTCTGCAGACGGACGGATGATGGGAGCCTCCCTCCAGCAGCCAGGAACCAGGAAGAGAGCTCCTCGTGTCTCGCAGACCCTTTTCAATGGGGCTTTTCCCCGCCCCCTTCAGGTCGGGGGGCCCGGTGCTCTGTATAAATGTCCCTTGACCTTGTCAGCTGACACCTGAATCCCACAACACCCACCCACTGGTTTAATAAAAAGTGCTGATTGGCCAAAGGCAGACAGGAAGTGTAGGCAGGGCTACCAGACTAAAAACTCTGAGAACAGGAAGCACAGAGCAGAATGCCAGAGAGAAGCCAGAAGAAGCAGAAGACAACTATGCTGCTCTAAGAAAAGGTACCCAGCCACATTGCTGAACAAGATAAGAGACATGGGTTAGATGAAGGGTAGAGAGCTAACAAGTTATATGCCTGGGCATGAGGCCGATCAGCCTAAAATTATAATAAGCCTCTGTGTGTCTCTGTGGGACTGCGGGTCTGTGGGTCTGCGGGTCTGTGGGTCTGCAGGTCTGCTGGTCTAGACCTTGAGGTTAGGCCCGAAAGTCTGGAACAGAAACCTCCTACTACAGTTGATGCTATTTATAGAATACCTATGAATATAACCACCTGGAGAAGAAGAGAAAATGGTGAAAGAAAAAGGCGAGTTTGATGTACATTTCTTTGGGAAGTATAGATTTAAGTAAGATAGCAGCAGTAGTTCATTACACAAGTTTGCATTCTGTGTGGCTTTAAGGCTTTTAGGTCACAGGTCTCTTTGCTTATCCCATTTGTCTCTGCCAACAATTGATGCTGATGTCTTTACTTGTCTGAATTTTTCAAATGGACTTTTTAAATAAATCTGCACGACTCCACCCTCCAAGCATTTTTCCAGGCAGGATTATGAGCAGTGTGCTGCAGTTTTCTTCTGGTTTATTTTATGGAAAAACAAAAAGATAGATAAATACACAGACATGGATAATTTTGTCTTGCAGCTTGACTCCCATGCAAAGCATGTGCTCTCTCCACTATAAATGTATTTATATAGAGGCTTGTATTCATCTTCCACTGTTAAGAAACCTGTTCATATGGTGAAGAAAATAATAAATACTGAGAAAATGAATAGAATGATGAATTAAATACCTACCCTGTGACTATTGTTGGTTTCATGCATGAGATCAGACACATACAGAGTACAAGATGCCACAAGAGAGTTTATTTAGGGGTGTTGCTGAGTGGGTAAGAGAAAAAGAGAAAGAGAAGGGGTGTGGGAAGAGAGAAGACTTTCATGTGGTGGCTCCTTTTAAGAGAGTGGGCAGGCACAGATTTAAGTAGCCATGCCTAGGGGTGTGCCCTCTGTACAAGGTGTTCTGCCAGCACCATGTTGGGTTTACCATGTGGGGGCTACATGCCAGGAATTTTTATTTCAGCCTGTGCCATGTTGGATTTACCACTTGGCCACTCTGTGCCAGGAATCATTATAGGTATGCCTGTGACTTACACACTATAAGGGTTTTGACTGCCTTAACCAATGTGAAGAGATCCACCCTAAATGTGAGTGTCACCTTTGTGTAGTGTCTCAGATAAAATAGACACAGAAAAAGCTTTGCTTTTTGCTGAGTTGATCTTGACTCTTACAGGTGAGTTTACCCCTCCAGTTGTTGATGATGATTCCTTTGCTGACATTAGAACCAGTTTCATTGATCTCCCAATATCAAACTTATTATTATTTTTCAAACTTATTATTCATTTGCTGATATTAGAGACAGCTTTTTAAAGGCTCCCAACAGGTACTGATGATCATCAGCTCTTCAGTACCTCCTCCCCAGGCCTTCAGAGCCCAATTTGTCTCCTCAGGCAGGCAGCCTTGTAAACTGTTCAGCTAAAGGGTTCTTAGCCTTTCCAGTGTGAGACAACCATTGTTAGACTAATCTGACCACAGTGGATAAGCCAACCAATAACTTCTCTTTTAATATACATTTGTTCTGTCACTTCTATTCTCCTGTACAAACCTAGCTAATGGAATAAATAAGGAACATGAGCATGGGAAGTGGAGGGCAGTGGTGATCTAGGAAGTACCTAACAGATGTTATACAAGAACAAAATTCTCACTCCAGGTTAGATGAGTGACACTCAACGCTGGCCACATATTGGAGTCACTTTTCAGGGCCTGAAGGGGTTAGGGCTGAAAATCCCAAAGCCTGGGCTACACTCAAAGGAGACAGATATTCTCATTTGTTTAACGTTCCTCTGGGGGATTCAATGTAGTCACAGGTACTTAAAAAGATTCATATAGAAAGTATCTGTGTGAGCACCCATTTAAGATGGCCATAATTTTGACTTGTTGAAATGTGGGAACACAGAGATTAGCAGGGCCTGAATCCTATTCTGCACAACCACAACTCCATTACCTGGTGCAGAAATATGATAGAAATTTTCACAAGGCACCTGAATAGTTAAACACTTTGTTGTTTTTTTTTTCTCTACTGTACCCACCTATGTGGGAGCCTGGGATTACCTAAGATATATAAAGGGCTTAGCTAGGTATATGAAAATAATGCCCTCTATAGGGTTGGTTTCGAGGGATTGCTTATTTCCAAGAAATATGTGCTTTAGCTGCCAGGAAACAACTCATGTTTTGTATGAAAAAACAGGTTGGAGGCACATGAAAGGATGGTAAAATGCAATGGCTGAATTTCTACTTTCTATGATCTTCTCAGGTATTCAATAATTCACCTTTTGACTCAAGTCCTTGGAACTGAAATTAAAAGCACTTAGAAGTGAAGGTACTTGGCATCCTCAGCAGTTCCATAATAATGTGCATAAATGTGTAAATACACACAGATTATTTGTCATGAAAATACAATAGCTAGAGAGAAATACAAGAAATAATTGAAACATAGAGAAAATTAGAGCTACTAGAGGAGCCACACAAAAAAATAGCAAGAAATGCTAAGGAAATTTAGGGTAAGCCTTTGAAACAAAGTGGTTTAACAAAAAATGTGCCTTTCAGATGAAAAAAATGAGTCATTTGAGAATGGGATAGTCAGTTCTGAGGTCAAGATCAAGGCCTGAGTTGTCAAGTGCAAGAAACAACTCAAACCACAGGCCAAACAGAGAGTAAGTCATTAAGAAGGCAAGCAGCTATTCCAGACACACAAAAAATGTGTAGATGAAGACACAATGATGCAAGAATCTTTCCTGCATATGAAGAAGTATGAGTGTTGTAAGAAATCATAGAAAAGATAAAGCTGGATTGAAAAGGAAAGATACATCCAGCATGTCCTGGTGAAACTTCTAAAAATTTAAAAGTTTCACAGATAATGGAGAATTATACAGTTTACACTCCACTCTGCTGTACTGGAAGCAAATATCACCAACTTTACTGGTTTTTCACAAAAGAAGAACCAAACTAGCTAGATTCCTGTGCAACCAGTCAGATATCTTCAGTGAGAAGACATTTGGGGTATATAACAATCAATATAGCTCCATTATCCCCATATCCCAGCTAAGAAAACACCAAAGAGAAGGCTGTGTCAAGCAATGACTTAGTCAGGACATGAAACTAGGATCAGGGAGTTTAGTGCTTGTCCTTTATACAGATATAGTCAATAGCTAAATATATAAACATAGATGGTCTGGAATATATATAAAATAAATCTCAATAAGATCCTTGAAAAAGGCAAGTGAATTATAATAATTATTTAGATTTGAAAATGCATCTATAACTTGATAGAATCTAAGAACAGGAAAAAGAACAGTGGTGCAAAAGTCCTGGAAAAGAGAGTGGGGAAGATGTATGCTACAGGAGAAGGAAACACCATAGCTGGACAGACAACACTGGAGACAGAAACAGAGGGTGCACTATAAAGTAGTTCAACTGGTCTTCCAAAACTTCAACCCAACTGATAAAACTGAAGTCTAATAGAAAAGAGATAGGAGTTAGTAGATAAGATTGGAAATGAAAGTAGTCATAGTTACAGGTATAGAAGAATTAAATAATTTTAAGATTTATTATATATTTGTGTCACAGCAATAATATCTAGATATCTAGATAGAATTTCCAAATTTAATCTTGAAAGTGAAAACATGAATATCTAATTATAATTGTGGAGAAGGGACAATTATTGAAGTCCTACTGTAGTAGTGGGGTTTCTTGGTCCTGGGTGGCTAGAGGTCCGAGACCCATAGACCTGCTGCTCCAGACCCCTTAGCCACCCACTCAGGCCCCCAGAAATGACTCAGATGCTTATATTAACTTTATGCTTTTTGGCTTATGGCTCAGGCACATTGCTAGCTTTCTCTTACATCTTAAATCAACCCATTTCTATTTATCTGTCTGCCATGTGGCCTGTGGCTCACCTGTGTTCCTTACATGTTGCTTCTTGGGAGCCTTGCTTGATCTGCCTCTGACTCTGTCCCTCCTTTCCTACCTATTCTGATTCCTCCTCCTACTTCTTCTATGGTGCCTGTCATGGCCCAAAACAGCTCCTTTATTTAAAGATTGAGATTCACAGCAGAAAATGTTGTAAGGATATACAATTTCACAGCTCAACTTTCTAATCATCAAATAAGAAAAAATATCAGTGTTAATTAATTTATTCTAACTCAAGGAAAACTTAAAGTTTCTCAATTTAGAAAGCCATCATAACTTTAATACTAAAGCTGAATCAAGTGAGCACAAAAAGAGAACTATGGGGCAATCTCATAAGTCTAGAGGCAGAAATACTAAGTAAAAGACTAAGGAAGAGTCTATCAATGTTTTAAAACACTACCACAGTGTAACTAAGCTGGCCATTCTAAGTTACAAAGTACCAACCAGGAAAATCATCAATAAAATTTTTACCAATAAAGTAAAGGTGGAAAACTATGTCATCTTATAATTCCCAAAAGGCCCTTGATAAAATTCAACAGTTATTTTATTTGAAGATTTAAGAAAAACTACAATGAAATAGGTGTTTGGAGCTATAATAAACACCTATCATAATCAATACTGCAGCAGACATAATTCCAATAAATAAAACCCCCAAAGCATTTAAGTTAAAGAACCAGACAAGAATGCCCAGCATTATCATTTTAGTTCAGTTATAAGTAAATGGGAAAACATAAGAAAATGAAATGACTGCCATAAACATTTTAGAGAAGAAACAAAGTATTGAACATTCATTTTTGCTTATTATTTTATCACTATTAATGCCTGCTGTTACTATTATAGAATAATATATTCTTGAAGCTTTGCAAGAAACACAGAAGTATAAAATTAGTGGACATAAACATTTGGCAATACATTGTTTCACTAATGATATGATTATATTTTAAAAAACAGTAAATTCACATTTTCTTTAAAATTTTAATTAAGATTACAAAGAATTACATACAAAAGTAAATCATTTCTCTCTGCCATAGCATGATTTTGTAGTAATAGAAATGAGAAAAACTATAGTTTAGTGATAAAGATTCTATAAAATATTGAAAGACAAAATACAGAAGAAATATACAGTATTGCTTTTAAAAATTGTGTAAAAATATGAAATTTGACAAAATCTAGAATGTTCAGGGTATAAGGCCATTGGAAAAAACACAGAATCTGAATATATAATTTGATGAAATAAATTAATACTATAAAAATTAATTCTCCTAAAAGATACAAATATTATGGTTTTAGAAGGTTTTTTGAGCATAAACACATTTTGTGTTGAAGTATAACACACATGCAAAAAAATATGAAAATAGTAAGCCCTGCATCTTGATCTCTTATAAGGACAGTATAACCAACACTATTAAGTGTCATATTATTTTTACCCCATGCCTCTGATCTCGGTTGTAGTAGTGGGGTTTTCGGTACCGGGCAGCTAGAGGCCCAGAGACCCACAGACCTGCCACCTGAGACCGATTAGCTGCCCAGCCGCCCGAGTCCCCAGAAATGACTCAGACGCTTATATTAACTTTATGCTGTTTGGCCTATGGCTCAGGCACATTGCTAGCTAGCTCTTATATCTTAAATCAACCCATTTCTATTAATCTGTGTGCCACGTGGCCCGTGGCTCACCCGTGCTCTTACATGTTGCTCCTTCGGCAGCTTCAGCTGGATCTGTCTCTGACTCCGCCCTGCTTCTCCTACCTATGCTTTGATTTCTCCTCCTACTTCTTCTATGGTGCCTGCCATGGCCCAAAAGAGCTCCTTTATTTAAAGATTGAGATTCACAGCATACATAACCGCATTCCCACATCACTTCCCCCTTTCTGTCTAATCAAAAAGGAAGGTTTCAATTTTAACATAGCAAAATTACATATAACATAATAGCTATCAAGCAAGAATTATAGTTACAATATCTAGTCTATTTGTATTTAGCAAAATTAAAGAAAATACTCTATCATCTATTTTATCTTTATGAATCTAAAGTTTCATATCTAATATATCTTTCAAATGACTAAGAAAAACTGTACCTATAACTATCTAATCTTCAACTACATCAAAGACCACAGAAGGATATATTTACCCAAGTAAACCAGAAGTGTAAGAAACTTCTAAAATCTAGAAAGGACAGAGATGACACCTATCTGCCTGGACAGTCACCCAAAGTTCCTTTATAAAGTTGGGGCATCCATCTTCAGCCTACAGGCCCAAAGTCTCTTTTCATTTCAGTGAAGCAGGAAATCTGCTCTTCCCATTCTGACACAGTTCATCCGTTGCTTCTCCTTGAGTCCTGAAGAATGTCTGACAGTTTTCTCTGTAAAGCAGGAACCTGAATGACCATCTTGGCTTGTTCTGCCAAAGTTCAGAGGTCATCTTCTTATGGAACCTGCATGTCCAGTTTAAACAGCATACTGTCAAGCAGTCAATATAAGAACAGGTTCTTCTCCAGTGGCTTACCATTACCACAAACAGAGTAGACTCCATATGGAGTTTCTTCGATGCCCATTTTTCTCTTGAAGAATATTGGTGCTGCCAGGAACAAATCTGTTTCACTGTCCAGAAAAGTTTAAGTTCTTAAAGCATTTTAAATGCCATATTCTGTAGGTCTTAGAAGTATTTGAAGATTACCTACCTAATTAAAATATATCTTGGTATACCTAAAAATCCTAACTAACCTAACTATAAGTTTGATTATCAAAGGTGACTATTAACCTTCATTTCTTAATTATATACTACAATTTTAAAACAGTTACATGAACATCATACCTTAAACAAGAATAGGAAGAACACATACAGCATAACAAAATTGACCTTAAATTTGTATCAATAAACCAAAATCTATACCAATGTAAAGCATTTTGAGATTAACAGCTGATTTTCTGATCTAAGTAAATTCAATAATCTAATTTTTAAAAATCACTCATATACAATATCCCCTTTTTCTTCTTAGAAAGAGATTAACTATGACCATTAACCATTTATAATGAAAACAAACATTTTGAAGCAATATTTGGGGGATTTGGGTGTAGTTATCTATTACTATTTCCTACTGATTAAGGGGCATTGAAAATCTCACGGATTGTTGAGACTGGATCATAATCTGCATCCATGAAGCTGATCTGGCCATCTCTTCCCATCAGAGGTTTTCTTCAGGGGGTCTTGGTTGAAGGAACCATATTTGCCTGGAAGCAATCCACAGGTTCTCATCTTCTGTGGAAACAAAAGCAGAACTCTTCCAAAGCAATAAATCCTTAGACAAGACACAAATTTCAAAATCAAAATACCTTTAAAATATATATTCTTGTTTAACTTAGTAGCCTTTGCATTTGCAATCCATTGTCTTTCTGCAGTTAGCTCATTAACAGTTAAAAAATTAAAAGAAAACACAATAACAACCAAAACCCAGATTTTGTGTCTATTTTCCATCTTTACATGGCTTATTATATTTTTATTGCTCTATTTCTCTCTTTAAAGACTTTTTCTAACCTCTTTCTTTTCTTTCTGAAGCCTATGTACCTTTTACATACATTGTAACCCATTTACAGGTTTTTCTTTTCATCTGAATCTGTTTTATTGTGAATCCTTAATCATCTTCTAACTAGAAGAGCTATTTAAAATACTCACACTCTCTTGAAACATAGTTTTTGTGGATACCACTGAATCAGTAAGTTCTCTTAAAGGGACCGTGTGTTTGTGGCCAGCAAACAGAGCAGACCCCAGAAAATGCTGCTACTAAGAAACCGTCTTTGTTTCTTTTTTGTTCAAAATAAGCAGAAATCTAAAGTCAATCATATGCTACTGAGTCTTCTGTCAGATTTCAGGAATCCGCCTGATTTCAGCTGCAGCTTACACTGCCTACCGCCAGCCCGCCGCTGGCGCTATTTTGAATGTGACCCTGATGCCACGCTTTCTTTGTACAAAGACCCACTACGTATACACAATTTGGAAGCTGCCTTTGCTCAGTTTCTGCTAAAACCTTTTTTAAACTTTTTCAGGCATTAAGTGGATAATCGACCCACGTTGGATCCGCCATCTGTAGTAGTAGGGTTTCTCGGTCCTGGGCGGCTAGAGGCCCAGAGACCCACAGACCTGCCGCCCGAGACCGCTTAGCTGCCCAGCCACCCAAGCCCCCAAAAATTACTCAGATGCTTATATTAAGTCCATGTTGTTTGGCCTATGGCTCAGGCACATTGCTAGCTAGCTCTTATATCTTAAATCAACCCATTTTTACTAATCTGTCTGCCACGTGGCCCGTGGCTCACCTGTGTTCCTTACATGTTTCTTCTTGGGCGGCTTCAGCTCATCTGTCTGACTCCACCCTGCTTCTCCTACCTATGCTCTTATTTCTCCTCCTACTTTTTCTATGGTGCCTGCCATGGCCCAAAACAACTCCTCTATTTAAAGATTGAGATTCACAGCATACATAAACGCATTCCCACATTACTTGGTGAAGAATTTTCTTTTAATTTTTATTACCATACATTTATTTGATCTCTAAAGCTTTTATATTTGCATAAAATGTGCTTAAAACTATATGTAGAAGTGGTGTGTGTGTGTCTCTGTGTGTGTCAGAGAGAAAGAGAGAGGACATTTCAATATTTTTATTATTTATAGAAAATACAATAAATAGCTTGAGGGGCTTTCTTATTAGTACAGGACCCAGAGAAAGAAGTGTTTTACTTAAATGCATTGCAAATAATGGTAGGCAAGTGTGGGATTGGAGTGGGTTGCACAGATGTGGATATTTCATTCTGCAATTTGACAATGGGAGTTCAATATGAAAGTGGGCAATCACTACAAATTGGTGATCACAGAGAGTAAATCCCAGTGCTCAGCCAATGGTTCTGAATATGTTCATGTTCAGTAATTATTAGCCAGCCATAAGTCTAATCTCCCCTTAGGTACAGCTCTAAGGCCATTGGGAATGGAGCACATTACAACATGAGGACAGCAGCTGTCATTATGAGGGCTCTGGGTTTAGTACTATGTATTTTGTTTCTAAAAACATATTCCACAGTTTTTTTTAAAGCAATATGAAAATTTGTATTTTTTAAAAGACACATGCCTTTCAGTCCTGAAATCCATCTATTGTTAGTAAAAGCATCAGTGTATAAGATGTGTGTGTAAGGATATATTTTGGGTCATTGGAGGACCCATTAAAGTAAATATAGATACAAAAAGAGCTAAACCATTAAAGTTCTTCACCATATATTATTATGTATCCACTATAAATAATGAATGTAACAGAGGTCTGAGAAAGATTTCAGAGATCTCTCTTTCTGTATGTGAGCATATATTCCAGTCTTCTTTTGTGTTTTGTGTTGAATTATATGTAGAGAACCAAAGATACATCTAAAAATGATTTTTACTTTGGAGTGATGGAAATGTTTCAGAATGTATAGAAAATGGTTGGTTGCATTAGAGAACATACCTCTGAACTCCTTCTTACTTAGAATGGCTACATTCATATTATAAAAATGTCATTCTACTAGATTGTTGCAGAAAATAGTCTCTCTCATTGCCCAAGACTGTGTGGTTATCCTGCTCTCATTTCTTCCCCAAATGCTACTGGGAGTCCAGCCCATAATCTCCATTGGTTTCCCTTCCTTTCCTCTTCTCTCCTTATTTCCCTTTGTGTATCTTTTCTTCTGGTCCCATATCTCAAAATATCATATGAAAGAGGAAAAGGGGTAGGAACAACCCATAACTACAGGACACATTTTTTTTCTTTGTCAGATAGTGAGGATGAATGATAATAAAAATTTTACTCATTAGCAAGATCCATGGCCCACATCAAATAAAGAGGAAAGTGACATCCCACCCAGCCCAGGCTAAGTTCCCAGTCTGCAGGACACCATGCCTGAGAAACAGCTCTTGAAACCCACCCCCACTCAGCTCTGTCCTAAATACAGGCCAGCAGGGGAAACCCCTGC
This sequence comes from Phyllotis vaccarum, assembly GCA_033318265.1. Lineage (NCBI taxonomy): Eukaryota > Metazoa > Chordata > Mammalia > Rodentia > Cricetidae > Phyllotis > Phyllotis vaccarum. The sequence continues at coordinate 314,489 of JARWLC010000001.1, forward strand.
AGGCCAGAAACCCCAGTAAAATCCAGCTTACTGGACATACTTACCCAGCTCCAAAACCCTGCCCCATTCCTCAACCCACAACATCACTGGGCGACCTTGCCTATAATCAGAAACCCATGGATCCCTGGCCCACATCAGACTAAGAGACTAAGAGATCAAGAGACTAAGAGAATAAAAGAGTTCATCAGTTCCTATTGGATCAAGAGCAACTACCTGAGATATTCAGCTTCTCAGCATATACTCAATCAAAAGCAGTTACCTGGGACCCAGATGGTGTCAGTGCCTACTGGATTGAGGGGTCACTGTGACACAGAATGCACTATCTCTAAGTGGACCAAGAACATAGTTTGTACCATCAGAGGCTTCCTGAGACATAGACACAGCCACAATGGATTGCACCAAAATCAGATCCCTGAGATATAGACAAATCCTGCAGTGACCCAAGGAAGAAACAGGGAGATGCCAGTGCAACAATACATAAAGCAACCGAAAGAACAACAAGACACCACCAGAATCTGGTGGTTCTACAACAGCAAGTCTTGATCATGGCAATGCAAAAGAAGAAGAAAAAAACAACCTTAAAAACAACTTTGTGAAGAAAATAAAAGCCTTAAAAGAGGATATAAAAATGCCCTTAAAGAAATAGAAGGGAACACGAACAAAAATTGGAAAAGATCAACAAATCCATGAAAGAAAAATGAGGAAATTAAATAACACCAACACAAAGCAATCAAAATAGTGAAGAGCAGAAGCAGTAAAGAAGAAACAAACTGAAGCAATGCTGGAAATAGAAAACCAGAAAATAAACCAGAACCACAGATGCAGCAAGAGATGGAAGAGAGAATCTCTGGAGTGGAAGATTCAATGGTGGAAATAGTTACATCAAAGAAAACACTAAAACCAAAAAAGCCATAGAACAAATTGTTCAGGAAATAGGGACACTTTGAAAAGACCAAACCTAAAAGTAACTATAATTGAAGAAGGAGAAATCCAGCTTAGAGGCACATAAAATATATTTAACAAAGTAAGAAAAGAAAACTTTTTCCCAACTGAAAGAAGAAAATGCCTATAAAAATGCAAGAAGCACCAAATAGACTAAATCTAACAAAAAGTCTGCACAACACATAAAAATTAAAGCACTAATCCTATAGAATAAAGAACAAATACTAAGAGCTGCAAAGGAAAAAGGCCAAGTTACCTATAAAGATAGATCCATTAAAATAACACCAGATTACTCAATGGAAACAATGAAAACCAGAAGGTCCTGGTCAGATGTTACACAAACACTAAAAGACCATGGCTGCCAACCCAGACAACTATATCCAGAAAAGCTGTCAGTCCTCATAGATGGAGTAAACAAGATATTTCATAACAAAACAAGATTTAAACAATACCTATCCACAAGTCCAGCTCTACAGAAAGCACTAAAGGGAAAACTACAGCCTAAGGATGCTAGATATACCCTTGAAACCACAAGCAATAGATAAAACCATAGAAGAAATACCAAAAGAAGAAAAGCATATACACACTACCACCAAAAATAACTGGAAATAGTAATCACTGGTTATTAATATCCCTTAATATTGATCGATTTAATTCACCTATAAAAAGACACTCCCTAACATGATGCATACTAAAAATAATCCATCCTTCTGCTACTCACAAAAGACACACTTCAAATTCAAAAACAGACATTGGCTCAGAGTAAAGGGTTGGGAAAGAATTCTCAATTAAATGGATTTAAGAAACAAGCTGGTGTAGCCATCCTAATATCTAACAAAAAAGACTTCAAACTAAAAATCAATCAAAAGACCAGGACAGACATTCTTTATTTATCTCAGAAAAAAATCCACCAAGATGAACTCTCAATCCTGAACATTTATGTGCCTAACAAAAGGGCATCTACATATGTAAAAGAAATACTACCAAAGTTTAAATCTCATATCAAATCCCACATGTTAATAGTGGAAACTTCAATACACCACTTTCACCAATTGATAGGTCTACCAGACAGAAACTCACCAGAGAAATTAGAGATCTAGCAGATGTTACAACTCAAATGGACTTAATAGATACATACAGAACTTCCCACATGTACACAAAGAAATACACCTTTTTCTCAGCACCCCATGGAACTATCTCTAAAGTTGACCACTTACTCAGTCATGAAGCAAATATCAGTAGATACACAAAATGGGAGTAACTCCTTGTATTTTATCAGAACATCGTGGTCTAAAGTTAGAGTTCAACAACAACAAAAATCACAAAATCCTACAAATTCATGAAAACTGGATATACCTCAATTGAACCACACCTGGGTCAAAAAAGAAGAAAGAAACCAAAGACTGTCTAGAAGCTAATGAAAATTAACCCATACATATCCAAACTATGGGACACAATAAAATCAGTGTTAAACAAAAAATGCATAGCACTAGATAGCTACATGAAAAGCCTAGAGAATCTCACACACGAGACTAAACAGCACAGCTGAAAGCATTAGAAAAATTAGAAGCAAACTCACCTAGGATTAGAAGGCAGGAAATAACCAAACTCGGGCCTGAAATCAATGCAATAGAAACAAAGAGAACAATACAATGAATCAATGAATCAAAGAGGTTGTGCTTCGAGAAAGTTAACAAGATAGACAAACCCTTATCCAAACTAACCAAACTGCAGAGAGGGAGTCTCCAAATTAACAACATCAGAAGTAAAATGGGAGACATGACAACAGATGGCAAGGAAATCCAGAAAATCATTAGGTAATATTTCTAAAATCTATACTCCTAATGAAAGAAATAAACAGTTTTCTGGACAAGTACCACTTACCAAAATTAAATCATGACCAGATAAATGATCTAAATAGACCTAAAACCCCAAAGGAAATTGAAGCTGTTATTAAAAGTCTCCCAAACAAAAAATGCCAAGGGCCAGGTAGTTTCAGTGCAGAATTCTAGCAGATACTCAAAGAACTAATACCAATACTCCTCAAACTATTCCATACAAGAGAATATGAAAGAGCATCACCAAACTTGTTTTATGAGGCTACAGTTACCCTGATACCCAAGACACTCAAAGACACAACAAAGAAAGAGAATTACAGACCAATCTCCCTCATGAACATTAATGAGAAATACTCAATAAAATACTGGCAAACCAAATTCAACAATATATCAAAAATTATTTGCCATGATCTCAGAGATGTAGAAATGGCTCAACATACTAATAACTGTCAATGTCATCCATCATATAAACAACCTGAGACATGTAGAAATGGCTCAACATACTGACAACCGTCAATGTCATCCATCATATGAACAACCTGAAAGAAAAATACCACATGATCATCTCTTTAGATGCTGAAAAAGCCTTTGACAAAATCCAACACTTCTTAATGATAAAAGTCCTGGAGAGATCAAGAATACAGGGGAAATACCTAAATACAATAAAGGCAATACACAGCAAGCCAACAGCCAACATCAAACTAAATGTAGAGACACTTGAAGCAGTTCTACTAAAATAAGGAACAAGACAAGACCTCTCTACCCTTATCTTTTCAATATATTTGAAGTTTTAGCAAAAGCAATAAGAGAATAAAAGGAGATTAAAGGGATACAATTTGGAAAAGAAGAAATCAAACTATCTGTATTTGCAGATTATATGATCATATACATAAATGACGCCCAGACTTCTACCAGAGGACTCCTACAGCTGATAAAGACCTTCAGCAATTTAGCAGGATACAAGATTAACTAAAAAAAAAATAGCCATATACAAATGATAAAAAAGCTGAAAAAGAAATCAGAGAAACATCACCCTTTTTATAACAGAAAATAGCATGAAGTAATTTGGTATAAGTCTAACCAAAGAAGTGAACCTGTTTGACAAGAACTTTAAACCATTGATTAAAGAAATTGAAGAAGATATCAAAAATTGGAAAGACCTCCCAGGCTTCTGGATAGGTAGGATCAACATAATAAAAATGGTAATCTTACCAAAAGCAATCTACAGATTCAATGCAATCCCATCAAAATTTCAACACAAGTTTTACAGACATTGAAAGAACAATACTCAATGTCATATGGAATAACAGGAAACCCAGGATTGACAAAATAATTCTGTTCAATAATAGAACTTCAGGAGGTATCACCATCCCTGACTTGATGCTATACTATAGAGCTACAGTAATAAAAAAAAAACAGCCTTGAACTGGCATAAAAACAGACTTGTGGATTAATGGAATCTAGTCAAAGATTACTACCTCAATCCACACACCTATGAGTACCTAATTGTTGACAAAGAGGCCAAAAATATACAACGGGAAAAAGATAGTATCCTTAATAAATGGTGCTGGCATAACTGGATGGTAGTATGTAGAAGAATGAAAATAGATCCAAATTTGCCACCCTGCACAAAACTCAAATCCAAGTGGATCAAAACCCAGCTACACTGAACTTGAAAGAAAAGAAAGTGGGAAATACCCTTGAAAGCATTGGCAGAGGTGACCACTTTCTAATTATAACACCAGTAGCACAGATACTAAGAACAATAATTAATAAGTTAGACCTCATTAAATTGAGAAGCAAAGGGCATGGTCAGTAAGATAAAAAGACAGCCTACAGAATGGGAGAAGATCTTCATCAATCATACATCTGCCAAATGATTGATCTCTAAAATATATAGAGAACTCAAAAAACTAGAGGCCAAAACTCCAAATAATCCAATTTTAAAATGGGGTTCAGACCTAAAAAAGGAATTCTCAAGAGAAGAATTACAAATGACCGAAAGACATCTAAAGAATTGTTCAACATCCTTAGTCATTAGAAAAATGCAAATCAAAACAATTGAGATACCATCTTATACCTGTCAGAATAGCTAAGATAAAAAACACAGGTGACAGCTTATACTGAAGGGGATGTGGAGCAAGGGGAACACTCCTCCATTGCTGGTGGGAGTGTAAACTTGTACAGCCACTTTGGGAAGCAGTACAGAGGGTCCTTATAAAACTGTAAATCAATCTCCCAATGATCCAGCAATACCACTTTTGGGCATATACCCAAAGGATGCGCATTCTTACGCTAAAGGCGTTAGCTCAACTATATTTTTATCAACATTATTATTCATAATAGCCAAAACCTGGAACAACATAGGTGTCCTCAACTGAAGGCTGGATTAACAGATTGTAATACACTTACACAATGGAATACTACTCACCAATTAAAAAAATGATATCCTAAAATTTTCAGGAAAATAGATGGATTTGAAGTGTATCATCCCAAGTGAAGTAACACAAACCCAGAAAGACAGAGAAAGACAGACATGGTATGTACTAACTTATAAGTGGATTTTAGACATAAAGCAAAGAATACCCAAGCTTCAAACCACAACCCCTGAACAGCTTGGGACCACAAGGAACTTAAGAGAGACATCCAGGGATCTCCCTGGGAAGAGGAAACATAGAAGATATGAGTAAATTGAGATTATAACAAGAAGAAAGCAAGGGAAGATGGGAACAAATCATGAGAGAAGGAGATGATCGAGTGAGAGGAACAACAGAGAATGAGAACAAAGTAAAAGGTATCTTGATAGAGGGAGCCACTGTGGGGTGCTAAGGAAACCTACAAGAACCCACAAGAAGTCCCTGGTTAGGACTCCAAGAAATAGTAGAGAGGGTGCCTAATCAGGACTTCCCCTTAATCAAATGAATGACCACTGTAATTGTCATTATAGAACCAGTAATGGATAGAGGCAGAATCAGAGATTCATAGCTGAGCACAAGTTCAAGCTACTGGTACAGCTGAGGGGGGAGGGATATATGAGCAAAGGGATCACAATCATGAGGAGGATATTCATAGAGATGGCTGATCCAAGCTATTGGGAGCTCTTTGATAATGAAATAATCACTGAGGAAACTTATGGGACATTTGTCAAATGGCATCAACAATTTGTGAAGCCTCTTGCAGTACCTCCCAAGCCTCCCTCAGCCTCCTCACACCCCACCCCCTCCACCACTCCCCAAGAAGTGCAAGGAGTCCCAAGGTGGGTCAGTTCAGTCTGGCATATCCAGTTGAGGTAGGTCTGAGTCCCTAATTTGAGGATTAAGGCTGAGTTAGGTGTTGCTCTGTAGGAAATGGGCACTGCCCCAGTTTTACAACCTGATCCTCTGGCTGCTCCACTCTCTACCTTGTCAAAGGCTACACTCTCAATAGTCTTCTTTCCAATGTAAGACTAAGACACATAACACTAACAAAAGCCATAATTTTAGATAAACAAATAATTCATTAAGTAAGTTTCATATCACACTTTTATTTCTACCTGATAAATCTGGAGACTGTCAATCTTGCCCTTAGTACAGCACTTGGGAGGTAGTGGTTTAGACAGATGGTTTTGTAAGGGGGAACCCATTTACCAGTCTTAACATCAAAAATTTTCTTAAAGTTAGTGTAGTCCAATATGTGTATGTTGTTACATATGCAGGTACACATGCACATGTGAGTATATTTGTGAAGGCCATAAGTCAACCTCTGGTATTATGCCTTGCAATTTACCCTGTTTATGAGAGGTCTCTCTTACTGATTACGTTAAGCTATCTGGCTAGCAAATCCTAGAGTCCTGCCTATCTCTGTCTTCCCCAAATTGAGTCTATACAATGTGTGTCACCATACCTGGCTTTTTCAGATTAAATCAGGACTTCATGCTTGTGCTTGCATGGTGAGCACGTTTTAGACTAAGCCACCTCCCACTTATTTTTTGAAAGAAGAATTGACTTGTATTCAAGTCCTAGATATACCACTTCCCCACTAGTTAAATTTGTAGAAACCATGCACATTTTCTAGGTATAGTTATAACAGCAGAGTTTGTTTATAAAGATGCTCAAGAGAGGTATAAATATGATAAATATGTGACTGTCCCCACAGTGTTCTTCTGTCCTACCCCATGTCTCACTGGGCAGCTCTGACACACTACCCAGATACTTTAACCTTTTTGTAATATCAATTACTATGGGCCTTTTTTTCACTCTGACCATTTATTCCAACTATTCCTTCTCCTTGACTACTATTGTCAGATGGAATGCTTGGCAAACTTGAAACTTTAGAAAAACAAAGGTACTCAGGTATATTCCATGTAGTACTCTCACTTCTGTCTGCCATGCTTGGTCACTCTTCACTTTTCACCAAGCACAAGCAACTGCCCTAGCTTTAGAGACATGCTTCTCAATCTGTGCTGGTCACTAAAATGTCAATGCCACCACTCCAGCCAGAACAATTAATTCAGGGTACCTGGTCACAAGAAGAGTTTTTAAAGCCTCTCCAATGGCTCCATATGCAAATAAGGCTGAAGCTACTTCATGGTGAGCTGGCCTTTTCTGGATCTGTTCCTTCTTCCTGAATTCCCTGCTTTGTTGGTAAAAAGAAGAAAGGAGGGGGGGAGGGGGCTCCCTTTACCCAACTGCCTGTCCTAATGCAAGGCTATATCCATTCCTGTTGCTCGTCACAATTTCTGTATTTAACATGGACAATATTTGTTCCCTGTGTATGGTAGGCATCAAATGTGGGATGCCCCCATGAAGCCTATTTCCTTGGGAAAGTATTCACAGGACCCTGGGTTAAGGATCAGTACCAGTCTGCCTTAATCCTCTCACTGTGATGTAATTCATGAGCTAATCTGATCTTAGCATCTGTTCATAGCAGGCACCCAACAAATATCAATTCTTCTTTCCTGATAACTATGAAACTTGGAAATCTATTATTAAGCACAATTTTCCAATGTTCAGTACAAATGACTTGAAAACTTTTTAAAGCCTCAATTCATCATTGCTGTATATGAATATATTGATTAATTTACTCTGTTAAAATTCTAATATGTGTAGACACTGTGCTAGTATTAAGAATAGATAATAAAAATATGTTAGTATTTTTATATAAAATTACTACAAAGTAAGTGACTTAAACCAGCAGGAACTTATTTAGTCATAGATGAATCAGATGGTGTCAGGTTCAACCTCCTTGTAAAGACCATAGGTGACTACTTATTCTTGCATCTTCCAGCTTCTACTGGCTGCAGGTACTTTTTACCTGTGGCTGCACCCCACTAGTCTCTACTTGCATCTTCAAGTGGCTTTCTCCTGGATTCTTCTCCTTTTCTACCTCTTCCAAGGTTTCCTGTAACCATATTGGGCCCACTCAAATAAGTGGAGATTCTAATTACATCTACAAAGAGTGTGTTGCAGTCCATTTGTGTTGCTATAATGAAATTTTAGAGACTGGGTAATTGTATAAAGAAAAATGGTTTTTAACCTCACAGGTCTAGGATAGTTCCATAGCTGTATAGAAAAACAAACTAAGAGAAATAGAATATGTTTGTGTGCTAGCTGTTTCCTTCCATTTAAAAAATTATAAACTTTATTTAAAAAAATTTCCAACTAAAACAAAAAGTATCACACACTCAAATCAGACAGACCCAAGTCCAAGTCCATACAACTCAAGAAACAAACAGCAAGAGAGAAAGTATGCTTACATGGTTTAGCCTAGATTCTCTCCATTTTATGATAATCCCTCCTAATATTCAAGCATGGGACCCCACCAGGGTACCCTTAAATAGTCATAATTATTGTCCAAAGTCCTTGTAAAAGCCCTGATCAGACTAAGTTCCTTCCTTCTTATGAACGCATAGTGGGTCCATACATACATGGACCCTTGGAGAACACACACCAATTATACCTGCAAACATTGTAAAACTGTTTCCTAAGTGCAGTCACTTTCATCAATCAAAAGCATCAGGACAGAAAAAACCATAGTTATAGAACTGAGTTGTATTTTATTCTCTCTCTCTCTCTCTCTCTCTCTCTCTCTCTCTCTCTCTCTCTCTCTGTATGTGTAAGGGGATATATGTACATGTGCATCCACACATGCAGGCCAGGAATTGATTCACTTTTTTAAAACCATGTTTTTTTTTTCTTTTTTAAAAATTGTATTAAAATTAAAATTTTTTTTAATACTTTGAATTAGTATTTGAATTAGTATCTTACCTAAAATATAATTTACAAATATTTTCTCCCACATTGTGAATTGTATATTTTACTCTGAATGCACAAGCTTTTGAAATTTTGCTGAACTACAGCGTTTCGACCCTTTGTTGTCTCTGATTTTTGTGGCAAATCTAAGAAATAATCTACAATTCCAATGCTCTGAAGACTTTCCCAATGATTTCTGGTAAGAGAATTTTGGATATTTTACTGAGGCCTTTGGTTCATCTTCAATTAATTTTGATACTTTGTGTAAAGTAGCCACCTAATTTTTTGTTTGCTTGCAGATACTTAGTTTGTGATTCTTTTTTTAAATGTCTTTTAATCTGCATACCCCCCCCTACTCTCCCTCCCTTCTCTCCTCCCAATCCCTCCCAGTCAGCCTTCAGCCTTATCTCTCCCCATCCCCCATCTTTGAGTGACTTGGGAATCCGGGTGATTGTGGCCTCATAAAAAGAGTTTGGCAATGTTCCTTCAGTTTCTATTTTATGGAACAGTTTGAGGAGTATAGTATTGGTATTAGTTCTTCTTTGAATGTCTGTTAGAATTCTTCACTGAATCTGTCTGGTCCTGGGCTTTTTTTTTACTTGGGAAACTTTTAATAAGAGCTTCAATTTCCTTTGGGGTTATAGGTCTATTTAGGCCTTTAATCTGATCTTGATTTAATTTTGGCAAGTAGTACCTGTCCAGAAAGTTGACCATTTCTTTTAGATTTTCCATTTTAGTGGAGTATAGATTTTTTAAAGTATGACCTGATAAATTCTCTGGATTTCCTGGGTGTCTGTTGTTATGACTCATTTTCATTTCTGATTCTGTTAATTCAGATATTTTCTTTCTGTTTGTTTTTTTTTTTTTTGTTTTGTTTTTTTTTTTTGTTTTTTTTGTTTGGATAAGGGTTTATCTTTGTTGTTGACTTTCTCAAAGAACCAACTCTTTGATTCATTGATTATTTGTATTATTGTCTTTGTTTCTATTGTATTGATTTAAACCCTGTTTGATTATTTCCTGCCATCTACTCTTTCTAGGTGAGTTTGCTTCTAATTGTTCTAAAGCCTTCAGCTGTGCTGTTAGGTCTCTTGTGTGAGACTCTCTAGGTTTTTCATATAGGCATCTAGTGCTATGAGTTTTCCTCTTATCACTGCTTTCATTGTGTCCCTTAAGTTTGGGTAAGTTGTGGATTCATTTTCATTAAATTCTAGGAAGTCTTTGATTTCTTTCTTAATTTCTTCCTTGACCCTGAGTTGGTTCAACTGAGAGATGTTCAGTTTCCATGAGTTTGTAGGCTTTCTGTGGTTTTGTTGTTGTTGTTGTTTCTGGGTTTTTTTTTTGTTTGTTTTTGTTTTTGTTGTTGTTGAACTCTAGCTTTAGTCCATGGTGGTCTGATATGATTCAAGGAGTTGTTCCCATTTTCTTATGTGTATTGATATTTGGTTTATGATAGAGTAAGTAGTCAATTTTAGAGGAAGTTCTATGGGGGTGCTGAGAAATATGTATATTCCTTTGGGTTTGGGTGGGAGGTTATGTATTTATCAATTAAGTCCATTTGTGTCATAACATCTGTTAGATCCTTTATTTCTCTGCTGAGTTTCTGCCTGGTTGACCTATCCAAGGGTAAAAGTGGGGTACTGAAGTTTCCCACTATTAGTGTGTGGGGTCTGATGTGAGGTTTAAGCTTTAGCAGTGTTTCTTTTACATATATAGGTGCTCTTGTGTTGGGGGCATAAATATTCAGGATTTAGACTTCATCTTTGTGGATATTTTCTGAGATGTATATGTTATGTCTGTCCTGGTCTCTTTTGATTGAGTTTAGTTTGAAATCTATTTTGTTAGATATTAGGATGGCTACACCAGCTTATTTCTTAGGATCATTTGATTGGAAAGTCTTTCCCCAACTCTTTACTTTGAGCCTGTGTCTGTCTTTGACGTTGAGGTGTGTTTCTTATATACAGCAGAAGGATGCAGTCTGTTTTTGTATCCATCATATTAGGGTGTGTCTTTTTATAGGTGAATTGAACCCATTGATATTAATGAATATGACCAGTGATTGTCATTTCCTGTTATTTTTGGTGATAGTGTGTGTATTTCCCTTATTTGAGTTTTTCTTCTATGGGATTATGGATTGTTTGTTGTTTCAATGATATATCTGGTTTCCTTAGGTTGAAGTTTTCCCTTTAGTGCTTTCTGTAGGGCCAGATTTGTGGATAGATATTGTTTAAATCTGGTTTTGTCATGAAATATCTTGTTTACTCCATTTATGGTGATTGTCATTTTAATCGGTATAGTTGGCAGCCATGGTCTTTTAGTGTCTGTATAACTTCTGACCAGGACCTTCTTGCTTTCATTGTTTCCATTGAATAGTCCGGTGTTACTCTGATGGGTCTGCCTTTATAGGTAATTTGGCCTTTTTCCTTTGCAGCTCTTAGCATTTTCTGTAGGTTTAGTAGTTTATTATGTGGCAGCAGATTTTTTTTAGGGGGGGGAATCTAGTCTATTTGGTGTTCTGTAAGCTTCTTTTTATCTTCATGGGCATTTCCTTCTTTAGGATGGGAAAGTTTTCTTCTATGATTTTATTGAATATATTTTCTATGCCTTTGAGCTGGTATTCTTCTTCTATTCCAATTATTCTTAGGTTTGGTCTTTTCATGGTGTCCCAGATTTCCTGGATATTTTGTGTTATGACTTTTTTGGTTTTAGTGTTTTCTTTAAGTGATGTCTCTATTTCCACTATTGAATCTTCCACTCCAGAGATTCCCTCTTCCATCTCTTGCATTCTGTTGGTTATGCTGCATCTGTAGTTACAGTTTATTTTTTCAGATTTTCTATCTCAGCTTTGCCTCTCTTTGTGCCTTCTTTATTGCTTCTATTTCAATTTTTAGTTCCTAGAATGTTTCTTTCACCTCTTTGTTTTCTTTTTCATGGTTTTCTCTATTTTCTTTCAGGAAATTGTTCATCTTTTTCAATTTTTTGTTTGTATTTTCTTCTGTAAGGGAGGTTTTATATCCTCTGTGAATGCTTCTATTATCTTCATAAAGTTGCTTTAAAGTCATTTCCTTCTGTTTCCTCTTTATTGTTATGTTCAGGTCTCGATGTTGTAGAACCATCAGCTTCTTCTGGTGGTGTCTTGTTGTTCTTTATATTGTTGTGTGTATTCGTGCACTGAGGTCTGCCTGTTGCTTCCTTGGTTCACTCTTAGTCAGATCTTGTCGTATCTTAGTCAATTGTGAACCTGGTGCCTGAATGTCTCCAGTAATTGCAGGAGCTACTCTTATTTGGCTCTTAATTGGCTGTAGGCCAAGGAACTGTGCATCTCTAGTTGTCACAAGGGTCATTCTTGGCTAGGGACTTAGTTGGCTCTTAGTCAGCTTTTAGTCAGCTGTGGACCAGGAGGGAGGCTATGGTGTATGATAAAGCAGATTGTGATTTGGGCCGGATTTGCCCCTTGGGGTGTTCCTCCAGCTGTGCTTTGCTGGGGATTGGGCTGGGGGGCTCTCTGAGCTTTCTTTTGTTTAGGGAAGAGCTGAGTATAGTTGGGGTATTGGGGGCAGTGTTCCTAGGCTGGGGTTCAGAGGCCATGGTCTCCACTTGGCCTGAGGGTTGAGGGTCAAGGTATAACTCACCTTTTAGCCAGCTGTGGACCAGGAGGGAGGCTTCTATCAATCAATCTAAAATATATTTAGACTTAAAAGAAAATTCATGACATTACTTTTACTTTTATTTTCCCCTCAATACTGTACACATTTCAATGATGTCTACCAACTGGGTCCCCATTTCTGAGAAACAAGGGTGACTTAAACTGGATCTGCATGGTGAGGTGGGATTAGAAAAAGAGAATATTTGAGCACTTTTTAAAAGGTACAGTCAATATGACATCATGATTGACAAGATATGTATGGGCAGGGAAGTCAGAGCAGAACTGTGAATGATACACGAATCATATTTTTTTCCTTTGATAAAAAAATGGGTATTTTTTTCTTTCAATTTTATTATTTAAAAAGTTTTTTCCATATCTATCTGTGGTGGGATTCAGGTGTCAGCTGATAAGGTCCGAAGAAGCTTATCTAGGATTCAGGGCTCATGAAGGGGGAGTGGCCAACCCCATTAAAAAGGGACTGCTGGGATCTTGGGGGACCCCATTTTTGGTTCCTGACTGCTAAAGGGACCAGTTTGACATCCATCGTCCATCGCATAAATAATCCAGTCTATCAGGCCCCTATATAAGCTGTTACCTATATCATGAGTGTTGGCTTATATTTTAATAAATATTAATCTTAAATTAATATATTTAAAAAAAACTTCTACCTTCACCTGACGCTCAAAGTGGGGTCCTGGCCTGTGCCCACTGGCATAGGGGGTCCATTTGTGTTTTAAACACTGTTTAAAAACAAAAGACAGGCAAAGTGTTCAGCTTTGAGAACCTGCACTCTGGTGTGTGAGCTGAAAGATCCCTCCCTCACTGGCCTGTCACTCCTTCATACTGGGCTCCACCCCTCACTCTCCAGCCAACCAACCAACAGAACAACAGGTGGTCCCCTTTCTGAGCCAGCTGAGCCTTATCATGGCGGCTGCCTAGCTAGCTAATTCTACCGGCTGTCCCGACACACTTGCCTAGCATGCAGCACTGAGCCAAGGGTCACCCCTCCGTGCTGCTTTTTTTCGACACCTAGCAGAGGCCCCGAGTGCCTCTGAGCCTCCTCGCAACTTCCACAAGCACGGTCTCTACCTGCAACTGAGCCTTGACCCAGGCGAGTTTAAAGTGCGGTCACCCCCCCCCCCCCACCCTCCCACCCCCCTCACCCCCGCAAGCGCGGTCATGCCCCCCCACTATATAAGCTGTTACCTATATCATGAGTGTTGGCTTATATTTTTTAATAAATATTAATCTTAAATTAATATATTTTTAAAAACTTCTGCCTTCATCTATCACTGCTCCCCCCTCCCTCCTCCCAGTCCCTCTTAGTCCTCCTTCAGCCTCCTCCCACCCTATCCCCTCTGTCATTCCTCAAGATGTGCAAGGAGTCCCAAGGTGAGTCAGTTCAGTCTGGTATATCCAGTTGAGGTAAGTCTAATTCCCTAATCTGAGGATTAAATCTGAGTTAAGTATTCCTCTATAGGAAATGGGCTCAGAGATGTTAGTTCATATACCAGGAACATACTCTGATCCCACTGCAAGAGGCTCCACAAACTAACCATGCCATTTGACAGTTGTCTACCATTGGAGGATTTAGTTCCTTTCCCTGAAGGTTCCTCAGCAATTATTTCAGATACAATGAGCTCCCAATAGCTCGGGTCAGCCATCTCTTTGGATCTCCTCCTCATGATCCTGATCCCTTTGCTCATATACTCTTCTCTTCTCTTCTCCTCTTCTCTCTCTCTCTCTCTCTCTCTCTCTCTCTCTCTCTCTCTCTCTCTCTCTCTCTCTCTCTCTCTCTCTCTCCAGCTGGACTGGTAGTTTGACCTAGTGCTCAGCTATGAATCTCTGCTTCTGCCTCTATCCATTACTGGATGAAGGTTCTATAGTGACAATTAGAGAGATCGTTCATTTGATTATATTAGGCACCCTCTCCACTATTGCTTGGAGTCCCAGCCAGGTACATCTTCTGGGTTCTTCGAGGTTTCCCTAGGACCAGGTTTCTTTCTAACCCCACTGTGGCTCCCTCTATCAAGATATCCATTTCTTTGTTCTCACTCTCTGTTGCTCCTCTCACTCAGCCATTTCCTTCTCTCATGATTTGTTTCCCCCTGGATCGCATTTTAATTGTACAACACAGACAAAAGAAATAATGCTGCCAACCACAGCAGAATTCCTTGGAGACAAGTTATATTTAGAAAACAACTTGATTTTTATTTTTACCATAAGGCAGTAGTGAAGCATATGTACTGTTATGAAGAAGAATATGGGGCAAATGAAGGCTAAAAAGAGCTCCCAGAGGAAATGAGAATGTTTTTATTTGACTGAGCAGTTAAAAAAGGATGAGAGTGAGAAGCCCAAGAAAACAGGGAAAATAAGGAAAATGCAAGAAACTGGGATCAAAGAAATGACAGGATCATAATATTGAGTGCCAGTAAGAAGGGAAAGGGCCAGGCTGCAAGTACAGCACAGACACAGAACAGCAGGCTAATGCTCCATGATGTGCTTCCACAGTTCTAGGTAATATGCAATTATCTCCATTAATTTAAATATCAATAAACACTCATATTTACCTTGTGTTATTTGTTCTTTAGAGAGGTAAAGTTGAACAAAAGATTTGGTACCATTACAGATTCAAGATAGAAGGTAATCAAAAGTTAAATGCAAAAGAGAGCTATTCTCTTTTTCAATTATTTAACAAAATTTTGCACTTGTCAAAACGGAACCTATCTGACCCTGTGTCTGTGACCTGAAGGTTACATGTTGCTCATGGTGTGGGCCTGTTTTCTCCATGTCAGAAATAGTCCTTTACACTATGAGGCTAAAAAAATGTTAGCTTCTGCACCTGGAGGAAGATCTAAAAAGTATGCATAGTGTCTTAGTTACTTTTCTATTGCTGTGAATAAACATTAATAACAAAGAAACTTATACAAATATTTCATTGAAGGTTTGCTTCTAGTTTTGAGAGTGGGTCATGATCATCATGGCAAGAAGTGTGACATCAGTCAATCAGAGCTCTGGAGAAATAACTGAAAGTGTATATTTTGAATAAATCATAAGGTGGGATGGGATTTTGAAACCTCAAAGCCCACCCAGTGATGTATTTATTCCAAGAAGGCCATACCTTCTACTACTTTCCAAACAGTTCCACCATTTGTGGACCAAACATTCAGATAGATGAGCTTATGGAAGACCATTCTCATTCAAACCACCATACATGAATACTAGAAAGCAACCTTGCAGCAAGCAGGGTTTGAACCAGTTTTTCTAACAGTAAAGTCAAAACAGAGTATAGATACTAAGATGCTAATGCTTAGATCATACAAGATGAGAAATACTGAAACCATTAAAAAATATTCACATTGATTCTCCTTGACTTTATCTCTTTGATGATAATGCACAGACATTTTCCAAAGTGAACTTCAACCCATACATGGAAGCAACATGAAGTCTGTAAGACTCACTCCTCAAGGTTCCAAGTCATACCTCTGTAACCTAGTCTGACTGAGACTCAGCTTTCTCACCATAGTGAGGCTTATTTTATAGCATTTTCAGGAATATTGAGTGACTGAATATTTATAAAATTTGTAAAACAGCTCTGGGCCAATAGATGGTGCTTGTTAAAAAAAATTAAAATCTAGAAGTTTATGGGTTCCTTACTGGTCTTCTAGATTTTATTTTTCTTCCTGGAAATACTTGTCTCCTTCTTCTTCTGACTTAGGAAGTAAAATGCTGACTGGACTCATAATGCAGTCAGTTGATTGTACCTAAACTCTACAAATTGGATGCATCTTTGGGGACCAAGAATAAGTAATTGATTTACATTGATCAGACATTGGTATCACTCTTTCTTCCAGTGAGGAGCTTGTTCTATTTGAAACAGTCAAAAGTCAGTGAATTGAAAAATGGTCTTGCTCATGGGGTGAAAAAATTTTAAAAAATCCCCATAAAAAATAAACACATGCTGGCTAAACAGGTACTTATATCACAACTATTGGCCCAATTTTAAATTCTTGAGTTATTTTTCTTCTGAACTTGAAATTCAGATAATGATTTAGATGATATACTTGGTAGGATATTGACTGTTGTATAGTTTAGAATAATGATGAATTGAGAATTATTTAAGTGCCAAACTAACAATGGGACTAATAAATATGTTGTGCAAAGCCATACAGTGAAGCTGTTCAACTGCTAAAATTCAAATAACCAAAGAAAAGTCAATAATTATCCAATATATTGAGAACAAGCTCAAGTGGAAACAGCAAGATTCAAAACTAAATCAATTATATGATGATATAACTTTGTAGAAAATACATATTCAGAAAAAGCAGACTGATAGAATGTGTTAATGGTTGCCTCAGGAAGATGAGCTATTGTGGGATTTTTTTTTTTTTACAAGATGTGTCTTTGCCAAGGCACCTTCTGGTTGGTTTAACTAAGAGCTAAATGGCCAATAGGCAGGCATGAAGATGTTAGGTGGGACTTCCTGGGACAGAGAGGACTCTGGAGAGGAGATGCTGAACAAGCAGAATGTACAGGGAAAGTTGTGACAGCCACAGCCATTTGGTAGAATGTAGATTAATATAAAAGGTTAATTTAAGCTGTAATAGCTAGTTATAAATAAGCCTAAGATATAGGCTCAGCATTCATAGTTAATAAGAAGTGTCATTATTTGGAAGCTGGCTTATGGGACAGAGAAATTTTTGTTACACATGACACTCATATTGGGCACCAGATACTGAGACTATTTTTTATTGCTTCATTAAAAAAATAAAACTCTGGAGTTAAATATTATGGAAATAAGCCCCTGAGATCTGAAGAGCCATGGAGAAATGACTGTCTGCTCTCTTCTCCACTGTCCCTGCTTTAAAAAGATATTCTTAGGTTCCTACCTGCAGTCTCAGATGGCAATACAACAAATCTCTTGCAACAAGCTATTAGTCAATTTTTACTTTCTTCTTTATATTTTCCAAGTATTCCATGATGCATATGCCCCACACTTCCACATTTACTCCACTGAAATCCCAAGAAAACAGACCCAGACTCAGAAGGACTGCACACTCCTGCAGCTGTAGTCCCAAGTTGTCCTGAACTTCTTCCAGCTTGCATTCCAACTGTCAAACTCTTTTATTCTGTTTAACTTTCTTGTCTCTGCCTATCAACTTTCCTTTGTGCTTAAGATATGAGAGATAGATTATAAATATAATAACATTAATTAGTACTAAATTCTAATTGCTTCAGATGTATATACTTTTATATCAACAAAAGTACTTAGCTGGACATGGTAGTGCACAAATTTAATCACAGCACTAGAGAGGCCAAGGCAGGCAGATCTCTATGAGTTTGAAGCCAGCCTGGTCCACAAAGAGAGTTTCAGGACAGCCAAGTTGTTACACGGGGAAACCCTGTCTCAAAAACAAACAAACAAAAAATCTGCAAGCTTGTTAATTGATGCCCAAGAATTATGTCCTTTTTTATTTCCTCTATATTTGCTGGAGAATAAGCTAAGCCATTCCTCACCAAAAGAACTCAAGTACTGTGCATTTCTCTTCCCAGAACAAGCAGTCCAAGAAACAAATAGCAGATATCTTGTGAAAGAACATTGGGCACTGAGTGGCCTGGGATACAGGGAAGAAGTCACAAAATGCAAGATGACTCTTTCCTACTTAGCCACAGAAACCACAACCAGGGCTTTGTGAGGCAAAAGAGCTAGGGTGAGCAAGTGCTGATTCTGTTAGGAAGACATTCTTTCCACTGGTCATCATTAAGCAGCAGGCAGACACACCAGAAGACAGGGAGGGCACCAGCAGCCAGAGGTCTGTTGCAGACTCCTGCTGCCTAATGAGATATAATTGAAGCTGGGCATTACATAAAAAAAATTATGGAAACACTTTCAGGGGACTTTCTGAAATTAGGAAAAAGCAGGCTCTCACCTGTTTGCTTACTGAGACCTAGCCAGTCTTCCCTTTTTCTTTGAGTATGAATGCATGTGTGTGTGTGTGTGTGTGTGTGTGTGTGTGTGAAATGAAACAACACCACAGGTAATGTCTATGTGGTGCCCTGAAGTTACTTTTTTTGATAGCATTATACAGTATCTGCAACATCCCTTACAGAATGTAATATGAATCAGATATCAACATAAGTGTCTCTGTCTGTCCACCAGACATTTGTTCTTTGGTTTGAGGCACTCTCTTGAAGGCTCTGGCTTCTTGGTCACCAGCTTCATTTTTATATCTAGATGCTGTGCCTGTAGCTAAAAATGACAATGATTACATTTCTTCCAGCCTGCATTTGAATTGTTTAGCTACCATCTCAATTTGGGTGGCCACTGGGTTGGGCATCAATTGGCCCTTCATTGTTTCCTTAGCACATTGCTTCTGCATGCCAAGGCACGTCTCATGCTGTAATTGGCTTACTGGTAAACTGCAATCTGTGGTGGCCAGGGACCGTGTTCTATTTACAGAATGCATTCTATGAGTATACAAAGGGAATGGGAGCCAGACTTGCTCTCTACACTTACAGAACTTACCTGCAAGTTTGAAAGACTCAAGTTGGTTCTGTCTATGATGTACAAATGTTGCCAAACATTTACTATAGTGTCAAACTCTTTTCCAAATGCCTGGAACACAACAGTAGATCTCCTTTCTTCTAAGTATGTTTTTAAGTACTGTAGACAGGTCTTTTTTTGGAACACCAGCTCCCAAATAATGACATGGAGACTTTCTATTAAGTATGAAAGTCTGACCTTAGCTTAGGCTTATTCCTAACTAGCTTTTATAAGTTAATAATTTAAGTTATAGTATAATAAGTAAATATATATAATACTATAATAAGTTAAAACCTGTTTATATTCATTTATGTTCTGCCATGTGATTTGTTACCTCTCCTCTGTACTACATCTGACTTCCTCTACATCTTGTTGGTAAATTCCCCAACTCTCAGATTCCTCTCTGTTCCCTAAAGTCCTACATATCCTCCCTGACTCACACTATTGGCTTTCTAGCTCTTTATTTAAACAATCAGCAGGCCTTAGACAGATGAGGTAAAATACAAACAAACAAAACAAAACAACAACAAAAAACAGAGACACATCCTGTGGAGCAAGAAGATCACTACTGCTGGAGGGGGTACAAACTTGTACAGCTACCTTGAAAGTCAGTGTGGTGGTTTCTTAGAAAACCACAGACCCTGCTATACCACTCTGGGGCATGTACCCAAGGGGTGCTCAATCATGCCACAAGGACACTTGCTCCACTATACTCATAGCACCTTTATTTGTAATAAATCAGAACCATACCTAGATTCCTTCTATCAGGGAATGAATAAAGAAAATGTGGTACAATTGCATAATGGAATATTACTCAGCTGTTAAAACAAGAACACTAGGAAATCTGAAGATAAGTGAATGATGGAACTAGAGAAAAATTATCTTGAATGAAATAACCCAGACCAATAAAGACAAACATCACCACTCATAAGTAGATATTAGCTGTAAAAATAAAGGATAACTATGCTGCAATCCACAGGCCCAGAGATGTAGTATGATGTTTCTGGCCCGGACTTTCAGGCCTAACCTCAAGGTCTAGTCCCACAGACCCACAGACCCGCAGTCCCACAGAGACACACAGAAGCTTCCAATAGTTTTAGGCTGATCAGCCTTAGGCCCAGGCATATAGCTTGCTAACTCTCTACCCTTAAGCTATCCCATGTCTCTTGTTCAGCATTCTGCCCTCAGACTTTTTCTTAGTCTGATAGTCCCGCCTACACTTCCTGCTTGCCTTTGGCCAATCAGCTCTTTTTATTAAACCAGTGGTTGGGACAATTATTTAAAATGAAACAACACAACCTCCCACATATCCCCTTTTCTCTTCTTAAAACAAAAAGAACTCCAAATCTAATATTCTTCCTCCCCCTTATCTGTAACAACCTATAAACAACACTGTAAATAAACACAAACATCCATAATCCATGTTTTGGGAATGTGGGCGTCGTTCTCTATGCTACTTCCTGCTGAATGGGGTGCCGACAATCTCATGGGAATCCAAAGAAAAATGTAGGATTATGTAGAGTTCTTTAGTGGAATAGTCTGTAAGGCTGGGTCATCTCAGCCAGTCTCCTTGAAATTGTTTTGGATTCAGAGCTCTGAAACTTCAACAGAGGTGCTCTGAAATGCTGAATCATCTGGTCCATCCATTTCCATTGGAGATTTTTCAGGGGGTCTTCCTCTATCAAACTTTATGTTCTTTATCCAGGAAGAAATCCACAGTCTTTCATTTTCTGTGAAAATAAAAGGAAAACCTCTTCTCCAAAGTAGTGTATCTTTGCATTTCAATTTTAAAGTAAACTCATTTACAAAATATATAGGTTGAATTACTCCAACAACATTTATAATCAGCTGTCTTTTAGCAGCTTTTACTAAGTCATTTTCAGTCAAGAAGCTTAAAGATAAGAATAATTCCTATTGTACATAGTCTTAGTTTAGAACCTTTTTATTTAAACAAAAGGGGGAGATGTGGCGGGATTAAGGTGTCAGCTGATAAGGTCATAAAACACTTCCGGGACCCTGGAGGGGGTGTGGCCAACCTGGAGGGGGTGTGGCCAACCCCATTGATAAGTGGCTGCTGGGACACGAGGAGCTCTCTTCCTGGTTCCTGGTTGCTGGCTGCTGGACAGACAGAATCGGAATCCATCATCCTTCCATCGCTTGTCCATCGCTTGGATACGCCAGTCCTTGTTCAGGTGCCACCATCAGCTGTTACTAATATTGTGAGTGTTAATTTATATTCTAATAAATATTAATTTTGGACTGGCGCCTTGAAAGTAAAACTCCGTCTACACAGAGAGACTAGGTAACAAGTAAAGTTCTTGGAGGGACACCCAGATCTACCTGGTAAGGGGAAATAGATTTTGTGAGTGGGCTGAAGATGGGTGGGGATAGAACATGAATATTTAGGTTGGGGATATGGTAGAGGTGAATGCTGAGGGGGGCTTCTGGGAGAACCACATTTTCAGGTACAGTGAAGTCCAGATACAGAAGAATCTCCCGAGAGTCTGTGGGGAGTACCCCACCTGAGAATCCTAGCAACAGTAGATGGGTAACCAGAGCTGGTGTGTCTTGTGATTAGATTGGTGCTTGTTCTAGTTGTCATCAGAGAAGAGTCATCTAGCAGCTGCTGGAGGCATATTTGGAGGCACAGCCGAACATTAAGCAGAGTTTGGGAACCCTAAAGGGTAGAAGGAGAAGGATGTGTGGGAGCCAGAGGGGTCAGAGACACCACAGGAATGCTCACACAATTTCAAAGTGGCTTGCAGATAAGCAGGAAGGCTACATGGAAATAACCCAACACTCAGCATATGTGTCACTTGGTCCTCTTGTGGGAGTCTGGACAGCAGGAGCAGGGGCTGCCTGCAACTCTCTTGCTGGCTTTTGGGACCCTACATCTCATGCTGGGTCACTGTGCCCAGACTTAATACATGAGAGAGAGGTACTTGGACTGCTGCAGCTTCATATACCATGTTTTAAGATTGATACTCATAGGAGACCTGCCCTTTCCTGGATACAAAAGGAGGAGGAGGGATTGGGGGAGGGGAATGGGGAGGATGTGGGAATGCTGTGGCCAGGGTGTAGAATAAATAGATGAATAAAAATATCACATCTTTACAATGTACAAAAAATATTATCCCACAAGAAAGTACACTGTGATTAGCATATAATAGGGAGATGTGTGATGCCGCAAGGTTACTTCATACTAAAAAGATAAAGCCTAGAATCAGGAGGTTGTGAATGTGTGTGTGTATATGTGTGTGAGCATGTATACGTGCATGTGTGTGTGTGTGTGTGTGTGTGTGTGTGTGTATGTGTGTACATCTTAATCCAGCCAGAAAACTAGATCTAGAAACAAATGTAGGCACATGTTTGTACAAAAGTATATAAGTATATCCTGGGCTCTGAATTTTCAGAAATCACTTGGGCAAGGAGGAAGGGAAAAGGCTTGCTGGGAGCTTATAGAGCATGAGTCACATTCTAATGCAGCCAGTGCTGAAGAACAGTGTGCTTTCCGGCCCTGAAACGGGATGTGGAGAGAGCTGGGCAGCAGGTGGGCTGCAGGATGACCAAGAAGCTATATCTTCTATAGCTGCCACATTAGATGATGACAATGGCCTCTTCTTCAAGCAGCCACATATTTGCCTGCTTTAATATCTGCTCTCCCTTCCCAGCTTGTTATTTGCTGTCCTACTCTGGCTTGGGACTACTGTGTTGCCCACACCCTTCTGCCTCTGAGATTGTTTTCTGCATAGCTCTTCTCTTGCCTAGGGTGTGCTACTTCCAGAGTCCTTTGCCACATACTCTGTAAGCAGTGACACCAGGGAGTTCTGGTCTATTATAAAAATATAAAAACACGAAGAGAGACATCCACATTCCTCAGGCAGTTATACATTGAACTAAATCCCTTTCTAATTTTGTAACTAAAATGTTCTGTCTTAAAACCAGGGCATTGTGATACAGGCCTATAATTCCAAAACTCAGGAGGTTGAGGCTGGAGGGTTATAAGCTCAAGTCCAACCTAGGCTATACAGAGAGAACACATGTTGTAAAAACAAAACCAAAAATGAATTAATACATGTTTTCTTTCACATACAAAGTCTAAATGTATGTGTGTGTGTGTGTGTGTGTGTGTGTGTGTGTGTGTGTGTAAGTTTTGCAACTAGAAGGAGGACAATGAGAGGAAGAGAGAGATCCCAATAGAATACATGTGACATGAAGGCAGCAAGTGTGACTAACAGATCAGGAAGAAGGAAGCAGGGAGAAGGGCAAGATGAATAAATGGGAATGAAATGTAATGACATACATGTATGAAAAGACCACAGTAAAACCCACAAGTTTGCATGCTAACATTAGAATTAAGTTCTGCAGGCCAGTATAATGGTGCATTTATAATCCTAGAGCTTTGAACGGTTGATGAAGGATGATTGCTATGGATTTAATGCCAGTCAGCTCTACATGAGACCTTGTCTCAAACCTGCTCCTTAACATCACACTCAGACTCCCACTAAAGCTTCTCATTTTTCCCCTGACCCAATGCTGAGAAACTTTTTTGAACAAATGCGTGAAATTTCTCAAACTAGAGAGCTAGACTTCTTTGAATGGCTATTTCACAGATCAAACTGATTTGGATGCTGGCATAGGCCCCACTTTCATTTTCCTGTTTCATTTAAGCCTTACAGGTTTCTGGTAAATAGAATCATATCAGGGCAGAAATGTGACACTCTCTCCTTACCTATTATGACATTCAGGGAAACAATAAAAGACTGCAATACTTAAAAAAAAAAAAAAGACTAAAAGATTGGAGGACAAGAGATCAGAAGTTATATATCAAAATACCAGCAATCAAAAGAAAGTAGGCATTAATGAATAAGTCTGGGCTACTATCTTTGGGAAAAACAGAAGGTATGTTTTTACTGAAGACACCCATGGGGGACATTGACCAAGTGAAAGCTGAACAGAGGTAAATTGGCTTTAACCTAGGATGGGATTGAGAGCAGAGTCAGAAAAATTAGAGATATTGGAAATCAAAGCATGAAGGCATTGAATGATTATGGGCAAGAGTGACTTCCACAAGCTGGGGACATTTCTAAGAAGTTGGGCACCTATACATTTCCTATAAAGTGTCTTGAGTCCTTAAGAAGATATTCCCAATTAGATGGAAGGCTAAAATAGAACTATGAAATATACTGATATCTTAATTTAAAGAACAAAACAAAGCAAAAATCTACTTTCTGGTCACAAAGTAAAACATGGAGATAAAAGTATAAAGACAAAAATATCTAATCTTATCACCACATAAAACACTGAAAGTCTCTTAGAGTAGTTGTTCTTAACCTGTGGGTTGTGATCCCTTTGGAGGTTAAATGACTCTTTCACAGGGATCACCTAAGATCACTGGACATAGATATTTACATTGCTATTCATAACAGTAGAAAAACTAGTTATGAAGTCATGAACAAAAATATTTTTATGGGTGGGGATCACCGCAATATGAGGGACAGTATTAAAGGATCACAGCATCAGGAAAGTTGAAAACCACTGCTTTAGAGGATACTCTTGGGTCTTTCACTCACCCATATACAAACACTGTCAACCTTTGCCCCTCTTAGAAAATCAGCTGATATATATCATATTATAATTAGGGTTTCTCAATGAAAACCTAGTGATAATATTTCATCTCACACAACCTCATGTTCAGTGACTAAAAGGCTTTCATGCTGAAGATTTGGATTAATTTATTTAATATTCTATGGATTATAAATTTCTCTTTTTGCATTTTAAAATCTTTATACACAATATTACAGTGAAGCCTTTGCCAGTAAGACTAGGTACCTAGCCATGTGGCTTAAGAAAAATGCCCAGAGCAATCAGCATGTATGCTTTAAATTTTTTCTTTATAAAGGTCATGTCAATTTATATTCCTGGGTCATGCTGAGAGCATAGAAGCCTTTTCAGTGTGTCAGTAAAGTGTACCTTTTAATATATTAATTTAGGACTACATTGACCATGCTAATGTGGTATTGTGGGAGTGGGCTTCAAAGTCAGTCAGATCAGGATTTTAATCTATGGTTCTTTATAGTTATATGAGCCTGAACCACTTTACATTTCTGTATATCAAACTTAATGTATAGGAAAGTGAGATACACTATACAAATGGCTCTTTTCATATTATTCAAAAATATCAATTGCTTTTATCAGGGAAGGGTCAGCTTTACAGAGGAAGAGGAAATGGAGTTGGATCATGAAAAAAGGTATGCTATCACTTCTAACATACCTTTAAAAAGTGTGAGAAAAGGAATTCTATACTTGGTGAACAGCATCTACAACCTGGAAGCATCACAGACACTTGCCTTACTTTGAAAATTATAGGTCTTTTTCAATGTGCTGCCACAAAATGGGAGAAGAATGGAATGGAAAGCAAAAAGTAGGCAAAGGTACTGAGGGGGCTCTGTAAGCCCTAAAGTAGACCATGCCATTATCTGGTATTGTTGTTCAGTATCAGCGATGTGTCACATTAGCCGAAATTCATGTGTTTAGTACCAACAAGTACTTGTGATTGTCACATTGTAACATGAAGGCACAGATCATTCCTATCAACATAAAGAATTACATTAGGCAGTGCAGCCCAAGAGCTTACATGTGTGTACACACCCATACCCATACACATGCACACACATGCACACACATGTACACACGCACACACACATCTCCTCACTTTGCCATTGAGAGCTAGTGTTGAAATAAAACCTTTTTTCTATAGAGATGTAACACATATGTCTACTCACCCCAGATAGGGAGTCCACGACAGACAGAAGCATGAATAGCACTAAAATCCAACTTGGCATTTCATTAAGGTTACTCTTAACAGCTGTATTGTTCACTTTACAGAGGAAAGGGCCTAGAGAATCTAGTCAGTTTCAGGGACTTCCTGAAGATTTTTTGAGTTGTTTACCTTTCTGTTTAAGAAGCCTCCTCCTTGAAGAATTGGACATTTCAATCTCAGCAGAAACTGTTAAATGTCAATTATTTAAGCCAGAAAAATTGAAGGCCCATGACAAGTCCTGCAGTTAATGTTTCCATTTCAATAAAATGTCCTTCCTCTCATCTGGATAATCCAGGCAAATGCAGAAGCTTGAGGAATGAGTGGGAAGCCATGGAGTGAGATAAAAAGAAGCAATACAGTCAAATTCATATTTCACAAGTTTGTTCTAATAAGAGGATGAATGGTAGGAAGAGCAGACCAGAGGAAGAGAGACTATCCAGGAAATGATATGGTTTTGAAGAGTTGGACATGCTAGAACAGTCTGTTAGCCCAGCATTTTGGATGCTAAGACAGTAATGTCTTGACTATAAGGCCATTGTGGGAGGGAGGGAAGGAGAGAGATAGAGAGAAGAGAGAGGAGAGAGAGAGAGAGAGAGAGAGAGAGAGAGAGAGAGAGAGAGAGAGAGAGAGAGAGAGATATCTGAGCAAGATAGAATATACAACTCTTCGGGGTAGCAACAGCCAAACTAAGCAGTGACATTCTTCTTTTATATTAGTAAGGGCTCTCTCGAGGAACAGAATGTGTGTGTGTGTGTTCATATATATGAATAACTTACAGGCTATGTTTCAAGTAGTCTAACAATGGCTGTCTACCAAAGGAAGATCCAAGAAGCCAACAGTTGTTCAGTCTAAGAGATTGGTCTTCAATAAATGCTGTAATCCCAAAGAAGTAGACTCTAATTCCAGTGGAGGAATGGACACGCCACCAAAGTTGAGAACAAGCAAGCAAAAGCAAGTTTCCATTTTCTATGTCCTCTATATAGGATGTAGATGAAAAGGTGTGGCCCAGATTAAAGTTGAATATTCTCACCTCAAAAGATCTCAATTAATAGAGAGCCTTTCCACTTCAAATGGGATTTAAGAAAAAAATCCTGAGCCAGCCAGAGGCCATAGGCCAAACGCCTGGCTCACCAATGTATGGTGCAGAACTGGCACAAACCAGTTTGGTGCTAAGCAAGTAATTATGTGGTAGAGAGTGAAGGTGAAAGAATGGTTCAGATGATGTGGTATGAGATGGAACTGGAGCAGCAACATGATGGCTGTGAGAAACAGGCTGATGTGTGTGACCTGTGCTGCCACCTGCAGCCACAAAGGTCTAAAATTGATGCTGTAGCAGAAGCAGAGGCCTGGAGACTTGTTGCAAGTAGAGCTATTTGGACAAAAGCTGCATCACATGACACGCTGCAGCTCCCACTGACACTATGACAAAGAAGTGACTAAGAGGTGGGAAAGACAAGGAACAAAATGACTTTTTCTATTATTTTTAAATTTTCTTTTGGTGGAGATGCTATAAGCATGGAGGACAGACATGGAAGGTCTGGGAAGTGAGTGGGATGCATAATATGAAATTTCCAAAATTCAATAAAAATAATAAATATATAAATAATAAGTCTTCATAGATGTACGAGCCACTTCACTTTTAGTCATTCCAGATGCTGTCCAGTTGATACCAGGAATATCCATCAAAAGTTCACCCCTTGTCAACTTGATATGCAATCATATTTCCTTATGTTTAATTTACAAATAAAAATATTATCCAAGTCATAATTATGCCTAACATGGTGTAACTATCCCATGTGTAATCAAAAACACATTATATATTTAACCATAAATATTCCTAACATGATATAATATCCCTTATACAATTGAAAAATGAATTTATAAATTTTAGAATATCTCTTATGAGACATTCTTTTGGTATCTTAAAATCAAAGTATTAGAATTACTGATACTCACATGTACAAATACATCCTTAATAAAATATGACAGAAACATTCATGTCAGTTATAATCCTTGTCTCTGTAACCAGCCATGTGGCTTTAACTGGTATTTATTATTTCCTTAGTATTGTTTTACTACCCATTTGATAATTCCTCTACTCTCAGCAAGCACTTCAGTAGGTCTTGGTCCATTTTCTAGAGGAATAAGAAAAAATAGCCATCATACTGCTGCCCCAGAGACCATCACAAAACAAATAACGTGCTTGAGTGTACAAGGTAGTCTGGTAATATTACCAGAGTGAGTGATGTAGTAGGCCTGCACTGCTCAGCTTAAGGATACCAATTAAAAGACATTAAGCCACCACTAGAGGAGGTGTTGTTTGCAAAGTCACCAAATGCTTACAAAAGAAAAGGCAAAAAGTGACTGACATAAGAATGTGAGGACCTGCCCTGTAAAGGCCAACAAGGAGTGCTGGCCTCACATTATGCGCTAACTGGGAGCCCTGCTCTATGGAGTCACTGCTGTATTTCCCACCAGGAAAGTCATTAACCTAATTGCCTCAACCAGGGCTGTATTTCATCTGTATAATACCCATAATTTGGGGTTTAAATAAAATTGCAGTAAATTATACTAATCACAGGAAAACTTCATTAAACCAATATTGCTTTATTCAAAGAGTGTATTTTTAAGCAATCAGTATTCCCTAGATGAAATGATGCCTTCTCATTTATATAATAAAATATACTGACTACTACAAAACTCATCTAATTTGCATCCCACACCCCTCCAATAATGAACATTTTTAAGCATTTTTTTTTATCAATTTGGGGATTTAATCATATTCAAATTAAGATAATAAATTCTAAAAAAAATCATGGAATCACCTTAAATAGAAAGTCTTCAAACTTAGTTTTCTCTATTCTGGATACTTCTTATCTTAGGGTGGGGGCAAAGCAAACATTATGCACTTCAAATTGCTTAAAAATAAATTAAAATGGATTAAGGCAGAGAAAATACTGCTTGATGTACAACAACTGCTTGTTGTAAACACACACACATACACATACTTATACACACAAAGAGAAAGAGAGAGAAGAGAGAAATTGAAATCTACTATGTTGATTGGATTAGGTGATTCTAAGCAGAGTCACTGAGGACAGTTTAACAAAAGGATCATGAGTTTTATGGGTAGGCATCTCAGTGGACTTATGGGTAGGCATCTCAGTGGACTTGTGGGTAGGCATCTCAGTGGACTTATGGGTAGGCATCTCAGTGGACTTATGGGTAGGCATCTCAGTGGAGTTATGGGTAGGCATCTCAGTGGACTTATGGGTAGGCATCTCAGTGGAGTTATGGGTAGGCATCTCAGTGGACTTATGGGTAGGCATCTCAGTGGACTTATGGGTAGGCATCTCAGTGGACTTATGGGTAGGCATCTCAGTGGAGTTATGGGTAGGCATCTCAGTGGACTTATGGGTAGGCATCTCAGTGGACTTATGGGTAGGCATCTCAGTGGAGTTCAAACAAGGGTAAGTGTTTTAAGCCCTAGTATGTATTGCACATATTTATTGAATAAATCAATGGAATGTGGGAGGACTTCCGGGTAAGATGGCAGACAAGAAGCTGCTTCTTTTATAACCCTTTGAAGAATAGTCAGGACAGGAAAAAATATAGACCTCATTCCAAAGAAAGAAATAGCTTTGAGAAGTCACACGGATAGTGACATAATAGTGAAAAAATAATACAGTGAATAAAGTAAGACAAATCTGGGCACGGTGACACACGCACTCCGGAGGCACAGACAGGTGGATCTCTGAGTTCGACACCAGTCTGGTCCACACTGTGAGTTCCAGGACAGCCAAGAATATACAAAAACCATGTCAAAAAACCAAATGAAACAAAGAAAGAGAGAAACAAAGAAAGAAGGAAGGAAAGAAAGAAAGAGAAAGAGAGAGGAAGGAAGGCAGGGAGGGAGGAAGGAAGGGAAAAAAGAAAGAGAGAGAGGAAGGAAGGCAGGGAGGAAGGAAGGAAGGAAAGAAGGGAAGAAGGAAGGAAGGAAGGAAGGAAAGGAGAGAAGGAAAGAAGGAAAGAAGGAAAGAAGGAAAGAAGGAAAGAAAGATGATAACATGGCTCAAAGATGGAAGAAGGAGGAAAAGTGGATGCCTCATCCAACAACAAACAAAAGTAATTTTTTTTTCTATTATCAGTGTGGCCAGTGACAACTGAACACACATGAGCAGACTACTCAAGGAAAAAATCTCCAGATGCAACTAATAGAGATGTCTATACCAACACATTTTCAAGTCTTTGGAAATTTTATTACTAAAATAAATCAATGATTTCAGACAGGATATGAACAAAAAGATTAATTCAACACAAACCCTGAAGAGAAATGTTAACAGCAAATGAATAAACAAACAAACAAACAAATAAATAAATAAGTAAATAGATGATAGATAGATAGATAGATAGATAGATAGATAGATAGATAGATAGATAGATAAATAAGGTGGACAAGAAGGAACTATAGATAGTGCTTAGCAGTTTAAAAGACCCAGGATGATTCCCAGCCTCCACATGTGACACACAACCAACCACAACTCCATTTACAGGGAACTGGATATCCTCTTCTGAGCTCTGTGAGCACCAGGCATGCACATTGTACACATATACATGCAGGCAAAATATACACGTAAAATAAATGAATCTCAAAATAAAATAAAATAGAAAACAAGCAATATAGATGAGAACATCAGCAGTATGAAAAATATATGGCAAGGAAATTGAGATTTTGAAATAAAAATGTTATAAATGAAAAACTTGATGAATAGTAAAACAAAACCCACCCACATGGAAAAACACCAGCAATAGATCTCATCAAAGAGAAGAACAGACTATGAAAGACGGAGGAAAGTCAAGAAATACTGTAGTCAAACATTATCAGTAAAGGAAAATACACAAACAAACAGACATGCCCATGACATTCACACATTCAAGGATAAGATCAAGAGTCCAAATCTCCAAACTCAAAGGACTCAAGAAGGAGCTGAGAGAAAAAAGGAAGCCACCAAGAACCTAGTCACTGAAACTACAGCAGAGAATTCCCCATATCTAGAGAAAGAGATGGATACCCAAATGCAAGAGACAAACAGAAAAATTCACATAGTATCTCTCCATGATATATTATAGGCAAGGTGTCAAAATAGGTTATTAAACAAACAATATCAAAGCTGAAATAAAAATGTCAAACCATCCCTCAAAAGCAAACACTTCAGAACAGTATTGGATACCTCAATGTCAGCTTTAAATGATACATAGTCTACAATTCAGTGTCACTCAATTCATGCATGACAATGTATAACACCAACAGGATAACTTTACTTTTAATGCAATAAACTTTTTTTTTGTTTAAGGAGTTGTGAAACATGAACAACATATAGAAGTGTAACAATATCCGTAGTAGTGGAGGGTTAAATATTCAGAGTGATTTCATGGCTAGAAATGGGAGGGATTACCTAGAGTTAACATAAATATGGCAGGTAATTCCAATACAGGGCCTATGCATTTGGGAAAATAGCTTCCTATTGGCTATCTTGGTGGATTACATTGGTCAGATCAGTTTTCTCCTTCAGTGTGGCTGTTTGAATACTAACCTTCCAGGAGAACATCCTTTTCCTTCTGCAATGATATGTTTATTTCTAACTAATAAGTTCTGCCAGTGAAGCTAAAATAAATTTTTAAAAAGTTTTTAGCAAACAATTTCACACCTTTCACCAGCCTTTTAAAAGCATATGGATGGCCCAATTCTTATTTTGCCATTATTAGCAGTGTGTTTATAACCTCCTCCCCCCATCTGTATGATGAAGGACTAGCCTTTGATGCACTTGCCCATAGCAATCCCAACCTTCCCTATGACTCTGGACTCTGTACTTCAACCTCCAAAGTTTCCACTGGAAGATACTCTTGTTCAATGGCCATTAGATATCTAGAAATACAGTGTTTATCTTTTCAAAAAAGTGTGGCATTTGACCTCTTAAAAAATCAGTGGTTTCAGAATACAATACTTTGTGCATGTTGTTGGGAATGCTGAAAAGCCAGATCCATCTGGCATGTTTTTGGTGGATTTTAATGATATGGATAAGTGAATTCTGATCTCTTGTTAGCAATTCAATTTTCCCTGCAGAGCTGCTAGCTGGCACTGAGCCATCCCACCTGGTATCCTTGGCAACTACAGGCTTAGATATATCCGATATTTGTAGGACATCTGGCAGGATTAAGGTTTAGGCTACATCTATCAGAGATCAAGTCCACAGCCTTAGCCTTTGAAGATCTCCAGCTAATTAAAGAGTGAGCTGCCACAGGCAGGCATATGGAATGACCCACCAATACTAGTGTTCATGTGAGCAGAGTGGTTGACTGCAT
Source organism: Phyllotis vaccarum (assembly GCA_033318265.1). NCBI lineage: Eukaryota > Metazoa > Chordata > Mammalia > Rodentia > Cricetidae > Phyllotis > Phyllotis vaccarum. The sequence continues at coordinate 346,872 of JARWLC010000001.1, forward strand.
TAGAATCAGACCACTCCGAATCAGACTTGAAACCAAACATTGACTTTCCTCTTGCTAATGGTGGGATTTGAGGCAACTTACTTGTGGGTTCTTGTAGGTTTCTCTAGCACCAGGTTTCTTTCTAACCCCACAATGGCTCCGTCTAGCAAGATATCCATTTCTTTGTTCTCATTCTCTGTTGTTCCTCTCACTCAATCATCTCCTTCTCTCATTGGAGACATTAATTGCATTGACATGTGATGATTTAGAAAAGCTATTTTGCAGTCTGTAGATCTGAAAATAATGAAGACTCTCTCCCCACTTTGTGCTGTTCCCTGTTTAGAAGAGTGAGCTTGGCAAAGTTGACTCCACACTGTAGAAGGAAGGAAGCCTTCTGAACTGAGTTGTTTTCATGTGTATATCACTCAAGCTGAAAGATCTTGTGAGGGCAGATGGATAAGGACCAGAAGTTTAGAAGCACTTAGCAAGAAGCAGCATTCTAAAACAACTAAAATGTGCCAGACAGGGTAAACAAGACAGATACAGTAATAAGAAGATGAAAAGCCGAGCCAAGTGGGACAGAAAAAAGAGAGTAACGGGAACAAAAATACCCAGAAAAGCTGAAGTTTGATTTGGAGAAAGAAAAAAAAAAAGAAAGAAAGAGTATAGAAGCTGTGGAGTTGGATCACTGAATAATAGTGCTTTCTGTACAAGCTCAAGGAAGATTTGGGCTCAAGTCCCAAGAACTTACACAGAAAACCTGGCATGGCTGCATGTATAAACCAAGAATCAAAGTATATAGGTTTAAGTATATAGATCCTAGGAACTATCTAATCAACCAAGCCAAATGGCAAGCTTCTGAATCAGTTAGAGACTCTGTCTCAAGGCAATAAGACAGAGAGTGATAGAAATGCACCCAAAGACATATGTGCACAAACCACACACACACACACACACACACACACACACACACACACACACACACACACACAGAAGGAGGGAAGGAGAGAGAGAGAGAGAGAGAGAGAGAGAGAGAGAGAGAGAGGGAGAGAGAGAGAGAGAGAGAGAGAGAGAGAGAGAGAGAGAGAGAGAGAGAGAGAGAAAGAATTACTAGCCCAGTATCTACTAAGCCTATTCAGACTCATTTGCTACATAAGCAAAAAGGCAAGGTTTGAATCCAGAGTTTGTACTCAATGTCATCCCAGCCCATCCTACTCCTAAGGAAGCAGAAATGCCTGGGCAGATAAATAGGGTGGCTTTTCAAGGTTTATCCTGCCATGGAGATAAGGAGTACCAGTGCACTGAAAACCAAACAGAAAGAGTAAATGTAAAAATTGTCACTCAAGTCTGTGGCAGGGGCATGGCACTGATGCTGAGCTCTGATGTTGCCTTAAAACTTAAGTCAATTAAGAATTTCAGGATTAACATGCCTCAGATGGGAAGCCCAACTGTCAAATGTAATAACTAGAGAAACCTGAAAGAGCTTCTGGGATTTGTTAAGAACCTCATGAGGCTTTGAAAGGATGGTTATTATGGAGTTCTCAATTGCCTTGGTAAAGTGATTAGTCACTAATGTAGCTTCAAAATGTTGAAGCTATTGCTTATAAACAGATCAGCATCTGAATTTAAGGTCAGAATGGTTTTCTTTGGTGTTTTAGTCTCAGAGATTGTACTAGTGACAAATTTGGCTTTGTACAACTCTAGATGGTAGTTAATCGATTCTTGCTTCCTGCCTGATCCTGGAGCAACCGTTCCAGACCCATGATTCGTAGAGGTAGATTTCACAGAAATAAATTCTTAATTTCTTAAAACTTTGCTCTTTTGGACTGAAGACCAGCAGTTAAAGCCTTAACTTACCTACTATGCTTGCAGAGGACCTGGGTTTGGTTTCCAATGCCCACATGGTGGCTCACAACTATTTGTTTGTAACTCCAGTTCCAAGGGATCCGACACCTAACGTCTGCAGGCTTCTGCGTGTATGTAGAGCACATGCATACACTCAGACAGGCATGCTAATGCACATACACATACTAAAATTAATTTAAAAAATCTTATTTCTAAGATGTAGCTACTTAATATGCAGTCAACCTCTAAGAACCCAAGTACATGGTGAGTCAGTCAATAGTGAAAGCGGGAGAGGAGGCTATCAAGTCTACTTTGTTGTTCATCTTCAGAAATTAGTAAAAATTAAATTCTAACCCTAAAACCTAAAAACTATAGCAATGTAAATATTTCTTAAAAGTTTAGTCTTTGATATTATTAAGATGCTGACACCATCTGGAGAACAAGTAGCAGTAAACTACTAAGCTTTGGAAGTAAGATGTGTCACTATATTATGGGTAGGTGAGAAACCCTGGCCTGTGGCTTTTCTGCCTCCTAGCTTTGCCCCTTATCATAATACTCTTTTCATTATTACAAAAAATGATTAAATAGAAATCACAAGAGAGAAACTCAAAGCAATCCCATTAAAATCAGGAACAAGACAAGGTTGTCCTCTCTCTCCGTATCTATTCAGTATAGTTCTTGAAGTTTTAGCTAAAGCAATGAGAGAACAAACAGAGATTAAGGGATGCAAATTGAAAAGGAAGAAACAAAACTATCTCCATTTGCAGATAATATAATTATGTACATAAGTGCCCCCTAAATTTCTACTAGGTGATGTGGGAATGCCTTTCTGTATGCTGTGAATATCAGTCTTTAAATAAAGGAACTGTTTTGGCCCATGACAGGCACCACAGAAAAAGTAGGTGGGGAATCAGAATAGGTAGGAAAGGAAGGGTGGAGTCAAAGACAGAGCGAGCCAGCTGCCCAAGAAGAAACATGTAAGGAAGACAGGTGAGCCATGGGCCATGTGGCAGACAGATTAATGAGAATGGGTTGAGTTAAGATGTAAAAGCAAGCTAGCAATGTGCCTGAGCCATAGGCCAACAGCATGAAGCTAATATAAGTGTTTGAATCATTTCTGGGGGCCTGATCAGCTGTGGGCGGCTAAGGGGTCTGGGGCTGTAGGTCTGTGGGTCTGGACCTCTGCCTGTCGGGGCCAAGAAATCTTAACTTAATGTAACAACCAGGGAACTCCTTCAGCTGATAAATACCTTCAACAATATAGCAGGGTATGAGATTAACTCAAAAAATCAATAGCCCTCCTACACACAAATGATAAGAGGGCTGAAAAAGAAATCAGGAAACCATCACCCTTTACAATATCTGCAAATAACATCAAATATCTTGGCGTAACTCTAAGCAAAGATGTGACAGATTTGTATGACAAGAACTTTAAGTCACTAAAGAAATTGAAGATATCAGAAAATGGAAAGATTGCTCACACTCCTAGATAGGTAGGATCAATATAGTAAAAATGGGAATCTTATTGAAAGCAATCTTCAAATTCAATGCAATCACCATCCAAATCTCAACACAATTCTTCATAGACCTCGAAGGAATGGTACTTATCTTCATATGAGAATAACAACAACAAAACCCAGGATTGCCAAAAAAAATCCTGTTTTATAATAGAACTATGGAAGGCATCACCATCTCTGACTTCAAGCTCTATTATACAGCTTCAGTAACAAAAATTGCTTGAAACTAGCATTAAAACGAGCTTGTGGATTAATAGAATTGAATCGAAGACACTGATCTTAACCCACACACATATAAACATCTTATTTTTGACAGAGAGAGAGAGAGAGAGAGAGAGAGAGAGAGAGAGAGAGAGAGAGAGAGAGAGAGAGAGAGAGAGATCAGGATCATGATGAGGAGACCCACAGAGATAGCTGACCCAAGGTATTGGGAGCTCATTCTGAAATGAGAGCTGAGGAACCTTCATGAAAAGGAAATGTAGATGGCAGTAGGCAGTTTGTGGAAGTAGGAGCAGAGTTTAGTCCTGGTGCATAAACTGGCTTCCTAGAGCCCATTCCCTACAGAGAAATGCCTAACTCAGCCTTGATCCTGGGGAGAAGGACTCTGTCCTACCTCAACTGGATATGTCAGATGGGATTCACTCACCTAGGGAATCCTTGTCCTCTCTGGGGAATGGATGGGAAGATGAGGTGGGAGGAGGTTTTCCAGTCTGTACCAACATATTCATTGCATGTATGTATGTGTATATATGTTTGTGCATATCTGTATATAAAGGGAGTCAAGATGAATAGAGAGACTGACTCATTTTAAGGAACTGGTCTATACAACTATGAGTAGTGACTAGTCCAAACTCTGCAGAATGTGCTTGGAAATACCCAGGAAAGACTAAAATGACATCCTGAATCTAAAGATTGTCATGAGGCTGATTGCCCTGACCTCAAGGGAAGTCAGTTTTTCCTCTATTAAGGCCTTCAACTGATTAGATGGTTATGAAGGGTAATCTGCCTCACAGTAACAACTATACTCATATTTAACTATTTTTTCTAGGTATTTTGGCCTAGTTAAATTGACACATCAAATTAACCATCACAACATCTAATAGTGAAGGGAAGTAAGTTGTGTTAAAAGACATTTTCTTAGGATCAATAGTAGTTCTCAATCTCTGTTAATGCTAGAATCATCTGGAGAGATTTGAAAAAAAATACTCATTCTTAGTGGTGAAATAAGACTAATGAGTACTGGCTTAGAATAAACCCAAAGTAAGGGTATATTTAGAAAGCAATCAGTGCAGTATTTTTATTGTACAGCATGGTCCAAGCTAAGAGTCATTAAAAGGCAATTAGATAAGTTCCCATCTCTTTTATGCTGCTGTGTGATAAAACAGTCTGATAAAAAGCACCTCATGGGAGGAAAGAATTTATTTTAGCTTCAGGTTATAGTCTATCAGTACAGGAAGTCAGGGCAGGAACTCAAGCAGAAACAGAAAGTAGAAATCCTGGAAGAGTGCGATTTGCTGGTTCTCTGGCTGACAACATGCTTAGTTAGCTTTCTTTTTTTCAACATAATATTTTTATTGATTATTTGGACATAGTGCAACTCAATCATCCTTACCTCCCAGTCCCCCAAGGCCCACCCTCCCTTGTGCTGCCCACCCCCCAAGTAAAACAAAACAAAACAGGTCTAATTTGTGTCCATATAGTCATTGAAGTGGTCAAATTGCCCATGGTCAGCCCCTTAAAGAAAAGTGAGTCTTTTTCCACCCCTACCCTACCACCAGAAGCCCTTTTTTTGTGGAAAGCTATATTTTGTCATCTTTAGGACAATTTTTAAGAGTTCTATTTGATGGCTTTCTATCTAAATTGTTACTTTGGGGGTGGGGGATGAGATGAGAATTGTCACAGAAGCCTTCTATGTCTCTCTGTCTCCACTCTAAGTCTGTAATCACCAATAACAGTATAGAAGGAGCTTTCTTGTCCACTACAGTCAGCAGTAGTGTTGGTCATGAACTTCCACATGATATCTGGTAATAACACTGACTATAGACATCCACCTGGCCTCCACCATCATCTATGAAACTTCCTTATAAAGTCTGCAACACTCTGTCTGGAGATGGTATCACCTACAGTGGGCTAGACTGTCCTGTGTCAGCAGTCAAAACAAACCCTATAAACATGCCCACAGGCCAATGTGATTCAGGCAGTTTTTCAATCAAGGCTTTCATCCTAGACAAGTCTAGGAAATGTTAAGTTGATTATTAAAACTAGGATAAGTAATGAAGTTCAATAGAAAAATGTATTTACTAACACACACACACACACACACACACACACACAACCATAATGATTACTTTTCTCATTGCTGTGTTCAAATACCACACTATACTAAGCAATGTAAAGAAGAGTTTCCTTTGGCTCACAGTTGGAGGGGGCATAGTCCATCACCCTGAGACAGGCATGATGGTAGGACTGTGACATGGCTGGTTATAATGTGTCAGAAGGAAGAAAGAGGGCAAGAAGTGAGACTGAAGTATAAAACCTCAAGGCCATCTCCAGTGACCCATTTTAAGAGGTGTCATCAGTTGTGGGCTATTTGTATACTGTGAAGATGTACTGTTGCATTTGGTATAATAAAAGGCTGAACAGCCAATAGCTAGACAGGGAAGACAGGTGGGATTTCCAGGGAGAGAGATGGAGAGGAAGAAAAATATTGGTAAGTGAATTGTGCCAGTGAGATGCCAAGGAGACACTGGAGGAAGTCAGACATACAAAATGAAACAAAGGCCAAATGCCATGTGGTAAAATTTAGATGAATAGAATCAGTTAATTTAATTTCTAACAGTGAGTTGAGCCACGCTAAGGCCAAGTTTGCATAATTAACCAGAAGTTTTTGTGTCATTATTTGGGAGGTGACTGGCAGGACAGAAAAAGTCATTACAGTCACCTCCTAAACATTCCACAATAGTGCCACCAACTGGTAAACAGGTGTTCAGACAATGGAGACTATGGGGGATAGTTCACATCCAAACCACAGCATATATCATCATTCAAACATGAATGCTTATCTCCTGTTGTCAGGGTGGGACTTACCTATCTGAAGTAGTATACAATAACTCACCTATCTAAAGTAGTATATAATAACGTGATGTTTCTGCTAGGAGAAATAAATTCTGGTGTTGTGTGGACTAGGAAGGTGAATAGAGCTAATAATAAGTTATCAGAAATTTCAAAACCACTGTGAGATAATTTTGAACATTCTTACCACAAAAAATGATAAATATTTGAAGATATGGATATTTTAATTAATCTTATTTGATCATCATACAATGAATTCACACATTAAAGCACATAGCACACTGCATAAATCTGTATCAAATTATTATGCATCAAATATTGTTAAAATAAATTTTATATATATTTTGAAGGATAGGAACTATTTGGAGATGAGTTTTAATTGATTAGGAAATAACATTTATGAAGTGAAAATTGCTAAAATGTACTTTTCAGTCTGCATATTAGAATTTTAATTTTGTTCAAAGCCACCAACCATAGTCACTGATCAATGAATCCCATCAAAACAACATTTTATGGCCTGAGCCAGTGACAGTGAGTATTTCTCAGGAGATGTGATCGCTTTGAGCTTTCCAACATCTTTTCTTCCCACCCTCAGTGCAACTTCCTCCTTGGCCTTAAGCCATGGTAGCAGAGCACTGGATACATTGGCCTCTCTGCTTTACCTTGCACTGATGTAGCTTATCTCAAACACTACCAAGATGGCCTACTCTGCCCAGCTCCAGCCTGCTCATTCTTCACACCCCACTCTCCAGAAAGTATCCCTTTAGCAGAAGGCATGTCTTGGTGTTAAAAGTCATTTGTAAACTAAGGATGCTTCCAGGTTGCCCGCATTGTCTTTGAGTGTACAGCCAAGTCTTCCGGTATTATTTCTTCTTAATTTTGGAGTGCAAATGTAAATGAGCTTCAAACTGTCTCTAGAATTTTCTAAGCTTTGTGGGGCAGCTGGAGTTCTCTGTTGTCATCATTCTATAGGAAGATTACAGCAAATTGGTGTTTTTTTCTGAACATTCAAGAAAGCTTGAGGAGAGCTTTGGAAAACGAGCTGTAAATGGCAACAGGTGGTGCTATGCTAGAGCAGCAAAGAGCTTAGGACACACTGTGCTCACAGGTTTCTGGAAGGATGCCAGCCAGGCCTTTGCCTGAACACAGCTTCAGCTCTTGAAGAGATTTAGAATTGTGTCCCAGGAGCCCTTTAAGGGGAGGCAGAGTCTTGTTAACTACTAACCTCTTAACCAGAAGTGATTGGTATTCTCTCTCTCTCTCTCTCTCTCTCTCTCTCTCTCTCTCTCTCTCTCTCTCTCTCTCTCTCTCTCTCTCTCTCTCTCTCTCTCACACACACACACACACATATGTATGTGTGTGTGCACACATGTGTAGTGTGTGTCCTGTCTTCATAGGATTATTTATATCTAATAACAGTTTTAATGAAGTAAGAAATTTGACCTAGAAGTGGCACCACCACAATATCATGGTTTATTTCTAAGGGGATATTAAATCTATTGTTTGGGACAAGGAATGTCAGAGTGAGTATTGCCCTGCTTAAGTGAACAGTTACAATTATGAGGTTCTAAGTGAAAATAAAATAACATTTTATGCAATACCATAATAAGTCCATTTCAAAACATGACCACATATTTTCTGCTGCTCACAAAAACCCTGAGAAGGGCTGCTGTGCTGGCTCGCTCGGTACAAGTGCCTGCTGTCGACCCTGATAACCTGAGTTCAATTCCAAAGATCTCCATGGTGGAGAGAGAATTGATTCTTGAAAGTTGCCTTCTGAACTTTACAGGTGCATCATCATATGGACATCCTCAACCCCACCCCCATACAAGTGAAAAATTTAAAAAGGAGCCCATAAGAAATTCCAAGCAGGGTCTCCTCTTGTCTAGATGTTGAGATAACAGGTAATAGCTATCCTTATTTGTAATTTTTGTTGCTTATATATTTTTATGTGAAACACATGTGCTTTTGTAATAGGAAGGCAGCAAATGTCATAAAATAATAGTAAGCAAACAGTAGCAAATGAAGCAAGAGGCTACGTATACAGGGAGAGGGCCAGGGCTGACCTGCAGCCTTTGGTTCAGTAAAGGCATGAATCTGCAGAATAAGAGCACTGACAAGGTCATTTCTTATGCCTTATTAATTTGGGAAATTAAAGATGATCGTGTTGTTTATTTTCTATTCATATGAATAAGCAATGATATTAATAGAGACACCACCATGATATTCTCTGCATACCCCAAGCTCATACTGCTAACCTTGGTGAGATTCTTTCACCCAATTGGTTGAACCCGGATAGTTTGTGTGACCTTTAGATTAGAACTATCCTCATGAGCCTGGCTGGATCACCAGTGCATATACAACTAAGTCATGAATCTGGCAGGAGCTGAAGGAGTAATAGGAAAATAAGAACATAATGAAAATATATCATATACATGTATAAAAATATCAAATAACAAAATAAAATAATAAAAAACACTTTAAAACTGGTGATGGACTTCAAATAAATGCATGAATAAATTCTGTCTGTGGAATTCTTCACTCTGCCAGAAGAACCATGAGTCCTATGTAGGAACCCCAAATTTGAAACAGTGATATGTTATCAGGTGAGTAGGGCAGGTTTGGGGAGAAAGCAATTACAACACAAAGGAGGGGAGGGAGGGAGCTGGCTCAGGTTTCACTGCAAACCCTCTTTGTTTCTGTTACTCAACTGATGTGGGAATGAAGTAGGGTGGAGTTGAACAGATGAACAAGCCGCCCAAAGAGCAACATGTAAGGAACAAAGGTGAGCCACGGGCCACATGGCAGACAGATTAATAGAAATGGGTTGAGTTAAGATGTAAGAGCTAGCTAGCAATGTGCCTGAGCCATAGGCCAAACAGCATAAAGTTAATATAAGTGTCTGAGTCATTTCTGGGGGCCTGAGCAGCGGTGGCAGCTAAAGAGTCTGGTGCAGCAAGGTCTGGGCCTCTGGCCACCTGGGACCAAGAAACCTCATTGCAACAGATGGTGTCCATGGGTGGGCTGAATATCCACTAAAGCCTGAGAAAGATTAGAAAGGGTTCTAGATCACAAACCTGAGCCAAGGCAGCTTCCAAATTGTGTATACAAAATGGGTCATTGTACAGAGAAAGCATGGCATCTGGGTCACATTCAAAATGGTGCCAGTGGACTACAATCTACAATCAGGCTGGTTCCTGAAATCTCACAGAAGACTCAGTAGCATGTGATTGATTTTAGATTTCTGTTTATTTTGAACAAAAAGGAAACAAAGACAGTTTCTTTGTAGCAGCATTTTCTTGGGTGTGCTCTGTTTGCTGGCCACAAACAGAGACATGGTCCCTTTAAGAGAACTTACTGATTCAGCTGTATCTGCAAAAACTATGTGGCAAGAGAGTGAGAATATTTAAAAAACTCTTCTAGTTAGAAAATGATTAAGGATTTACAATAAAACAGATTCAGATGAAAAGAAAAACCTGTAAATGGGTTACAATGTATGTAAAAGGTACATAGGCTTCAGAGAAAAAAGAAAGAAGGTGTAGAAAGTCTTTGAAAAGAAAATAGAGTAATAAAAATATAATAAGCCACGTAAAGATGGAAAATAGACACAAAATCTGGATTTTGGTTGTTATTGTGTTTTCTTTTAAATTTTTAACTGTTTATGAGCTAACTGCAGAAAGACAATAGATTGCAAATGCAAAGGCTACTAAGTTAAACAAGAATATATATTTTAAAGGTGTCATGATTTTGAAATTTGTGTCTTGTCTAAGGATTTATTGCTTTGAAAGAGTTCTGATTTTGTTTCTATACAAGATGAGAACCTTTGGATTGCTTCCAGGCTCTTATGGTTTTATCAACCAAAACCCCCTGAAAAAATCTCTGATGGGAAGAGGTGGCCAGATCAGCTTCATGGCTGCAGATTATGATCCAGTCTCAAGAACCTGTGAGATTTTCAATGCCCCTTAATCAGCAGGAAGTAGTAATGGAAAACTACACCCAAATTCCCCAAATATTGTTTCTAAATGTTTGTTTTCATTATAAATGGTTAATGGTCATACTCAATCTCTTTCTAAGAAGAAAATGGGGATATGGTATATGAATGATTTTTTAAAGGGTTAGATTATTGAATTTACTTAGATCAGGAAATCAGCTGTTAATCTCAAAATGCTTTACATTGGTATGGATTTTGGTTTATTGATACAAATTTAAGGTCAATTTTGTTATGCTGTATGTATTTTTCTATTCTTTTTAAGGTATGATGTTCATGTAACTGATTTAAAATTATAATGTATAACTAAGAAATTAAGGTTAATAGTCACCTTTGATAATCAAACTTATAGTTAGGTTAGTTAGGATCTTTAGGTATACGAAGATATATTTCAATTAGGTAGGTAATCTTCAAATACTTCTAAGACCTACAGAATACAGCATTTAAAATATTTTAAGAACTTAGACTTTTCTGGACAGTGAGACAGATTTGCTCCTGGCAGCACCAACCTTCTTTAAGAGAAAAATGGGCATCGAAGAAACTCCATATGAAGTCTACTCTCTTTGTGGCAATGGTTAGCCACTGGAGAAGAACCTGTTCTTATATTGACTGCTTGACAGTATGCTGTTTAAACTGGACATGCAGGTTCCATAAGAAGATGACCTCTGAACTTTGGCATAACAAGCTGAGATGGTCATTCAGGTTCCTGCTTTACAGAAAAAACTGTCAGACATTCTTCAGGACTTGAGGAGAAGCAACTGATGAACTATACCATAATGGACAGAGAAGATTTCCTGCTTCACTAAAATAAAAAGAGATTCTGCGCCTGTAGGCTGAAGATGGATGCCCCAACTTTATAAAGGAATTTTGGGTGACTGTCCAAGAAGATAGGTGTCATCTCTGTCATTTCTAGATTTTAGAAGTCGCTTGCACTTCTGGTTTACTTGAGTTAATATACCCTTCTGTGGTCTTTGATGTAGTTGAAGAGTAGATAGTTATAGGTACAGTTTTTCTTAGTCATTTGAAAGGTATATTGGATATGAAACTTTAGATTCATAAAGATAAAGTAGATGATAAGAGTATTTTCTTTAATTTTGCTAAATACAAATTGACTAAATATTATAACTGTAATTCTTGCTTGATGGCTATTTTGTTATATGTAATTTTGTTATGTCAAAATTGAAACTTTCCTTTTTGATTAGACAGAAAGGGGGAAGTGATGTGGGAATGTCTTTCTGTATGCTGTGAATCTCAATCTTTAAATAAAGGAGCTGTTTTGGGCCATGACAGGCACCATAGAAGAAGTAGGAGGAGAAATCAGAGCATAGGTAGGAGAAGTAGGGCAGAGTCGAACAGATCGAGCAAGCCACCCAAGGAACAACATGTAAGGAACACAGGTGAGCCACGGGCCATGTAGCAGACAGATTAATAGAAATGGGTTGATTTAAGATGTAAGATTTAGCTAGCGATGTGCCTGAGCCATAGGCCAAACAGCATAAAGTTAATATAAGTGTCTAAGTCATTTCTGGGGGCCTGAGCAGTGGAGGCAGCTACAGAGTCTGGTGCAGCAAGGTCTGGGCCTCTGGCCACCCGGGACCAAGAAGCCCCATTGCAATATTCAACTAGAGCAAGGACCTGCCTCACGGGTAGGATCTCTCAGAAGCAAATGTAGCCACTGGAGAAGAGTCTTGGCTTGATTAGAAAACAACAGGAGAGAAGTGCTAAATCAAGCCTTATTTTGTTCTCCCAACAACTGCACTCTTAACGTGCACAATCAATGAGAGTGCTCCCGGATGGCAAAGATCATCCTTCATCCTACAAAACTGCATAAGTGCCTCACTCTTGATATCGCTAGGAAGTCCTCATGATGTTCTAAGCCATGATTTTCTGACTTTCATGCTAATAAGGGGATTAGTGTTAATATTTGTTAGGCTCATCCTACACAGATGAGTTACTGAGAAAATGCTTTAGTTTCAGAACGCTGTTATCATAATCAGAACCATCACCATTAGCGTCATCATTACTAACTCCCAGTAAATTAACTGCAATCTTCATAGCACTTTATAGCTGCCTTTCACTGAACCAATTTTCTGAGCAGGATCTTACTAGATTTACTAATGAGACTTTCATTGCCTATTTCAAAGGAGGTTTGGTGTGAACTTGGTACATAGCAGGGTTTGTGGGTAAAGTGAACATTGAGAAAGCATGCATCAGTCAGAGAAAAATCGTTGATGGCAATGATTTATATAATTATGAGATCACTACATCAGTGACTTATTTTTATAAACTTTATTTTTAAATTGTCATATATTACAACTCTTTTGAATGCAAAGTGCTATGATTTTTTTTTGCACATCATGTTGTTTTATAGCCCAGGCCAGTTTGGAACTCATAGTCCCCTTGCCTCTTGAGTGCTGGGATTGCAGATGTGTGCCAACATAGCAGCTAGCCAGGAATTTTAACATAGAATGAGAACATAGAAAATCCTGTGAACCCAGGAACATCTCTCATGCTAATCATTTACAGTCACACTAACTTTTTCTTCACCCTTAGTTGCTGACTTCTCTGTCACTGTATCTCTGTTGTCTACAAAATGTCATCCCATATAGAGACTTCCTTCAGCTAGCCTGCCTTGACCTTCAGAAAATTTTAGAATATTATCTGTTTGAGACTTTTTGCCATTTTTTAGAGACACTTTACTGATGTATAGTTGTTTTGAGCTTTTACCTTAATATATTTTAATTTTTAGCTAGCATACATATTAATAGATTGTATTGTGACCTATATACATGTGTATCATGATTTTTTGTGTATTTGCTTATATTTTATAGAAAGTATAAGGTTCGGATTAATTTAATTTCTTTTTTCCCTAAAGAAATTTAATTTTCCCAATACTAATTCCTCCCTCTGAATAGTTAACCTTTTGTTTTTATGTCATAAAATATCTATACATCCATCAACTAGTGCATAAGTACATAATTCTTGCATCTATCTATCCAGTTAAATCCAGATTCCACATATGAGAAAATGGTTGATATTTGTCTTTCTGAGAATGGCTTATTTTGTTTAAAATGATGATCTCTATCCAGATAACTACATTCTTCTTAATGGCTAGATAAAATTCCACTATGTAATATTCCACATTAAAAAAAATCTATTCATCTGTTGATGAGCATGGATTCTAGTCTCACATCTTGATTACTGTATGAATATTCAAGGTCTCATAATATGCTCACTTACATTCCATCATGTATATTCCAGGTACGGCATATCTGGATAATATGGTAGTTTTATCTTTAGGGTTCATTTTTAAAAATTAATTAAGTAAATTGTTATTAGCTTTTTGGAAGATATTTTAAAATTTTTATTGAATCTTCTTGAGTTTTACATCATGAACCCCAATCTCACTTATCTCCCACCCTTCACCCCTTCATATCCACCTTTCATCCTTGCAACATCCTCCACAAAAGAAAACAAAACATAAATTAAAATATTAAAAGCAACAACGAGATATCTGGCTGTGGAAGCTTCAGTGTGTCACACAGCATACCCTTTTGCCCAAACAACTTTACTAGTAAATGTTCATTACAGTGAGTCATTGGTCTGGTTTGAGGCCTCTGACTTATGCTATACTATCAATACTGGATCCTCACTGAGAGTTCTCTCAAATGTCAGGCTGTTGCTCTGTGTCATTGAAATCTTACAGCTTTGGTTCTGCAGGACCAACCTCTTCATGTGCTTGAGCAGTTCTTTGATGGGTAGATACTGAGGTGGACCAACTCAAAGCCCTGGATCTGAGTCTGGGCGGTAGCTGAATCAGTTAACCCGCTGCTCTCCCTTCCTCCCCTCTTCTCAGTCCTCCCCACCTTTCTTCCAATCCATCCCCTCATCCATTCGTCAAAGAGGGTAACACCCCAGGGTGAGTCAATTAGGTCTGCCATATACAGCTGAGGTAGGACCACGCCCCTCTCTGTAGTATCAGGGCTAAATAAGGTGCTCTTCTGTAGGAAATGGGCTCTGAAGTCAGTTCACGTTTTAGGAATAAACTCTGGTCCTACTTCAAGAGGCTCCACAAACTGCCCACACCAGTCAACTGTCATCTACATTTGGAGGGTTTAGTTCCTATCCATGAAGGTTCCTCAGCTGTGTCATTTCAGAGTCAGCGAGCTCCCAATAGCTTGGGTCAGCTGTCTCTGTGGGTTTTCTCCTCATGATCCTAATGCTTTTGCTTTTATAATCTCTCCTCCCTCTATTCAGCTGGACCAGGAGCTCAACCTGGTGCTTAGCTATTGATCTGTACTTCTGCCTCCATCAGTTGCTGATTCTCTAATGGCAATTAGGGTGGTCAGCCAGGGTCGTCTTATAGGTTCTTTGGTGTTTCCTTAGCACTAGGTTTCTATCTAACCCCACAATGGCTCCTTTATCAAGATATTTATTTCTTTGTTCTCCCTCTCTGTTGCTCCCCCACACCCCATCACATTCTCATATGATCTCTTCACCCTTCCCCCCTCACCCATATGATCCCAGTTTACTCAGGAGTTCTCTATTTCCCCTTCCCAGGGGGAATCCATGGATGACAGATAGCTTTAATACTAATACTGATAATTCTGAAAAAGTAATTCTTTTTCTAAAGGCAAATTTCATTTTTAAAAAGCTCTCTCTCTCTCTCTGTCTCTGTCTCTGTCTCTCTCTCTCTGTCTCTCTCTCTCTCTCTCTCTCTCTCTCTCTGTGTGTGTGTGTGTGTGTGTGTGTGTATCTACTACTTCATTGTACTTGTTCAGTCTTTGAAAATTTAACACAAGCTAGACTCATCTGGGAAGAGTGAATCTCAATTGAGTAATTCCCTCCAATAGATTTTCCATTGGCTCGGTCTGTGGGGTATTTCCCTAACTGACGCAGAGAATCTTGCCCGCTGTAGGTGGTACCTTCTCAGAGACATAGGTCTGGACTATATAAGAAAGGCAGATTAACAAGCCAGAAAAGCAAGACACCAAGTATCATTCCTCTTGGGTCCTGCTTCAGTTCCTCTCTTGAGTTTCTACCTTAGCTTCCATTAATGATGGACTTTAATTGCTTTTACACATGATGTTTATTATAGTAATTGAAAGAAAGCTAGGATAGTTAATCATGAAAAAAAAGGATTCTTTATCATTATTGCCATGAATGTGTGGTACATAACTAATAAAGCAAAGATGTTCACTATTGCTAGGAGCTTGACAGTCAATGGGCAATTCAGCACAAGGGTCTTGTGGGTCTTGGGGAAACTGCTCCAATTCTTGTGTGAACATGTAGCTAATCAGTTGAAAGAATAACAAAGAAAAGAAAAGTTCCTCAAGAGCAAGTGATCAGGATAGGGTATGTGTCAATAAAGCTAGAGTAGCCAACCATCACCCACAGTAGGCCACCTGGGTCACATGGCTTCCTGGCAAGATTAGTCCTCATTTATTTTCAAATAAATTTAACTTCCTTTCTTCTATATCTTCTTCTATATTCTATATACTTCTACATCTTCTATATCTTGTCTCTTCATTTACTTGGCCTGTCCTCAAGAAGCCAGACCTCAACTCTGGAAACATCATCTATCTCATGGTTATATTTAATGTAGCATTAAAACATGTAAAATAAAAGGAAACTGATTCTTCTCAAAATAAAATAGTTCACCATTGGTAGCACATGTTATCATTGTTTTCTACCATAATAAGACCATGTGTGACTGAAGCTTAATACAACGTTTCTGTTATGGCCTTTAGAGCCATTTCCCTGCCTTGAAAAGAAAGCTGAGCTTGGAATCTACCCTGTATGCAAGCCACCTCAATTAAATGTTTTCTTTACAAAAAAATTGTTGCCAGGCAGGGGTGGCACTTGCCTTTAATCCCAGCACTCAGGAAACAGAGGCAAGTGGATCTCTGTGAGTTTGAGGGCAGCCTGCTCTACAGAGTGAGTTTACAGACATTATTTCAGAAGCTATAACATAAACTTGAAAGTACAGAATTCTCTTTTCTTTTGGAATGTGTTTCCATCTTTAATCCTAAAATGGGTCCAAGAGAGCAGAAGAACCAGTGTCATCACCTTTACTTCATAAATGACAGAATGCAACCAGAAACTCAGGTGGGCATCTATGTTGAAAGGCCAAGTTTTATGAGAACCTATATATAGTATGGCAATCTGTAAATATAGAAGATATACAAAATTTCACAAAGGGAAATGGCTGACAAGGTTTAAGTGTTTCTGGACATAAAGCATGTGTGGTGATATGTTCTACATTTAATAAAGCCAGTCTGGAATATCAGAGAACAGATCCACCCACAGTCAATCCACCAGGGAGTGCTAACTCATGCCTTTAATCCCAGCACAGGGAAAGACCAGAAGTGGTGGCCTACGCCTTTAATCCCGTAACTCCAAAGACATAGGAGATCTTTTTGTGTTTCTGTGAGTTCAAGGGTAACTACCAAATAGTAGTAGCTCACAAATTTAATCTTAACCTGGACATGAAACAACTGGGCAAAGAAGGTATTTAAGGCAGGCATAGAAAGACAGATTCATTCTGTAGAAGTGATGAGGAGTGAGGATGATGAAGATAGCTGGGTGAGATTTGACTGTTTCCTCTCTCTCATATTCCAGCTTTTCCACTGATATCTGGCTCTAAGTTTCATTTAATACAACAAGAATTCATGCAACAAACATGTGAGACATATATAAGTTTATGTGAGATGCAGCTATCCACTCTAATGGGGATGACATACAGTTTTTCAGTCGCTGGATGAATGAATGAATTAGAGCCTGTCCCAGATCTAGGGCTCACAGGGTAGTCACAGGGTCTAGTTGTTTCAGAACATCTCTTCCTGTGATATATATACACATATCACACACACACACACACACACACATACACACATACACACACACACACACACACACACACACACACACACACACACACACACACACGTGTGTGTGTGTGTGTGTGGGTGGAGGGGGTCATACAGTATTAAGGGAGACCTAGAGGCATAGCTTTGGGGTCTTAAGGACCCTGGATGGGGCATGGCCAGCCCCTTTTGAAGACTCAGTTGCATGCTGCCTGTGCTCCCTGTCTGTTCCTGCATTCTTGGAGAAAGGATTGACATCACCACTGGGTGGGACAGTTCAGATCACCAGGAATTGCCTTAAGGTATCAGTGAGTGTTTATATAAACCCCTTAATAAATATTAAGCCTTTATATAATCAATTGCTTGTGAATAAATCCATACACACACATACACACACACACACACACACACACACACACACACACACACACACACACACATATATATATATATTTTGACACACAACACTCATTTGCTCTAAAGCTCTAGAAGCAGCGCTCTGCTAACAGGCATATAATGGAAACTACCCAAGTACTTGAGATGGATTTTTCAGTACCCAAGTACTTGAGAGTGAAGATGATGACAACAATGATTATATCATCCATTAATATTTATTAGCACTTATTATCCACTAGGAACCATGTTGTATCTTTACATATGTAAGTTATACTTAATTGTAATATCAACTCCTTAGAAGGATTTTGTGTGTGTGTACATGTGATGGATGAATATATGCATGAGGGTGCATTCATATTTGAATGTGTGAGGACCAAAAATGAGGGTGGAATGTTTTCTTTTGTCATTTTCTATCATATATATGATATAAATATATATTTGTTGTTGTTATTATTGGTAGGTTTTGAGGCAGGGTCCTCTCACTGAACCTACAGCTTACTCTTTCAGTGGACTGGTTGGCTAGTGGAGGCCCTGAGTTCTACCTTTTTCTATCCATTGCTAGAGTTACAGACATTCACCACTGTGCTTAACTTTAACAAGAGTTCTAAGGATCTGAACTAAGATTTTCATGCTTGCACAGCAAGCATTTTACCTACTAAACCGTATCCTCCTTCCCTACGACACTTTTTACTAATCTCTCTCTCTCTCTCTCTCTCTCTCTCTCTCTCTCTCTCTCTCTCTCTCACACACACACACACACACACACACACACACACACACACACAGAGAGAGAGAGAGAGAGAGAGAGAGAGAGAGAGAGAGAGAGAGAGAGAGTGCACCACAGAATCAGTGAGTAGGTGGCAATGTATTTTCTGTTAGGCTTTAGGAGACATTAATTGCTCTGTTACTCTGGCAGCCATATTGTCTAATACAGAAAGTGGGTCCCTGGCACAGACCATAGGCTTTCCAAGAAGATTGGAAAAGAACTAAGTCACCTTAGCTATGGGCAAGGACATTAAGTTTAAGACTAAATGTACTCAAAAAAGTTCTACTTTTGAGTATATCATGTTAAATAAATATTACTTTTCATTAGTAAGAAAAAGAAAAAGAATGGGTTCCTTGTTGAGGCAACCTCCAGTTGTAAGGGGAGGAGGGCAGCACAGCACATACACTGAGGCTGACACAGTCTCACTGTTTTTACAGCTGCTCATTTGTCTAGACAGCTATGGCTTCACAGTTTTCTGAATATACACAATGTGCTTACACTATGCCAAGTGCTTTATGGCAATCATCTTAATCTTTCCAATGGCCTTTAAAAAGTACAGTATATACTGTTCTCAATTTAAATTGGGAAAAATGAGTATTTTTTTCTGATATTACAGATTTTAAAATGAGTAGATTGAATTCTAGTCCAGTTCACAAGATTGCAGAACCTGGGTGTGACACCTCATCTTCTCTGAACATTGAAACCAGAAGGTGTGGCTGAGATCTGGCAATGCTTCCATAAGAGGAAAGTGTTTCCAGAACACTAGCTTGGTAGGGAGATAGTTCTATGAAGGATGAGAATGACTGGAGCCAGGATAGCAAGGCTTTTTCAGACTGGGGTAAGGAATGTGGGCAGTTTATAGAGCTGGGGTGAACATTTTCCTTTCTACCCAGAGATGGTAGGATAATATGAGGACCACATTCTGAACTAATGGGGGTGGGACATGAAGAGATATGGGCACTACACCCTAGTGCTCCAGAAGTCTGAAGAGAAGAATCTCTGAGGCATGAGTAAAGGAATGATGAATACCTACTTCTCATTTTTTTAACAGAGCTGGTCCTGCTTAAAGGAATAGAAGAATTATGTCCTGAACAGGCATTTCATCACTTTGTAGGAAGGTTGGCTAGTCAATAGATAACATTTGGAGTTACTTAGTAGATATGCTGTGATGTGTCAGATGTAAGCTGTACCCCATTAAATCTTCATTGCTATCTTGTTATTCATTGACTAGTAACCAATATAGGTTTAATAGCTTCCTATTAACATATATTTTTAAAGCTGTTTACAGGTAAAGACAGAATGACAATGGAGTTAAACTACCATTCCCCTAACTTCTGTTTGAAATACAGAAACAATAAACCAGAGACATCTTTACTTATAGAAATGATGAGTCATTAATTTAAAAAAGCCTCTGAGCTTTAATTACTGTGTTAATGAAAACGAGCCTAAATTTCTGACATAAATCGACTGTTGAACCATCAGTTTCTGTTTTAATATGAAACTGAAAAACATCTTTTTTTTTAAAAAAAAAATAGTAGCTATAAATTATGAGGCTTCTTTTCAAGATAAAGGCTAAAATGCTATGTGTATTACACAGCTATAAAATTCTATTCTGTTCCTTGGCATGAAGCAGGCAAAAATTTTTGATTAAAGAATATAATCTGATGTTTTGATACCAGCTTCAAGCTTTATATCTTGTAGTAACAGCTTTTATTATTTATGTTTGAAATCAATTGTTACATTTTTTTAACAGATTGAATTTTAAAGTAGCACAAAACATGGAGATATGCACTAGTGAGTTTTCAAGTAGTTTTAAATCTGACTCTGCATCTGGCCACCCACTGAACTGTGAATCCTTTAAACACCTGAGAGCGTCATTTCAGAATTCAAATACAAAACAAACAAAACAAACAAACAAAAAACCAAAAAAAAAAAAAAAAAAAAAGGAAAGAGTGGATAAGAAGTAGAAAAATTAAGGACTGAAGTGGAATGTTGCCTTTGGGCTCTGGTGGTGTAGAGGTTCTTCAATTCTGAAAGAAGTAAAAGTAAACAGATCAAAAGTCCCCCACAGAAGAACAGATAATGTTACCTGGACCTGGAGCTGACCTGGATGTCAATGTCGAAGGTGAGCCAGCCCTGAGAGCTTGAGAACAGAAGAGCTTACCCAGCAGCCCCTCATTTGTACCCTAAAGCAACAGAGAGAGGGGGCCCTGGTGATATAAGTGAGGGGACCCCAATCTGAGGGCCTGAGAGCAGGAGCACTGCCCCCCTCCTTGCTGTAGGCTGCATTGGGTGAGCTAGCCAGGCAGTGCCGGAGAGCTCATCTGGGTAGTGAGGATAATGGAAAGCTAATGAGCTGACCAATACAACTACCACGCAGGCCCAGAACCAGGGCTATGAGATGGCCTATCCCAACATCCACTCCATCTATGAACTGTTGGAGCAGGTGAAGAGGATGAACATACAGATCTAAAACAGCAGGGTATACGTTGCAGAGCACTACAGGATATCCAAAAGGAACCTCAGTGAGAGCCCATTATTATTATGCAGAAATCAGAGTCCTCCAGAGACAGACCAATGACTCTTGGCAATGAACACTTACACACTGTGTCTGAATGGGCACACAACAGCTTCTGCAATAAGATTTGGTTTTCATTGTTTTGCTTGTTTCTTTGTTTTGTTTTAGATTTGGGCTTTTCTTTTAAATTGTTTTGTTTTTAGGGGAGGAGTTGAAAGGGCAGGAGGACAAGCAGGGACTGGGAGGTGGAATGGGAATGCATGAGGTGAAATCTACAAAGAATCAAAAAAAGTTTAAAAAATGCCACCTGTGTATGTTAGGGAACAGGGTTGAACCTTAAAAAGAAGGGGATTCTTAAACCTGCTGCAACAGGGATGAATTTTAGGAATACTCTGTCAAATGAAGAAGCTAACCACACACAAATGTTCCTTTGTTTCTACTTATAGGAGTTTTCTGGTTATATAATAAAAAGGGAGAGCAAAGTGGGGTTTTAGAGGCTAAAGGAGATGGAGAAAGAAGTTGTTTTACTTCTTTTATTTTTACCTTTATGTGTGTGTGTGTGTGTGTGTGTGTGTGTGTGTGTGTGTGTGAGAGAGAGAGAGAGAGAGAGAGAGAGAGAGAGAGAGAGAGAGAGAAAGAGTTTAACATACTAAAAACTGTCAATGTCATCCTTCATACAAACAACCTGGAAAGAAAACACACACACACACACACACACACACACACACACACACACACACACATGATCATCTCTTTAGATGCTGAGAGAGTCTTTAACAAAATCCAACATTCTTTTATAAAAAAAAAAAAAAAACAAGGAAAATGCCTAAATATAATAAAGGCAATATATAGCAAGCCAACAGCCAACATCAAACTAAATGCAGAAATGCTCAAAGCAATCCCACTAAAATCAGAAACAAGGCAAAGCTGTCCTCTCTACCCTTATCTATTAAATACAGTTATCAAAGTTTCAGTTAATGCAATAAGAGAACAAAAGGAGATTAAGGGGACACAAATTGGAAAAGAAGAAATAAAACTATCTCTATTTGCAGATTATAGGATTGTATATATAAGTGACCCCCCAAATTATACCAGGGAACTTTGACAGCTGATAAACACCTTCAGCAAGGAAGCAGGGTACAAGAGTATCTAAAAACAAACAAACAAACAAACAAAAAAAAAAAAAAACAGCTCTCCTGTACACTAAGGATAAAAGATCTGAAAAAGAAACCAGGGAAACATCACCCTTTTAATAGTTGCAAATAGCATTAATTATTTTGGGTTAACTCTAACCAAAGAAGTAGCAGACCTGTTTGACAAAAACTTTAAGTCACTGAAGAAAGAAATTGAAGAGGATATTAGAAAATAAAAAGATCTCCCATGCTCCTGGATAGTAAAAATGGCAATCTTACCAAAAGCAATCTACAGATTCAGTGCAATACCCTTCAAAATCCCAACACATTTTTTTTTTTTTACAGAACTTGAAAGAACAATACTCAACTTCATAAGGAATAACAGAAAACCCAGGACTGCCAAAACAATCCTGTTCAAGAAAAGAACTTCAGGAGACATCACTATCCATGACTTTAAGCTATACTATAGAGCTACAGTAATAAAAACAGCCTGGTCCTGGCATAAAAACAGACTTATAGATCAATGAAATTGAATCAAAGACTCTGATCTGAACCCACATGCCTATCAACATCTGATTTTTGACAAAAATATTCAATGGATAAAATAGTATCTTCAATAAATGGTGCTGGCATAACTGTATAGTAGAATGTAGAAGAATGCAAATAGATCCATATCTATCACACTGAGCAAAACTCAAGTCCAAGTGGATCAAAGACTTCAACATAAACCCAGCTATACTGAACTTGATAGAAAAGAAAGTGGGAAATACCCTCTAATGCATTGACACAGGTGTTCACTTCCTAAATGTAACACCAGTAGCACAGACACTAAGAACAGCAATCAGTAAATGGTACCTCCTAAAACTGAGAAACTTCTGTAAGACATACTTAATAAGACAAAACCACAGCCTACAGAATGGGAAAAGATCTTCACCAACCACATCTGACAGATGACTGATCTCTAAAATATATAGGGAACTCAAATATCTAGAGGTCCCAAACTCAAACAATTCAGTTTTAAAAAAATGGGATTTAGAGCTAACAGGGAAATTCTCAACAGAAGAATTACAAATGGCTTAAAGGCAGTTAAAGAAATGCTCAACATCTTTAGCCATCATTGAAATGCAAATCAAAACAACTTTAAGATATCATTTTACTTCTGTCAAAATGGCTAAGATCAGAAACACAGATGGCAGCCTATGCTGGAGAGAATGTGGAGCAAGGGGAACATTCCTCCTGCTGTTGGAAGTGTAAATTTGTACAGCCACTCTGGAAATCAATATGGCAATTCCTCAGAAAACTGGAAATGGAGTAGTATTCAGCAATTAAAAAAATGACATCTTAAAATTTTCAGGCAAATGGATGGATTTGGAGAATATTATTCTCAGTGAGTTAACACAGGCCCAGAAAGATAGATATTGTATGTACTCACAAAGAAGTGCATTTTAGACACACAGCAAGAATATCCAGGCTGCAAAACACAACCCCTAAGTAGCTTGGGATCAGAAGGAACTTAAAAGAGATATTCAGAGAACCCCCTGGGAAGAGAAAATAGAGATTTCCTGAGTTAATTGGCATAATAACTGGTAGTGACCAAGGAGAGGTGGGAACAAATCGAGAGAAGGAGATGATTGAGTGAGAGGAACAACAGAGAGGGAGAAAAAAAAGATGGATGTCTTGACAGAGGGAGCCACTGCGAGGTTGGAAAAAGGCCACCTAAGGAAACCTTCAAGAACTCACAGGACATCCCTGGTTAGGACTCCAACCAACAGTGGAGGGGGGTGCCTAAACAGGACTTCCCCTATAATCAAATGAATGACCACACTAAGTGCCATTATTGAACCTTCATCCATTAATGAATAGAGGCAGAAGCAGAGATTCATTGCTA
The DNA here is from genome assembly GCA_033318265.1 of Phyllotis vaccarum. Taxonomy (NCBI): domain Eukaryota; kingdom Metazoa; phylum Chordata; class Mammalia; order Rodentia; family Cricetidae; genus Phyllotis; species Phyllotis vaccarum. Next base: position 370,840 of record JARWLC010000001.1, read on the forward strand.
AGCACCAGGTTGCACTCCTATTCCAGCTTATGAGAGAGAGAGAGAAAGAGAAGAGTGTATATGACCAAAGGGATCAGGATCATGAGGAGTAGACCCACAAAGATGGCTGACTGAAGCTATCAGGAGCTCACTGAATCAGAAACAGCCACTGGGAAATTTTCAGGGAAATGAACTAAACCCTCCAAAGGCAGATAACTGTCAAATGGCATGGGCAGTATGTGGAGCCTCGTGGAATAGGATCAGACTATATTACTGTACATGAACTGGCATCTTGGATCCCATTCCCTACAAAAGAACCCCTAACCCAGGCCTAATATTTTGATGTGGGAGTCTGACTTTTTTCAAATGGATATGCCAGTCTGAACTGACCCACTTGAAATCCTTACCCACTTAGGGGACTGGATGGAGAGATGTGGTGTGGGGAGACAGAGGGGGCACTGGAAAGGATTTGGAGAAGGGATGGGAGGGCAAGCAGGAGTATACATGGAAAAAAACCTCTTTTTAAAATAAAATTATGTATATATACATATATGTGTGTGTATATCTGTATATATATATACATATATATATGTATATATCATGAAAAAAGTGCATAGAGATGGAGAAAGGCATACAACTTTACACTCTGGCCTCTACATACATAAATATCTTCACCCACAGACATGTTCACATCCATGAACACACACACACACACACACACACACACACAAACACATTTTTAAAAGTTTTAGTTATGTCAGCTGGAGTAGGCCAAGTCTCATTAACAAACTGATTTCCAAAAGTCTCAGTGAAAGTAGATGTTTTTTTCTTATATAACTATCTATGGAATACAGTTAAAAAATGTTAAATGAACAAATGACTAAATACATGTACCTTGAAACAGAATGGAATTCACTAAAGACTGACTGCCAGACTCTAAGGTAATAAAATTATATGGTTTGAAACTACAAGTTTGTGGTACTTGTCACAACAGCCACAAGAAACTATATATCCTGTCTACAGGATATTTCTATGAATGGTCACTAAATTCTGATTTATGGAGGACACTGAGAATGGAGATTCAAAGTGGGCATCTGAATTCAGCACTTGGTTCATTCAAGTACTTGGTATACTTAGTAGTGACGTCAGTAATCTTTCTTTGTGTTAATACTCAGAATGAGAACAGTACATACCTCATCAGGCTATTGTGAAGATAAACATCTATTTAAAGGAAGTTTTCATAATAGTGCCTGGCATGTAGAAAGCCTTACACTATGGAGGCATTTATTATTGTTCATTCTTAATATTATATTCTCATCCTATGCTGGGAGCAGCCTGTGCTGGTGAAGTCTCTTCCCAGTGTGACACACACTTCCATCCATGGGAGGTTCTGACAAGTCACCACACCTCAAAGCAGCTTATCCCAGGCTGCCTGCCAGCTCAATCTGCTCGGAATGATTCTCCTATTTCAGAAACATGATGATGACACAGACTCGAGGGTTGCCTGGTCCCTAGTTACTTTGCCACTATTTACCTATCATTAATGTGTTTACCTCTTCAGATTGTGAAGAAGCTGTGAATAAAGGCTCAACCTTGTCAATTTTGGCCAGGGGAAGCCTTATCCAGCCCTGAGGAAGGCTTTGTCAGCCCTGCATGTTGTCACAGGGCAGATAGACTCCACTGCTACCGAACTAAAACACCTGGCTAAGCCATGCCTTTGTGTGTTCTTCTCCAACGGAGCCTTCCAAAAGTGTCACTAATGAGTGTATGAAATTCTTCTCTGGTTCCTGTTACCAGACAACACAAAGTAAAATGTTACCTAAGGCATCAAGATACTTGATGAAGTTGTTCAAGGTTCACAATATCCGAGGTCAAAAAACAATAAAGAAATGTGGGATTTTGGAAGGGGAGATGGGGCTAGTGCTACAATAAGGCCTGGCTTGTGCCAACACAGGACCTAGATACACTTAATTGAAAACCACATATTTAGACCGTGCTTCTCTGGCCACCTTCAGCTGTCATTGCTGCTGTTCACAGAATATGATTTTCAATACAATCTTAGTTGTCACCAAGCCCATTTGGAAGGAAGGGAGAAACAGAGGGAGAAAAGGGGGACAAAACAAAAGATCAGTAACACTTCCTTCCCTTAAGTCAATCTTTAGTTATAGATCTTAACAAAGTAAAACTTGAAAACTCAAATTTTTGATGCATAAAGAAACTAAGACTAGTTTTTCCTGAAGAAATCAAACAGAGATAAGACAAACCATTCAAATGTGAGATATATCAGCAACTCATAGCACTTCCTTTCTGTTTTCTTTTCCAGCAGGTTATACAATGCTAAATATTATGGTTTTACTGCCACAGCATTTCAATACTTTATGATTTTACTTTAATGTAGTTTCTGTAGTTCATATTTTTTAGATTTTCTCCTGACTTCTCCACCATCTAAGACAAGGCCTGCCTCACTGAAACTTTTTTCCATTGTCTACAAATGTAAACACTCCCCATCCCCACGACACCTTTAAAACATCAAAGTAGAAAAGGTCTGGTCATTGGAAAGTAACTTTGAGAGCTGTATGACATTACTTTTTACTTCTAGTGGGGAAATAAAATGCACAGAGTCTTTTCAAAGACACGAACTGTATGTACGTTCATTGTGGTCCAGATAATAAGTCTCACCAACAGTATCCTCCCCAGGATACAAACAGATTCCATGAAAGGAGTGTCCAACAATGAATGGTCACTTGCCACTAAACAATACAAGTAAATGGTCATCAGCGGCTCCACCACTTATTTGTGTCTTCTTACCTCTCACCCACTGCCAGCCAGAGTTGTTTGGACAGTTTCCAGGAACCTAACACAAACCTACTACGTGGTAAGAATTGTCTCTGAGATGACTCTATGAAGGGAAGGAGGGAAGTTTCTTCAGGATTGCAGGACACGGGTGTCAGGGGGTGACAATGCTGTGGGAGAATCTCAGCAGCCCTGGCTGGCTGGACCAGAGATACTTAAGCATCAAAGGGGCAGAGACAAAGGAACTCAGCAGTGGTATGCTCTTAGAGCATGTATAAGGCCCTGGGTTTCATTCCCAAGACTTCTAAATGCATTAATTGTAAGTAAAAGGTGACATACACAAGAAAGGGAGAAACCACTACAGTTTCCCTGCTTTGGCTATACTAGCAAATGTTTTGACACCTTCATGTTGAGAATTTTCAATGTAATTTTTTGATTTTTGTTTTTTTTAAATTAATGTTGTTCTTATAGTATAAACTTAAAACTTGAAAATGACAGGAAAGATAATATTGCTCTCTCTATTCACTGCTTTCTTTAAAATATACACTAGTGGGTGTACACTAAAGGTGTTTCCGTTGTTAAGAGTGCGGAGGACCCAAGTCTGGTTTTTAGAACTCATGTCTGGGGACTCACAATCACTTATAACTCCAAATACAATGCATCTAACTCCTTCCTTCTGCCCTTAAAGGGAACCTGCACATGCCTGCACACAAACACACAAACTCATAATTAAGAATAAAATAAACTCTAAAAGGTTATATACATGTGGGACTTTGTTTGCTGAGTTTTTTCTGTAATTATTTGCTTCATCATTTTAAATGTAAACAAGCACTTGACACAGATCAGAACCTAGATGCCTTGTAATTACTGTGAGGAAAATGAAAGTCATACTAGCAAATACATCACATATTTAATCATACTAAACTACTTTTGTTTCTAACAACATCTGGTAAAACATGGTAATTCCTATTTAAAATATTTTAAAAATCAGACAGAACAGAACAATTTGTCTAAATCTCACCACACGGTAAAAGAAGTCAAGAATCCTTTGATCTGAACCCCCGAAGACCTTGGGTAGCTTCCAATTCCATGGAAGATAAAGGATGCAGTACACAGTTCTAAGTAAAAATATAAGGTCTAGTCTATTGGCTAATCCTCCTGTTTTGGAGCTTTAGACAATTTCATCATTTTTTGGGCATTTCTTTCTCTGTGTTGAGAAAGGGTCTCTGGCTGCCTAGACTGGCCTTAAACTCGCTGATGCAACAATGACCCTGGATCTCTTTCCTCTTGTCTTCACCTCCCATGTGTGTTTTCACTACAAGCTCTTGTCAATAGTTGTGTGACTTTAGCCCCAGCTTCAACTAAACCTTCATGCAGATTACTGTTAGCAACAGTATTATTTTTCAGATTTCTAAGCAGCAAGAAGTAAACTAATTCTTCTACCCATTCCTGCCCCTAGCTGGGTATTCTTTTGTTCATAAACACAATCAAGCTATCAACAACAGCCTTCATTTACATTGTGATATGCCTTACAATTTACATATTGAATATTTACTTCAAGACCACTGAAGTTCAGAACTATACCATAAGCCCAAGTCTTTAAAAAAAAAAAAGTATCCTTTGGTCCATGCCAAAGGATCTGTAGAGAAAGTGTTAATGGCAAGAACACACTGAGAATTTCAGAATCTATTGTCTTTCTGAAAAGTGTCAGGTTTGTACGGCTGACAAGATGGTTTAGCAGGCAAAGCTTTTCAACCACATTTTAGGATTGGAGTTTAAATCCTCAGCATCTCTGTAAATGCCCAGTGAGCACTGTGACCTGCCTGCAATCCCAGAGTGAAGGAGGCAGAGTCATGGGACTCCTCAGAGCAAACTGGCTAGTAACTAGACTACCCAAAGTCCACTACTTCTGGAGAGACTCTGATGTGGGAATGCCTTTATGTATGCTGTGAATCTCAATCTTTAAATAAAGGAGCTGTTTTGGGCCATGGCAGGCACCATAGAAGAAGGAGAAATCAGAGTTTAGGTAGGAGAAGCAGGGCGGAGTCTGACAGATCGAGCTGAAGCCGCCCAAGGAGCAACATGTAAGAACACAGGTGAGCCACGGGCCACGTGGCAGACAGATTAATAGAAATGGGTTGATTTAAGATCTAAGAGCTAGCTAGCAATGTGCCTGAGCCATAGGCCAAACAGCATAAAGTTAATGTAAGAGTCTGAGTCATTTTTGGGGGCCTGGGCAGTGGCTGGGCGGCTAAGCGGTCTCGGGCGGCAGGTCTGTGGGTCCAGGCCCCTGGCTGCTAGGGACCTAGAAACACCACTACTACAAGACTCCATCTCAAAATACATGGTGAAGAGTCATGAAAGAAGATTTCAGCCTCCATATGCATGTACACATACATTCATGTGCCCCTGCAGTTGTACGAGCATCTCCACACATGAGAGCAGTTTATGAAGCTGCGATAGTGTCTTCATTTATGTTAATAATACCTAAAATCATGCTTATTACTTTGAGTAACAGATTACATCTCCAATAGTGTGATCTTACACTTTAATTGTAACCAGTCTTCTTCTGTTTTCATGAACCATAACAGCACCTAGCATAAGAGATGGAGTCCTTCATCACATTTGGTGATTAGGCTTCAATATATCAGTCAGGTGCATATTATAAGTCTCTAACACTATTTCCAATTCTGAAATAAACATTTGCAAAATATGTGACAAATGATTGTTCTCTAAACATACTAAGAGCTTAACATGAGGAAATAAATAACCAGGTTAAAATGGGCCCCAAACCTTATCAGTGAAGGTATTGATATGAGATAGAAAATATGTAAAGACATTCTACATTATTTACTATTAGAGAGATGTAACTACACTCCTCCTATAAAGAAGAAAGTGCAAACACTACCAAATGCTGGTGAGGATAATAGACAACTCCAATTCTCATACAGTGTGAACACATAAACATATAGCTATAGTGGACAATTTCTTAATATCTAGAAATATTTATGTATTTCTTCATATTTAAAAGTGCCCCTACTATATGAACCAAGAATCATTACTCAAGACTTAAAAGCATATGGACACAGAAATACTTGTACATGGGTGCATATAACACACCGAGGAGCCATAAAAATGCCTTTTGATAAGCAATTTGATATACAAATAGACATATTATTCCATACAGCCACAGGAGGGTTGACTCCCCACCCCATGCTCCCTACAACAATTGAGAAAGGGACAAACAGTGAAGCTGGCCCTGGTTGGTGGTGTGAGTGAGAGTGAGCCATACTGAGGACCTGAGAGCGGGAGAAAAGGCAGCATTGGTCCGATTTTTCTTTTAAACTTTGGCTTGCTTTTGGGGTGCCAGGGTAAACGGTGGATATGGGAAAGGAGGAATAGGTTAGGAGGATGAGGAGATGGGCTGGATCAAGATGCATGATGTGAAAACCAGAAATAATCAATAAAATTTAAGAATACCAAGAAAGAAAACATACATAAAAATAAGAAAAAGATTTTTAAAAACTAAGAAAAAGATTTTAAAATCTAATCATGATACTTGCCATCTCAAGACTTAAATGTGCATTCTGAAAGGTACATCACAGAGTCACATGTACACCCTAGATTCTAAGGCCATAAGTAGAAATGACAGATGGTTTAGAGAATATACTCTCTCAAAAGCAGGTGGTCGAGGGTGTGTGTGTGAGGGTTTAGATGGCAGGCCAGGGGTTAGAATTGACCTCTCATACATGAGTTAAAATGGTGTGCTTTAGAGCAGTCATATGGGGAGAGCTCAGAGCCTGAAAAGAGCCACATGCAAGAGCTTTATCCAGTCAAGGTGAAGTTCCAGTGATATTTTAACAAGAATATTTTTAAGGATAAGTTAGTTTGCTCTGTCTTTCTTAAGGACTAAAGGCGATGTGGCATATGAAAATGGCAAGGGATGCCGAGAGCTTTACATAAGGTTTAGGAAATCTGGGAGGTGAATTCAGGTCCACTGTCAGACTGAATAGAATCAGAAATCCCAAATTGGGACATAATCTCCCAAGTAAGGAGGTCAGAGACTGTCTGTGCCCCTATGTTAGTAGTTGAAAAAGCTTCAATCCAGCCTAAGAACATATCTACTAGAACCAGGAGATTCTTAACCCATCTGATTGTGGTCATACAAGTAAAATCAAGTTGCCAATTAGTCCCCATGAGGGTAGGATAGTGGGTACTATGATATTTGAAATTAGGGTCTGACCTTTGATAATTTTACCAGAGAGAGTAACAGATTTTTAGAACTGTAAGTCCTCAGGGTTGGGCTGGAGGTCAGTCCTGACAAAATGAGACAGAACCTGGTTATTAGGATGAAAGAGCTGATACAGATAAAACAGAGTCTGTCAAGTGTCAGGGAATGATTGTGAGGAAATGGGCTATAGTGTATGAACTTTCTGTGGAGGGTGAGGTGAGTCTGGGCCTTGGCAGTCTCCTGTCCTACCTGCGTAATGAGGCTCCATTATTTTCCTTAGAGGTGATGGAGCTATTGAGACCAGCAGTGAATAATCTTATATTTTTGTGGAGACAGAAGGCATTTGTCATGACCATAATTTGACCTCAGTTAGTTATGGATCCTCCTTTTGTTATAAGAAGCTCATGCTCCTTATAGGTGTCAGCATAAGACAGGAAGATATAAAAAGCATGTTTGGAGTCTGTATAAACATTTAGGGATTGTCCTTGGGCTAATTGGAAGGCCTAGGTGAGGGCTATTAGTTCATCCTTCTGAGTAGTATTGCAAGTAGGAAGTGCCTGTGCCTCAACCACCCCAGTACCTGACACTATGGCACAGTCTACTTTAGGGTCCACTCATGCAAAAAGGAGCTGTTATCTGTGTACCAGGCATAGGTGGCCTGAGGCAGTAAGTCCTGTATGTGTGGAGAATGAGCTAGGAGTTCCTCTAGAGTTTCAGTGCAGGAATGAAATGGGGAGTGGTCAGTGTTGGGTCTAAGAAGATTTGAGATACTGAGGGGTGGAGAAGATTGGAAAGTAAGTGTGGCATCTTCCACTAGTGCCACGTGTAGAGAAAGAACTCAGGAAGGAGGTAGAGTTCCTAAGTTTTAAGTTAAGAGATGGGAGAGAATAGGAATGGGTGACTGGAAGTTTAGTTTCTTTGATTCACAAATAAGGAGCATGGCTGTTAAATATGCAGGGTGCCCATCCCTGAGAGGTAAGATCTGGGGCTTTTTGGTTTCATTTTGTTCTTAAACAGGTATGCTATAGGAAGTTCTCATCTCATAGGTAGCCTAGAAATCCAAGGGTGTAGTCCTTGGGTGAAGGAACGAGTTAGGTCTGGGAGATGAAGGGCTGAAATCTAGAGAAGAGCCTGTTGGAGCTTCTGAAAGAGCTTAGTAATGGGGTGGAGGAAGGGTTCATGTGGGGAGCCAAGAGCTGCCTCATATAAGGGGTGAGCAAGGAGGGGAAAATGGGATCTAGAAATGTAAGAAGCCAGCTATTTCTAGAAATAATAAAAATCTCCTCTTTATTAGAAGGAACTGTAAGAGATTTGGTGCTTTCTATGCAAAATAATGGCTTTGCAAGTTGGGATAATGGTTAGACCCACATAGGTAACCTGAAGAGTGGGCAGTTGGACCTTGGAAGGCAAAACTTTAAAATCCTAGCTAAACAAAAAATTAAGGAGAGCAGAGGTGTTAGTTTGGATAATTTGTAATGATGGACAACAAAGGAGAGTATCATCCAAATACTGTATGAGTTTAGATTTTGGGAGAGACAGAAAGAATAGGTCAAAAGCTAGGGCTTCTAAACAGATGTAGGTTGTCCTTGAACCCCTGGGGTAGGACAGTCCAGGTGAGCTGTATGGAGAGGTGTCAGGGTCAGTCCAGATGAAAGCAAAGATATTTTGACATTGAGTGCTGAGAGGGATCAAGAAGAAAGCATCCTTGAAATCTAGAACTAAAAAGTTGGAGGTCCCTGAGGGGATAGTGAAGAGGAGTGTATAAGGGTAGAGGATAGGGTTACCACTGCAGCATCAGTGACCCAGATGGCTTGAGCCAGGCAGTAGGTTCTGTTAGATGTCTTAACTGCAAGCGTTATGAGCAACACTTGACATAGGGGGTGAGAAGGATCAGCATCGACAACACAGACACTGGGAGTCAGGTGAGAAGCAAACACCAGACTTATTTGTAAATATGGGGCAAACCTATGTTCCCAGTTTCCCATTGGCAGCTGGAGACTCTTTTAGCTATGTTGTCTCTTTCTCATTGTCCTCCAAAATTTTGATTATCATGCATCATCAGTCACCAGGTGCAGAGGCAGCCTAAGCTCATCAGGAAACAGCTAGTACATATGCCCATGCACATTACCTGGAACAGGGTAGCTGCAGTTTTATCACACTAACTGGCTATATTCTCCCTAAATGCAAGTATTAAAAAGATAAGGGGTGGGACCAAGTAGCTTTTTCCTTAGATGGCCAGAGTTGATAGGTTTAAGTCCCCTAAGGCTCTGGAGTGAAAGTGAGTACTGAGCTTGGGCAATGTACTGGGTAGTGTCCTGTGATTGGATGACAAAGGAAGAATGGTGTCTAGTAACAAAAGGGCTGTTGGTGTCCCAGACCTTGGGGTCCACCTGAGAAGCTGGTAGGGGAAAATGACATGTTGCAACCAGGAGGGTGAATGACTAGGAGAAGAGGGGCTGCTGCAAAGTCTAAGATCAGGTGAATGGAGGGAACAAAATAATAAAACACACACACACACACACACACACACACACACACACACACACACACACAGAAGCTCCCACTTTCAAAAAAGGCCCCTTCCCATTAGGGGTAAGTGGCAAGTTGATACAATCAAAAACTTACTGAGTGAGAGGGATACCCCTGAAAATTTAGTGGAGTGGTGTGGTCTGATGAGGTAGATAAGGCTATCTCTATTTCCTGACAACAGAGAGATAAGGACAGTGGGTCCCCAAAACTCCATGGGGACCAAGTAAATAGCTCCGGTGTCCAAGAGGAAGAAAATGGATCACCACAATACCATGATAACTACTTGGGACTCCCTGTCAAAGATGTCGATGGTCAGTTTAAGGGAGCCCAGGCACCACTAGTCATCCATGGCCTGGCCTAGAAGTTTGCCTGGAGGGTGGTCTATATTTGCCATGCTACAAGGTGCACATAGTCAACTGACCAATGTCCCACTTGATGGCACTTTGGACATGGTCCAGGTAGCCTGCAGGTATTAGAGCAAGCTTGGACCCACGGCCCTCCTGAGCACATTTGAAATAGGGAGCCCCAGGGTACAAGGGAACCTGGGCAGTCACCAAGGCTGAACAGATGGCCTTTGTGAGGTGTTCTAGGAACCGAGTCATATTTTCTTGTCTGTCCTGAACTATTTGTTAAAATGTTCATAGTTGACTGGTTTAATGGCAGCCTTATTGAGACCTGCCAGTAGGCAGGTTGTAAACTGGTCTCTAGAGCGCCACCTGGGGAATTATAATCCCAATTTGAGTCTCATCTGGAACTGACTCAGCCCCAGGGTGGGTGTGCTGCATTAGTTTGATGAAATTCATTTGCATGTACTCTAGCCTGCTCCCAAACTTGCCTGTGCTTCTCAGGAGTAAGTTGTTTGTCAGGTTATATTTTTATTGTGAAAGGTGAGCCTATCAGATTGGGTAATATATTGGAATTCTTTCACGAAAGAAGTAGAGTTACAGGTATAAGAACTCAAGTTTCTTTTCTATCTGAGAGTTTTGACAGTGAGAGGGGAACATGTACCATCTACTCCTGGCTACATCTAGCATGTGATGGGAGGCGGGAAAGTGGGTGCCAAAGCTGGGTGGCCGGAGTGGCCTGTTACTGGAGAGGAGAAGGGAGCTGGAGGACCTGAGGAAGCAAGTGTATGTTGGGGTTGGAAAGATAGAGGTTCATTAGCAAGGTCCAGAGAAGTAATGGGGGAGTTATTCCAATTTAGATTACATACCTTGGAGCATGTGAACAGTGAGAAGGAAGCACACAGAGAGAGTTTGGAACTAAGACAGAAAAAGTCTTGACTGTAAGGCAACCCTTTGCATTTACCTTTTCACTAGTAAAAATTAAAAAGCCCTCTTACAATGTTAGGGTCCAATATGCTATTTTAAAAGGCTATGTAAGGGGTATTTAGGTCATTTCCAAGTTCAAAGTCAAATAAGTTTCGAAGTTTTTAAGTAGGGCATTAAGCATAGAGGTTTGAGGCTTTCTAAAAGACACCCTAGAGGAGATGTCGGGCTTATGTTGTTGGAAGGTTTATTCCCCATGGCTGAGGCAGAGAAGAAAAAATAATCAAATGAGATCCAATGGCTTTTCTGGCATCCCAGAGATTAAGGCACCAGCTGTAGCCCTTAAAGCAATGGCTGGGGGTTCCCGCGCTTCAAAGGACATGTTTGGGATGCAGGACAATCAACAGTCACTCCCAAGAGTCCAGGAAAGTGTTTCAACCAGGAGAGGAAAAATTCACCAACTGAAGAAACCAGTGCTGTGTGAAGTAGTTCAGACACCAGATAGTTTGGATGTGGGCTGTCATAAATGGACCAGGTCTCAGCACCAGTGTGTATTTACCAGCATGTGGTAACAAACCACAATAATACAACAAATCCATTTTAAGAGTTTATTAGTAGATAGTGAGGAAAAGGGGGGCGGGGGCCCAGGCCTGCCTGGAAGAAACATGATGGAAGAGAACACGGAATGGGTTGGGTCTGAGAATGTAGAACAACTGGGGTCTGCTTTTAAAGGTAGCATATAGAGGCTACACTGTGCATGTGCATAGATTACACTGGAAGTAAATCCCTGGGGAGACTAAATGTTTTGCCTGGGCATAGCGCATGCTCAGCCATGGGACCCCATAAGTGGCTGGAAGATACTGGAAATGCTAACAACCCTCCCTGGATTTTGTCCCTGTGACTCTTCACCAGATCAATGTTATCTCAACTCTTCTGTCCCTAGCCCTGCTGCTGCTGGGCCCCCACCTCCAATCTCAGCAGACTTCTGTCATGGAAGCACAGAACATTTCAGTGACCCATTTACCACTAGAACTGCACCCCTCCCTATATTCTGTACCCAGTGACCATTGCCCAAGCTCACACTATCCTAGCTAGTCTCCAACCCTGTGGCTGGGCCCTCCATCTGACCACAGCAGACCCAGACCATATATGCCAGAAACAGATGAGTGACCTACCCACCAAAGGAACTATACCCATGTGTCCTTTATGACCCTTTACCAGGCCAATGCCATCCCTGTTTTTTCATGGCCCTACTGCTGTTAGGCCCTGCCACAATCCCAGTGGACTTCTGCCATTGAAGGACAGATCACACTAGCCACAAATGCCCTCACCAGTGAGCAAGTGCTCCTTCTCTGGAACTCCAGAAGACTCCATAGCTCGACATAGCAGAAACCAATTGGAATAACAAAGGTCATGGGCCAACATAAAGTCCCACACCATTAAAAAAATATTAGCTCCAGCAGCTCTATCAGAGGTCAGGCTGGTCCTAGGTTCACCAGAAGGCGATTCAGGCTTTACCAGAGGCCAGGCCAGATCTAGAGACCCAATAAAATTTCAGCTTTACTAGAGCCCAGACTGAATCAAAAGACCCAAGGCCCCTTAAGCCCCAGTGGAGATACCCTTCTGTACCTGGAGACTCATCAGTCACCAGAACCCTTTGTCATTTGGTCTAGAAGATCAGAAAAAACAAACAAACCAAGCAACAAAACACCCATCCAACAAAGAACAGCACAGACATCGACACCTATACCTCTTATCATCCTAAATGACAATATGAGACACAATAACAGAAAGAGCATGATCACCAGAACCCAGCTATACCATGACAGTAAGACTTGAACATCCAATGAAGCTGAAACACAGAGAAATGACCTTAAAATTAACTTTAGGAAAATCACCAATGTCCTTAAATTGGAAATGAAAAGATCTGCTAAAGAAATGAAGGAAAAGACAACCAAAAATCAGAGGAAATCATTTACTCTCTCAAAGAATGTCAGAAAAAAAAAACCCAAGAGAAAAAGCAGTAGATGAAAACAAACAAAATTGTTCTAAACCTAGAAATGGGAATAGAAACAATATGGCAAAACAACAGCCCCCTTTACCCACAAACTGAGGATAATTCTGAAAATAAAAAACCTGAGTAAAGAAACAGGAAGTACAGATACAAACATAACCAATAGAATGCAAGAGACAGAAGAGAGAAACTGAGGAGTTGAAGATACAATTGAGGAAACAGATTTTCTGGTCAAAGAAAATTAAGTTAAATCTAAAGATATTCTTAACACAAAATACCCAGGAATCACTATGAAAAGAGCAAACCTAAGAACAATAGGAACAGAAGAAGGAGAAGAATCCCTACTCAAAGACCAGAAAATCTATTCAACAAAATTACAGAAGAAAAATTTCCCAACCTAAAGAAGAACATACCTATAAAGGTACAAGAAACTACACAACACCAGATAGACTTGACAAGAAAAAACTTTCCCTAACCACATAATAATCAAAACACTAAACATACAGAATAAAGAAATAATATTAAAAGCTGTAAAGAAAAAAAGGCCAAGTGACATATTAAGGCAGACCTATTTGAATTATACTTAGCTTCTCAATGGAGACTCTAAAAGCCAGAAGGGCCTGGACTTTAAGAGACCATGAATGCTCTCCCAGATTATGATACTGATGTGGGAATGCCTTTCTGTATGCTGTGAATCTCAATCTTTAAATAAAGGAGCTGTTTTGGGCCATGGCAGGCACCATAGAAGAAGTAGGAGGAGGAATCAGAATAGGTAGGAAAGGAAGGGCAGAGTCAGAGGCAGATCGAGCTGAAGCCCACAGGAGCAATATGTAGGAACACAGGTGAGCCCCGGGCCACGTGGCAGACAGATTAATAGAAATGGGTTGATTTAAGATGTAAGAGCAAGCTAGCAATGTGCCTGAGCCATAGGCCAAACAGCATAAAATTAATATAAGCGTCTGAGTCATTTCTGGTGGTCTGAGCGGTGTGCGGCTGGGCTGCAGAGGGGTCTGGCGTGGCAGGGTACAGATCTGTGGCCGCCTGGAACCGAGAAACCGCACTACTACACGATACCCAGCAAAACTTTCAATCACCATAGATAGAGAAAATAAGATATTTCATGAGAAAGTCAAATTTAATCAGTATCTACCTACAAATCCAACTGTATTGAAGGTATTAGAAGATAAACTCCAACCCAAGGAAGTTAGTTACAGTCATGGAAACACAGATAATCCCACACCAGAGGAAACAATCGCGCGCGAGTGTGCACACACACACACACACACACACACACACACACACACACACAACAACAACAACAACAACAACAACAACAACTACCACCACCAAAACATCAAAAATTAACAATTACCAGTCAGTATCTCTCAGTATCAATGGGCTCAATTTGCCAATAAAAAGACTCAGGCTAACAGAATAGATGCAAAAACAGGATCCATCATTCATCATTCTGGGTCATACAAGAAACACACCTCAACATCAAAGACAGTCACTACTTCAGAGAAAAGAGTTGAAAAAAAAATCTTTCAATCAAATGGACCAAAGAAGCAAGCTGATGTATCTACCCTGATATCTAATAAAATAAATTCCAAACTAAAATTAATTGGAAGAGGAGAGTATTCATATTCATCAAAGAAAAAATTCGCCAAGATTAACTCTTAATTCTGAATATCAATGCCCTGAATACAAGGGCACCCATATTTTCGAAAGAAACATTACGAAAGCTAATATCACATTAATATTAATCGTGGGAGATTTCAACTCCCATTCTCACTAATATGCAGGTTATAAAGATGAAAGAAACTAAACAGAATTGTGGAACTAACAGATTTTATAACTCAAATAGACCTAACAGATTTGTACAGAATGTTTCATCCAAACACCAAAATATATGCCCTCTTCTCAGCACCTCATGGAACTTTCTCCAAAGCTGACCACATGTTTGGTCAATAACTACATCTTAATAGACACAAAAATATTGGAGCAACCTCCTGTATCTTATTAAATCACCATGGGTTAAAGTTAGAGTTCAACAACAACACAAACTACAGAAAGCTTATTAACTCATGGAAACTGAACAATTCTCAACTAAATTACCAGTGGGTCAATAAAGAAATAAAGATACTAAAGATTTCCTAGAACTCAACAAAAATGAATGAACACCATAGTTATACTTACAGAACACAATGAAAGCAGTGATAAGAGGAAAGTACACAGTACTAAATGTCTTCACAAATATTTAGAGAAATTTCATACTATCAACTTAACAGCATACATGAATGTTCTAGAACAAAAAGAGCAAACACATCCATGAGTAGTATACTACAGGAAATAACTGAACTGAAGTCAATAAAATAGAAATAAAGAGATCAATAAAAAGAATCAATGAAACAAAGAGTTGTTCTTTGAGAAAATCAACAAGCTAGACAAACACATCCAAACTAATGAAAAGGCAGAGAGATAAATCCCAATCAACAAAATCAGACATGAAAATGTGCACATAACAACAGATACCGAGGAAATCCAGACAATCAATAGGTCACACTTCAAAAACCTGTACTTGACAAAAAATGGAAAATCTAAAAGAAATAGACCAATTTCTTGATAGACACCACTTACCAAAAATCAAACCAAGATCAGAAAAAACAATTTAAGTAATTTAAATAGAGTTATAACCACAAAGGAAATAAATACAGTCATTAAAATTCTCCCAACAACACCAAAAAACTAGATGAAAGAAAATGTCAGATGGTTTAGAACAAAATTCTATCATTCAAAGATAAGATATCGGTACTCTTCAAATTATTCCTCAAAATAGAAACAAAAGGAACATTGCCAAACTTTTGATGAGGCCACAGTTACCCTGATATCAAAACCACACAAAGACTAAACAAAGAAAGGGAACCACAAACCAGTTTCTCTTATAAAAATTGAGGCAAAAGTGCTAAGTAAAGTAGGGGCAAACACCATGATCAAGTGGACTTCATCCCAGAGATGCAGGAATAGTTTAATACCTAAAAACCTGTCAACGTAATCCATCATATACTCAAACTGAAAGAAAATCATGATCATCCCATTAGATTCTGAAAAAGCCTTCGACAAAATTCAATCCCCCTTTATGATAAAAGTCTTGGAAAGATCAGGAATACAAGGAACATACCTAAACAAAATAAGAGCAATATACAGCAAGCCAATAGCCAACATCAAATTAAATGCAAACTCAGAGCAATTTCACTAAAAGCAGGAAAAAGACAAGGCTGTGCATTCTCTCTATGCCTATTTAACATAGTACTCAAAGAGTTCTAGGTAGAGTAATAAGGTGGCCAAAGGAGACCAGAGGGATACAAATTAGAAAAGAAGAAGTCAAAGTATCTCTACTTAAAGTAGTATTATAGTAAGAGAGTCTAAAGTTTCCACCAGAAACTCCTACAGCTGACAAAAACTTTCAGCAAAGTAGCTGGGTACAAGATTAACTTTTAAAAAATCAGTAGCCCTCCTATATACAAATGCCAAAAGGGCTGAGAAAAATATCAGGAAACAGCACCTTTCACAATAGCCACAAACAATATTAAATATCTTGCGATAACTCTGACGGCGGAAGTGAAACTTCAGGTCCTTAAAGAAAGAAACTGGAGAACATGGAAAAAATCTCTCATGCTCATGGATCAGTAGGATTAACATAGTAAAAATGGCCATCTTACCAAATGCCATCTACAAATTCAAGGCAATTTCCATCAAAATTCCAACACAATTCTTTACAGACCTTGAATGAACAATACTCAAGTTCATATGGAAAAACAAACAAACAGACAAAAAACAAGATAGCTAAAACAATTCTGTACAATAAAGGAACTTCTGGAGGCATCACCATCGTGGTCTCAAGCTCTACTACAGAGGTATAATAATAAAAGCAGCACGGTATTGGCATAAAGGTACATAATGGAATTGAATCAAAGAGCCAGGCATTCATATGGACATTTGATTTTTGACAAAAAAAAGTCAAAACTATACAATGGAGAAAGCAGAAAACTGTGCTAGCATATCTGGATGCTGGCATATAGAGGAACACAATTAGATTCATGTCTATCATCATGTATAAAACTCAAGTCCAAGTGGATCAAGTATCTCAACATAAATCCAGTTATACGGAACCTGAAAGAATAGAAAGTAGGGAACAGTCTTGTACACATTGGCATGGGAGACTGTTTCCAGAATAGAACATCAGTAGCACAGACATTAAGACAATAAATGGGACCTCATGAAACTGAAAAGCTTCTTATGGCAAAGGACACTGTCAATAGAAAAAAAGGCAGTTTACAAAATGAGAAAAGATCCTCACCAATCCTACATCCAACAGAAGACAAATCTCTAAAATACATAAATAACTCAAGAAACTAGACATCCAAAAAAACCAAACAATCCAATTTAAACCTTGGGTACAAACCTAAGAAGAGAATTCTTAACAGAAGAATCTCAAATTGCCAAGAAACACTTAAAGAACTGCTCCTAATCCTTAGCCATGAGGGAAATGCAAATCAAAATGACTATGAGGTTAAGTTTTTCACCTGTCGGAATGGCTAAGATTAAAAACACGAATTACAGTTTTATGTTGGAGGGCATGTAGATTGAGGGGAACATGCCTCCATGGCTGGTGGGAGTGAAAACCTGTACAGCCACTTTGGAAATCAATATGATCAATCTACCTCAAGCCCCAGCAATGCTTCTCTTTGGCATATACCCAAATATGCTAAAGAACAGCAAAACCTATGTTCTTAGAAGCTTTATTTGTAATAGCTAGAACCTGGAGATAACCTAGATGCCTTTCATCATAAAAATGGATAAAGCAAATTGGTACATTAACACAATGGAGCATTACTCAGATGTTAAAAACAATGACATCAGGAAATTTTTAAGCAAATGGATCAAATTAACAAAAATCATCCTGACTAAGGTAACACAACTGAGAAAGACAAGTATGGTATATAGGTATATACTTACTCATAAGTGAATATTAACTATATAATATAGTAAAAAATAACCATGCCACAATCCACAGACCCAGGGAGGATACGTAACAAGGATGGCCCAAACAGGGAATACATGGATCTCTCTGGAAAGGAAACAATAGCGGAGATATAGTGCATGGACTGGTGGATGGTATGCATGGGAAATTGGATTGGTTCAGGAGTGGGTGGGAGGGAACAGTGCTTGATAGAAAATGAGAGCTTTACGAGGTTGAGTAGAATCCTGGGAAACTCCCAAGAATCTACAAGGGTGACTCCAGCTAAGCTTCCTGGCAGTAGTAGATGCAGAGCCTGAACTGGCCAAACTCTGTGATTGGATAGGTGACTAACTAGTTGTCATTAGAGAGCCTTCATCCAGTGACTGATGAAGATAGATTTGTGCAGACTCTGGGAGTCCTACTGAAGAGAGGGAGGAGGGATTGTAGGATCCAGGGGTTTCAGGGATGAATATCCACAGAAACAGCTAGTCTGGTTCATGGGAACTCACAGAATCTGAACCAGCAACCAGGAGTCTGCATAGAACCCACCTAGGTCCTCTGCATATATGCAACAGTAGTGTAGCTTGGTCTCTTTGTGGGACCCCTGGCAATAGGAACAAAGGCTGTCCTTGGTGCTTTGCCTGGTTTTGGGGAACCTTTTCTTCATGCTGGATTGCCTTGCCCAGCATGAATACAGGTGCTTGGTTTTATGGCAGCTTGATTGGCCATGCTTTGCTGATGCCCATGGGAGGCCTGCCCCTTTTTGAGAAGGGGTAGATTGAGGAGGGTAGTTTGGATGTAAAGTAAATTAATTAAATAAAAAGATAAATATTTCTCAAAAAATGAAGGAAATAAAGGAATAATGAATGAACAAGCAAAAGACAGGAAGGAAGGAAGGAAGGAAGGAAGGAAGGAAGGAAGGAAGGAAGGAAGGAAAGAAAGAAATACAGACAGAAAGACAGACAGACAAACTTAAGGGGCTGGCTAAATGATTCAGCAGTTAAGAACACTGGCTACTCTTCCAAAGGACCCAGACTCAAGTCTCAGAACCCACATGGCAGTTTACAACTGTCTGACCCCAGTTTTCAGGGGATCTAGCATCCTCAATGTATGTAAAAAGTAAATCTTAAAGGAAAAAAATGAGGAAATTCACATGCCTACCCAAGAGAGCCTCTTATCAGAATGACCATACACTTCTTGAATACCTTTAAGGAAGAATCCTTCACTACTAGGGAAGAAGACCCAAGGGTTTTGTTTGATATTTTATCCTAAGGATAATTTAAGAATTTCACAGTTTCTTGTCTCCCTTGTCTGTTTCACAGTAATGAAAACATGAGTTTTGTTCTATATCAGCACCATGTCAATTTACTAAAGCTAAAATCAGACTACTTCCCTGGCAAAGGGCTAATGGAGGGTAATAAATAGTGGAAAGTTTGATGCTAAAAATTAGGTGATGTGGGAATGCTTTTATGTATGCTGTGAATCTCAATCTTTAAATAAAGGAGCTGTTTTGGGCCATGGCGGGCACCATAGAAGAAGTAGGAGAAATCAAAGCATAGGTAGGAGAAGCAGGGCGGAGTCAGAGGCAGATCGAGCCAGCCGCCCAAGGAGCAACATGTAAGGAACACGGGTGAGCCACGGGCCGGGGCCACATGGCCCACAGATTAATAGAAATGGGTTGATTTAAGCGCTGTGAATCTCAATCTTTAAATAAAGGAGCAACATGTAAGGAACACCGGTGAGCCACGGGCCACGTGGCCAACAGATTAATAGAAATGGGTTGATGTAAGATGTAAGAGCTAGCTAGCAATGTGCGTGAGCCATAGGCCAAACAGCATAAAGTTAATAGAAGCGTCTGAGTCGTTTCTGGGGGCCTGGGCGGCGGTGAGCGGATAAGCGGTCCCAGGCGGCAGGTCGGTGGGTCCCGGATCTCTGGCGCACGGGACCCGAGAACCCACTACTACAATTAGGTTTCATTTGGATTGTCTGAAGATTTTTGTCCCAGCCTCACCTCACTTGACATTATTAGCAATGGGTGGTTAATAGTTGGCTGATTAGATGTCCTTTGCTTTTAAGTACTACTACCTTTCTGTTTCTACCACTTGTCAGGCTGATAGTTCTAAATTGATGGCAACATTTCATGAAGCAGCAAATGGGAGAACAACTAGAATCTGGGAAGTGACAGTTTTTTGCTTTTGCAACTTCACATCCCTGACAGCTCACCTTGCGATGAAGCACCTGTTTGTCCAAGGTCATAATTGACATTAGAAAAGCTAGTAACAGAATCCAACGTGCCAGCTTAGATGAAACACTGTCATCAGTGGCATTTGTTTCTATTTTTAAATAGAACCTCTGGTCTTGCCACAGATATATTTCTGTATCAGATATACTTCACAAAATTCAAATGAATTTCAGTCTAGATAAATTTTTATCAAATAAATCACTTATCAAAATACAGACATATGCATTCATAATTTCCAGATTTAGAGATATGGCTGATGAACACTAGTGGTCACCAGCTGCCCTTTCCCTCACTCTTCCTCTGCATAGGTAACATGGATAGCCGACTAATGTAGAACCAGTTCTTATACTGTCAGATGAGCCCTCTCATCTTACTTGTTGATGCCTTTGAACATTAGATCATGAATAGAATTTATTCCCATGCACTTTATAGTGACTCTCAAAATTGTAACAAGTCCCTTTGTGGAAACTGAAGTCCCTCCACCTTGAGGCCTGGAGCTGTTTTGGGAGCTGAGAAGTTTCTAGTCCCCATCCTGAGAAGTTTCTAAACCCCCAAGTTCAAGCCTCCAAGGTCCTCGGTAATCAGAGGACATTCCGGGCCAGATGAAGCATCTTCTCCCCATCCTAAGACAACCAATCGGCCAGCAGCTTCCCACTTGACAGCCATAGTAAAGAAACTTCCTCTGGGCCCCTCACCTCTCAGCCTGATAATGGCATTTCTATGGCCTTTGTTTGATCTTTGTTTTAAAAGGCCCTGCTTTTGAGTAGAGAGGCGCTCTTCTCCACTGGTACTGCTGTGTTACAGTCAGGAACTGAGCTCAGCTGTACAGGTGTAATAAACTTTGCCTTGCATTTGCATTCAGAGAGTGATTCCGGGATCTTACAAGAGGTGGCTGAGACTGGGCAGTACACCTTATGAGATAAAGGCTTAGCCTTGCGTTATTTTCTTCAAAGTATAAGTCACTGAGAGTCCAATAAATGCCAAGAACTTTGGCATTTGTCTTCAGGGAAGCTAACAGAAAAAAAAAAAAACTTCTGTAAATACATCTAATTATTAATTTTTATCCTGTCCAGGCTGTATCAGAGCTTCTTGCTAGGTAGATGCTTGATAAACAAAATGAATACATAATCCAAATAGATTATAGTTCTTTTCATATTTCTCTTATGTCTTCATATTTTTCTTATTATTCAGAGCTTTTAATAAACTTTTTCATCAAACGGTAGCTTTATTGTAGCTTCCAAAAGTGAATTGTTGGAGACAACAGGTGTGGAAGGGTAAAGATTAGACTGAGGTGTTTGTGGGGACAGAGGTGCTAATTTATAGCTTAAAGCAGATTTACTTTATTTTTATGTGTCTATATCTGTGGGGTATGTGCTTATGAACACAGGTGCCTATGGTGGTCGGAGGCTTCAGATCCCTGGAGTTATAGGCAGTCCTTAGTTGCCCAGTATGAGTCTAACTTCTGGGCTGTTCTGACAAAACTTTTCTTGGGAAGAAACAACACACACACACACACACACACACACACACACACACACACACACACACACACACACACCCCTACTCACCCCAAATAGGGAACCCAAGACAGACTAATGTACAAATACCATTAAAATCCAATTTGGTGAATTTAAGTTTTACTGAGATTGGTTACTTACAGAAGCATAAATGACTCAGTGACAGCTGCATTGCAGAAGACCACTACTGCCGCATGGATGACAGTTCATAAAGCTTGGAACAGGGAGGCCTTCCCACATCTGCCGGCAGTTCAACAGGACTGAGAGGGTCCTTCCAGGTGGCTCAGTTGTTTGAAACCTCTTTCTAGCTGTTGGTTTCTTCTCAGAGTCTTCTTGAAGCTTTCTCTTGTGAGGGTTTTCTTTGCAGCTCAGCTGTCTCTCCTTTGATGGAGACGCTCAGTTTTTACTGCTTACTCTGGCAGGGAGGGACCTAGAGAACATGGTCAGTTTCAGAGACTCCCCAAAGCTATTTTGAGTGGTTTACCTTCCTGCTTGAGGAGCTTCCTCCACGACGGAATGTTTCAATCTTGGAAGAAGCTTTTATGTGCTGTTTCTCTAGTCCCTTTACTTGACAGCTTTTTAAATGTAGTATTGTTTTGTGAAACCTCAGAACCTTCCCACTTCTCATGGTGTTCTTCAACCACAAAGTGTTCACCTGACGATTAAGTATCATAGCTGATTTTTTTCAGAAGCAAACCTTACTCTTCTGTTTTCCAGTTTCTCCGTTTTTGGTACCAGAAAGTTGATAGTTCTCTGAGCCAGAGTTGATGTCTTAACTTAGGGTTATGATTCTCTGTTAATTATTCCTTTGAGATTTATCACTAGAGCATTCTAACAGTCACTTGGTATGTGACCACAGTTTAGTGTAAGTTCTAAAATGACTATGGTCTCATGGCTGTATCTTTTTGTATGAGTGTCTTAAAGGGGCACAGATTTTTATATGGTATGGCTTGAGCTCTGGAGTAATATTTACCTACAGTATAGTTATTGTGTATTTTTAATGTATCCTGAATGACAGTAGTGACAAAGTCTGAAAAATTCCCAGCCTCTAGGAATTGGCACTCATAGAAGAAAATGAGCCCATAATTCATTCAGTTCCTACTCAAAAGAGGAAAAGCAGTGTGAAAATTAGAAGGGTCTGTGTCTGCCTGATTCTGTAGTCCGGAACTCCAAGGCAAAGCTTGATACTTCAGATCAGAAATGGATCTTCATTATTTTCTTCAAGCCAGAAACAACTCTACCCTTCTCTGAGCTTTTCCTTTGATCTGGTATTATCTAGAATCTCTACCTAATTTCTCATCTCTATTTGTTGCTTCCAAGTGTAAACACCACTACATGGAAACTGGGCTTAGATAATGCCTGTGGGGAGCGGAGTGACCAAAACCTATGAGCGACAGAAAGGCTTTTAAACCTCTTATGAAACTGCTTTGGAGCTATTGCTGTTTCCGTTTTAGAATCCACTTTCCTCTGCTTTGGGGGGGGGGGGGGGCCCGCGGTCGAAGACATTACCACGCACTTGTTACACTCATTCTCATCTTTTCTGGATTGCAATTTTCATGTTCTGGTGACCTGCGAACACTGTAATTGCCTGAAGGGAATCTATGAACTTCCTCATTTTTTCCGACTCTCATCGCTGTTAATTTCTAGTGACCTAATCCTCATGTCAGAAAAGGCTGTGTGCCCATCAACTCTTCACCGATGTTTCTTCAAAATTAAAGCGAAGAAAGAGACTAGGAAGGGAGAAGAGGAACAGAAAAATGTGGTAGAGAGAGGAGAGGGCGTTGAGAAGGGGAAAGGGGGTGCCCGAGAAAATAAAATTGCACTAAGGTTTGCAGATGCATGTTCCCGGGGCAGCCGCAGCACGGAGTCGCGGGCTACCACTGGCTGTGGAAGCTGCCAATCCCAGTATAATCCTGTAAGAATTTCTCCCGGGTTTATCCTGGAGTTATTGTCGCTTCCTTTAGTCGCCAGGAGGAACCCGAAGCTGCAGACGACGAAAAGAGGGAAGGTGGGGGCGGAGGAGGCGGAGGCGGAGCAGTTCCAGGGAGAGGACACAGAGGGGGTGGGGGTTGAGATCGAGGGGAGGACCGGGGAGGTGGCTGTGCGCAGAAGGAGGGGCTCAGCAGCCAATCTACCAGCCAGGCCCCGGAGCGCAGTTCTCCAGATACTCTCGGAGCTCAGGCCGCGCGCAACGCGCGTCCTCGTCTCTCTGCATCCCAAACTTCAGCGGCGGCTCCTTTTCAAGTCATCGGTTGCTTTCTTCAAATTAGACTGCACTACGGCCTGGACGCCGAGTCCGCGGAGTAAAAGCACACCGGGGAGCAGGACCAGCCCATGAAAGCAGCCTCGCGAAGCAGCCACTCCCGGTTGGGAGAGCAGAAGCCAACAAGTGAGAAAGGCACCGCGTTTCGGGGCGCAGTGCGAAAGCCGCAGCAGGCTCCAGAGAGACAGCTAGCGCCCCGAATCCGATCCTAAGCACGAGCCGTATTCCCTGTGGCCGCTCAGTTCCTATATCCCCAGGCCCGCTGCTCTGTGCTGTGTTCTGGACTTCGTTTCATCCGGGTTGCGAGCCACGTCGCCGGGGAAATATGCAGCGCGCGTGGATTCTGCTCACCATGGGCTTAATGGCCTGCGTGTCGGCGGAGACGGTGAGTGGGCCCAGCCGGGGACGCGCGCTGTTTTCGGTGCCCAGGCTACGAGAGGAGTCAGCGGGTAATTGGGGAGCGCCACCTGGGGGATCTGCCGCCGGTAGACGGTTGGGCTGCCTAGAATCTCCTTAGACAAATGAGCTTGCTTTTCCACTGCTTACCCCGGACCCTTCCTTTCTCCCTTTGCAGAATTGAGCTGCTCCAAGGAGTTACCCCATGTCTTCAGGGATGGGGTAACAAGAATTGCACCTCAAAGACTGCTAAAGTCACTCCCAACTTTTCACCTTCTGCATATTTTGTGATGTGGTTAAGACTGGCGGGTCAAGAGAGCACCTCTAAGGGCCAGGAAAGAATTCTGTAACCTCTGTGAGCTGGACAAGCCCCAGGGATGAGTTGGAAACTTTGGGGAAGAGTCTGTTTCTCGAGACACCTGCCCCCTACTCCAGGCTTTGTGCTAGACAGAATGCAAATTTAGGGAGACCGGGCTCATATTAAAGAAATTTGAGAGTATGGAGAGAGGAAAGTTTGTAAAAGTTCACTTGTTTGATGCCCCCTGTTGCTGTGGCAAATCTTCCACACTAAGTGGAGAAGCAGTTGGTGGTCAGTCTAGTTGGAAGCTCCTGGCCGCGTGGAGCTTTCGGGGAAAGGCCAGAGATCTGGCCTCTGATGTTTTCCGCGAACCCCCCCCTCCCCCGTGGAGAGAGGTCCTTGTTGGCTTTAGGAGAGAGAGGATTTTTTATGTTGTAAAACGGAAAGATGAGGAAGATTGTGACTTTGCTATGGTCTGCAGAACCTCTAGCCTTTGGGGAATCCTGCCACCCTCATGATTCTGTGGGTCTTTTACCCCACTGAGACTGTCTTCTTCCAGTGCCAGCATCCTCCCCTTTCGGTGGCGGTGGGAACTTGATTTCTCTTGAGGATTGCGTTGCATTTCTGGGAATGGAGTTTGTTTCTCCGCATTGCTCAATGAACGCCCTCTAATGGTAACTGCCTCCCAGGCTCTCAACTGGTGTGGAAGCCCCTACCTGGGCCAGTATGGCAAAACAGCTGTAGTGGAAGTCCAAGCACCTTCTATTGATATGCAGTCCCAGGGCTGCCTTCTCAATTAGGGATTGCTTCTCTTTCCTTTCCTCTTGTCTACACCACTGCTTTGGCATCTAGTACTTGTCCGATTCGAATAAATTGATAGGTCCCGTTGAAAATGCTGTGTATCTTTAGGTGGATTTGGGAGTCCCTCCCTTTTTGACCCTAGGCGATTAGGGATTGGGAAACCTTTTGGCACCCAGCAGAAGTTGGACATTTGTGATGGGGGAGGGGGAACTACTGTGTCGGTGAGAAGGTACATTGTCTGAGGCTGGAGAACTTAGAACTGGAAACTGGATATTTGAGCTATTGGGTTGTAAAAGTACAACTCTGAGACTTGTGGGATTTCTCACTGGCAAATGATATTTATTTAATCCGTGGGAATTAGTAATCTTTCCCAGTTTGTTCTGAATTTAAGTTTATTGTAGACCAAAAGGGAGCTAGTCTGTGTTTATTTCAGGAAAAAAAAAAGTATTACTCATCTGGTGCAAAATAGGGCAAAAGAACCACTTGATTAAATAGTTTTCAGAGCAGCAGTTCTATGTAAAACTGCAAAGTTGGGGGGAGCCTTTTCTTATCTATCAACAGGGCACCCCTGTTGAGAGATTTGCTAGGAAATGTTCCCACTTGGGGATTTGGGGATTTCAGGGAAGAAAGCCCTTTGGAGCTTTTGTGTGGGTTTGATAGTTCCTTGAGGTAGGATGTGGTTTTTACAGTTGTTCCTTTTTCTTGAATGTGCCTGTCTCCTCTTCCGGCCAGATTTTCCTCAAGTCCCTTTTCTTTGGGGGCTCTACCATCTTCTCAGCTCAAACCAGAACTGAATGCTTTTTTAAGTGAACAGCTTTATTGGAAATATTATGTTTTGAGCCCTTGAACTATCATTCAAAGGGTGATTAAATATTTTTAAAATGCCAACTTGAGAATCCAGAGCCTTTGTTGGGAAGTAAGTCAGTCTTTCCTGGTTAAAAAAAAAAAAAAAAAAAAAAAGGGGTTTCAAAACCCAGACTGGCTAGTAGTCCATTTACACTGCCTTCCTCTCTCTTATTTTCTCCACCTAGAGCAGCATAAATATACCCAGATCTGAAAGACATAATTTTTAAAAGCTTAGCTATTACAAAACATTATTTCCAACAATTTGTACTTAATTTGGAAACTGAAGTGGGATTTAAAAGTAGTGATTGTCTGAGCTCGAAGACTTTTGTCAAGGAAGGAAAAATATCGGAAGCTAGTGAATTATTTAGTTTTATACTTAGCTGTGAAAGGAGAAAAGCTTCTCAGGCATTAAGGCTCAAAACTGTTTGGGGGAAAGGAACTAGGGGCCCTTTCCTCAGGATTCTGAGACAGCAGGGAAGCCTGTAGCTAGTGACCCATGCATGCTTTCCACTGGCAACTGAGGACTTTCACTGCTGGAAGGATCTTGAAGGGAAAGGCCAACTAAGTCGGGCAACAGTGACATGCTGCTAGGTTTTCTGTTTATACTTTATATAACTGTTTATCTTTAGAAATAATATAGTACAGACTTTTATGAACATATAATTTGAACTGGAAATATGTTTAAGTAAAGGAAGCATTTTGAACTGGTGGGATTTTATAAACATGCTTAGATGTGTGTAAATGAAAAGAAACTGTCAAGTCATTTAGAGCCATGTGCTACCTCCAAAGACATTATGAAAGCCAGGAAAATTTGCACCAGAAAAGAAATTAAAGTTGAAATACTATAGCTCTTAGCAGTCTTTCTTCAAATGTATTTTGTCAGTTCTAATGGGGGCAAATTACTTGTGCTGGAGCGTTTGACAGAAACAAAGGCTCTTTATTTTTTAGTTCAATATTAGCAGTAGACTATGTCATTTAAGAAAGAATGCTCAGAGGATGGGTGTTCAAGAAGGAATCTGAAGATGTCTTTCAGGGCTTGCTTATGGGCTCTGGTATGCCCTTTACTTTTCATTAGCATGTTTATGAGATACCTTATATTTTGATTCATGTGTGTATTATGTAATGTTCAAATTAAGGTTGTATACATTTTGATATTGTCTACCATTCAAAGAGGAGCCTACCAGTGGGCTGTGTAACATGACCATTCAAATGGCACCTTGGATAATCATTAGTTGAGAAAGAATTTTAAAAGGTCAGCTAGTTTTTCCAAAAGTAAAACTCATTTTCAAGCCTCCATAAACCCCCATCACACACACACACACACACACACACACACACACACACACACACGCACACCCCAGACCTGATCATAGGTAACTTGGAGTCTTCTTGGGACTCTGTCCTGAGGGTGAGTTGGCCATACAGAATCCAACCAGCTCTGTCATTAAGGTTTATGAGTCTCTTCAAACCATGTCTGTTGGTTGTGGGAGCTATTCTGATTGTGACCCAGCAGGTCCTGGAAGGAATGCCTCTGAGCAGAGGTTCTCACCAAGCTGTTCTTGCTCCCGACAGAAAACTAAACTACAAGATCTTACCTATCATTTTGTCCTTCTTAAGGCAGAAAGAAGGTCTGCCATTCATATCTGTGCCGACAGTATGTTCCAGTATCTGGAAGTCACCTCATCTTTTTTTTAATGGAACAGGAACCAAAATAAAGTCTCAAAAGAAAGTCTGTACCATGAAGAAGAGCTTTTACAGAGAACAAGGTCATTCTGTTGTAACTTTTTAGCTTCACACACATTTTAAATTCTAGTCCTATGGACTAGAGTTTTGAAAAAATCCTTGATTCATTCATTGTGGTTCCTGTCTGTACCCTGCCTATAAACTCACCAGGCAAGACTTCCTGCTAGGTGCTGGAATTAAGCCTGCAAATCTGTGTCTTTTTAGTAGCTGTGTAGCTGCCATTCTTGGCCTGGTGTTGGCTTGCTCTGTTGTTTGCCCTTTATCATTTTGACGATGTTGCTGTGTCCCAGAAACTACGCTGCATATTTGTCATGGCTTGGAGTCTGCATGCCTTGGCCAGTTTGTCAACTGTTCCATGCTAGTGACACTTACTAGTTACTCCTTCCTGGTCACTGTTGGGGTCATTCCTTAGACACAAGTGAATTTTAAGCATCCCTCCTTTGAAATTCTGTTCTTTAAACTTAAACTTTAATAGATTTTCAGTATTGTTCCAGTCCAATCTCTGCTTTTTGTGCTTCTATAAGTAGGAAGACAGACTGACAGAGTCACCAGAAGGACATAAAAATACAGATTTTTAGAGGCATATCTCAAACTCACACAATCAGTGAGTGAGTGTGTGTGGTGGGATAATTTGTATCTTTTTCTTTTACAAAGTATCTCTGATGGTTATGAGTCAGCTGGCCCTGGGAATCGAAGGTTACCCTTTAATTATGGACTGTTCTGTATCCCTTTCAGACCTATCCCTTTCAGACCTGTCAGTTGTGGCTGGGCTAAGACATAAGTGGTTTGTCCTTGGGAGGCCAGCAGGCCCATGTTCCTGTGTTGGTGCTTTGCCATTCATTTGTTATGTCAGAGCTCACACAAAATACAAAGCTCCAACACACTTAAAAGGACCCCCAAAATGATCTTATATCATGAATGTTGACTGTCTTGAGGGTACCTATGAATGTCAAAAGCAATATATGGTTTTCTTCCTTTCTCTTGGCTTGTTTTCTTGAATACATTTGTAATGTAAATAGAATACATTTAGTGTTCTTTAAGATCACTTGCCTCCTACGTATCTCACATCAAGATTGTCACTATCTTAGGGGAGGAGTGCCCAAACTCTCTTCTGTATAGCACTGAGCTCTGGCAAGATCCAGGACTTGGTAAACCACTATAGATCATGAGATTTTTCAGCATGGATAGGGGAGCCCTGGGTAGACATGGATGACTGGGCACTTCTCAGCTCAGTTTTGCTCAGCTTACTGATGCCAGTATGCTTGGGGTTCTCTGTATTTACCAGCTCCATGTGGCCAGGGCCAGTTCAAAGTTTTGTGTCCTTCCTGCCTCAGCTTTTTTGATGTGACAAGGAAACTGAGAAGGTAAACAAGACATAGATGCAAAATCCCAGCATGTTACCCATGCTTATTTACCCTTATTCCTGCATTTTTCCCATTTGGTTGAGATATCAACCAGACATACAGAGGTGTTAGGTCTCAGTCATGCTGGTGTGCTGCTGGACATGTAGCACACATAGGAAAGGTGTCAGTAAATATGGGGACCTGGGATTTAGAAAAGGAATGTTTTCCTTTTTCAGGGTAAACGTGAGGAAACTCTAATAAGCTATCTCAGCTTCGAGTCCTATATATATCACCTATAATGCCAACACAGGGGAGGCAGAGACACACGTATGTGTCTTGTGAGTTTTATGGCAACCTGGTTTACATAGTGAGTTCCAAGCCAGGCAGGGATACACAGAGATATCTTGTTTCAAAACCAAAAAATGTCAATAACATTGTGACAGTTTGTTTCTA
Source organism: Phyllotis vaccarum (assembly GCA_033318265.1). Classification (NCBI taxonomy): domain Eukaryota; kingdom Metazoa; phylum Chordata; class Mammalia; order Rodentia; family Cricetidae; genus Phyllotis; species Phyllotis vaccarum. The sequence continues at coordinate 400,576 of JARWLC010000001.1, forward strand.
AGACAGATTGAGTTTAGACAAGTATGGGGGAGGGTGCTTCTGAACTCAAGGACAGGATTGAAATAGAATTATGAATGTCTGTCCTTTCCTGGAATATCTCAAAGAGTAAGACTTGGAGAAGGAGAGAACCTTCCAGTCAACAGAGATTTTGCATTTAAGTTTCTTAGGAACAGAATAAAGAATTCCCATTAATTGGCCTGACCTACTAGCTGAGCAAACTGCTCTTAAAGACATGCTTTCACTCTTCTTTCCTCTACAATTGAATATGTTTCATGAAAAGTGTTACAAAGATGCAATGACAGTGTGACCTCTACATAGTATCTTGTTGCTGCCTTTCCTTATTGTACAGGTACACCCATAAACTGAACCTGCCATGAATACAGTGAGTCTCATAAGAAAACGTCACATGGAACAAAATCTAGCACTATTAAGGGAAAATTACAAAGAGTTACAAAAAGCAAAAGATATAGTTTTGTATAATTTCCCCTTCGAACTGAAGGAAAATAAAATGAAGGTAAGATGTCTTTGGACCAGGTTAAATGAGGTATTGTACATGTTATTAAGGACTGCTTCCCCTGTGGGCATCTACAAAATGGTGGAGCTAAACTGGAGAAACTCTCTGCTGTTTATATTTATTTACTTTTCTCTTATTTCAGGGTACTGTTAGGGAATGTTAGATTAATCCAATAAATAAGTAATTAAGTTATGCCAGATAAATAATGAGCTTTTAAATTTTATTTTTAAATTAACAAATCAAAATTATATATGCCTATTGTGCAAATGTTTTAAAGTGAAGCCCTTCTGAGTTTATTTTTGAAGCAAGGAATTCTCTCACATTACAGAAAGGCAAGTTGTTTGTAGTAACCAATAGTGATCTATTAGCTTGAGTGAACATCGCATTCACATACTAGAATTGGCTTTGTTGCTCTGGATAATCATGACTCAGCTTGTAATAGTTTCCAATATGCTTATAACCCAATATAATTATAGCACTGTGGGTGGGATTCACTTTCATTCTAGATAGAGATCAGCATGACTCATTGATGACATATAGGAGGCCTTATACACCCTGCTACAGGTGAGAGCATAAACAAGAATGATAATGAGCAGGCTCTTTGGTAGCCTGACTCCAAGCTGGGACTCTAGAGTTAAGATTAGCCTGGGGTAGAATATATTTACCCTGTAACATTTGGATGTTTATTGGAAATTTATTAATCTCATTTTTGTTACCTGAACCATGCTAAATAATTTCTTAGAATTTTGTGAGGTAAAATAGATAAGCTCTTATAGTAACTGGCATATGTATGTTCTGTGCCATGTTAGTTATAGCCCCTGGCCTTCTGTTTCCTCATGAGCTCCCCTGATAAGCACTCACTGAAAGGGGCTCAGAATGTCCATAACAGAGCTGGCTTTCTATAGCTGGTTCTTGCTCCCATCTTGGAGTAAATTAGCTCTGTGCTGAGATATGAAGCTACATATACTAAGCTGTTCTCTAAAAATGAGTGATGTGAGAAAATACATCATTTATTATCTCTAATTGATGAAAGGCTCCTCACAAGAACTGAACAAACATATTAAGTGTTAGATGTGAAAGGCCCATCACTGGTAGTGATTTTACCAATACAGATTTGTCTGGAGGAAATGATTGTAGCTGGGTAAATAGTGTTTTCAAATGTGCTCATTGAAGCTCTGCTTACAGTAGTTAAAAAATAGAAAAAAACCTGAGTATATAATAACAATGACTAGATCAAAGGCTCCAATGCACATTAAATCTCATGTAGCCATTAAAATATACTTGCAAAATATAACTAAGTTGGGATACTTTAGATAGACTAAAAATTAGGATTAGAAAATTTGCAGAGCAAATTTCTATATATATTAAGACTATATAGATAGGTAAATTTACACATCTTTCTATATGGCTATCTATCTACTACATGTAGTTTATATGGTGGAATTGTAGAGAGAATGAGAAACACACATCATACATACACACACACAGATACACACTAGTGCTATAAATTGGGAGTATCAGAGTAAAGTTGATGGATTATTTTAATATCGTTATTGTCGTATTTACTATGGTTTTGCAAAATGTTATCAGCTAGTGGGCATGAAAGCATCTTGCTGATTATTTCTTACAACTAGGTATGAATCTGCAATTGCCTCCTCAAACAAACAAACAAAAACAACAACAAAAAAGGGGTCCAGCCCAGGCCTGGGGAACTTTGTCAGTCAGTATTGAAGGCACTTCAAGGAATAAGTTGTTCCAGAGCTTAGAGAATGGTATGATTGGAGGCTGTTGTTTCCCATCGTATGAGGTTTGCACTACCCTATGGAAAAGTCGGGAAAACAAATCTACAGATCAGTTTCACTCACCACCGACAGCATAGTTTTAAATAGGTCTTGCCACATTGCGAACAACTACAGTGTTCACCAAAAGAACACTATGAGTCCATGAAATATCTATCCAAGGAATGCTTTGACACCAGGAAAGCAATGCCGTCATTAAAACTTCAAGGGGGGTAGCAGTATAACCATCTCGATACATGCAGAAAACTGATTAATACAAGCACACTGGTCCTTGAATTCTGGTATATGGAAGTTTACTACATTAAAGTTAGTACATCCGCGCCAAAGACAATTCATTTGACATGTTTAGGAAGATGAAGATGAAGTGTTTATGAAGTTTTTAGGCAACAGTTTTGTGGCATGGGGACAGGTGTGTGGTAGTCCACTAAAGGTGGGTATTAACACCTTGGTTTTAACTCATATGTAGTTCTAGTTTGAGCAATTCCCACCCACCCGCAACCTTCCTAGTCCTCACCCCTGTGCACTCTCTGAATTCACATCAATGCAGGAGTTCATGTTAAGGCTTTAGAATTCCATAAATCACAGTTTGGTCTCTCATGTCACAATTTAAAAGCCACAGGATCCAGGGATGTTTCTGACAATTTCCAAGCTTGTTTCTTAATGTAAAACTGAGGCTTATAGTATCTTCTGTTTTGTTACTTTGAAGATTAGCTTTAATATCTTGTTGCTTTGAAGATTAGTTTTAATGGACACATAAAACTTGACCTATATCTGGCATTTTAAGCATGATTGTTTTACTTTTCTTTAACCTTCTGATTCTGAAATAATTGCTAAGTTTATAAAATGTGTGTGTGTGCATATATATATGGGGGGGAGACAGAGAGAGAGAGGTCTTGCATTTCTCACTTGAATCTTGTGGTGTACACCAAGTGGCATACATGGTCACAAATGTAGGATCTGCTGTTTGTTTATGTGGCCAGGGTGAGCGTGTGATGCTGAGTTGTATTTTTTGCTTTCTCCTTCTCACCACATTTCTTGAGTTATACTTAAATCACACAGAAAACTTGCAAAACAAATTTTATTAAGACAGGAAAGCAAGGGTTAACTCTTGATATTATAGTTGTATACTGCTCAAAGAAGGCCAACATTGAATCCTTGAATTGTAAGCACCAATAAACTACACATCCATGTCCCCCTTCTGACATTATTTACCTAAGGGAGATATTTTGATTTGTTTATATTATATTTGATTAGATTTTGTACTTATCTTGACTAGTTATTGAATTGTTTTCTGTTTAATTTGGCCTGTTAATGCAATGACTAGTTGATCTTACTTTCAGTCCCCCTCATCCTCTGTTGGTCTCTTTTTCCTGGACCCTTCCTTTTCAATCCCAGAAAAAATTTGGATGTGGATGTTGGAGTTGGAATAGTTATTTTAAAAATTAATTACTTACTTGATTTTTGTTGATTTGAGGCAGAATCTAACTATGTAGTCCATATTGGTCTACAACTTTTGCTCTTCCTATCTCAGCCTCCTTAGAAATAGTATTATCAGCATGTGTCATCACAGCCAGCTGTGTTTTGTGAAAACAAAATATGGGTTTTAGTGTGTGTGTGTGTGTCTGTGTGTGAGAGTGTGTGTATGTATCTGTGTATGTGTGTGTGTGTCTCTGTGTGTGAGTGTATGTATGTATCTGTGTATGTGTGTGTGTCTCTCTGTGTGTATGTGTATGTGCGTGTGTGCATGTGTGTGTGTGTCTGTGTCTATGTGTATGTGTGTGTGTATGTGTGTGTGTATATTTGTCTCTGTGTTTGTGTGTGTGCATGTGTACATGTGTGTGTGTATGTCTGTGTGTGTGAGTGTGTACATGTGTATTTGTGTGCATGTATGTGTCTCTGTGTGTGTATGTTAGTGTGTATGTGCATGTGTGCATGTGTGTATGTGTCTGTGTGTGTGTGTGTGTGTGTGTGTGTGTACTTACACACTCATGTTCCTTCCTGGTATGTGTGTGGAGGTCAGAGGGTCACTTTCAGGACTTGTTTCTCTTCTCCCATCATATATGTTTTGAAGATCAAACTCAGGTGGTCAGACTTGGCTGCCATCATTTTCTCCTTGCTGAGCTTTCTCACAGGCCCCTGGATTTGACGTTTAGGATGTGATACATTAACTAGGGTGCCATAGTTAGTGACATAGAGTTAAACATAGAACTCTATGTTTAACTTAGCTTATCTGACCTGGTAGTATTTTTTTTTTTTTTTTTTTTTTTTTTGCCATCAAGCATTCCTTTCCTGGCTTACCCAGATTCCTCCTGATACTGTCCTGACACACATGTGAAAAACTGAACCACCAACAGAACATGTGTTATATACAATATACAACATCATTGTGGCTCATGTGCTGTGTAGCATGACTAATATAAGGTGATATTTAGTTAACTTATTTATTTCTCACAGAATTTGTACTTCAGATAATTCCTTTGCTAGTTCATAAATTTTCTATCTAGTTGTTAGACGAAGAGTAAAGACCTCAGGGATTTGAAAGAACCAGATAGATCAGGGACTAAAATCAAGTTGATTTGTAAATCTTAGGAATATGTAGAGATAAAAGCTTCCTGGGGATAAGAATTAGGACTAGATGTAAAACCTTTTTGAACTGATGCTGCATTTTTTTTTTTCCCTGATGGGAAAAAGCTGCTATTGTAGGTAGAGAGATAAAGAGAATTCCTTGGGTTTTTACCCTAAGAATATGACAGCAGTGTGCAGGAAGTGAGTCCAACATACCAATTGCCCAGGTGAAAATTCTTCTTTGCTGCATTCTTTCTGTCTGCTTTGGAAGTAGATTAATACTTTCTTTCAACAGTTTCCTCTTAAAGATTGTTTTCCTAAAATATTGCATCATATAAGTGCATTTGTTTTAGACATTTTTCAGAAAAGATGTTTGTGGGATTGTTTTAGAAAAGAATTTATTGACTTAAATAAAGTTAAGGATGACTACCTCTGTTCTCCTGCCTTGTGGTTGGATTGTGATCCAAACTTTCATTCATTATTTGTGTCTGTCATCTGACTTCCAGGAAGAGTGACTTGGCAACTAGTAGTCTATATTCCATACTCCCAAGTTAGAGCATCTGGGCTTGCTGCAAAGTCCTGTAGTGATACCATAATCTCTCAAGAGTGAAAGTTTACGTGTCTTTAGTTTTAATTTACTTAATGGGTTCAGGCTGGCATAACAAAGTTCCAGTTCCTTCAATCTTCTGAATAGCATAATTCTGTTGGCTACTAAGATTCAGAGTTCGTTACCAACACCAGTATTTTGCTTTAGTGAGTTCTGTCAACATGCTTCTCTTTAGTGGTCAGGAAGCTAATGGATAAATTTCACTAAAATATATTTGTTTCGGGTATTGGAGATTTAATCCAGGTGATGCGAATTATAGGTCCTCATCACTGAGTTGGATCCCAAAGCCTTAGTGGGAATCTTCTCAAATTCTAGGTCTGTAAACATTTTTGGTTGTAATGTGGGAAGGTCATGTAACTTATCTATACCTCAGTGTTTACATCTATAAGGTTATTTCTCACAGTGGCCACTTCCCTGAGTTGCTGGTATAGTTTGGAGTTAATACTGGCAAATCAAGTATTTAGAAGGCTATCCCACAAGAAGTTTGCAGCTCTCAGTGCTTATGGTGATTGAAATGGATGGTTTATAAAATACATTCATCAAAGAGTATCCTATGAAAAAGAGATGGGGGTGAGGAGTGAGGGCCCCCGTCAAGAACCTGAGGGAAAGTATGACTTTTCCTCTTTCGGCTTCCCTCTTCTCTGTGTGGCTGTTTTGTTTGGTAGAAGGGGGAGTGTTTTAACCGTAATAGGCATTTTAAGGGTTTTATTGTAGAGTAATCTTTTTCATTTATGGTACACAGTATCACATCTGGAGGTTTCTGGATTATGCCTGTCATCCCAGCATTCAGGAGCCTGAGGAAAGCATGTCTAGGCTTCATAACAAGATCTTATTTCTTATAGTGCTCTTTCATCTAGACTTCACATTCATAAAACTAGCTCTTGGTTTTATAGAAGCTCCTCAGGTGAGTTTTATTTTTTAGAAAATATGAGAACCATTGCTTGATATGGGCTTTTGACTTCTTTGTCTTAGGAGGTCTTCTGGCAGGCAAGACCTCAAGCCTCAGGAATCCAATGGCTGTGCAAGGCTCCTGCATTTAGAAAGGGTCTGCCTTGGTTTTTCTTCCACTTTTTCTCTTTTCCTCACTGAAATGGGTATCTATCCTAATGGCTCCCTCAGATACTGGGAGTCCATTGAAAGGCAAACAGCTAACTCACTTATTGAACAATGGGGAGAGTGTTATATACTCTCCTCCCAGCACCCAAGCTGTGTCCTGATCTGTTGACTTTGTGTGGTCACCCAATGTTGGCTGGCATGATCAGGAGCATTGGACAGCACCTGTTGCTAGACCTCTAGGAAGTCTCCGCTCAATCAGGAACTTTGGACAACGGTTGTTGCTAGACCTTCAGGCAGACTCTATGTTGGCTCATAAGGAAGTACATTATGTACATATCTTGGCAACTGATTTGAGCCAAGTTTCTTGATCCTATGGGTCTGTCCTACTACATATCCATCTTTTTTCCCTTGATTTTATTTTCCATGAATGCTTAGTGGAGAGTCATTGATCCTGCCTCAGGAGGGTTCAGCCACTAGACTGTCTGTCTTAGGTTGGATTATCTAACAAGCTCTTACTCATCATTGACAACTAGCCCTCAAAGAGTGTCCATGCCTGTGGAGTCACCCTGGCTTGGAATGATCAGACAGAAGCCTTTTGAATTTCAGAGAAATTCATGCATATACTTCTATGGAGGGCTATGAGCAGGATGTCTCAGAGCCATTAAATGTCTCAGAGCCATTAAAACCTGAAGAGTTGCCTTAGTTGCTGCCCACTGCTGTAAGATGTGCTGCAGGAAACATTTCTAAAGGAAAGATTAAAAGTACCACTCTACCAATCAAAATTTAAGTGAGAATCCAGGAGAGACCAAACAGCCCTTTTATATTACGCCAAACCTTTTCAAAAAAATAAGAGTCTGTAGATGGAGTTTTACTTTCAAGGCGCCAGTCCAAAATTAATATTTATTAGAATATAAATTAACACCCACAATATTAGTAACAGCTTATAGTGGCACCTGAACAAGGACTGGCGTATCCAAGCGATGGATGAGTGATGGATGCACGATAGAAGGACGATGGATTTCGATACTGTCAGGAAGAGAGAGCTCCTTGTGTCCCAGCAGCCACTTATCAATGGGGTTGGCCACACCCCCTCCAGGTTGGCCACACCCCCTCCAGGGTCCCGGAAGTGTCTTCTGACCTTATCAGCTGACACCTTAATCCCGCCACAAGAGTCAAAGGCAATGAACTCTGCCCTTATCTGATTTAATGGAAAATTTTGTGTTTTAATAATATAGAAACTTAGTTGACTATCCACTCTTAATATATTTAGCTAGTTTTTGGCATGCTAAACTAATATTCCTCATCTTAAAAGATGTCATAAAAAATGAGGAAAAGTGAATGTCTGCAAGTCTTCAATTTTTAGAGGGGCAATGAAATCAAGAAAGGGGAGTATATATTTTACCCCTCCTGGGTTATTTTTTTGTTGGTGGAAGCAGGCTGATCTGTAGGGTGTCCCCTGTTAGGCACTTTTTTTGCTGGTACCAATATTGGTGTAGTGGCACTCTGAGGAAAAACACAAGCATATCTTCTCCTACAGGTCAACGAGGGGCTGGAACCTGCCATTGGAGGGAGAAAGGACCTTTCCGTCTCACCATAACAGGGATGTATGCCTTGGCAGAGACCCCAGAAAGTCACTGAGTTGTTGGCAAGCATGGACAAGACCATTGTCAGTTTTAATCACCCACGGTACTCCCATGACTAGCATGGCTGACTTGAGGGCCTTACTGGTGTGATCAGCCTTTTCTCCAGAGAGGACAGGGCATATACAAAAGAAGAAAAGGAATCTATTATTACATGAACATATCTAAGATTACGAAAGGGAGCATAATGTGTAATATTGTTGCCAAATGGCATTAGGCAACAAGCCACAGTGGTTGACTCCCATATATTCAACTGGCCCCAAAGGGGCAGGAGAGGCACAGGTGGCACATGACTGAGGCAAATGCTTTCACTGAAAAATTGGCAAGAAACCTATGCAGGTTTTGTAGAGTCAGGTGAAAATGCTGGTGAAGAGTCCTGGCTTGTTTTACGAGGTCTATACTAGCTGTTAATATGATGTTATTTGGAATCTCATTTCCTTGTGCCAATATTCTTGTCAGTTTGGAGTGGGATCTAATAAATTACAAGTACCAGGATTCGGTCTTCTGATCTAAAAAATCCTGTATGAGCAACATAGTGTTGGCAATGAGGGTAAGTGAGTCTTCGATTCAAAAAAAAGGCCAGCACATGAACTGCCTGTACAGTATATAGACTATCAGACAAAAATATTTACAGGCTCAGTTTGTCACTCTACTAGAACCTTTAGGAGGGACAATAGCTCACCAGGGTTAGGGATAACATGTGGAACATCTTTGGAGTCGGGATGCTGGTTAAAACACCGTATCTGTTTTTGTTGGAATCTGAAAAGGCTAGGGTGGTATGAAGGTTGAAAGTATAGGAGGGGACTGCATGTAACTAAATCTTCATTGGAAGTATGGAGAGCTCTGCTGAGATCTTACTTGTTGGCAAATGACTGTCAATAGTTACTGTGAATCCTGCAACCATTTCCTGGTACAAGATGGAATGTGCCAAGAGGGACTGGATATTCTAAAGAAAAGGGAAGACAAGTTTATCTGGTTCTCATCTATATGTCCTCAGTGCCAGCATTTGTGCCTTAAGGCTGAGCTGGAAGAACTGATCAAATTCAGAGGTGACCTTGTGCAGGTCAGAATGTGCTTGGTGTATCCATAGATGGGGTCCAGATTACCACGATACTTCTCCAAATCCCCTGGGTGACCAGAGGACCATTGCTGATAATGGCCTTTGGGGATCATAATGTTGCAGACTGGAAGTAACTAGAATGGCCAAAACTTTTATAGCGAATCTTTAACTTCTTGAGTAAGCCCAACCTTAGTAGAAGGACAGTCTTGGTCAGGGATGGGGAAGAAAGGTTTAAGCCAATTAATCATGCCACATAATTGTAATTCTGAGAGTGAATACAATGCCTTTATTTTCAATTTAAAGGAAAGAATGGTGGACCTGCTTAGCAAAGGAAAAGTCTAAAAAGTCAAAGGGGTTACTATTTAGACCTTATCTGGTACCGCAATCAAATGTGATGATACAACATCTTAGAATACTCCCTTGGAAGCCTTTTTCAGGTAGACTGCATCTGAGTGTACATACAGATGACAGGAGAAGATTGTCCATATAGTGGACCAAAAAAATGTCTCCCGACACATTAACCAAAGCTTGGGGGACATACAACTGACAAATAGTGGGGGTATTTTTTATTCCTTGGAGCAAAACAGTCCATTGATATAGCCTAGCTGTTTTATGCATGCTAGGTTCCTTCAAGTAAAGGCAAAATGATCTTGATCCTATTGTACCAGAGAAATTTGAAAAAAAAAAGCTCTCCTTAATACTGAAAACTAATATGTAACAAGATGGAGGAATAGTGTTAGGGTGGGGAAGGCCTGTGGACCCATTTTTTCCGTTTCATCATTAACTATACAACAATCCCACAGGAGGTTGTAGTGTCTTGATCTGTTGGGAATAACAAATATGGGATGGTTCTATGTGTCTTATCTTTAGCTATTCAGCAACCAATTCTTTAAAAATAGATAACTTTGGTTCAATTATAGACCACTGTTCCACCCATACTTCTTGATCTGAGAGCCACATCAAGGGAACGGGGCTAGGGGCCTCAATCAAAGTGGATCTCATGGGGACAGTGGCCCTTAGCATTGGGGGTGCAGATCTCATGCAGGGTCATGGACCTTAAGGCCCGCCTTTTCATGGACCTCGATGTCATCAAAAAAGGCCCTGTCATCTGTAGTTAAGAGCACCCATATCCTTCAACATCTCTCTGTCCCACAGATTCCTAGGTACAGTGGAAATGGAAGAGTGAATGACTCCCCGATTGTGATCAAGGTCCTTCCAATGGACTGGATGGGGGTGGCCATCTTAGAATCTTCTTGACATCCCACACCACTGTTGGGAGAACTGGATTTAAACTTCCAATGAGGGAAGTGAAGTGCCTCAGTCTCAGTTAATATGGTGACATATGCACCTATGTCTGCCAAGCCTTCGACAGCCTGCCCTCAAAAAAAAAAAAAAAAAAAAAAAAAAAAAAAAAAAAAAAAAAAAAAAAAAAAAGGTTATTAAGGGGAGTGTGGCAAGACTGGCCATTGTCCAATCCATTTGTGGATTGAACAAGCCTCCTCTTACTGGTGGGGCTGAGGAGTAGCCCACCTGAAGTTTAAAGGAGCCTGTGCCTCAGCCAGCTGTGATAGACAATCTTTTTCCCAATGAAGTCTTTTATTACACCTGGGTTATCAGGTCCTAGGTTTTGCCTGGGGGCAGTCCCTCTACAGATGGTCTGTCTTGCCACATGCTCAGAAAGTTCTATCTACCTGGGGCCCTTGGAGTTTCTCTAGTATGCTGTCTATCTGCAAGGAGAGCATCCAGGGAGGCGGTAATAGTGGTGATAGGATTGGTTCTGGAGTCAAGATCTCTTGTGTTCAGCACCTGTTTATGTCCTCATTTCACACAGCTGCAACAGCATTACAGGTGGGGGCATTAAGCCCTTCCCAAACCAGTTGTTTGATTAAAATTTTCCTAGTGGGGCTGAGGTCTACACTGCAATCTACTGTCTCTTTGACATGGACCAGGAAGTCAGTGAAGATCTCCCTTTGCTGTTGGATAAAATTGTGAAAGTAAGCCAGGTCTCGGGAGTATAGGCTATGAGGACCTTGAAGGACAGGTCTGAGACCAATTGAAAATAGGCATTCAAGTCAATCTGTGCTTGGTGTACAGGGTGGATATATTCCATGTGCCCTGTGCGCATATCGTAGGTTACTAAGATGTTAAGTAAGATGTTAGTGCTGGCCTGTGATTCTGCCTGATCACCATAGGTTGATCTCCAAATGAGAAAGACATCATGCTCCCACACAGCTTTCAGTTCCAATAGAAGTAAATTTGTAACTTCATGGACCATTGACCAAGGATATACTGAAAGCAGGGGGAATCTGGGCCTGACTCATTGGCTACCTTGTGGATTAGGGAGATATCAGATGGGAGAATAGAAATCCATGGCTTGTCAGCATTTAGGCCTACACTGACTGGGAAGGCTTTTGTGGGCCTATGGACTGACAGTGTTGCATGCTGTGAGGGTTGTAAGATGCCTGGTACTGTGGGAGAGCAACCACCTCATGAGACAGGCAGGTACTGGGGTAGATTGATTCAAGAATACCATGGTGGAGGCCTAGATATCTATATTAGTAAAAGAGAACAAAGGAGAGCAGCCCATGGGGTCTTAATGATGACTCCATTCTCCTTGACAGATTTCATGGGGCCTGAACTGTCTCTTTATCATCTGATGCCATAGAGATATCTGACAAGGAAGGGGCAAAGGTGATGAAAATGTTACCCATTTTATAAAAGGAGTCAGCTCTTAGGTGGAGGAGCTGCATGAACTGAAACAGAAAAAAAATGTGCCTTTCTAAACAAATGGGCCTACAAATATAACAGACAACCCAAAAGAAGGAGAGAAGTGGGGAAGTGGGGGTCCCAATGCTTCCCTGATGAAGGGACAAAAAGCACACAACATTGAGGGGCCTTCTCATCAAAATACCCAGGGTTGGAGGTGCTGTCCAGCACCAAGAGTAAAGAGTAGAAGATGACCAGAACCAGCTTTGGGAAACAGCCTGATGGGCACCATATGTTGCTTTTGTTCAGGGTCCCAATCTGTTGTTGGATCCTAACAATTCTCTCAGAACAGGAGGTGAGAAGATAGGTGTTAACAGCTCAGACATGGGAGTCAGGTGAAAAGCAAATGGCTAGCTCATTGATTCAGCAATGGGGAGAGTCTTATATACCTTCCTCTCAGTACCCAAGCTCTGTCCTGATCTGATGACATCACGTGTTCATCCCTCATTGGCTGGCATCATAAGAAGCCTTGGGAAGCATCTGTTGCTAAGCCCACAGGTAGATTTTGCAGGGTCAGGAACTCAGGACAACAGTTATTGCTAGGCCCTTAGGCAGACTCCAGGTTGCTTCATAAGGAAATACATTATGTGCATGCATTGGGAACTGGTTTGAGCCAATTTCCCCAACCCTATGGATCTGTTCTTCTATACATGTCCCTATAAAATAGAAACTGGGAAGGTGAATCCATTCACAAACTGCCTTCCTTACAAGCACAAGGACTGGAGTTTCATCTCCAGCACCCTTCTAAAAATAGCCAAACTCCAGCGTATATGCTTGTAATCCTAGTACTGGGGTCACTGGCTGACCAGCCTAACCTAATTGGTCAGCTCTAGACCAAGGAGAGACCCTTTCTCAAAAAACAAGGTGGATGGCTCCAGAGGTTGACTTCTGGCTTCCACATGAAAATTTACCCATATATGCACACACATCTGCACACATGTGTGCACATTTGGTGAACACAAATAAAATGGAAACATTTATGTTCTTGAAAAGGTTTTTCCTTAGAGGAACAAAGAATATCCTCTGTTCTGGAGCAGAACACATTTGGTCAACTTATTTGACTTTCCTGAGCTATCTACACTCTGAGTGGAGAATTTGTGTGTTTGGTTGATTGGAATAGATTCCAGGATTTTTCTGAATACACTGATCATGTATTAAGTCTTATGCATGGCTTCAAGGTTGTTTTCTTATGGTGCCAACATTTAAGTCCCATGCCATGGACCTAGTTTGAATTGCTACCTTCCACACAGTGCCATTGTTTTCCATCAAAGAAAGGAGAGGGCTTCAGGCAGTGCTGAGAACAAGACATCTGAAACATTTGAGCTGCCTTTAGTTCTTGCTTAAGCAAAAAGCAGCAGCCCATTATCAAATCTATTCATAGTTTACTTTGTTCACATATCTAATTTGGGAGCATGTTTGCCCTCATTCAACCTCGAAAACCACAATTTTCCATCTGTTAAATAAAAGAGGGATAACTTTAATTGATATAGAAGGAAAGAAAGGACTTGCATAAAAATTCTGGATTTCTCAAAGCTTTTAACAATTGCTCTTCAGGATAGCATTAAAACACTTTTAGAAGCTGCTACTTCACAAATATCTGTTTGATAGTTGACATGTGAGGAGTGTTCTGAGAAAACTACAATTATGAGCCACTCACAGTGACTCAGAGGCTTAGAAACCCAGTAAGTCTATGTATCTAGAATGATATTCAATATTACTGCTTAGTTTTTGGTGATGATAGAGTTAAATGTGCTTTCGAAATATATCATGCTAAAGTGAGTGGAAATAGAATTTCCTTCTCCCCTTCTCTCCATTGTGTCCCTGATAGGTAGGTAAACACCCCAGAATATTAAGTGTAATTATTATGTAACAGTGCTTTACTCAATAGATGTTGAGGCCTATGAGTCGGTACATCCAGCTTTGGGCCATTTGTTGTTCAGTGTATGTGGGCCAGCAACATCTGCCTCAGACAAGAACTTGTGTGAAATGCAGATGTTGGGCCTTCCTTCATACCCACACATCATTCTCCGTACTGCCCATTGGTCTAAATATAGTTATATGGCCAGAAAGGTGCTGTGTGCTGGGAACCTCAAAATTCCTCCCAAAGATTATGCTGCAAACTAGCTTTGGAGAACAACTGACCTTGTATCTCATTAGTTTCTGATAGTATAGGCAGTATTAAATGAGAGCTCCTGGCTGTAGGATCCAGATACGGGTTTCAATATTTGCAGCTGCCTAAGAGATTGTAATCATCAGACTTGGAGGCCAGTTCTTTTGGACCTTGCTACCCAAAATGTGGCCTAGACCAGCAAGAAGGAGCATCATCTGAGAGCTTATGAAAAATCCAGTATCTGGAACCGCATCGAGATTTTCTGAATGACTGCATTTTCACAAGAATTTTAGTGATTCATAAGAGCACATTAGAGAGTTCATGTAAAGTAGCTTTATAGAAATGATGAGTTTTCTTTATAGTTACAAGTTTGGCGAGGAAGCAGAAGAGTTCCTTTGCTTTTTCTGCCTGGTGGTCACTCATGGAGGCAACCTACAAGGAGCAAAGCACAGCTTCAGAGCTGTTGCTTAGAAGGACCAGGAGAATTCTGACAGTGGCAGTCTGTCAGCCACTGAGAAGTGAGTGACAGCAGTTAAGACTTGTGGAGGGGCACATAATGAAAACCCCGATCTAAAGTGGGCTAATACGAGGGGACTTACTGGATCACATAATGGCGGGGTGTTAATATGCGGGCTTTAGGTGTGAGAGGACAGTGTGATTTTATGAAATTAGGTTTGATCTTCCTCTCAGCTCAGTTTACCTTTGTTATCCTCATTTCCTGACTAGAAAACAATAAAACTAATAGCTAAGTTAAGAAAAAGTCCTCAAATATAGTGACTAAGATAGATTTATTTCTCTTTACGTAACAACCCAAAGACGAGAAAGCTCTCCTTTGCTCCTGTAGGGCTATTAGCTGTAAGACCAGGGTGGCTGTGTCACCCTTACTATTTTCCAGTCAGGAAAGAAGTGAAAGGGCCATAGCCTGGAAGTATAACACATCATTCTCCTCACATACCATTGGTTGAAATCCAGTCACATGTCCAGAACAATGTCATGTACTGTAGAGAATGTAATCTTCACACACATAGCCATGTGTCCACTCACACCCGAAGAGAATGGGAAACTTTTAGATATTTATGTCCAGGAGAAAACAATCCCTGGTGGCAACAAGATAGCAAATTTTAACCTAGGTGGAGATAAATCTGTTTATCTATTTTTCTAAAATACTCCAAATTAAGTGAATTAAATGTTTAATTTCCACAGATGTATGGAGGCTTGTAACCAAGCAATGTATTTTATAAACAATGATATGAGCTTGCTTTTGTTTGCTCTCTTTCTTTTTAAATCTTACTCAGAGAACAAAGGATCTCTAAAACAAAGGTATTAATCTACAGGAATAATGTAAATAGTAAAATTAGACTTATATGCAGCTAAAATGCCTTAACATATACTGTGTAATGGTTTAAAGAAAGAGTTTTGACGTCTACAGTGGTTTAAAAAAATACATAAAAGTTAAATAACATGACATTTCCAGGCCTTTCAACTGAATACTTATTGTCCTTTCTTTAAAAATGGGGATTTTAGGCACATCTGATGTAAATGAAGTGATGTTTTATTTGCCAGAACTCTGTGTTTTGTTAATAAGATTTCCTCTCAGCACTGTTTCTGGTTTAATAACTAGGAAGGGAGCGTTTGTGATGTGCCTCCTGGCATTTACAGTTTTTTTCTCCTCTGAGCATTAGCTACTCTTGTGGGTCTTTACCACACTGCCTTTGTTGTTTTGTGCCTTGAGGTACAAACAGAAACAGAAAACCCAGAGGGTTCAATCTGTAAACTTTTTAAAGATGTGTTTAACATTCGTTGAGTTAAAACCTTTCTGTTTACTGAATGAAAAAAGTATTTTCTTCTTAGCATTTTATGTTTGTAGGAGGCTTGGTTTTTATTTTACTATAAATTTACAAAACAATTATAAAGATTACTACACAGATGAAATGACTTGTCTGGTCAGTTTATCTTCCTGGATCTTCCGTTGTCTTGGATTTTGGTATGAAGCAATGGCAGTGACCGCTAAGGAGATTGGGTTGGACATAAGGAAGAGCTTTCTAAATGGCAGACAGATGGGTAGGTCAACTGAGCAGTGAGGCCAGAAGCTTGGTGTGTTTGGATAGCACCTTGTTTCAGATCTTCAGAGGAAATACTGTCCATCCTCTGCCAGTGGAGATCAACTCACATTTCCCAATTCCTTGTAGCCCTAAAAGATGTTGTTTTGCAGTTTGAAGTTGTATGCCAAGCATTTTACATCACTTTTTGATGACTTGATCTGATGTAGGCAAAGAATCTTTTGTGGTCTTTGGTAGAACTATGGGATTTTAGGATCTACTAACACTAATGTCAAATCTTGGGCGAAACATAACCATTAAAATTTGATATTGTGTTCTAGTGGTTCCAACAGGCACCTACCATGTGGAGTAGTCAAGTTTATTCTCTTATGTACATCAGAGAAGCATGATTGGGGGGGGGGGCAGGGGTAGGTAAAGCCATAACACAGAAAATGGCCTTGATGAGGAGGGAAGAGAGCCTCCAAGGGGTCATTCAGAGGCAGTGCAAATCACATCAAGTGTAGCTAGAAGGACCACTGTCCCAGGGCTTGGGGAGGTAGTCTTATTGTAGTTCCTGAGAGTTCATTGCTCTGTGCATTACCACAAGAACCATCATTCCTTCCAAGATGCTCATTCTATGTCATGGGCCATAAAGCCTAGTTTTCTATATGATGTGTAAGCAACCACTATGAAAAGTACCATCGAAATAAGTAAAGTACTTGTTTTCATATTTTCTTATTTATTTTTGGTAGTCAATAGATGGAGTTCATATAGGCTGGCTTTTATCAGGTCACACAGCCTCGTTTTTGCTCTCCTGTTGGTCTCTGCAGTCAAATGCCCAAAGGGCATGAAATGACTGCTTTTTGTTGAGTAAGTCATCTCTACAACTTTCACCAAATGCATTAAAGTTCTCTAAAATTTCAATGCAGTTTGGCCTTGTGTCTCATTCTCCTACCTTTCCTTTTCAGCCGAGAAGTTGTCAGTTAGAATGCTGTAGTTGTCATGATTAACCGTTACTTCTTTATGATGCCTCTTCATGTAGCTCCTCTTAGGATAGAAGGCACTTCTGATATGGGGTGTACAAGTTGGATTAGGAGGTGAAGTTCTCACTGCAGGGGGCAAATGCAAATGTGTTAGAGAAAAGAGACAACTGAGATGTGAGGGCCAGCTGTCCTCACTCCATATCTGATAACCCTCACATCATCTTCTTTCACATTTTAAACTCTGAATTTTACTCACTGGGTATAGTCTGGCTCTTTTGGAACTGAATAGTTTTCTCAAATGTGAGCGATTGATTGTATAAACTAAAAAAAGACTGTATTCTGAGGTCCCAAGGAGTTGATAAAGCTTCTCTTCTATCCAGCATGATAGAGCTAGACCTTCGTACTAGAAAATTTCCCAAATGCCCATGAACAAAAATTCTTAGAGCCAAAAAAAAAAAAAAAAAACAAAACCCCAAAACCCAAACCAAAAACAATAACAACAAAGAAACACGACCAGCTCACTTGCAGTCATAACATACACACTAGCCACTGCTTAACAGATGCAGGATACCTGCAGACCCAGCATGCTCTGAGGTGGCTTGCTCATCCCAGCTTATTCCCACAGTGCTGAAATGCACATTCATGGTAACCACTCTCTATTCTGCATTGTCTGAACACACTAATGCTTTAGATTCAGTGCTTCAGGCTAAAATATACAATGCTTGAGATGACTTCCAGCAGCACCCCTGTGCCAACAATTTTAGTTCCACTTTTAAAATTCTCTACAAAATGCAGAATTTGATACAAAGTTAAAAATAAAAACGTTCTTCATATTATCTGGAAATTTTTTATGCTTTAAAGATGGGATATAACTGACAAATAATATTTTATGCCAAATGTATCTGCAATGTATAACAGATCTTTTAAGATATGATTTACCTATCATAAATATTCACCTTTTTAAAATATTATGGATATATATATATAGTGGGTTTGGATATATTTAGAGTTCTGTAAGAACAATCACCACAACTCAATTCTAGAACATTTTTATTATCCATCTTCAAATCGCCATTATCAGTTATTTCTCCCACTCATACCACATTGTAGGAGATTGTAATGTTATCTTGTATCTATAGATTTTACTATTCTTGTTCCTGCAACAGAGACCATTATGGAAAACCACAACTAATCAAAACGCAAAGTTCTGGAGCCCGGTCCCAATGGATAGCACAACATAAAACCTCAGCACTTAAGGTTCAGAGTAATATCACAGAAGAGGGGATGAAAAGATTTTAAGAGCCCAAGGATCAGGTCAGCTCTGAAAACGTACAAGTAACATTATGCAGATTGAGCAGGTTATACCTAAACATATATGTGTGTATATGTATATAAGCATTTAACAACTAATGTCAAAAGAGCTTGTGACTTTGAAGGAGAGAAAGGAGAGGTTTATAGGAAGATTCGATGGAGGAAAGAAAAGAGACAAACAATGTATTTCCATTATAATATCAAAAATAAAAACAGGAAAAAGGCAAGAAAAAACAAAGTAGCCAGGCATGGAGGGCATGTTTGAAGCAGACTGAGTGGTTTGCTGATGGTTTTATTCTTTTTCTTTTCTCTGTGACATGGGAGGCATTATGGATTCTTCTGATGTGGTTCATATGGTGAGTCTGGTCTTTGGCCCGTCTCTGCTAATAAATGAGGTCTTAGCTAAATGATGAGCTGAAAATATTCCCACTCATATAAAATGCCAGTTCCCTAAGCTGTTTTATTTTATGGTGTATGAAAGCTTATACTGTGGTCTTTGATGTATTTCCTGGTTACTTTCTTTTCAAATTATAAAAGACCTGATACAGAGTTGGGAGGAGGACTCTACCCAACACTTTACTCTGATCTTATTTCTTCTCATGGACGTAGTTTAAGGCAGATTGCTTTACTTAGAGAGTTGTTAACTGTGGGAAAGTATCTGTATGTTCTTACAATATGTTTTGATTTTTTTTCTGTGGAAATTTAACACTATGGTATGGGTTTTTAATTGTTGGCTGTTGGTGCATTAATATAGTGATAATAATAATTGGGAATAATGTGGTTCCCCTCATAAGCCATTAGCTTTAATGTACTGGAGGTTTTTAATTAGAAGTCTGGCAAAGCCTCCAAGTAGAACCCTTTGGAGGAGACCCATCCTAATTTTTAATCAAAATGTGTTCAGACTATATCTTGTTTTATATTTTTATTGTTTGATTTTAATATTTTCTATTTAAGAAGACAAAACTAGCCAACACTAAGTAATATATGCCCAGGCACACCCTCTGTGGAGTTTGTGAACAGAAGCAATGGTGTGCCTATCTTCTCAGAGAGCTGCCAGGCTCTGTGGGAACACACACACCAGCAGAGGTCTGACAGGAACCAGGCACTGGGGATAGAAGCTGAAGCCAAAGCAACTTGGTGCTCATCATTTCCATGAGATAAAAGCAACTTTTCCTATTCTCCAGATTCCTGTCTAGAAGACATTAAAGGAGATTTATAAAGTTATTTTTCTTCCATTGTTGTTTTTAGTAAAGTCTTCAAAATCTTAAACATTTTTTATAAGTGAAATTTATTTTGTATGGGTTCTTAAGTCTTCATAATACATTTTCTAGAATGTTATAAAATTGCAAGTATTCACTAGTAAGTAAATCTAGCAAAGAGTTTGCTATTGAAAAGCAAATGAGCTGGTGGTAGAGAGATGGCTCTGCTCTGAAGAAGATGCAGAAGCTGAGGGGGAGAGGTGTGTAGTAGGAAATTTCTGGCCCAGCCTAGCCTGGAGGTCTGGACAAGCAGTCCAAAATAATCATACAAAGGCTTATACTAATTACAAACTGTTTGCCTGTGGCTCAGGCTTATTGCATCTTAACCCATTTCTATTAATCTATATCTTGGCACATGGCTAATGAACTTACCTGTACTCTGTTACATCTTGCTTCTTGGGCATCTGGATTGCACCTCTCCCTGACTCCGCCTATTTTTCCCTTTATCTATGCTTGGGTTTACTGCCTGACTATAAGCTGGGTTGCCATAGGCCAAAATGGTCCCTTTATTAGCCAGCGCTATTCACAGCATACAGAAGAACATCCCACATCAGGGATGGCTCAGCCCTGAAGAGGACGCACTACTTTTCTGAGTCTGTACTCAGAACTCTGCAACTACCTGCAAATTCCACTCCAGGATGTGAATAAAAAGTAATAAAAATAAATATTTCAATAAGTGATTGGATAGAAATCTTGGGAAGCTTAAAAGAAAACTAAGAGCATCTAGTTATATGGAATTATTAATAAATAACTTTTGCTTCAGAAGACTTTTGTCATCAAATTATCCAAATTTATACTCTGTAAGAGAAAAATATTTAAAAATCCCTATGAAGTTTGGATTGTTTGTATGTTAGACACAGAAGTACATCATGAACTATATGAACAAGTCAGTAGCCTCTCATGATTTATGCTGGTCCCTAATTTGACAAATTTAGTACATAGTTGTTACTGTGAACTGACTGGTTCTCAAACACACCTTTGCTTTTCTTGAGACACTTCTTGTCACGAGATGAATTGTGCTAATTTAGTGGATTTAAGAATACAGTCAAGAAAACTTTGTAATGATGACATTATTTTTAAAATACACATTGCCGATCCCCTCTCAAATTTATAAGTAGAAAATATTTTGCAAAAGCAGAGTTGTTAGTCATGTTATATTTCCAATAGAACAAAGCCAAATCATTTTCACTTTCAAGTACTATGGGATTGGAATGGAGAGGCATAACAAGGACAAAGGACATGAGATGGGGCTTAGGAAGTAGTGTCAGCGCTACATACTTAGCAGCACTTACAGTGGTCACATTGACAGACTCACCTTCACTGTTGTGTGAACATTGGCATAGTAACAATTCCACAAGCAGGAGATTTCACATCCCTGGCACTCTGGGAACCTTTCTACCCACAACATTTATATATGATATCTGGTGTGTGGACAGCAAGCAGGCTTCTGTTTGAGGTACTTGCATCTGGAGAGGCAGCTTGATAAAGTAAAACAGAGAAATCTGTTGGCATTTTGAGAGTGGAGTCTACAGAAGTTGTTG
The DNA here is from genome assembly GCA_033318265.1 of Phyllotis vaccarum. NCBI lineage: Eukaryota > Metazoa > Chordata > Mammalia > Rodentia > Cricetidae > Phyllotis > Phyllotis vaccarum. The sequence goes on from JARWLC010000001.1 coordinate 421,826, forward strand.
TTTTCAGTGTGCTGAAAACATAAGGTCCCAGCAGCCGGAGCAGGCCTTGTGCCAGGCAATCTCACTTCAAGAGAATAAGGATGGCTGTGTAGTTCTCTGAGGATTAGCTCCAGCTCAGCAGCTGCTGTCTGAGTCTGATTGTGCACATCCTGCTCTAAAAGGACCTGCATTAACTCTCAGTCCCTGGGGAACTTCCAGGCTGTCTTTTAAATCCTCATCCAGGAACAACCAAGGACTAAAGCCAAGACAATATGGAGGTCAAAAGAAGTTAGCTCTCTGGGAGGAATAGTGCATGTCTTTTCAGACCCAGAGAGGGAAGGCTTGAGGAGATGAGAAGGGCAAGGGCTGAAAGATGATAAATGACTATCTTAGTCATTTTTTCCACCATGACCGTGGACACTTACAGAAGAAAGCATTTAATGGTTGCTTACATTTTCAGAGGGTTAGTCTACGGCCATTGTGGTGAGGAGCACGGAAGTAGGCAGGCAGACATGGCACCAGAAGAGCTAAGAGCTTATACTTGTTCCACAAGTGTGAGGCAGCAAGAGTGAATTAATTGGGAATACAGTGAGCTTTTGAAATCTCAAAGCCCACCCCTAGGACACTCCTCCTCTAATATGGCCACCCCTCCTAGTAATTCCTAAATAGTTCCATTAACTGGGGACCAAACATTCAAATGTATGAGTCTACTGGAGCCATTTTCATCCAAAGCATCACAGTGAAATGCACATGTCCCCATTCTTTAGTTAGAGCTGATATACACTTTTCTAAAGTACCACATCTAGCTCCACATTTCCAAGGTTGTTATCTTCACCTTGAGATATTCATGTGTAGTTTTGAAAATTGAGCTTAAATAAGAAACTTTAAAGAAAACATTACAGATGCTGGAGAGGTGGTTAAGAATACATGCTTCTCTCCAAAAGATCTGAGTTCAGTTCCTAGCACCTACATTGCAGGGCTCACAATCTTCTGTAACTCTAGCTCTCAGAGATTCAGTGCTCCTAGCCTCCAAGGATATATACACACACGTGTGCACATACTTCTACATAGACGCACATGCATACATACAGTTAAAAATAGCAAAAGTGTATCTTTGGGGAAAAAAATGTCATGAGGTCTGGAAAGATGGCTCAGCAGTAAAGAACATGAGCTATTTTACCTAAAAGTTTTGTTTGCCAGCACACACATGGCCACTATTTGTAACTCAGGTTCCAGAAGATCGAGTGCTGCCTTCTGGCCTCCATGGACACTAGGCAGAGAAAATACTGATATGCATAAAATAAATATTTTTTTTAAAAGAAAGTATCATGGGATTGTATGTTAATTACTTTTGTGGACTATCTAGACACGTTGGAATTTTTTTCAAGTAGCATTTTATCAGTATGTAGTGTGTAATAAATGGATCATAGCAGTAAATTTTGTGTATATTTAAAGGTAGAACACATATACTGTGGGGGAAAGTTTTTGAGAATGATGCTTCTCTAAAGGAATGAATTCTATTGTTTAGCTATGGTGGTATGTGGCTCAGATCTGCACAAGTCTGAGAGAATTTATGTGCTGAAGTGTAGGAAAGGAAGGTGTGATGTGGGAATGTCTTTCTGTATTCTGTGTATCTCAATCTTTAAATAAAGGAGCTGTTTTGGGCCATGACAGGCACCATAGAAAAAGTAGTAGGAGGAATCAGAATAGGTAGGAAAGGAAGGGCGAAGTCAGAGGCAGACCGAGCTGAAGCCCAGAGGAGCAACATGTAAGGAGCACAGGTGAGCCACGGGCCACATGGCAGACTGATTAATAGAAATGGGTTGATTTAAGGTGTAAGAGCTAGCTATCAATGTGCCTGAGCCATAGGCCAAACAGCATGAAGTTAATATAAGCGCCTGAGTCATTTCTGAGCGGCAGGCGGCTAAGAGGTCTGGCTCTGCAGGTTCTGGGCCTCTGGCCGCCACTGGACCAAAGAAACCCACACTACTACAAAGGTGGACTTACATTATGCATTTAAGAATGCGTGTGGCCCTGAGCCAAGACTGTGAGGGTAAGAGGTTTTGTCAGAGAAGATGGCCATCTTGATTTCTCTAACAAATTGCTGTTATATCACATCTGTGTTGAGTACTGAATGACCCCCATGCTTCATGGTTTTAACAAGATCCCTAGAATCCTTCCTGTGTGTGGTTAGAGTTGATATTTTCATGTAGGAACTAACACAGTTCATGTAGGTAACTAAATGTAAACCAATCTGTGGATCACAATATGCTTTCTCTTATTTTGTCCAGGTAAGTGATTGAACTGTTTGGTTAAGGTTTTCAATGTAGTCGACTCACATAATTTTAACTAAGTAACAGAACAAACCAATAAGCTACAGCAAGACAAAACCAGGATGGCTATTTTCATGTGGTTTGGGGATATAATTATATAGTTACTGTCTTGTGTTTGCTTGTGTATATGTCTGATGTGGAGGTCAGAGTTTGACATCGGGTGTCTTCCTTAATTGTTTCTCTATATTATTATGGAGACTAGGGTCTCTCACTGGGACCCAGGCCTCACCAATGATTAGATGAGACTAGCTGGCCATTGAGCACCAGGGGTCCTTCTAGCTCTGCTTCCTCAGCATTGAGATTATAGGCACCTGCCAGTCACGCCCAATTTTTTATATGGGCATAGGGATTAAATTCAGATTCTTATGCCTATGTGAAAAGCACTCTACTGACTGAACTATCTACACAGTCTCCTATTTTTATACTTCTTAATAGTGAGATCTCTAATTACTCTGTTTTTAGAGGTTGAGTGAGAGACCACTGTGTAATTGTTCCTCTGGTCCTTCTATTCTTTCTGCAAAACTAAAAATTAGATGCTACATTTAGGATGCTTTACTGAGATGCTACAGAATATCTGTCTTTCTTTGCATATATCCTTTTCCCCAGATTTTGGTGACACATGTAGGAAAGGAGGTGTATTCCCAGAGACCTGTGGTTTGAGAAGTCACCTTATCAGAATGTATGTACTTTTGTCCATTGGTTGATTGATAGGCTTGAAGTACCTGCTGCCTGAAAATGAATATATCAAGTGATGACCTGAGTTCCCCCAGCACCGGCTAGAAGAATGCTAGGGCAGAAGAAAAGTTCTTTGTTCTTTTATTGTTCAACTAAGATACAGTCTTGGATACTTCGGAGTGAGAAGACATCAAAGCAAAGATACCAATAAACAAACTGGAACAAAACCAAACTAACCACTAAAAGAATCCAATTCCGGCTTTTTGGTGTGTGTGTTCCTTTAGCTGGTAGTGAGTGTGTCTTCATTCCACGCATGTATATTTTTAACGACATTATTTGCTGTAAACTTAAGTGATCTAGTCTCTGTAGGCAATTGTTCTAATTCATGAGAGACATATGATGCAAGCTTTAGAGAATCCGTGTTTGGACTGCTAAAGCAGAGGAAGTAGCTTATCTGTGATGGATATTTGAAGTCATTGTTAAGCTGTGCCATTGGACATGTAAAGAGCAAAATGAGCAGATTAAGAATATTAGATGTCAGATAAATCCTAAACCGGCGACACTAGACCAGAGATGCCGTCAGGTGGGGGCTTATCTAGAAGCTGGCATGTCTGTCCTTAGAGCAGCTTTATACAAATAAAGTGTGCTTCCCACCTGCTGTTCTCTCCTGGGCTTCGTATTTTCCCCTTTTACTGTCACTTGACATCTGGCTGGAAATATTTCCTTCCTTTGCAAGACAGTGGTTTATGTGTTTCTTCAAGGAAAGTTTCACTAAGGAGTTTTGAAAACTCAGTTGTTCCATCCTTAGCAATTCCTGTTACAATGATAAACCCTAGAGTTTAAGATTTCTTTACACATTGTTTTACTCTTTCCTTTAAAAATGTATAAGATGGATTATCTGATTTAAAATCTTGTACTTTTTGGAATCTCCATTTTAGATGACTTAGAATTTTTTTCTGCTCAAACTCAACCACATTAACAGGAAGTTGAGACTTTTAACTTAAAGAAGTCTCTTTTGAATGGTTCACAGCAGGGGATCTGGCCCCTGTGCTCACACCATATTTGGAAGTATCACTTAGTGACTTTCTTGAGAGTTGATCTTGCTCCCAAGCTGGCTTTTCCAGTGGATTTCTGGGTACCATTGGAAAGAGCCTTCATTCTTGGCATTCTGGGAGAGATTTACATCTGTAAGCCAGATAAAAATATGTGAAAAGGTTATTAATTTAATTGGCCCACAATTATAATTATTCAGTAGGAGGTGACTGTGGGATTGCTATTATAGCTCCAAATACCTGCTCTGGTGGGGAGGAAAAAGTCATTGAAAACAGCAACATTCTAAAATTATAATAATAACAAATCGTCTGGCGCTTAGAGGATAGAGAAAATTTTAACACCTTGGCATACCAGTTCATCTGAAAATAAAGTGGACTTTTTGTTCAAGAAAACTTTTTTAATGTTTCATTTTTCCTTGGCATAATTGGTGTGGAAGAGATCTTAGGGAGAGTTAAGCTCTCAGTGTGTTTATAACATGAAAATAGTGTCCCATGGTTGGGGAGACTACCAGAATAGTGTTATTTTGGCTTCTTTCAAAAAAGAATCCCAGTCCTTGTAATATTGTAAAGTGGATTATTTTTCTTTCACATCAGAGGGCAGGGAATATTCAACAGTCAGTGAGCTAAGAAGTAGGGAGTTGACATTACAACCCTTGCTTTGGGAAACTATCTGAGGAATGCCATAGTTCAGTGAACCAGAAACCCTGAAGTGAATCCAGGTGCCTGTGTGGTTCTAAGTTGTCCCAAAATGAAATGAAGGCAGGCAGAAACTGAAGCCAGATGATCCCCAAATAAAGTTGAACCTTTTTTTTTTTTTTTTAATTGAACATTCTTCTTCATTCGGTTTAACTTTCTAGTGTGTACATGTTATTCTCTGTGATGTCATCATAAATGGCCAACCTTTGGGGGAGCTGCTGTGAGCTTTCTTTGCAGCTCTGCTTTGACTTCTGCTCACATCTGTTAAGCATGTGAGATATACATGCAAATCTGTGCATGTGTGTGCATACACACAGGGCACCTTGACAACTGGCAAAAAAAAAAAAAAAAAAGAAAAGAAAAGAAAAGAAAAAAGAAAGAAAGAAAAGAAAAAATACCTCAATTAAAAAACCACTCAAAACAAATTTTAGTAGATGTACCAGTTTAGGATAGATAACAACTCTCGGGTTTCAGATGCTGAAGTTGTAGCTTCCTTAACTGTGCTTGTTGTAAGTTGCCTTAAGAAGTCTTGTTGGCAGAGCACTGGGTTTCTTTGCTTTACTCCATGCCTGTGGTTAATGATTGCAGGGTGTCTGGAAATAATGGACCCACTCTGCAAAGCTTGCTGTCAGCTAGTTTTGGAGATATTTAAATGTTATCCCTCCATCCTGTGTGTTTTCCTTACCAATAGGAGTCAGAGTACAGCAATGGCCACACCTAATAAAATAGTGCAGGTTTATGTCATCTGTGCAGCTCAGTGGGCTGTTATTGTTGTTCTGTCTTGAAAACATCTAATGTCTGAAGAACTACCAATGTAGTTTTGTAAATTTTTGTTTGTTTGTTTCTAAGATGGTATCACACTTAATCCAGACTGGACTTGTGTAGTCAAGACTGGACTTGAATTTATAATTATTCCATATCTATAATTAAGATAATTCTATATCTATAAAAGCCATATAATTGTATGATTATTCCTCCCAAATGAAAGGATTTCAGAGATGAGCCACCATGCCTGACTGTTCCGATGACATCCTTTGATTACACTAGAATTCAAGTAAGATACAATATTGGATTTTCATATGAGTTTAGAGGATACCATAAGACTTGAATCAGCAAAAAGGAAATATATTCAGAATGGAGCCCTTGCCAACCCTTCCTCCTGCATGTTCTCATCCGATTTCAGCATCCTTGTGTTCACAGATACCATTCTCATCCTCGTGATGTGATCTGTCCTATCTTCACTAGTCTAAATTCAAAGGTTGTAGGACTTCCAATGAATGATGATCTTATGACAGAGATAACACTGTTTTTGTCTTTACCACCCCAGGGAAGTACTGTTCCTTGACTACTTGACTATGGATACACTCTTTAGGTTTTGCAGCTCTTTTTATTTCTCCTCCAACAGCCCCCTCCCTAGATTCAGTTAAAGTTTCAGATTCTCTATGTGTTCTTTATAAGAACATACTTTGGTGGGAGGTAAAGCCATACATCACTTTCTTCCCCTGTCTTGTACATCTCTATCCTCAATCGATTGCTCTTGCTTAACAGCTATTTAGGGCTCCAAGAAGAGGGTTCGTATCTTGTGAGCCAGGCTCCAGGTAGAGTTTCTATGATCTCTATCTTCTCTTTCAGGCTCTTTGGTGACAGAACTTTCATCAAACTGGTCACCATCCAGACAAGTCAACTAATCTCAGACTGAGAAGGAATCTGGTGTTTAAAATGTTAGAGAACTTACTTAAGACCTAACCTTATTCAGCATTGTTCCTGAGCACTTTCAAAACCTTGATTTGTGGGATACCATATATCTCCACATGTGAAATAACAGTGAGACCCTCACATATACAAAGGAGAAGGTGTTGAGAAGAAATAAGTGCCTTGAGGACAACGGCAGGCATAAAGCCCTCTGTCTAGGTGTCACTGACCTTGTTTCATAGATGTGGTTATTAAGTCCCAGAAGGTTGAAATGAGCTTATCAAAGCTGGACATCTGGTCTGTAGTTTAAGTATCATATGGCATAGATAATCATGGCTTTGGGATATGGCTCAAGCATGTTTTGCCTTGTAGTTCTTTCCTGATATTTTGGTTCTGTAGGTTCCTATGTTGATGGGCTTGTTATGGGTTTGTGAAATAGAAGTTCTATGTACTAATTATTTGTTATTGGCTTTATGAATAGGCATTTTAAAAGTTACACAATTATTTTTAGGTTTTATAGACAATAAAGCAACCCCAAATCATCATTTATGTGTGTTTGGGGAGACTGGCTCCAAGAATTCCGCAGATAACCAAATAGATATCCAAGTATCTTGTTCAGATGAAGTAGTATTGTATATAACAACAGTAATTATGTGTGCATCTCCTCACATACAAAAGAAAATATTTTGATTACTTATAGTGTTTTATAAGCAATAGCATATTTTTAAAATGTTTTATAAGTAATAGTGTATAGATGCTGCATGAATAGTTATACAATACTCCTTAAGAACAAAGTATATTTGTTCAATTTATATCATTTTGTTTTAGAATATGTTTTTTCTATAGTTTGCTCAGAATGTTGAAACAAATTAGAAACTTACAAGTTTACAGCACAGAACTGATCTCCTTAAAGCAGTATCACAGACTCCTTCCCACAACATCAGGAGTATGTGAAAAATAAATGAACGAAGAAAATACATTACTATCTTGTCTGCAGTGATTTCTGGTGATTGACCTGTGGATATTTTTTTCATATTTATAGCCTATGTCTTTACATTTTCATATGTGAAGATGTGTTCACTTTCAAATATGTACAATTTATTTAAAACAAACCAAATTACCAGCTGTGGTGGCTCACACTTGCAAACACAGGACTTCAAAGGATGAGGCAAGAGGACTATTATGAGCTGGTGGCCAGGTGGGTCACATCGCATGTTGTAGGCTAACCTGAGTTACAGATAATAACCTGCCTCACAACAGACAATAACAACAACAAAACCAACTAGATCCATATTGTAACCACCATCCTTATATTCCCAATTCTTTCTCAGTAAGTGATCATTGTGTCTGTCAGAGTTACACACACACACACACACACACACACACACACACACACACACACACCCCAAACCCATGGCTATTATTTAGATTCTCTAAGGCATTAGCCTCTCAGGGTTTTTTCTCTGTTCTTATTTCCAAAGCTGTTGAAGGTTTAAGAAGCCTCCTATGAGCAAGAGGTAGGAGGTATACCTTATTTGGGGTTTCTGACAGCAGATACAGATGTCTTCTTTTTGTTTCCCTCCTAAATGTTTTTTTCTCTTTTCCTTGAGATTGTTGAATGGGTACTTTTACTTTGTTATTCTCAGTCCCCTACCGTATATAGCTAGATGTCCCTTGTGACCACTTAGCTCAGTGCTGGGGATTCTGTTTTGAACACGTCTCTCTTATGCCACCACATCTAGTTCCTGGCTCATTATGATTTGCCCTCTCATTACCTCCCTTGTGCTTATTTATATCTTTCTTCTAATGAGATGCCTAGAACTTTCCAGCTTGTTAGATTAGTGCAGATTTTTTTAAGGTAATCATATTCCTTGATCTTTGTTGATTTTGTTCCACTTTTTGATAAATCACCTTATTTCTTGGAATTCTGAAGAGTTTTCATTGACTTTTAGTATTTCAATCCTTCAAAGTGTGTTTGTGGAGCTCTGGGGGCACAGTCAGGTAGTGCACAGTGCTGAAAAGTTGATCTAGAAAATAAAAAGGGGTTCGCTGAAGTGCTGTGGTTCTGCTTAAGTGCATATCTGTAGTGATTAAAAACGAGGCTGACATATCATACAATAATCATTCATAATCATTTACTAGAATTATGTTGCTAGTAAAACTGTTAAGTACCAAGCTGTGATGGCACATGCCTTTAATCCCAGAACTCAAAAGGCAGAGACAGTCAGATCTCTGTGAGTTCAAGGCCAGCCCTGGTCAATTTACAGATTGAGTTCCAGGACAATCAGGGCTACACAGAAAAACTCTGTTTTGAAAAAAAAATCCCAAACCAAACAAACAACAAAAAAATTCCACATAACAAACTGTGTTAAACATAGATTTTTTTCTTTTATTTGTATGCCATGTAAAGATTTTTTAATTTCAAGAATAAGAAAAATTAATAGAAATTTTCTACTAGTAAGTTGTATTGTAATTAAATATAATTTTTTAAAAGTACTGTTACTTTTTACAGTATGTCAATGTAATCTGAAGCTCTGTAACAATGTTTCAAATGCATGATACTTAGAAAGCATGATATGCTTCCTTGGAGAAGACAGAACCATATAGTTGGCTGTGGGTTGTACCTCGAGAAGGCTCAAAATCACCTTGACAAAATGTCACAGGTGGTATGGACTAATCCAATGCCTTCTGACCATTTTATACCATCAAAGAAATGACCCTTCTAAACCAGAAGCAATGTATTGGAAACTTCCATCATGGAACCTTGTTAGCTGTCCTGTGTGCTGTTAGGCATCAGAGTCTTAGCACAGTGGGGCTAAGGCATTTCTCTTGAGTAACTGTGATCTAATCCAACTTGCTCATTTTATAAATGAAACACTTTTCTTTTCTGCATGAAAATTGAGATGTAAAGTAGCTCATTCAAGATGACACAGTGACTTATCGATTTTATTATATAGAGAGCTTAAGCATTTTAGATATTGAAATCTAATATATACTTCTCTTTGCAAAGAATGCTTGTGATGTTGTTCTAGGACACCAAGGACCTTTCGAGAGGCATGTTCTCCCATAAGACTCTTTGATACAGTTGAGAGGAATATGGGAGTAATAAATACTAGATATGTTTCTTAGAAAACTCCAAAATGGAGAATTTGCTTGAAAAGCCCATGTTTGGAGAGGTGGCTCAGCAGTTCATAGTCTGTAGATGTTCTGAATTCCATTCCTAGTACCATATCAGCTAGCTCAGGACCATCTGTAAATCCAGCTCTAGGGATCCAGTGCTGTCTTCTGGGTTTTGTGGGCACCCACACTCATGTACATGTACTCACACATAGACAATAGGTAACCACATAACAATAAATACATGTATTTTTAAAAGTCATTTTAAATCTTAAGGTTTTGAACAACCCCCTCTAAGACTCAGGGAACAACATAGAAGAGAGAAATGGAAAAATCTAAAAGCTGGAAGATAGGGAGAAAGTCTCTGGAGTGCTATTTCTGGGCACTGCACAGCCAAATTGGTCATTATTTCATGGCATTTAAAGCTGTCTGTAGTGGGCTTGCACAAGACTGCACTCTGTCAACAGTAAGTCATGAATCTAGGCAGAAAGTTATAGGGCCCAATCCCTCCCTGTTGGCTATTGACAAAATCTAGTGAGAAGCAGCCATTGGCTTCATTTATATAGTCACTGATGTACCACAAGGCTCCAACAGATACTTTCAAATCCCTGGTCACACAGATAACTCTGGTAAAAGTGGGTCACAAATAAAATAAAAAATAAAATAAAAAATATGTGAAAGAGGCTTGAAGAAGGAAGGCAGATCAGGGTAATAGAAGTGGGGGGGCACAGAATAGAGGGTGAGAAGTGACAGGGATCAAAATTAATTATATGCATGTATGAAACTGTCAGAGAACAAATTTAATAAAAGTTACAAAATCTGATAAAAAAATTCTCTAAGGCCACATAACTAAATGTAGTCTAATGTGTGTAAAAACAGCCGAACCACTTCAAAATGTTTTGTTTACACAAAGCAAGAGTACATATAGTATTTAAAGCCTACCTTAGTCACCTGTCAAAATTCAAGTTGGGTGTGCAGTACATGTCTGTCATCCAAGCTATGCAGAGGATGGCGAGGTTAGGCCAACATGTGCTATGTCTTACCTCAAACAAAAGATACAAAACAGCAAAGCAAAATAGGGGGAAGAGTATTTTAACTCTTTTCAGTATCTTAAACTCTTTTCAATCCCATAACTTGATGAATTGACCTGAATGTAGTTCTGTTTTGTCCATTCTTATACAGGCTCATGTGTGTGCCAGCCAATGTGCACATGTGTACAGGACATCTTATTTCAGTTCTTTCTGAGAACCCAAACTCCAAAGTCTGTTTTCCTCTCAGGACAGCATAGTCTTAAGGCAGCAGTTACAACCTTGTGTTGCCCACCATTAGCAGCAATGCATCTTTGGGGAAAGTCTTCACTTGGTTTTTGTCTCCACTTTTCTTACCTGGAAAATGAAGTGTAATAATACCAACAACCTGTAAGGGATGCCGCCCTGCAGAAATAAATTGATCAATGTAAAGTCATAAGGATAAGATCTGGCACACACACACACACACACACACACACACACACACACACACACACATACAATTCAGTAAACATGGCTTTGTCTGTTGCTGTTGATTTTAAAGCCTATGCTGCACTGCCATTAAGTAGGGGTCAGTAAAGGACCTCCACTTATAGCCAGTATCTACCCTATTCTTCCTATTGTGTTTTTATTTTTATCACGTTGGGGAGAAAAAGAACCACTTCATAAGACACTGGTAAGGTGTTAAGTCTTCTTTTAGTTAGCATTAATTCCAGTCATAAGTTTGGAGAAAAGTTGAGGATAAGATAAGGGGGTCCATATCAGAACTTTTGTCTTTTCTGCAACTTGATATAATGGACATCCAGACAACACCACAGTTGTGTCAATGTCCCTACCCTTGTCTAAATGAGAGATAGGAGTTGAGATTTAGAATTGCTGAGGGTCCTGGGCTCTGCTTTCTTTGGAGGTTCTAGAAGCTGCTGTGTTTGCAACATTGGTTGTGACCCATAAATCATAGATCTGACTTCACTTTTTAAACTTAAAATTTGCAAAAGTGACTCTAATGATTTTTAAAAAAAAATAATTAATTTTTGGGATAAGGTCTTGAATCTAGGTTCATTTCAGTGTACCATCTTTCCAACCCAACTTTTGGAGTACTGGAGTTACATGGGTGTGCCACCAGGCCTGGAAGAATTAATGTTTTTTCATTGCATGGGAAGGCAGTTTCCTGCTGCCTTTTGAGGTTATTTCATTCTAATGCCTCACTCAGTTTGTTACTGGTTCCTAAGCTTTGTTACCTATACCCTTTTCTCCTACAAACATTTTAGCTTCTTTCAAATTATGTTGGCTCCTTTAGTCTTGTGTATGTGTGCATGTACTCGTGGTGTTGAATACTTGTGTGTGTGGTGCATTGTACTGAGCATGTTGTATGAAAGTCAGAAGTTGACTTCCTGTACCACACTCCACCATCAGGGTCTTTTATTTTTACCTAGAGCTCCCTATTTCAGCTAGACTGTCCAGGCTCTGTCGGTCTCTTCTTCCCCAGTGCTGGATCCACATGCCAAGCTTGGGTGTAGGAGATCTGAACTCAAGCTCTCATGTTTGTACAGCAACTATGAAATTTATCACTTAAACATTTCCCCATCCTCAGTTTGTTTTCTTGCCCTGTGCCCCTGTTCGCTACTGTAAGTAGTGTTGGCAGGTAAAACATAAGCAATTAAATGTGTCTGTTTTTAAAATTTTGTTAGTTTAGATTAAGTGTATTGTTTGTGATATAAGAATTGTTCTTAGAAATTTAAAATTATGCAGACACCTTTTACTTTTATATATGAGTCTAGCGATCCTACAAATATCTATACCAATTACATTGTTAAAGCTTTTCTTCCAAGTGTTTGCTTCAGGACAACAAGATGACTAACAGAAGATGTCCAGTTCCTTCCTAAGGCCATGTTCTGACTAACTTGACAAATGCCTGCCAGTCGATAGGAGAGTCTCGACAACCAAGAGAAGCTTCTGGGACTTCAGAGCATGATATGTTTAGCCTCAGTTTAGGAGATCACATGACAAATGTAAGGAGTCTGTGTGCCATTCCAAAAAGTAGGAGATACCTAACAGATTTTTATTCACATGCTTTTCACCTCAGCTCAAAGCAGAAAAGTCTGGCTTTCCTTCCATAAGTCACAATCCTAATGATCTGGTATTCTCTGAACATAGCAGGAAGTCTGCACTGAAGGATGTGTGGATGAGATAGACTATAAAAAAGACAACCATACCAGTTAAGGATTACATTGGGCAGTTTTATGAATTACAAAATAACATTTTTGTGGAGATCAAAGGCATGATGCTGAAGGAACCAGGGCAAAGAAGGATGATTTTTGTCTGTCAGCCTTATCTTAATTTTCCTTTTCTTTCTACTCAAAGACAGAAATAGGCTTCCCATGGGAACCGTCAAGTGAAGGCTGGTCATAGTATGGCACTGCCAGGTTTAGTTACATTTCTTAAGATGTGGTCATCATCACATGTGAGTGCCTTCTGTGAGCTGGGAATGGCTTTGCATCTTAGATGCTGGGGAAGTAACAGTCAGTGGGCCATATACTGTCTGTACTCCGTGTAGTTTGTACTCTGTCACAATTATTTGAGAAATGTAAAGACAGAGAGAAAGGCACTCTGGTCTCTAGGATCTCCTTAAGGTTCTTTGTATCAATTAAAGATGGTCAGCTTTTGACAAGCATTCTGGATACCTGGCAGAAATCTACATTGTTGAAAAACTAATCAGACTTTAGGTGCCTCGCTGAGGAGCCATTACAGACACTGCAGTCTGATCTGACAGCAGCCATCTTCAGTAAGACTATCAGTTAACCAGTTCATCTCTTTGTAGAATAATAAAGACATGACCCAGCATGAGGTAGAATATCTCTTTACATTGGTGACTCATTCCCGTAATCCTAGTACTTTGTAGACAGTCATGAGGATCTCCAATTAAAGGCCAGCCTGGTTATACAGTGAGACTTTGTCCAAAGAAAGAAGGAAAGGGGAGAGAGGGAGGTCTCCTTATTGGCTGGTGCCTTGCCATATCTTTGTGGGAGTCTTAGGGTTTCTTGATATAAAGAGACATCATAACCATGGCAACTCTTATAAAGGAAAATATTTAATTAGGCCTGGCTTATAGTCCAGAGCTTTAGTCCATTGTCATCATGGTGGGACATGGCAGCATGCGGCAGATATGGTGCTGGAGATGGAGCTGAGAGTTCTACCACTTGATCCACAGGCAGCAGAAGCAACTGTGTGTCCTACTGAATGTAGCTTGAACAAAGGAAACCTCAAAGCCCACCCACAGGTGCCAAGCTTTCTCCAACAAGGTCACACCTCCTAATAATGCCATTCCATATGGGGACCATTTTCTTTTAAACCACCACAGTAGGCACTGTTATGGAACTTGATTTAACTTAATGACAGCTTGATCAATTAATTAGGAACCAAAGAAGACCATGTTATTAAGTTTTATAGCTTGTCTCCTCACCAAAAGAATTTATAAGTATTACAGAGGGAAATAGAAGGCAAAATAGAGAGAAAAGTATTGATTTTAAAAGTATGCTTTCTCACAATTTTAAAACAATGTGGAACACTTCCTTATTCTGAAGCTCCTTGAGATTTGAACTCTTACCGGTGTAAAACATAAGACTTCTTAAGTTGCTTAGAGTCCCCTAGTCTGAACCTCACAGGATTCAATGTATTCATATCCACACCTATTCTAATTCTCAGAAAAAAAAAATCCTGAAAATAGCATATTTAAGAAACAAATGAGCACAGTGGGAACGTTCTGTAGGTGTGGTTCTGTGGGTTCTCTGTCAGAGGAAATGATAGAGCAGGTAGTAATGAGAGATGAAAAATTGCATAAAAGTCAAAAAAGCTAATAACCTTTTCTCTGAGCAAGTCTTACTTTGAATATTTTGTTTACTATTTTATTTGTTTTAAACACTATTCTACTGAGCCCTGTATTTTATGTTTGGTGTCACTTGTTTTCAGGGTAACAGAAAAAAGATATCATCTTTTCATTCCATCGGGAGTTATGCACTTAGAAGTGTCAACTTCCTCTTATTTACAAGAAATCCATGGCTTCAGGGATGACTGGTTTCTGAGCATTTCTGTGTTATATGTTGTGTATTATGCCTTCTGAAAGAGAATTCCGCACATCAGGGACTCCCTTTCAGACCATGAACTAGGCACAGGCACAAAGCACACCCAAACACCTATTTTCAGAGAAATCCTTTATTAAACAGGAAAGGAAAGCTTTTAAAGTGGCTGCTTTCTGACTCAGGTAGAGAACAGCAGCAAATGACCTTGCAGGTGTAGTTTTAAGGGGAGGAAAGGGAGGTTGTGTTAGAATTTGCTAGAATGCAGTGATAAAGGAGATTCAGGACAAGCAGAATGGGAAGGGATCAAAGGAGAGGGAGAAGGGACATTTGTCCTGCAGAGACAAAGGACTGCCCCTAGACAGAGAGAAGACATGTTGGGATGAGGTGTTTATTTTAGTTGGGCATGCTAACCACAGGAACCAATATGGGGCTTCTGATTGTTGAACCTCAATGCTCGATAGCTAGATCTGGATCTTGGTAGCCTCTGGAGAAGGAAGTGACCAAATAAGGGAATAGACCATAGACCTTGGTGGCTAGTTTTAGAATGTTATCTAAGGGAATGGGGGAAAGGGCAAGGCCTGCCAGACCTATGCTTGCGATGCTCAAGCTGGCCAGAGTGTCCCTTCATCTTCCATTCCCAGAAATCCAATTCAGAATATGATAACAAATCAAGTACAGAAATATATCAAAATTGAAAATGCAGTTTTTAAAACACACACACACACATACACTCTCTCTCTCTCTCTCTCTCTCTCTCTCTCTCTCTCTCACACACACACACACACACACACACACATACACACACACACACACACACATATTTACTAAGTATTTCAAACCAAAGATAGTACAGGAAAAAGATGTTTTGTTGTAAATTTTAGTTTTGTATTTTTTTTCTAACTAGGTTGAAATGTTTTTCATTCAATGTTAAATCTGTCTAAGACAGATAAGTTTATTTTTCATTATTTAAAAAAATCACCAAAATGTTTTGAATAGAGTTATTTGCTTCAAATTATACAGTATGTGAGCTGATAGACATGAGTTTCTTAATTATTAAAAGTTGAAAAAGAGACAGTTTCCATGGCAACTTCTTCAGTTACTATGATTTTATATTTTAGAAGGCTCTTCATTGCTGAACTGTGAATGAAGTATTAAGAATTAAATCAAATCTTTGCTAAATAGATTCACTTACCCTAAGCATCATTTTTTTTTCTTTAAGCAGCTGGCTTTTCAGCTGGGTCAGCCCTGCTAGCCCACTCTTTGGACGCTGACCTTAAAGGGAATAACTGACATTAAGTTTTTTGACATCCCTACAAGAATTATATGGGAGGCAGTTACAAAATAAGCTGTTTTAGCTGATGCTTGTATTAGCATGCATTCTTTTAAATTGCTTGTTTTAAAATTTTCTATATTCCTTACAAAGCAAACAAATAATTAATTTGGCCAAAATACAAAGTCAATACTGAAGTCATTTTCTGGATTTTCTTTCGAGTGTAAGAAGACAAAGAAAGATTTGTCACTGTTTTGCCACAACCAGTGATGGGCATGGAATTTTTTCTAATGCCGCATGAATCAATGATTCTCTGCGTAAAATGACATTAAAAGAAGGCCTTTTTATCTCACATGTTCTCAAAGGCAAAACACATCTCAGCATGGAAGAGTGATGTGGGAATGTCTTTCTGTATGCTGTGAATATCAATCTTTAAATAAAGGACTGTTTGCCCCATGACAGGTACCATAAAAAAAGTAGGCTGGGAAATCAGAGATTAGTAGTAGGAGAGCAGAGACATAGTGAGGCTGACCCAGATGCCCAAAGAAGAAACATGTAAGGAACACAGGTGAGCCACGGGCCACGTGGCAGACAGATTAATGAAAATGGGTTAAGATGAAGGAGCTAGCTAGCAATGTGCCTACACCATTGGCAAAGCAGCATGAACTTAATGTAAGCAAATCAAAATTCAAAGAGTATGTGGGCTCTATACCTTAACCTTGCAGCACCCAGCACAGCAAACCATACTTAAAGAATGTTTTGAGTATGAAGGAAGTCTGAAGTTGGAAGCTGACATGGCTAACACATATTTACTTGAAGGTTATTAATGACTCCAGTCTGTTTACAACAGAGAATGAATAAATGATCAAGATTTTTGCTTGTGGTCCTGAAGAATTTCATCAGATTATTGTCCTGCATTTCTGACTTATCATTCCAAAGAGATGAGAAGTGGCGCAGACAGAAGCCACACAAGAGTCTGTCCTCCCTGTATGTGGTTTCAAGTGGAATCCATGGCTGGAGTAAATCTATTTACTAAGTAATTTTTTTTTATTTCTCAGATTTTTTTTCTTATCTAGAATAATAATGAGAATGGTTACCATATTTCTAGTTAATACATGTTTGTCTGGCTTAATTATTAATAACCCCCTTTTACTCTACAAAGTGTTCTTTAATGGTTATTTCATTACTAGCAAAATTGTAAGTAGGACTGTGTAGAGAAAATGAGTTATATGAGCAGGTGGAAGGAAGATGAATGGGAAGTTAGACAGGTAGATTAAAAAGAAATTGGGAAAGAGCTGTGTAGCCTGGCATATTGGATAGCTTTGGGGTGGAAAGATATTTGACTTTTCATTATGCTAATCTAATATGTTAAGACCTTGGACTGCTTGCAATCAAGGAAAGACTTTTAATTAGTAATAGTGTGGTTTGGACTAACAGAGTCATATGGTCAGAGAGTACTACAAATATTTTTATGGCTAAGAGATGAATTATTTGCAACAGAGAGATTTGTATAACATATAGATTTGGTTATGTATCATTTCTTTTTTTTATTTTTTACTTTTATGTTTGTGTTCTTTTGAGGCAGAGTGTTGCAGTGTAGATCAGGCTGGTGCTTAAAATTGTGGAAGTCTTTAGGCATGACTCACCATCCCCACATACATTTTTTTTTTTTTGTAACTATGGGAACAAACTTGGTTTGTTAAAATTCTGCTTCATGGTGTATGTATTTGAATTAGATAATTGTACAGTGGATATTCAGTACTGATTAATATTACCTAGTAGGTAGTGCTAGGAGAAGCTAGATTGGATCATAACATAATTCATAATATGTATAGAGAGAGGGAGGAGAGAGAATATCAGGCAATAGGAACAACATGTTCTAATATCAAGTATCATTTAGGGGACATTTACAATCAAAGTTGCAGTCTAAATCAAGTTGGGCTATTTGTTGGCTAGCTAGTCTTACGTTAATTTGAAACATACACTAGAATTATTTGAAAAACGGGAATATTAATTGAGAAAATGCCTTTATAAGATCCAGGTTATAAGGCACTTTCTTAATTAGTTGATGATATAGGGCCCAGCCAATTGTAGGTAGTGCGATCCCTGGGCTGGTGGTCTTGGGTTCTATAAGAAAGGAGGCTGAGCAAGCTAGGGAAGGCAAGTCAGTAAGCAGCACACCTCCATGGCATCTGTATCAGCTCCTGCCTCCAGCTTTCTATTCTGTTTGAGTTCCCATCTTGACTTCCTTTGAACAACACTATAAACATGTAAACCAAATAAACCCTTTATATCTCAACTTGCTTTTTCATTGTGGTGTTTCATCACAGCAACAGAAGCCCTAACTAGGGCAGGCTAATTTTATATGAAGGTGTTTTATCAGTTGAAATAAATGTAAAGACAAGATACAGGGTCCCTTGAGTGTGGCTCCTTTCGGTAGCCAGGCATCTCAGCATGGATAGTCCTGTGCACTTTGTTTTCCAGTCCATTGTCCTTGGCATCCTTTCACCCACGCTGACTGTTACTCTCTTTCTCTCTGCAGAGACCCTTCATGTTATCCTGTTTTAATCACAACAGTGCAATAGGTTTTTGGTTTGGATTAATTTTATATTATTATTATTATTATTGAGGTTGTCTTGTTTATTTGGACTAGTAATTTTAAAGTTTTAAAGAAACATATAGACGTTTATATTAAGTTTATGTTGCATGGTTTATGTTCTAGGTATATTGTTAATACAGTGTTTATATATTTATGTGTATGAATAGGTATTTGATATGTATATAAAGTTATATGTGTTTTAAAAGTAAATATAAAGTATTTTCAGAAGTTACCCAACAATAGTGTACTGTTTTGGAAAACTTTATAATTTAAAAAGAACCATCCATCTCATGAGATTCACAGAGCCTTTTCAAGGTGGGAAACAAACAGACTTACTCTAGGTATGATTGGAAGGACAAATTTGAACTCAAATCCAGGTCTTTAACTTTCTCCTAGTATTCTAGGCTTGAGATTGCCTTTTAAACCTCTTCACAATATATTCAGAGAGAAATTTTTAACTTTCTTTACCATTTAGGCTTACTTCGGGGTTATAACACACTTGTCCTTGTTAGAAAAGAAAGAACCCAGGTGCCTTTGGGTCCACTCATCGGTAGTGCACACTTACTGATTCTGAGAGGTGAACTGGAGAAGTGCAGGGTTCTTGGTTCATGTGTTCTTGGCTAATTGCCTCAGTGCTTTTCTGTTTATTCTTGGGTTAGGGGTTTTCTTGTGTGTTACCACTCTTCTAAACCCTTCTTCCCAACTATCTTCTCCATCCTAACCTATGCTTGAAAACCTTTGACTCACCTCTCAAGAAACCTGAATGCTGCTATCTCTCTGGTGCTTCCTCCAAATGCTGTGGTAACTTTTTTTTTTTTTCCCTCGTGAGATATTTTAGATTACTCTTTTGGCTCTTATCACAAACTGCTTTACACAATGGTTGTTTGTCTTTCTTATATTTATCCTACACGACTGTGTGAGGTCCTGAAAAGCAGGTGCTTCTCCATTTATCCTGATGTGCCTGCTTTACTTAGCTGAGTGCAGCCACCCTAGGGAATTCTGTGGCTTAAAAAAAAAAAATCTCCTTAATAAATTAATAGTTTTAGAGGTAGTTATATCCATTCAGCAGAGATGACGCAACTATATTATTTTTAGGTACCTGGATGTTATAGGTAACCTAATGTTAGTATAATCATCACCTGCTTTTTACATAATTAGGAAACATGATTGCATATATATTTTCCACAGTTGGTTATCGTGCATTATTTGATCACTGCCCTGTATTTTACAGGCCTACAATTTCATGATAGTATGTAAGTGATTTGGGGCATGTTTCTGTGAAGAGGTGCAGAGATGGATTTCTTCTAGGAGCCCAATAATCTATCTATTCCTTGTGTTTCTGTTAAATCCTTATGGGCTGAGTTGGAGAACAGCTGACTAGCTTTGTTCCTGTGTTCCAGTGTTATCTAAGAGTCTAGGATACAGTTCTGAACCTCTCTTAGTGTGATTTCTGTTCTTATTTTAAGTAGTTAAGTCTTTGAGGGCTTGTGACAGCTCTGTTTTGGCTTCTTGAATGTTGACATAGATACACCTCACTGGCAGGTCTCTCAATTTCGTGGCTTTCAACCTGTCCCGTGACTGGCATTTTTACAACTTCTCCCCTTCTTCCTTCCTTACTAAAGTCCTTCTGATGTCAGGACTCAGGCAAAAATTAACCAAGAGACAACCCAGAATAAAAAATTCTTCAGGAATAAAGGAGTTTTTAAAAATGTGAGATGTAGGTAGGCAGAAAGGAGATGGTTCTTTTAGAGACGTGAGAAACAGAACCAAGGCTAAAGCAAAGATGAATAGATAACATTTGAAAGGAGTGTGGCAACAGACTCATAACCAACATTCAGTGGACATTTGATCTCTGTAGAGATCCAGGATGCTAGGGAATATTCTAGATTCCTACTTCTCCCTGCCCTGAAATCTTGTCCATTGGGGATATTCTGGGATTAGTGTAACTCCTGGAGTCTGCATCACCAACAGGCATCTAAGTGAGCTCAGAATAATATTATCTTCCTTTATGGAACCACTGCTCGGGTGTCAGAGCCTACACTTCTACAGATTTTAGGTATTTAAGAGGAGGAGTCTATGCTGTACCTGAAAGATCCCTTCAGGGTTCTGTGGAATTCTCAGAGCCTATTCATGTGAGAGAGGAGCAGTAAGCAGAAGTTCAAGATAGAACTTTTCCAGGGCTGAAGGTATGGACAGCTAAGAACTTTGGAGAAATTCCAAAGAATATTTTTTTTCATTCATTAAAATGTTTTAGAAAGACATTTAAATCCATTCCTCCAAAGTTCTGATAAAAGAGCCTCATAGATACTTCAAGTAACCTCTGGTCAAAGATTGAGCCTACAGAGGGATTCGACTTGGGATCCATGAACTCTAAATGTATTGGAGGCCATTGAACCAATTCCTTGAAAGAGGAGAATAGTGAAGACTTTTGTTGTTTGTTTGGGCTTTTGTTTTTTGGGGTTTGTTTGTTTTATTTATGGGGGAAAGAACTCTAGCCTTGACCTAATCCTCAAAGATACCATCACTAAGATTTGTCAAAGAATACAGAGCAATTGGGAGTTGTAGTCAGGTTTAGGGTAAGGGTTAGGGTTCCATTTATTTCTCTGAGGGTAGACCACCATCATTAATAACTAGGAAAGGGGAACAGAAAAAGAGGCATTTTCTAGCATATGTGATATTTTTTCTATTCCTTGAGGAGTTCTTTTAGTGGTTCAGGCTGACATACAAAGGGATATCAATTTTAGCAGCAAGGAGGTGAATTACTATCCAGTTAAGGAACTGAGGAAGAAGAAGCTGGTGTGTGAAGAAGGATCATGTGTGAAAGGGTTCCTCCAGTGTTTCATTAGAGTTGTCAGAACAGTTAGCCCTCTAACCAGGCTACAGTCTCCAGCTTCTGATTCATTTGTGGAATTAAAAATACTTTTAGGAAGAGGCACTAAACAAGCCTTTTGTTTGGATTTCCATATATTGATTCATGGACGCAGTGAACATCCTGCTGTGAACTCTCTCTGCTGATGGTAGGCACCACAATGAACAAAGCTTTTCTGAATTGGCACTTCCACAGACCCTGTTATGCTGCTGTATTGGGTGTGACAATTTTAAAAGCCACTGTGCTAGAATGAAAACAGGCCATTTTTAAATGGTCTATTGATTTGCAAAACCTCTTTGTGTCAGACTGAATAGTCTCATATCTGAGTTGGGAGGGCGGGAAAGATGCTGAACATTTTCAATTTATTATTGTGTCTGGAAGCTTTGGGCTGACATCATTTCAGTGGTAGTGCATGCCTTCAGTGGAGAGGCTGCTTGCATCTCAAGCCTTAACTACACATGTGAAAATCCAATTCATTATTTTGCACTATGAATGACTTCTACAGCTCCACTACAGAGTGAGTCACTGTGATTGTCGATTTTGAAAGCCTAATTATGACTCAAGCTCACCCATAAACTTTGGACCACCTCCCCATCAATGCTCTGCACTGAGTTATTTGTGAGAGGAGTTCTTTGGTGGCTTTTGTGTCAGGTCAGCATGGATAGTGTTCAGTCTTAGAGTGACTGTGAGTTCTCCATCAGAATTACAGGTGGCAGAGGGTAGAGAGATAGTTCAGTGGTTAAGAGCACTTGATACTTTTCCAGAGGACCTGCGTTCAGTTCTGGGGACCCAAACACTCTTTTGGTGTCCTCCTGTCTTATCTTTTCTGATGAAGTCTGAGTCATATTTTTTTACATCCTTAAGGTAGGACTTTTGCTTTTTTTTTTTTTTTTGTAATTTTCAATTATAAAAATAGTCATGATACACAATAAGAAGTGTTTGTAGTATCTGCTCTGTGATAATGTTCCCTCAAATAGGGACTGTGAAGGAAAAAGACAGGTCTCACAATCCCAAATACTCTCTGCTGTAGATACAGAGTGACATCCATCTTGTCTCAGGAGTTCTTTTTTTGTCTTCAGACTGGAGTGTGTATTGAGGCCATCTTTTAAAACTTGTTTTTAACCTGTATTTTATCCCTAAGGTACCGCCTTTCAGTGAAGGTACGGAGGTCCTGGAGGTGACCACAGCTAGACATAGAACTGGAATCTAGTTAAAACTGTCCATTTTAACAGTGAAATGTAACTGGCAATTCACACAAAAGAATTAGAGGGCACAGTTGTTTACTGACTTGACGTCAAGAAGTGCCACAGATGCTCCGCATGTGGAACAGGGCAGCCTAGCGTCCCTTCGTAAGCAGTGTACAGGGAGTAAATGTGGCACTTATGAGGCATTGTAGCATCAGGTTGTGTTGAGTAAATTTCCCTCACCAGAATTTTCAGCAGACTGATCTGCAGTGTGCCCAAGAACCTGTTGCCTCTTTTCTTTCTATACAAACTGTGTCTGTCAGAAGCATGTCTTGAGGAGTCAAGGAACAGGAGTTTGGGCATAGTGTTCAACAGAACCTCTTTGTATTAAAATTGAGGAGACGTGTTGTTTAAAATTAATTTTGAGTACTTGCAAATTCCTTTCCAGCTCTCCTCCTCCAGATTTTCCTCCACAGGTCTCGGCTTAGAGAAAACAAAATAAATCCTCCTTATTTTTTTCTTACATGTCTGACTCTTACATGTATGTCTCGGACAAAAGGAAACGGAGAATGGCTGAGAATGCAATAGTAGGGAGCCCTAGAAATGAAGTTTGTGAGAACTATGTGGAGACAATTGTAAGTGGTAAAGCTTGTGAAGAAATCAATGGCCCCAGAGCTCTGGGCAAGGGCACTTACACAGAAGTTTTCCTCCCCCTACTAGGCTAATTGCAGCCAATAATTTGAGGAATGTTTCTTAATTAATCGTTTGTTCCCATTGTTTGTTTAGAGAGTATCACCAGACTATTACCATAGTATCTCCCACAAAAGGAAATTCAGTCTTAACAGACTTAATATCAATTTCTGGTCTTATGATAGAATGTGTTTGCATCTCTTCATAAAATGATTTTATTTAACAATTCAGTGAAGAGTAATGAGATATTGATTTTTAAATTTAATTAGCATATTTAAAACATGCTATTTCTGCAGAAATGTAGTGATATATGTGCCGATTTTTAACTGACAGACTGGAACTTAACAACTTTTCTAACTCCGAGGTTTTAAGTCTTGAATCTGAAACATGGGCTTAAAAATAGACACTTAGAATTTTAGGGTCTCTATGCTTACATAGAGCATTCACAAACATAGTGAGCTTCTATAGGCTAGGAGTAGCTCTACTTTTCAGAAAATAAAAACTCAAAAAGCTTATCAGAGATCTCAGATTTACAACTAACTGTGCTGTTAAATATAAAAATTAAATTCAGGATAGAAACTAGCATCTGCCTCTAGCTCTTTGAGGTTTTGAGAATAATTATAATCCAAACACTTGTGCAGAATGTCATTTCCCGAGTGAGACAAATTGTACTCCAAAATTTAATGGCTGGTGGTGTTTTCATTATTGATGAAATACTTTTTAAAGGTACTTATGAAATAGGGGCTTTGATATTCTCTAACAGGTGTGTGTCACCTGCTTAATGACATGGGCTCATTCCTCTTTATATACAGCTCCCCAGAGTCCTGGGGAAATAAGAGTTCCCAAGAACCAACCTCTGTTCTCTTGGTATGGTGTGGTGATATATTTTATATTTAGTAAAATCAGCCTGGAATATCAGAGAATAGAATCACCCACAGTCAAGCCATGAGGGTCAGAGAGTGGTAACTGAAGCCTTTAATCCCAGCACAGGAATGACAGTTGGTAACTACCACATTTAATCCCAGCACGGAAAGAGCATTTAATCCCATAACTCCAGAAACAGATGTTTTTGTGTTTCTGTGAGTTCAAGGCCTAACTACCAGAGAGTACTAGTTCACACCTTCAATCCTAACTCTAGGATTATGATGTAGAGTTGAACCTGGAAGTGAAATAACTGGGTGAAGAAGATATTAAAGACAGAGAAGGTAGATAGTGTGAGATTCTGTAGAAGCAACAAGCCAGGCTGAGGACTCTGGAAGATAGCTTTTACCCTGAGAAGTTGGCTGGGTGAGATTTGACTGTGGTCTGTTTTCCCTCTCTCTCTCTCTGATATTCCAGGCTAATTTTATTAAATACAAGATATATCACTACAGTATGGTGGATCAGAAAATTTTTAAAAGGTCTAGTTGAAGTATACTGCAGTGATTCTTAGAAGAATGGAACAGTTTATGGGTCCGTGGCTTTCTCTGAGTGTTTGCCCCACAACCTCTGACTCAGGTTTTAGCCATGAAGTAACAAGAGTCAAGTGGCTTTTTACTGAAGGCTCTTCTGAGCTATTTTCTAGGTTCTGAATTATTAGCCCTTGGTTCCTTGTGCAGTGTCTATGGTCATCTGTCTGGTGAGACGTCCAGTTGTTCCTAGGGCAAGATTTAATTTAGGCGAGATCTGCCTCCTGCTTACACAAGTCCGCACTGGCAATGGCAATGAGCAGAGCTACCAAAGCCTGGTGGCTTTCTCCAGGGAACCTTGCCAGTTCAAGCACTGTGACTCTGGGGAAAGTATCAGTGTCCCACACCTACCTTCATAGCACTGTTGCCAGGGCTTGCATCACATTCCTCCTAGAAGCCCCAGAAAATCCACTAAATGTGAGTATATGTTTGCTCATGCTTGTCACTTCCTACTCAAGGTTCACAGTTTTTGTTCCGCATGAATGTGGTGTGCATGTTTGTGTGGTTGCATCGGCGCTGGGGATGGGGTAAAGGATTATATATAATCTTAGGTGTTATTCCTCAGGAGCTTTCCACATTGTCCTTTGAGACAAGTTTTCCACTAATCTTGAGCTTTTCCAGTCATATAGGCTGGCTGGGTCTAAGCCTCAAAGATTCTCTCATCTTTCACCTTCCCAGAACTACAGAACAATTTGGTCATTTGACCTTGTCTTGGGAGTGGTGGGCCCAAGAAAAGCTCAGGTAGCTGCAGGTCCCCAATCTTAATGATCTTAACAACCATGCCTCTGTCACTAAATGCAAGCTGATTTCAGAGTGATTCGTTTGGATTCTGATGTGCTTTTCCAGAGATTGAACTTACTTCTAAGTGTGGGCAAGCCATTTTGTAAGCACTTGTAAGTGGTTCACCAAGAAGACTTCATTAGGACCTCAGGACCCTGGGTCATCACCTCGCTTCCCCTGCTTTGGGACTACTCTGGATTTATGTGACATGTTCTCTTGTGCTCATTTCCTTTTTCCTGGGATAGATTTTCTCAGATAATCGCTTTTTCCAATCTTTTCTTCCTCCTTTCTATTTCCTGAAATGAGATCAGCCAGTTTCTTGTTCAGCATAGTGTGTGCGGCTGCAAGACTCAGACTCACAATTTATACTGCCTCCCTAGAGTGCCTGAAGACCTCCTGGTTTGGCCAAAACAGCAAATTCCATTATTCTGCATTCAAATCAGGGACACATGAATGAGGTTAGATTGTAATAGGATGCTGTCGTGTTTCTATGGGCTTAACCAGAAGCCCTGATTTGTTCAGATCTTATTCAGTCAATGTCTCATCTCGAGTTCAGAAAGGTATAAAATACTGATTCTAGTATCTAATATTGGTCTGTGCCCCTTGTAATCATTTCTTCTCATTGTTAAGTTAGGTGCTTTTCTTCAAATTTTGAGCCTGAAGAGGACATGAGTAAGTTTGTGGGACTTGTCACTGCCTGGTGGCTTGTAACAGTTTTCCATATTAGAAAAGCCAGACCTCTCTCTCTCTCTCTCTTTCTCTCTCCCTTCTTTCTCTCCATTCCTTGTTCTTTAGAAGATATGCCACTATTTACTGTTACATGTTACTTTTCATATCAAGCAATATCCCTGCCCTCACGTTAGGGCATTAAGAATGTTGACATTTCCCTGGGGTCTCAAAGCATTTTGTTAAGAGTAATGTCTTTATCTAATTCATTAATCTCCTAAGGATTTTCTGGTATTGAGTGAAGAAGAATTATAGGTATTTCAGGAATTCCTGAATGGTTGTTTTATATTCAGCCCAGTGAAAAGAAAGTTGATTTTAAGCATAGGATATTGCAGGTTGCAGATTTTAACAGTGATGCAAAAATCTGCACCATTATTTTTACAAAATCTTTTTTTTTTCATTGAGGAAAAAAATTGCAAAAAGATATAAAGTTTGATTTGTCTTTAAAAGAGGGATGTACTTGGGCATATAATTTAAAAAATACTCCTAAGACAGCATCTCTTTTGTTTCTAATTTCAAAAAATCTTAATTGCCAGAGTGTCATATTGATAGCTGATCTCAGAATACATACTTTGTCCACGCAAACTGTATATTGTTTTATTTTTATTTTTCAGATTTTTTTTTCGGGTGACTTACTTATTACAAGCATAATTGATCCATTCTTTATAATGCAGATTTTAGCATTAAAATGACTTGGTTTAACGAGTTAATGCTGTGCCTCTGTTTAATACTTTAGCAGCCTCCTCTCAGGGTGAGATGAGGGTAGTGGGGTTGGTAGAGATAGGTTAAAATTTACCAGCATCAATATCAGAGCATATTCCTCATTTTGCTCATTTTAGCACAAAAGAATTGCACACACTAGTAATGGTGTAGATAACATAGCCATTTATCTCCTGTTAAAATCTCAGTGGCATTCTCTTTTATTGCTTTACCACTTGGCATTAAAATGTTGACTGCATGGTAAGAGCCACTGCTCTTCTGCATATTGGTAGTTTTATATGAACATTCTTAATCTGGATGGCTCTGAGCTCTCTCAGTAATAAGGTAGTTAGCTTATGACAGGCAACCCTGGATTTGTGCCTGGACTAATTTTTTCTGAGGAAGTTTATGATTACTTTAAATGCAAGATTATGTCTTATGGAACTGTAACTGTATATGTTATGTTACAGTCTGTCTCTTTAAAATTTATTTATTTTTATTAAAAATAGATTCTTCTCTCATAAATTGTATCCCAACTATCGTTTCCTTCCTTCCACTCCTTGCAGTCCCACCCCACATCCATTTCACTCTGTCTCCCTTCAGAAAAGAGAAGGCTTCCAAGAGACAAGAACCAAACAGCACAAAACAAGATATAGTAAGACAAGGCAGACCCCTCACACCGAGGTGGGACGAGGCAGCTGAACAGAGGAAAAGGGTCAAAGACACAGCTGCTTCCACACTTGGTCCCACAGACACGGAGCTCACAGCTAACAGAGCCCTGCAGGCCTCTTCCTTAGCTCTGTAGTATCTGTGAGCCCATGTGCACTCTGCTTATTTGATTCAGTGGGTCATGCTTAGAGCCTACCAAGTGTAAAGTTATAATTCAGATTAACTTAGTACACTTTAATAAAAAATCTTAAGTTTTATGTATCTTATTCTCAATACTTTTAAAGTATTGGTATACACTTTTTAACATGATCTCTTTGGACACATTTTTTAAAAAATATATCTTTGAGTCTTAAAAGGAAAAAAAGTAAGTTTTAAGCAGATTGTACTTTGTGTTCTAACATTTGCTTTTTCAAATCAATAATGTTATGATGATGCTTATTTTTGAATAATTTACCATTACAATGAGATTTTTTTTTTATCTATTTTCTATCTCATTAACCTCCCCCCCCCCCACTTGTGCTCTGACAGAGGAGTTATAATCTGAGTCTATTCAAGTAGGATGAGGATCAGATATTCAGCCAGATTCAGGTCAATGCCATGGCATTTTCTTCGTTTTTATGTAAAGATAAAGTCTTTACCTGAGCTACAGGTCTGGCTGTGCCTGCTTGTCTGTTCTCTCCCCAGGGTCCCTGCCATAGATAGAACAGGCTAGTAAGTTAATAACGTATGTTTTTCTTGTGCCAGCTTCTTCCCTCTGGTGGGTTTGTGGAATGTTTTATTTCTGCACACAGTCATTTTTCTTTCTGTTGCTTTCTTTCTCCCTCGCTTCTTGTGGTTAAGGCCTAATTATCCTTTAGGACTGTGTGAAAGCCTTTCAAACCATCCTCCTCCAGTCCACACTGTGGTTCTTTCTGATCCTTTCTTGCAAGCACATTTTGTTTACAATTTATTTTTTGTGCCACTTGGTTTTCTCTCCATTAGACTGAGCCCTGCTTCAATAAGATCTTTGCCTAGTTTTCAACTGCTTAACACATAAGAGGCACCTATACATCTGGATGATGGGAAAATAAATAAATGAATGACACAAAGATGGAATGATTGTATAGATTTGTTTTGCCTCCTTTCTCAGAACGTTTTAAAATGGAGAGCCCATGGCATGAATTTAGTGTTCACTAAAGGAGGTTGGTATGGATAGGTTCGGGCGCATTAGGAACCATTTGTTTTGTTTACTTCTCCTCCAGTAAGTTAACTAACATTTGTGAAGTGTGAGGTAGGGTGTGACTTCTGCCATTTTCTTTATTTCTCTGTCTTAGCATTTGAGAGTGTTGACCGAGCATGGAAATGTAGCTACTAGATAGATGGGTATAAATACCAATGTAAGAAGAACTATAAGACCACTTTCACACATATTTTTTTTGGCATTGATAGCATATGAATTAGACCAGATTTTATATTTTTCCCTTTTCATATGTAATACTTCATGGTTTTGAAAGTTTTCAAAATATTAGGTTCCTGCTAAATTGTTCCATGTAAAACAGAGCCTTCAATTGTAATGTGTTTTCCATACCCATTATCTTCCTTTGTTCACATTTCATAGCCTTTTATTGGCCCTGAAAATTGGAATATACATATAAATCCACACTTAGAAGCTCTATCATAGATGGACATGGAGGCACAAGCCTTTGACGCCTTTGGAAGCAGTGTTCATTTGAGGCCAGCCTGTTCTACATAGTAAGCTCCAGGACAGCCAGGGCCTGCCTATATAAAAGACCAGGCTCAAAAATAACAACAGCAAAACAAAACACCACAAATAAATGTAAATAGGTTAAAAAGTAAGAGCTCTTTTGCCCGATGCAGGAAAGATTGGAGTTTTGTTGTTTTTGTTTTGTTTCTGACTTAAAGAATAAATGTTTAACTTACTGAAAACTATACCTTTGTAATTCTTTAATTTGGTGTGAAATGAGTTTGGAGTAGAGTATCAGAGTATGTATACAATAGGCAAATGTGTGTGTATTTCAGAATACATATGTAATATGCGAGAATGAATGTTATGCTCAAAGTCAGCGGACTATAAAATCTATTGGGGGGATTATTTCTGTAATGATAATGCATGTTTCTTACCAGTGTGTGCGTGTGCATGTGTGTGTGTGTGTGTGTGTGTGTGTGTGTGTGTGTGTGTGTGTGTGTGTGTGTGTGGAAAGAGAGAGAGAGACAGAGACAGAGACAGGGAGAGTTTGAGAAGTTATCCACATACTTACTCTGTTAGAAAGAAATTAAGAGTGGAATTTATTCCTCTAGTATTAATGAAGCCCTCCCCCTCCACACAATTTTTAAAGAATAATTTGAAGATTTTATCAATAAATACTTTTAGCCATGTTTCTAAGATAGTTTGCCCCTTCCCTTATGACTTCTTTGTTTATTCAGTGACTAAATTCCAGAGCATAGGAGCTTTGGCCTGTGGTAGAATGCCACGTTCACAATTGTTTAGAAGGGGAGACGGAAGAAGAAAAGTACAAGAGCTGGTGCCAAGGACAGATGTTAGGGTGCACCCAAACCATGTCTTCATTCAGTGTGCTTTGTAAGGAAAACCTGTAATTGGTTTGCATGAATAGTCAGAGGAGTTCTAATTGCAGGAACCTACTTGAGAAAGAGATTCATCTGTTCTTGGTGGTTGGGAAGATTACAAGTGTGGAGTGAGTGTGTGTCATATAGGGCACACCCATGCTGTTTCTCTGGTGAGCAAAGATAGACTGAGGTGAAAGAAAATCGGTTTGTCTTCATTCTTGTCAAGAAGGATCTGTGATTCTCAAGTTTGGGATGATGAAGACTGATTAAGCAAAGGATGAGGCTTTTGGTGTGTTTGTGATAAACATTGATAGGTGTTTTCCTTGTGTAGGCATGTGTGTGAGCTGTCCTTAATTTTACCTTTGGCATTCAAGAGTATAACAATGAAGAATTTCTATATTTCATCTTCTGAGACTTTCTTGAGTTTCTGTAAATAAGTTTCTGATACCTAGTGAATACCCAACACCTGTTGAGAAAATGAATGAATGTGATTTTGACATGTGGTGAGTCTATGTAAATCAATATGTACTTTTTTTGAATTTTAATTTCCAATTTCCTCATCCCAAAGTCAAGACTGGGTTAGGTGTTCCTCTGCAGGGAGCGAACTCCAAGGTGCCAGCCCACACACAGGAACACAGTCTGATCTCACCCTTCGAGGCTTCATATACTGCCCATATCAATTGACAGTTGCCTACCCTTGGAAGGCATAGCTCCTTTTCCCGATGGATCTCCAGTGGCTATTCTTGATTCAGTGAGCTCCCCAGAGCTCCAGCCAGCCATCACTGTGGGACTTTTCTTCATAAGCCCTATCCCTTGCTCATACAGACTTTTTAAGCATGTTTTTCTCGATTCTGATCATTGTGACTATAGTAGTAAACTAAGTGTTTATGTTAGAGAAAAACTTCAATGAATGGCTCAAATCAGACACTGGTTTGTTGTTTTAATTATTGTTGTTATAGTGGGCAGTAGGCACATGGCATGGAAGTCTGAGGAACTTCCACGGATCTCTTCTTCCATCTTGATGAAGCAGAACCCTTTGTTTCTGCCAGTGTGCAACATACTCCAGACTAACAGGCCCTTGAACTTCCAAGTGTCTCCACACCTCACTTCTCTGCCGGAGTCTCAGAACTACAAATATATGACACCACACATAGCCTTTTATGGTTTGGACTCAGGTCATCAGGCTTTTATAGCAAGAACTTTACACACTGAGCCATATTGCTGGCCCTTAGATTCTACTTCAAAAAGTCACATTTAAGTCCCAGACTCTTTTTGTCTTATTTTTGAACTGTTTTTACACAACTTAACTTGTATTAACAAGAATATTTTGAAGTCTCAAGGGTAAGCTATCTATCTGTATGTGTGACACAAAAGAATGAAGTAAATCTATGATGATCAAGACTAGAGGACTCAAGAGGAGGAGGCACTGGAGGTTAGCCAGATGAGAGAAAGAAGGAATGACTCCAGAATCCCCACTTGCTTGGAGATGGTAATGCTGCATGTGAAGTGGACGGGGGTAAGCGTTGTCTATTAGTAAGATATGGGAACCTAAGGAGGACTGTGAGGTCAGGAAGGAGTTAGGGTTTTATTAAGAAGTCCTATGAAGCCACTGAATATTGCCGGGAGAAGTAGAAACTGGAATTGCGAATGCAAGCAGGCTGTCTTAGCTCTCTGTGGAGCCACACTTCAGGTATTGTTTCCAGGATCACTTTGCTTTCCTGCTTTATCAGCAAAAAGGGAGTATCTGATAATAATTTAGTGATTTAAGCTAGATACTACATTCATGTCTTGGTTTTGATGTTGCTGATATTGTAGGAAAAGAGATGCTGAACTCCAGAGTTCACCTGCAGATTCCAGCTTGTGTCGAACCCGGCCCAGGAATCCTTTAGGAGTATTGAACAGCTGGATGTGGAATGAATTGAAAATAAATAGCTAAACAAACACCCAGGCCAGATGTTAGTGTATGAGGTGATACTTTTCCTTAAAGATGACAATATCATATATATACTCTCTCTTTTAAAGTTCCATTAATTTTTAACAGGTTTATGGACTGCCTTTCATTCACCATATGGTATATCCACTTAAGAAATGTACAGTGTACATTTAACCAGTTTGTAATGTATTTGGTTTAGTGCAAACATCTTCACGATCTCAGTTTTGAGCCTTTCCAAATCCACCTATTTGCCTGCAAATTTTAGGATGCCATTTTTTTTTTTCTGCAGAGAAGTAATCCATTGTGTAGATGTATCATAATTTGTTAATCCACTCTTCACTTTAGGGGCATCTAAATTGTTTCCAGGTTCTGGTTGTTATAAATAATGTTCCTATGAACATAGTTGAGCTAATGCCTTGGGGTAAGAATGTGTGCCCTTTAGGTATATGCCCAATAGTGGTATTGCTGGATCATTGGGGAAATTGATTCCAAGTTTTCTAAGGAGCCACCATACTGCTTTCCAAAGTGGCTGTATAAGTTCACACTCCCACCAGCAATGGAAGAGTGTTTCCCTTCTCTGCATCCTCTCCAGCATAGGCTGTCATCTGTGCTTTTGATCTTAGCCATTCTGACAGGTGTAAGATGATATCTTAAAGTTGTTTTGATTTGCATTTCTCTGTTGGCTGAAGATGTTGAGCAATTCCTTAAGTGTCTTTCATCCATTAGAATTTCCTCCTTAGCTCTGAACCCCATTTTTAAATTGGATTATTTGGGGTTTTGGCTCCTAGTTTCTTAAGTTCTCTATATATTTTAGAGACCAGTCTTCTGTCATATGTAGGGTTGGTGAAGATCTTTTCCCATTATGTAGGTTGTGTTTTTTCTTATTGACCACTTCCTTTGCCTTACAGAAGCTTCTCTATTTAAGGAGGTTCCATTTATAATTGGTGCTCTTAGTGTCTGTGCTACTGGTGTTTTATTTAGGAAGTGGTAACCTATGCCAAAACATAGAAGGGTATTTCTCACTTTCTATCAAGTTCAGTGTAGCTGGGTTTATGTTGAGGTTTTTAATCCACTTGGATTTGAGTTTTGTACAAGGTAAGAGATACGTATCTATTTGCATTCTTCTACATACTACCATCCAGTTATAACAGCACCATTTGTTGAAGATACTATCTTTTTCCCATTGTATATTTTTGGCCTCTTTGTCAAAAATCAGGTGTTCATATGTGTGTGTATTAAGGCCAGTTTCTTCGGTTCTATTCCATTGATTCACAAGTCTGTTTTTATGGCAGTACCAGGCTGTTATTACTGTAGCTTTATAGTATAGCTTCAAGTCAGAGATGGTGATGCCTCCTGAAATTCCGTTATTGAATGGTATTGTTTTGGCAATCCTAAGTTTCTTGTTATTCCATAAAAAAGGTGAATATTGTTCTTTCAAGGTCTGTAAAAAAATTGTGTTAGGATTTTGATGGTGATTGCATTGAATCTATAGATTGCTTTTGGTAAGATTGCCATTTTTACAATGTTGATCCTACCTATTCAGGAGCATGAGAGATCTTTCCATTTTCTAATATCTTCTTCAATTTCTTTCTTCAGTGACTTAAGTTCTTTTCAAACAGGTCTACCACTTCTTTGGTTAGAGTTACCAAGATATTTGATGTTATTTACAGCTATTATAAAGGGTGATGTTTCCCTGATTTCTTTTTCAGCCCTTTTATCATTTGTGTGTAGGAGGGCCATTACTTTTTTTGAGTTAATCTTGTACCCTGCTACATTGCTGAAGGTGTTTATCAGCTGTAGGAATTTCCTGGAAGAATTTTGGGGGTCACTTATGTATACGATCATATCATCTGCTAATAGAGATTGAATTCTTCCTTTCTAATTTGTTTCCCCTGAATCTCCTTTTGTTCTCTTATTGCTGCAGCTAAAACTTCAAGACTATATTGAATAGATAAGAGGAGAGAGGACAGCCTTGTTCTTGATTTTAGTGAAACTGCTTTGAGTTTCTTTCCATTTAGCTTGATGTTGGCTGCTGGCTTTCTGTAAATTATCTTTATTGTGTTTAGGTAATTTCCCTGTTTTCCTGATATCTCCGAGACTTTTATCTTGAAGGAGAGTTGGATTTTGTTACAGAATTTTTCAGCATCTTTAGAGATGATCATTTGGTTTTATAGTTTTGGGGGGTTTTTTTTGTTGTTCTTTCTGGTTGTTTATATGATGGATGACATTCACAGTTTTTCATATGTTGAACCATCCCTGCATCTCTGGGGTGAAGCCTACTCAATCATGGTGGATGATTTTTTTTTAATATGTTCTTGAATTTTGTTTGCTAGTATTTTATTGAAGACTTTTTTGCATCAGTGTTCAAGAGGGAGTTTGGTCTGTAGTTCTTTTTCTTTGTTGCATCTTTGAGTGACTTGGGAATGAGGGTGACTGTAACCCCATAATAAGAGTTTGGCAATGATCCTTAGGTTTCTATTATATGGAACAGTTTGAGGAGTATTGGTATTAGTTCTTCTTTGAATGTCTGGTAGAATTCTGTACTGAAACCATCTGTCTCAGGGCTTTTTATGCTTGGGAGACTTTTAAAGACAGCTTCAATTTTCTTGGAGCTTATAGGTCTATTTAGGTCATTTATATGCTCTTTATTTAATTTTGGTAAGGGATATCTGTCCAGAAAGCTGTCCATTTCTTTTAGGTTTTCCAATTTAGTGGAGTAGAAGTTTTCAAAGTATAACCTCATGATTTCCTGAATTTCCTGGGTCTCTGTTGTTATGTCCCGTTTTCACTTCTGATTCTGTTTATTTGGATCTCTCTCTCTCTCTCTCTCTCTCTCTCTCTCTCTCTCTCTCTCTCTCTCTCTCTCTTCTTCCTTTTGGTTAGTTTTGATAAAGGTTTGTCTATCTTGTTAACTTTTGAAAAGAACCAACTTTTTGATTCATTGATCCCTTGTCTTGTTCTGTTTGTTTCTATTTTATTGATTTCAGCCTTGAGTTTGATTATTTCCTGCCTTTCATTCCTTCTAAGTGAGTCTGCTTCAGCTGTACTGTTTAGTCTCTTGTGTGAGATTTCTCCAAGTTTTATATGTAGGAATCTAGTGCTATGATTTTT
Source organism: Phyllotis vaccarum (assembly GCA_033318265.1). Lineage (NCBI taxonomy): Eukaryota > Metazoa > Chordata > Mammalia > Rodentia > Cricetidae > Phyllotis > Phyllotis vaccarum. The sequence goes on from JARWLC010000001.1 coordinate 457,017, forward strand.
CCTCTTAGCACTGCTTTCATTGTGTTCTATAAGTTTGGATATGGGGTGGATTCATTTTCATTGCATTCTAGGAAATCTTTGATTTCTTTCTTTGCTTTTTCCTTGACCCAGAGGTGGTTAAATTGAGGAATGCCCAGATTCCATGAACTTGTAGCTTTTTTGTGATTTTTATTATTGTTGAACTCTAACTTTAGACCATGGTGGTCTGATAGGATACAAGGAGTTCTCATTTTTCTTTAAGTGTATTGATGTTTGCTTCATGACCAAGCATGTAGTCAATTTTAGAGAAAGTTCCATGGGGTGCTGAGAAAAAGGTATATTTCTTTGTGTTTGGGTGGAAAGTTCTCTCTCTCTCTCTGTGTGTGTGTGTGTGTGTGTGTGTGTGTGTGTGTGTGTGTGTGTGTGTGTGTGTGTGTATGTATGTATGTATATATATAGTCCATTTGAGTCATAACTTCTGTTAGATCCTTTATTTATCTTTTGAGTTTCTGTCTGGTAGGCCTATGCATTGGTGAGAGTGGGGTATTAAAGTCCCCCACTACTAATGGGTTTGATTTGAGATTTAAGCTTTAGCAGTGTTTCATTTACATATGTAGGTACTTTTGTATTGGGGGCATAAATGTTCAGTATTGAGATTTTATCTTAGTGGATTTTTTTTGACAGAATAAGTAATGTCTGTCCTGGTCTCTTTTGATTGATTTTAGTATGAAGTCTATCTTGTTAGATATTAGGCTGGCTACACCAGCTTCTTTCTTAGGTCCATTTGATTGAAAAGTCTCTTCCCAACCCTTTACTTGGAGACAGTGTTTGTCTTTGAAGGTGAGGTTTGTTTTTTGTATACAGCAGAAGGATGGATTTTGTTTTTGTATCCGTCATGTTAGGGTGTGTCTTTTTATAGATGAATTGAGTCCATTGATATTAAGGAATATTAATGACAATTTATTGTCATTATTTCCTGTTGTTTTTAGAGGTAGTATATGTGTGCTTCCCTTCTTTGGGTTTTTTCTTCTGCGGGATTATCTATTGCTTATGGTTTCATGAGTGTATCTAGTTTCCTTAGGTTGGAGTTTTCCCTTTAGAGCTTTCTGTAGTGCCAGATTTGTGGGATAGATGTTGTAGTGGGTTTTCGGTCCCGGGCACCAGAGGTCCGGGACCCACAGACCTGCCGCCCGGGACCGCTTATCCACGCACCGCTGCCCAGGCCCCCAGAAACGACTCAGACGCTTTTATTAACTTCATGCTGTTTGGCCTATGGCTCAGACACATTGCTAGCTAGCTCTTACATCTTAAATCAACCCATTTCTATTAATCTGTTGGCCACGTGGCTCGTGGCTCACCCGTGTCTCCTTACATGTTGCTCCTTGCGGCTTCAGCTCGGTCTGCCTCTAACTCCGCCCTGCTTCTCCTACCTAAACTGATTTCTCCTCCCACTTCTTCTATGGTGCCCGCCATGACCCAAAACAGCTCCTTTATTTAAAGATTGAGATTCACAGCATAAAGAAGGGCATTCCCACATCAGATAGATATTGTTTAAATCTGGTTTTGTCATGAAATATCTTGATTACTCCATCTATGGTGATTGATAGTTTTGCTGGGTATAGTAGTCTGGGTTGGCAGCCATGGTCTTTTAGTGTCTGTATAACATCTGACCAGGACCTTCTGGTTTTCATTGTTTCCATTGAGTAGTCTGGTGTTATTCTGATGGGTCTGTCTTTATAGGTAATTTGGCCTTTTCCCTTTGCATCTTTTAGTATTCTTTCTTTATTCTGTAGCTTTAGTGAGTTGATTATTATGTGGCGAGCAGACTTTGGGGTGGCGGGTGTCTTGTCTATTTGACGTTCTGTAAGCTTCTTGTGTCTTTATAGGCATTTCCTTCTTTAGTTTGGGAAGTTTTACTTCTATGTTTTTGTTAAATATGTATATTTTTTGCCTTGGAGCTAGGATTCTTCTCCTTCTTTAATTCCAGTTATTCTTAGATTTTGGCTTTTAAAGGTGTCCAATATTTCCTGGATGTTTTATGTTATGACTTTTTTGGTTTTAGTGTTTTCTTTGACTGACATATTTATTTCCACTATTGAATCTTCCCCTCCACAGATTCTCTTCTCCATCCCTTGCATTCTCTTGGTTATGCTTGTATCTGTAGTTCTGTTTCATTTCATCAGATTTTTCTATTTCCAGCATGGCCTCAGTTTATGTTTTCTTTATGGCTTCTATTTCAGTTTTGAAATTAAACAATCTTGAAATGTTTCCTTACCTGTTTGACTGCATTTTCTTGATTTTCTTGGATTTTTAAATCTTCTTTCGGGGATTTGTTGATCTCTTTCAAATTTTTGTTTGTCTTTTCTTCTGTTTCTTTAAGAGAATTTTTTATATCTGTGTTTAAAGCTTCTATTATATTCATAAAGTAATTTCTAAGGTTTTTTTTTTTCCCTGTGCTTCTTCTGCATTGTTATGCTCGGGTCTTGATGTTGTAGAACCACCTGATTCTGGTGGTGCCATGTTGTTCTTTATGTTGTTATATGTATTCTTACACTGGTGCTTCCCATTGCTTCCTCTGTTCACTGCAGGTTTTGTCTGAATTTCAAAGAGATGATTTTGGTTCAGTCTATTCTGATTTTGTCTGTATCTCAGGAAACCTCTGTTCCTTCAATCTAGGTTCTTGGTCTACTTGGAGGTAATGTATTCTGTGTCACAGTAACTCCTCCTAATTAAGTAAGTGCTGACACACTGTGGTCTCAGGTGGCCACTTTTGATCCAGTAGGTTCTGAGAAACTGAAGGGTTCAGGTAGCTGCTCTTAATGCAATAGATACTGAGGAACACGTCTCTTATTCTCTTTGTCTTTTAGTCTCTTAGTCTGTTGTGGGCCAGGGAGTTATAGGTTTATGGTTGCTACCGAGGTCTCCAGGTGATGGCTTGGGTTGGGGAATAGCTTCGGCTTTTGGAGCTGGGGGTGTCCGGTGAACTGGGTTTTACTGAGGCTTCTGGCCTGCAAGATTTTTCCTTGATGGTCTGATTCTAGGGCAGAGCTAAATGGGAGTGGGGTTCCAAAGGCTGTGGCCCAGGAGACTGGTATCTCTTCCTGGGCTGGGCGGGGTGTCACTTACCTCTTAGTCTGCTGTGGGCCAGGAGTCTCAAGGTCTTAATTTTAATAGGATATGTCTTATCAATTATTTTTTCCATGAGCCACGACCACATACCTCAAATGTATGTCCATGGTTATTTACATCTGCTCATATGCTGATCTGGAGTTTAACAGTTTTGCCTCCTATGTATAGGTCTGTAGTTCATTTTAGTTCATTTATGGAAAGATATAAGATTTAGATCTCATTTCCTTTGTGTATATAGTGTGCATGGCCAGCTGCCCCAGTTCATTGAAAGATTATTTTTCATTGTCTTTTTTTGGCTTCTTTGTTCTCGGATTTTAAGACAGATATCCTCAAACTCAGATGTGCAACAGACTCACAGTGGCAGTTCCCATCATTTTTGATTTGGTGGGTCTGACGTGGCATTCGGGGATTTATATTTACATCAACAGTCCAGCTGCTGTTGCTACTACCAATTCAGAAGGCTCATCTTGAGAACCATTCTCAGGCATGTCTCAAGGCTAGTGTACAAGGACTACGGTTCTTAGCTAGTACATTATGGTTAAAAGGTGTTTTCAATCCACAAAGATGCTGTTATTAAATGTTTCCCCAAAGCCCATGTGTCAGCCACAGCTCAGTACTGCTGGTAATTGATGAACACAGTAAGAGGTGGATTTATGGAAACAGGTCACTAAGACATGTTTGAAGAAGATTTTGGGACACTGGGTATAATGTCTCATCTCTCTTTGAGGTAGCTCTTTGCTCTAACTGCTGTTCTTGTCGGCTTCACCACATGTCTAGAAGCAATGCAGTCAAACTGACCAGAGTTGAAACCTCCAAATCTATGATCCAAAATAAATCTTCTTTCCTTAGAACTTAGTTATGTCAGGCTTTGTTGCTGTGATACAAAGCTGATACAGAGGCCATTGGTTACTCAGAGCCTTGGAGCAAATTGTACTGGAAGTGGGTCATAAATTTTAGATACACATCAACTCCTATTCTATATTGGTTCACAGATTCTTTGCCTGTAAATGTGATGTTGACTTGAGAGCTGTATTTCTGTGTTCACTCTCTTATGTTAGGTGAAGATTATTTCCTTATTTAGTTCTGGGTCCCTTATAGCTAAACTGTCATTACAGACCAACAGATACCAGTTAACTCCCAGTTTCCAATCTGAAGTCTTGTGTCTTGGAGATAGGTTTGCCAAGCTGTACCAGCTTCTTGGTAGTTCCTTCTGTTCCCAAGGTAACACAATTTTGTAACTCCATGGCTTGGAAGTTACACCCTATAATAGAGGTAGATGACCTCACTACTAATCATGAGTAAATTTTACATTTTAGTTGATCACTAACTAGTAGAAATGCTTTCTCTGTATCTTTCAAAATGAATGTGTACGCTGTCTGTACTATTAGTGGTGAAAGAGAATGTGGTGGTTTGAAAGGTGTGGCCATGGGAACATAGGCTACATAGGCTTGGGCAAAAGCCATTAGAGATGTTTTAACATCTTTGCAAGGTATCTTTGACAGTGAATCCAGTTTTAGCAGATAATGTGAAGTTTTTATGAGAACGTAATCAAGAAGCTAACAGAGTTTTCATATTTCCTTTTGATTGTATTCTGCTGATCCAGACTACAGCTCCTTGAGCAGCCACGTGCCTATTGATGTGGTACTGCCTCACACAGAAAGATGAAGGACACCTACTTCATGGAGCTTCTTTTGTGTAGGGCTTGAAGATGAAAGTACAAAGAGCCCTGGGACTGGTTATAAAAAAAAGATCTGAGGTGTCCCCTATACACCTCTGGCCTTTAGACTGTCTGTTCTAAAGTGCTACCTTCTAGGGAAATACTTTGAGCTACTAAGGATTTTTCTGAGGCCCATTTTCAAATTCTAATGTGCCTGAGAGGAGCAATGGAGTCTATTTCTGTTTTGTCCAGGGTTTGGATACTTGGACTTTGATATCACATAGCTCCTGTTGTATCCTGGTGTATTTTAGTGGATCTCCTTAAATTATGATTCTGTCATAGCTTTGATAAGTTAGCAGTATGCTATCCATTTCTGTCAGGAACATGTTACCCTCAAAAATTATAATTATATATTGGGGAAAGAAAAGTAATTTAGGGAAAATTTCAGTAGTTTCATCATCAATGAATTTCATCATCAATGAAACTATCCTGAATATGACTTCTTTGATTCAGAAGATATTTCTGGTCCTTAGAGGATCATCTTACTGAAAAGAATTGTCCTGTTTGTCTGCATCATAGAAGTGAATTTATGTTGAATCTTAGCTTAATAGAGTAGGGCTTCTGGTAAACAGTGCTTGATAACTATATATCCTAATATGATATGCAAGTATAGTCTTCTAGGATACAAATAAAGTAGTACCTATGAGGTGAGGAAGCAGAAAACTAAAATTCTGGGAGCCCAGCAGTAGGTTCATCAGTGAATGCTGTGTTGAGTGTGTTGTCTTTGTGGTGGTGTCTTGCTTTGTCATGCCACCAATCAGACTGGATAGCGCTGAGCACCTTTCAGCATGGTAGAAACGCTAGGTTAGAAAGGCAGCAACGGTGACTGCCATGGAGAAATCAAACATAGTTAGAATTTAGTGGTGCTTCTCTTAGGGCAGGGAGAGTTGAAGACCTAGAGATAGGCAGTTAAATAGCCTGTGAAACTAAGAACTTCTAGAGAGTTCTGCGATGAGTCGGCAGAGCCGAGTTGTGACGTATTTGAGATTCACACTTAGCACAAAGGGAAGAAGTCATGCCTCATGTGTTATGTGTCTTGAGTTTACCTTCTCCCCTGTCTCTTACACAATTGTTTTAACTTATGAATACGTCAAGGAGCTGAAACTATCAGTACATCAGCTAGTTGTTGGTGATGACCACATGATAGAAAAGACAGAGAGTGAGAAGCAGATGGAGATACATAGTGACTGGTCATGATTGTTGCCTTTGATAGCTGAATTCATCCTGGGCTTATTTGATGGTTTCCCAAGAAATGAAAGCTGGTCATTTAAATGTACAATTCATGACTAATGTTGGAGTTGACTTTGATATACTTATGAACTTAGCCCTTAGATCCTCTTATGGCTTTTACATATCTTGACTATTTAAGAGAATTTAATTCACAGAGTCCAGTTGAGTTATAAAACCATCATTGGTGTCTTAGCTCTGAAAACAGACACTGTGGTTCATTCATTAGGATGATAAGAAGTGTGGTGTAATGGTTTTTACATGCTCTGCTCACATATCTGGGAAAATAATGAAATGTGAAGCATAGAAGATTTTGATTGGACATAATATACTTTACATATGTATTTTTTATGCTTACTAATTTTTGTGATATACAATGTATAAATAGCAAACAACATACTACCATTTTTTTCTGGTATTTTTGGAAACACCAGCTCTATTTTTTAACTTAATTTTTAAAATGTTTTTCATTCATCATTTTAATTATTACTGTTCAGAGAAAAGTATGTTTCTGCATACATGATATATATGTTTAAATATTATTCATATTTTCCAAAACTCACATGTGACAGTTTATCAGTAAACTCTCAAGGGCATAACAGTTTCTATTCAAATGTAATCAAGAATTTAAATCAAGAATTTTGGTAACAAAAAGACAGGTTTGAATTACCAATTAGCTGGAGTCTGAAGAGAAAATGACATTTTCATTTAGGCCTTAAACATTGTCGTCTTCTGTCTTCTTTAATCTGATAAACAATTCACAGTGGCCATTGCCATATTTTCACAAACTAATTTTTATTACTAAAATTTTGTTCTTCACATCATGAGGTGTGGAGTGGAGGTCATGTTCACTGAACACCTGACACTCACCTGTTACAATAAGGTTTCTGTCCCCGGGCTGCCAGAGATCCAGACCCACAGACCTGCAGTCTCAGGCCACTTAGCCACCCGCAGCTGCTTAGTCTCCAAAATGACTCAGACACTTATATTAACTTCATGCTGTTTGTCCTTTGGCTCAGGCACATTGCTATTTCATCTTAATTCAACCCATTATCATTAATCTGTCTGTCACATGCCCTGTAGTTCACCTGTGTTCCTTACATGTCACTCCTTTGGGCAACTGGCTCAATCTGTTCTGACTCTGCCCTTCTTCTAACTGTTCTGATTCCCCACCTACTTCTTCTACGGTGCCTTCCATAGGCCAAAACAGCTCTTTTATTTAAAGATTGATATGCACAGCATACAGAAAGACATTCCCACATAACTCACCCATACTATTGAATGTCTTATGTGCCTGTGATTCTGATAACTATTATGGTGTGTGGTTAGTGGTATATATACCCTCACCTTTTAGAAGAGGAAACTATGAGTGCTGTTCTGACTTCTGCTCAGGTGTAATGCACACAGAAGCGTAGGGGGATTATATTATTCCATTGTAAATAATTGTCCCCGCATATGAGTTTAATAAAAAGTGCTGATTGGCCAAAGGCAGACAGGAAATGTGGGCGGGGCTACCAGACTAAGAAGACTCTAGGAACAGACGGAACAGAGCAGAATGCCAGAGAGAAGCCAGAGGAAGCAGAGGACAAGTTGTCCGAGAAAAGATACTGAGCCGCATGGCTAAACAAGATAAGAGTCATGGGTGAGATTAAGGGTAAAGAGTTAGCAAGTTATGTGCCTGGGTCTTAGGCTGATCAGCCTAAAACTAATGTAAGCATCTGTGTGTCTCTGCAAGACTGTGGGTCTGCGAGTCTAAATCTTGAGGTTAGGCCCATACTCATATATGAAACCTCATACTACACAGACATTCTGCATTTTCCCTTATGTCTTCCTTATTCAGGCTGAATTCCTGGCTCTTTACCTAGTGTAAGGCCATAAAAATATATTCTTGTGTTTTTAGCATCAGTAAACTTAGTGTTTGCCTCATTATTGCTTGCTTTGAGTTAAAAAGTTGTATGATGCCTGAGCCTCATTACCTCAGTGTTTCCATCAAAGCCTGAAGATTGTACCTGACTCCCTCAGAAGTTTTTATAATAGTTACCCTTGGCACACCAATTGTGCTGAAAGAATAAATCTTCTGGGGTAAAAATTAAACATACTTATAATTAGTGATGCTATTGACCAGCCTAAAGAGCAGGTGTAAATGAAAAAAGGCATTGGTAAGATTATACCAGTTTATAGTTTACCTGTAAGAGAACCCAAGAAACAGTTCAGTTGTTAAGGTGAGTCTCTGGTAAAAGCTAAACTATATTTACTACATGGGCTATTGTAATGTGGGTGGAAGAAGCCCACTTGTTTAACTTAGGGAAAGCCTGGAGTTGGCACTCTTGCTTGGCCTGCTAGGTTTATAGGTAGAAATAATGTTAAAATAGTGGAGCCTTTATTGAATGAATTCTAGTTGGTATATAATGGAAACCTGGAGCCAGATATTGGGGAAAAGATGAAATATCAGAGAGAGAGAGAAAACAGATCACAGCCAATTCTCACCCAGCCAACTTCTCAGGCAGAACAGGGTAAATGCTATGTCCTCAGCCTAACTAGTTGCTTTTGCATAATGACTGAATTTCTGCCTTCCCACCCAGATATTTTACTTCCCGGTTCAACAGTTCATAGTCTTAGAGTTAGGATTAAAGGTGTGAGCTACTACTGCATGCCTGCCTAGTCTTGAACTCAGATCCAGAACTTTCTCTGTCTCCCAAGTGATGGGAATAAAGGTGTGGGTCATCACTCCCTGACCTTCATTAGCATGACTGTGAGTGATTCTGTCTTCTGACATTCCAGACTGGTTTTTATTAATTATACAGTATATTACCACAAGCCTGCGCCATCCTCTTGCATTTGTAGGTATGTAGACTGTGAACTGCTTTTACATTTTAGTTAATTTAATGTTTCTGGCCCTAGGTGGTAAACTCTAGTGTTCTCATTTTTGTTTTATAAAAAAGAACCCCAAGTTTCAGAGAGGTCCTACAGGTCACAGGTGACAAAGCCAGGCATTCAGTAGCAGGTTTAAAAACTACTACCTTAAGGTGATACTTGGTCTTCCTGCTCTAAGGAAATAAACAAGGGATTATGAAAAAAGATTTTCTTGAGTGATGTTTTTGTCCAGATAGTTTAAGATCATTGTGGCATTTCAAGACATATCTTTGCATTTCCAACAGAGGTTACTTTAAAATATTTATCTAACAACATTTATATGACCATATTTTAGTTCATATATAATTGTGTAGAGCAGGAAACACAAACACAACTAGATATGCCCCATGCTCTTGGGAAATTAAATTCTAGTGCACTGGAAAGTATTTAAATGTAGAACAGAAATCATTCAGTTGTTAAAAGGCAGATGAAATAAATAAGATGCCACAACTTGCTATAGTGGGAGCCACTTATGCCGTCTGTCATTTGATAGGTGGTCAGGCCACACTATGAAATGCTGCATAAAACACATGCTGAGATTTAAAGACTTTAGTATGGAAAACAGCATATCAAATATTTTCATTAAATATTACAGAGCTGAGGATACACTAAATGATACCATGATCGCCTAACATGTATGAGGTCTGAGTTTGACTCCAAGACTAAGAAAACAACTTTTGTTATAGTTATATTGTAAAATATTTTTTAATAATGTGATTGAATAGAATTCATTATACCTTGAGGATTCCTAGCCTGAAAAGCATAAAAATCTCAATGTGTTTATAGTAGTTACGATGCTACTGATATAAAATCCAGCATTGTAAAGTCTCTGTTTTACATATAAAATTACTAAAAGCATCATGTGACTTGACTCCCAGGCTATGTGCACAAGATACACATCATAAGACATAAAAGAATCTAGTCTTTAAACTGAGTTTTGTACTTAAGGTAATTATATGCAATGTAAATCTGTATATATGCAAATTGTATATATAAATGTATATATATGAAGATGCATACATGTATGTATAGCTTCAAAATTTTAAAAATATATTCTAAAGTCTAAAACACTTCATGTCCCAAGCATTTTAGAAAACATACATTTAATCTGTGTGAAAATAAATGCTAAGTCATGCAAACTTGACACAAAAGGATAAATGTTACTGCACTTAGGAGGTACCTGCTGCAGTCAGGTTCACAGAACCTGGGGAAAGGACAGTGGGGAGTTACTGACAAATGGATGTGGGGTTATTTCAGTTTAAGATGACAAAAGAAGGCCTAGGAGATAAAAGTGTAGCTGGGTACACAAGGTGACTGTACATGATGGCACTGAACTATGTTCTGGAAACTGGGTCAAATGATGTTTATTATGTGAATTTCACCATAACTTTTAAGAGCTTCCCCTGTGAACTATACATTCTTATAAATAGGTTCTACAGCTAGAAAATGTAAAATATCATAGATGATTCGAGTTGTGTTCCTGTTAGGCTGTCCTGGGATGGAAAAGCTTGAAGGAAAGTCTGAGTAAGAAGAAGGGTGGGGGCAGATCTTGGGGTGGTATGTTTGTATTGTGGGGAGATGGAATTGATCCATCACAGGGAGTAGGGTCATGATGCTACTATTCCTCATAAAACTTGAGAAGACAACCAAGCAACAGAAAAATGGACTTTTCAGACCAGCAGGATGGCTCCAGAGAGAGTGCCTGCTCTGCAAGCCTAACACCAGAATTTGATCCCAGCACCCACAGTGCAGGAGAGAACTATTCACTCTCTGTCTCTCTCTCTGTCACTCTGTCTCTCTTTTTCTGTCTCTCTCTGTCTCCTCCCCCCCCCCCCCCGAACACGCAAATACATACACAAACACACACACAGGGAGGGGGGCACACAGGCACAAACACTCAATAAACATGTGCATAGATAAATTATAATTTTTTTTAAACTTAAAATAAAAATTGGGAATTTGCCTATAGCTCAGACCACACAAAATGATGACTTTATCATCTACAAAATGACAGTTTCATCTGATACTGTTGTAGTTTTGAGATAATGACTGTTTCCAACTTGATCTATTCAGACTGCATGTGTCCCTTGGTGGCTTGTCTGCCTCTAGGACAGCTCTCTGTCCTTCTGTTTGCATAGTACAATACTCTATAATAGATCTGCCATGAAATGGAAGAAAGTCTTGCTGTCACAAACTAAAACTGTCACAAATAATAATAACTTGTAAGGCTTTACTTGGAGTCTTTTCAGTGCGGTGAAGCCCTGCCTTAGCATGGCGTTGCTTAGAGCCCAGAGGGAGAGATAAGAGTATTATTGGCGCCTTTGGATCCCGACTCAGTCAAGTCTCCAGGACAATCATTATTATTGTGTAGATAAAATTTTTCTTCTGGAAAGGTCTTGGCATAGGAAAAGAAAATTAAACGGTTGAGTTTCACAGTAGGGAGGGTGTTAGGCAGAAAGATTGGAGTTTGTTTAACCTCCCACTGTTACACTCCTCAGCTGCACATAGTAGGCACTCAGTAGCCACATGAGTTAGCTCTTGGCTTAAGTGCATAGTGGTGACTAGCATCTTTAGCCTAGCTGAGGCCTTAAGGGCTCCAGTTTGGAAAGGGCACATCATAGACCATCAGGAGGACAATGGGAAGAGAAACCTCAGCTCTCACCGCATGATCTCACCACAGTGTCTTGCTTGTGCACAACAAGAAAGCCTCCAAGTGGTTTCCCAAATTTGAGTTGCGGCAGTCTCTGGCCCAAGAGCAATTTGTCTAGCGTTGCTGTGATGTGTCTACTTGGCATTTAAACTGTAATTACCTCCTAAGAACTCACCTCACAGAGCATCTTGCTTGTCCCACAGGTGACAACAGGTAAGAGTGTGTATTATGGTTACTAGGAACTAAATCTCTACTAGCTGAAAAGCCAGGTTTGCTGTGTTTCATCTTACCATGTTCATCATGGCTACAGACTGATGGTTTTGTGGCTCCAATAGAGACTTCCTCTTTTATGAAATATACAGCCAACACCTCTCTTTATTTTGTGGCTTTTTTTTTTTTGAAAACTATGGATAATGGAAAAATGTATTATATTACATGTATGTTCCAAACAATCATAAAGCCAAGATTTTCTCCTTTATAAACATGGAGTGGGGGGGGGTGGTAAGGTGCTTTACTTCTATAAGATACCAAGCCTCCTAAATATTCCCCGAGTGTCTGGCTCTGCTTTTGAATTAGCTCTCTCATATATAGGCCTGCCTGGAAAAAAGTGTCAAGATGCACCCAGTGTGTATTTAATTGCAAACATACATTAGAAAATGCCTGGGAACTGGAGTAATAGCTCATTCTGCAGGCAAGCACAAAAATCCGTGTTACAACATTGGCATGGTGGTACAAGCCTTTAGTCCCAGCACTCGGGAGGCAGAGGCAGGTGGATCTCTGAATTTGAGACCAGCCTTGTCTATAAAGTCAGTTGCAGGAGAGTTAGGGCTATTACACAGAAAAACCCTGTCTGGAAAAAACAAACCAAACAAAAATTCCAAACAAACAAACAAAAAGAATTTGTGCTCCACCACAGCACTTATGTGAAAATCCAGGTATGGTGATGCATATTTTTAATCCAAGCGTTGGAAAGTCAGAGATGGGAGGATCCTGACACAGTTGCCAGCTAGCCTACCCTAAGAATTGAGCTCCAAGTCTCTGAGAGACTCAAAAAAATCAAGGTTGACTGCTTTTGAAAAATGACACTCGCCTAGAGTTGACTTTCAGCTTCCACACACAAGTGGCACATATATGTATATACATACACACTTCACATATATAAATACATGCACAAATAAAATAAAAAATAAAGAGAATGCTCTAATTGGGGAAATGGGCTTCATTTTCTAAGGCTAAGGTTACTCTCATTATTCAATTAATGTTTTACTAAAGTATAATAGAAAAGTATACAAATCCAAAGTGTACATCTTTAGTTTCAAATTGTCTTTTAAATATACCAATATTCAGTATACAAATAATTTAGATATTGAACATAATCATTCATTTTTTGGCTAATTAAATTGAGGGCTTGGTGCAGATGGAGGGAAGTCTTGAATTATGCTTTCTTATTTACCCTTTGGCTGCTGGCAGTTGAACCTGGCATCTTGTGAATATTAAGAATGCATTCTCACAGTGGGCTGCACCGCACCTGAGTTCTGCTCTTTTGACTTAACTGTACAATAATTTCTTCGTGGTCACTTGTTTGAGAAGGTGAAGGTTTTGTTTTTTGTGGTTTTTTTATTTTCTTGGTGATAATATCTGAGCCACTCACAGCTTGTATTTTCTTCCCTGCAATTCTATTTCCTTAGCCTTTGAATAACTACAGGAATTCCATCACAGCTACACACATATAAAAATTGTTCCTTGCTCTGTGAACCTCATCTGTTTGTCAAGTGAAAAGGCACCAAATGATTGGTTGCATGTGTCGTTGTGATAGGCAAGCTTTCTCTCTTGACTGATTCTCTTCTTTTTTTCCCTCTTTTTACCTTTAGGCATTCCTTCTTAATGGTTGTTTGTTTAGTTTTTTGTTATTGTTTGCTATAAAGAAATATCCAATGCAGGATAATTTTATAAAAGAAAAGAAGTTTATTTGACTCTTACTTTTGGAAGTTCAAAAGCATGATGCTGTCAGCAGAGATCTGGTGAGGACCCACTTAGCACTGCAGTGGTCAGAGTGTTGTGTGTCAGGGAGAGGTCACATCACCGGATGGGAAGCTAGAGGACTCAAGTTGCTTTTAAAAACAGTCTGCTTTTCAAAAGTCCAAGGCTTCCAAAAAAGCCATTTCAATCCCATTGGTGGGAAGCTCTTTCCGTGACCTAAAGATCTCCTGCTTGGCTTGGAAAGTACTTGTTGCAAGCCTCATAAACTGAGCTTGATCTCCAAGACCCGTTTAGTGAAAGGAAAGAACCAACTCTTGCAAGTTTTTGTCTGACCTTCTACATATATAATGTGGTATGTGGTGATATATTATATATTTAATAAAACCAGTCTGGAATGTCGGAGAACAGATCCACCCACAGTCAAGCCAGGAGGGTCAGAGAGTGGTAACTCACATCTTTAATCCCAGCATGGGAAAAACAGGGAGTGGTGACCTGATGTGGGAATGTCTTTCTATATGCTGTGAATAAAGGACTGTTTTGGCCATGGCAGGAGAATCGAGCATAGGTAGGAGAAGCAGGGTAGAGTCGGACAGAGATCGATCCAGATGCCCAAGATTCGGCATGTAAGGAACACAGGTGAGCCTCAGGCATGTGGCAGGGCAGATTAATGGATATGGGTTGAATTGAGATGAAATATCTAGCTAGCCATATGCCTGAGTCATAGGTCAAACAGCATGAAATTAATATAAGTATCTTGGTCACTTTTGGGGGGAAAAGAGGCTGCAGGCAAGTCCAGACCATGAGGCAAGTCAGGCCAGAAATCACATTACAGTGACCTATGCCTTTAATCCCATAACTCCAGAGACAGATCTTTCTGTGTTTCTGTGAGTTCAAGACCTAACTACCAAATAGTTAGTTAGCCCACACCTTTAATCTTAACTCTACAATATGATGCAGAGTTGAACCCAGAAGTGAAACACGGGCGAAGAAGGTATTTAAAGCGTAGGGAAACAGGTTTATTCTATAGAAGTGATAAGGAGCCAAGCTGAGGAAGCTGGAAGATAGCTTTTACCTTGAGAAGTTGGCTGGGTGGTATTTGACTGTGGTCTGTTTCATCTCTCTGATATTCCAGGTTTCTCTCAATATCTGGCTCTGGGTTTTCATTTAATAACAACTAGAATTCATGTTACAGTGGTACCTTTGTGCTCCACTCCCACATGAAATAAGTAAATAAATCTAATTATTTTAAAACAAAACAAACCAACAAACAAATTTATCCTACAACCTTTCACACAGCTTATGAACTCTAAGGACAAACCACATCCTGAGGCTTCTTCCATTTAGGATGAGGTAATCTGTTGACAGGCACCTTTTCTACAAAACAATGATCATATAACCATGCCACCCTTTATATATATATAAATATATATATATTTATATCATCAAAAATTTATATATCAAAAATATATATATATATATATATCATGAGTCCCAACCACCTACAAACTGACATAATTCTTAGTGAAATTTAGCTTGTTCTCCTAACTGGTATAAAAATAATAATTAATAATAATAATAATAATAATAATAATAATAAAATTCAACTGGGATCATCCACCTCCACTTTTTAGTTGTAAATTCTCAAATGTATAGAAAAGTTAAAACAATGGAATAATATTCTATATCTAAATTCTATAACCAGTGATACGTTATCATAATATAGTTGTATGTATGTATATCTTTTGGTGGTTCCATCAATAGGAACTAAGAGGATACTGTTCCCCTGAAAACTTTAGTAGCCCCCCCCATATGAGTAAAGCTATTCTCAAAAAAATTAATGGTTCAACAATATTGTCTAATATTTATCACACAGTCAGATATGCCATTTGTCCCCAAAATGCCTTTTATGGCTTTTAAAAATATGATCTAATAGGTCTTTTATATTCTGAAATTAACTTAATACATCAGAGACTGTTCATGCAGTTGTGATGGCAAAATGGATGGATCAGTGGCAACTAGTTGTATAAGGTATGTAGGCAAATGAGTTCTAATTATAGTCCAGGCTACACTTTGCTATTGATTGATGGGAGTTTCTTCTCCTCTTGAGGCATCAGCAGTGCTGTGCAGAAGAATTGAAAAGAATGAATGGAAAACGGTCAAAACACTTATGAATGGGCCACTGGATAACATGCTGGAGGCTGAGAGCGTGGATCTATTTGCTGTTGCCAATTGAGTCTGGTACTACGAAGAGGCAACTAAGCTCCCAGATGTTTGCTGACTAAGAAGCAACTCCTTGTTGGTTTCTTAAGAAAACACCCACTTACTGTAGTAGGAACCATAACCCAGGCCATAGCTCAGACTATGTGGGAGGCCTAAAAAGATCTCTAAGAATTTGGCTTTGAGATAATTAATAGCTGTCATTTTTGGTAGCATTTTAAGTTCATAGGATAATTGAGTAGATAGTATATAATATTTCTCATCCCTTCTGTTTAATTTCTGTCTTTATGATAAAATATCTTGCAAAAATACCTTAGGGGACAAGGAATTTATTCTGTATCACAGTCCCAGGTTACATTCTATCATGGCAGGGAATTCAAGGTCGTGGGAACAGCATTTCACATCATCTCTAACAGTTGGGAGCAGAAAGAAGTGGATGTATGCCTGCTTGCTTGCTTGTTTGTGCTCAGCTCACATTCTTTACTCAAAACAGTTCAGAACACCTTACCTAGGGAACAGTGCTACCTACATCCATTTACCATCCTGGACAGACAGGTCCACTGGCCAAACAACCAAGTGTAGACCATGCCTCATGGAGCTCTCTCCAGGTTTCCAGAACTGTGTTAATAACTAAAGTTAACCACCAAACTCTCCCTCCTCCATTTTATATACTAATACATTTCATGTTAGTGAGGTACATTTTCTTATTTACCTCCCTCGTTTTTAATGCCAATTCTCTGTAACTACTGATGTTTTTAATATCAGTCTCTATATTTCTGCCTTTTCCAAAATATCCTGAAATAGTATTCATACAATATGTAGCCTCTCCATATTGGCTTCTTTTATTAAGCCAGATACGAGTCATCTTTTCTCTATGTTTCTTGATAGCACATTTGTGTTTATTGCTGAGTGATACGCTAGTGTCCTGATGTATCCATTTATCTTTCCATTCCCATAAATTACTATTGTATATTTTTCAATGTGTGTGTATGTGCTTGCACACATGTGCACATGCATGTGGTAACACATGTGTGGAGGTTAGTTAGCAAACTGTGAGTGTCTGTTCTTTCTTCTATCACATGGGTCCTAGAGATCCAATTCAAGACTTCAGTCTTGGCAGCAAGCACCCTCACCCACTGAACTGTATCACTAGTCCTTAATGTTGTATTTTTAAGCAAATAAAAGACTGTTCCTGTACGTAACAGCTGTTGAATCAATAGTCATTAAATTACCAATTAGATTGATTGGGATGGACAGGGCAATTAAGTTGTTAAGCAGCGACTATTGTAAATATACAGTTAAGCAACTTATCCACGAGAAGAAGCTTAGCCCAGGCTTTTAAGCATCATCTCAAATCTTCCTAGCAATGTATTGTTCAGTAATATCAGCCACCAGTGGTTATTAGAACATAATCTGATTAAAAGTAAATAAATAAATAAATATCTCAATTGCACTGTCTGTCTTTCCACTTCTTCATAGCTGTCCATGACTGGTGGCTACCATTTTGAACAACACAGATGCAGAAATTTCCTTCACTGCAGAAACTTTCACTAGCTAGCCATGATTCACATAAAAGCATTCCAGCTGGAGGATGGAATTAGTTGACCAAGCTGATTCTGGTTTCTCTAATGCTTTAGCTCTTTTGTGCAGCCACCCCTTTACAATGGAAGAGATGAACCCGAGAGATTTGTTTGCTGGGGGGAAAATGTTGCTTAAAATGACTTGCTGGGGATAAAAAGGTTGTCCAGGCCAGTGAAGCTGGGAAATGTCCTATGTGACAGCCCCAGGATGTTTGGCTTGACCTTAGTCTGGGCCCTGGATCGGATCAGCTAGTGTTAGGGACTTTTATAGAACTCTCAACTCTTGCTAATTTAGTTGGTTGGAAAGCAAAGGCTTTCTCTAATTTGAAGGGATGGAATAGGTATAGAGAGGGAATTCAACTTCTCAAGTAAAAACTGTGAAAAATTCATGCCAGGAATGTGAAGCTTGAATGAATAGTGGACATGTGCCATAGAAATTTTAACTAGCTACCTTGAAATTGAAATTACTGTTATTTGGGAGCAAAGCAAATAACAGTTAAGTTTTTCCCTTTTTGCCAGCTCTTTGGATGTGGGCAGATCTAATTTCATTCCCATGGTGGGTGTAACACTGATTCACAATGTTACCAGCTGTCACTCCATTTAGATTTCAATCTTATGTCCATTTTATGTATGGTATTTTAAAGAAGTCTTCAGCTTTTCCTTTGAAACAAAATTGCGAATAATAAACATTGTATCAAATTGTGTTTTTTCTTGATATCTAATATGGAACTTTGCTGTTGACAATGGTGATGGTTTTTAGTATGATTTTAGATATAAATGCTAAATTGCACTGTCTGTACATTGCAACTTCAAATATTGACTTCTTGCATTTTGAAATGCCTAGTTTCTAAGAGATCTGGTATGAAAACGTGAATTGACAGAATAACATATCTTAATAATTCCTGTGAAAAGACTTAACATATTCTTGTATTTACAGGTTCAGTCAGGGTGTGATCTCTTGGAATCATAACTGTCTATAAATACAGTCCTAGAATTGATAGCTTTCTCTAAAAATGGGCACAGAGAAAATAGTATATTATCTTGCAAATTGAGAACTTGAAATGCCAGATCTTGAATGAAGTTGAATTTTCATTCAGTCTTTAAGCCACTCTTGCCTGCTAAACAATGGTTACAAGAGTAACCAAGATTTAAACAGTATTTAATAATTATTGAACTTATTTAACTCACTTTACAAAATAGAAAAACAACAGTCTGTCTCCTTTGCAGGGCCTTCTATCTGGGCACCCCTAGAAGGCACAGAATCTACAGCACAGACTCTGAAAGTCGGGTGTGAAGCAGACACAGAATTATTTATTTCAGATATAGGGCAAACCTATACCCTCCCAGTTTCCCATTGGCAGCTGGAGACTCCCCCTAGCTGTGTTCTCTCTGTGTCTCTCTCTCTCTGTCTCTTGCTCTCTCTCTCTCTCATTGGCCCCTAGCATCTCAATGATTACTCAGTGGCAGACTCTAAACTGGCTGGCTCAGCAGGAAGTGGCTAGTGCATATGCCTATGCACATTACCTAGAACAGGGCAACCTCAGTTTCAGGCTAGCTGGCTGCATTCTGCTACATGTTCTTCTTGAGAAAAAAAGGGCAGAATTAGATGGGTTTGTTATATGTGCTATGGTGTGTGTGTGTGTGTGTGTGTGTGTGTGTGTGTGTGTGTGTGTGTGTGTGTGTAATTTAGATAGTGTTTCATGTTAGTGAAATCTAAAAGAATTGTTTATGGTTTCTTAGCATTGGATTGTTTTCTTAAAAGCTGTGAAAGGGGTAAGAATCAATATTAAGGCTTTTGGACCAACAGTTTTTTACAGAACCTCCCACCCACCCAGAATAATTGATCACAGCTACTTTTATACAGGATCTAAAGGAACATTCAGTATTAAAAACAGCATTTTGGGGGTTGAGCTTGAACAGTTCCAAATAGGTTTCCATGGGAGCTTCTCTACAATGTGACTACTGGAAAAAACTTTGGCTATTACCAGTGAGACAAGATTATCTAGTCAGCAGAAAGGCACTTAGGTGAGGAGTGCCTGACATGAATGCCAGAGAAGGTGTCCTGTTTGCTGCACCCACTCAGCCACATTCTTCAGCCTCAAAAGCAGGAGAGGCAGAGGCAAGTTGCTTTTATACAGGGACAGCACACAAGGTTAAGATACAAGAAGGGGAGTCAGAGAATGTGCTTATTTCAGAGCATTTGGGCAGAGATAGGGTTGGGTCTCCAGTCATAGTTTGGGACAGTAATGAGGGACTGGTCCTAAGCCTTCAGGTCCTCAGCTGTTATTCTGAGGCCCTTGGGGAGTGGACATATCTTCATTTGGTATTCCACACATGTGCACCATGGCCTTACTAGTCAGGCTGCACACTGATCTGCACCAATTCTGTTTCTGTACCAGTTGATTCTGTACCAATTGCATTCCCTGGATAACTAAGATAAAATTGAGTAGGGGGCTTTCATTAAAGAAAAATATATGCTATATTTTTAAGTTTGGGGATTTTGTGTTGTTGCTGCTGTTTTGACAGTTTCTACTTTGTATCCCAAGCTGGCCTGTAACTTATGACTCTTCTGCCTCAGCTTCCCTCACTGCTGGCATTGCAGGTGGTTGCCACAATGCCTGCACAAGAAACATTTTTATACATACTCATTCAAAAGCTAGTTTACATAAGACCTATGTAGAAATAGAGTGGCCTTTTATTTTGGACACTGAAGATTCTGGTGAGGGTGGGATATTTAGAGAGTGGCTGACTTTTGTATCATTATGTTTAGTCAGCACTTTTAGGTGCTGGATCATTGTGCAAGGAAACCTTTGATATGACTTCTACAAAACCTAGCGATTCGGCTGGTAATTTTTGTTGGTCTTGGACAAAATTGGGGAAAGAATTATTTGAGTTGCTGGGATTATAAGATGGATGTATATGACTCACAAAAATTTGCTTTTGTTCATCTCTCATATTTTTAAACAAACCAAATGTTTTATCTGTAATGAATTGGTGTTTGTGAATGACCATTCTAACTACTCCTTTTAATAATTACTAGTGAATTACCATACACCATCCTCCCTTCTTTGAGGCAAAAAAATAATAAAATATGCTGCTTTTCAAAAAATACTTTTTATGTGATTTTTAAATGTTTTGAATAAAACACATAATGTCATCATTTCCTTTGACCCCCACTGATCTCTACAACCTCATAGATTCTGTGATCTTGTCAACAGAGTGTCAGGTGTCTTCTTAGACAGATCTAAGTTCTGATGGAAGTTGACAAGAAAGGTGAAGTCCGACCCCCAGGGAGTCAGGCTACCTTTCTGAGTTCTGTGGCCTTGCACGGCTATGAAGTGTTTGCTGTTGGTTATTGCACAAGTTCTAGTTGGTACTAATGAAAAGCAAGAACCAGATATTGACGAAAAGCTGGAATATCAGAGAGAGGAAACAGACCACAGTCATTCTTACCCAGCCAACTGCTAACTTCAAAAGTCCTCTGCCTGGCTGTCACTCCTACAGAATGCCTGAATGTCTGCCTTGGACTGGCTTAAATATCTTCACTTCTAGGTTCAACTTTGCATCATAATCCTAGAGTTAGGTTTAAAAGAGTGGAGTGACCTACTACTGTTTGGGTATCAAGCTTTGAACTCACAAAAATACAGAAAGAGCTCTGTATCCTGAGTGATGGGATTAAAGGCATGGGTCACCACTCACTGACCTTCATGGCTTTACTCTGGGTGATTCTGTCCTCTGATATTCCAGGCTGATTTTATTAAATATAAAACATATCACCATATTTAGTTGGAAAATATTATTGCCCATGGTTTTATTGTTGCCCTCATTTCTCAAGATTATGAATGTGCTCTTCAGATAAAGAGCACAGACCTCAATCTAGTTCAACAGGATGGCACCCACCCCTTTACTATCTCTGTTAACTTTTATTTATTGAGTTCATGTATGTATGCAGTATGTTTGATCAAATCAATTACTCACTCCCTCCTCAACATCTCCCATAATCTCTCACTACTTCTCCCTCCCAATTATGAAATTTTTTTTTGTTTTTGTATTTGTTGTTTTAACTCACTAAGTCTGTTCAGTGCTACCAGTATTACATGGGATAGGACCATCTGCTGGAACATAGACAAATTGTTAGGGGTAACATTTTAGGTGACACATCTCTTAATATACCAGTTTTTTTCGTCCACAGTAGCCTGCATGTGGCAATAACTCCTCCCCTACCCTGTTTGGCGGGTTTGATATTTTACAGATCTGTGTATGTAGCCACAGCCGCTGTGGGTCCCTGTATCTAACAACTCTGCCTGCAGAACAGTTTCTCAGTAGTTCTCTGCAACCTCTGATTTTTAAAATCTGTCCATCTCCTCTTCCCATGGTGACCTGAGCCTTAGGAAGATAGTGAATGACATAGATGCCACATTTGGGGCTGTACAGTCTTTAGGTTCTTATCCTCCATGTTCTGACCCTTCATGTGAATCTCTGTAGTCATCAGCATCTACTCAATTAGAAATTTCTCCTGTGAAGATTGCTTTCTAAAACTCTTTGCTTTGGGATAACCCAGTCCATATGGCTGTCAGTTCATCTCCTGAGAGGCAGGTCCATGTGATTGGGAGCTCATGCCCCTGCCCTTAGTGTTGCAATTTGAGAAGCTCTGCTCATGTGGTCCATACTGGATTTCAGCCTATCCAAGTTTTGCAAGTTTTCTTTTGGTCATAAAACTTGTATAAGAATGAGATAAAATACAGAATGTCTCCTGATTTTGTATGCCATCTTTGCACAGGGGCTGTGCCAATCTTGTCTGCATCGTGTCAGTTTTAACATGTACTGTCAAGCTGAATACTAAGTTCCACAGTAGATTCAAAAAAGTTTAAATCTCTCCTTGGTTTTTCTATCAAGAAAATGTTTCTTTAAAAGCTGTTGTGACATCCTCATCTGCTTTATCTGACTAAAATTTTTGTTAAGAACATTTATATAATGAGAAGAAATGCAAAGTTCAGGGCTATGAATCAGAACGTGAGTAATCGATTCTTTGGGCACTGCAACTGCATGGTGACTTTTTGTTAGTGCTCATGTCTTGTCATTCAGAAGAGCTGTTTTCACTTTATCTGTGAAAACATTGTTCTTCTCTAACCTTTGCATTTAATACTTCTGTTTTAGCTTTATTGCCTTTGTTTAGGTTGTAAATGTGTTGATTTAGATTTGTTTATTTTCTAAGTGTTAGTGTGTTTTCAGCCTTTACTATAAATGAGTAGCTGCAAATGTTTTATCTAAACAACTCTTCTAGATGATCCAGTCATGGCATCAATTTAGGCTCCCCTGTGATCATCACCAGTGGCTCCAGTGCAGGTAACATTGTGTCTGTGTATCAAAAATGCTGAAACCCAGGAGCAGTTCAGACACTGGATAGCTATCTGGCATCTGAGATCTGCAGGTGTCTGGACACGTTACACTCAGGTGCTGGAGCCGGGTTAGAGAAATCAGCTTGTTACCTGGGTGACCAAGTAACTTCCTCATAACTTTAGTGGATTTTTCAGCTCTTACTAGGAGCATGAAGTAGCTAAAGAAAATTGGCAGTTAGTTATTGGACTCCTGTCTGTTTTATTAGACTCATTGCCTTTATGACCTTAAATGAAATGGATTAGGAGTGGTCTGAGAACTTATGCAGTTCTGGCACACCTTCCATGATGGTGTCTGAACGTTCTTTTATGTGGTTGTGTGTGTGCATGCATGCTTATAGGGGATGTACATGTGTATGTGGTACACAGGTGTATATATATGTGAACAGGGGCATGCATGTGTGTGTGGTACACAGGTGTATATATATGTGAACAGGGGCATGCATGTGTGTGTGGTACACAGGTGTATATATATATATATATGTGAACAGGGGTGTGCATGTGTGTGTGGTACACATGTGTATATATGTGTGAACAGGGGTATGCATGTGTGTGTGGTACACAGGTGTATATATATGTGAACAGGGGTGTGCATGTGTGTGGTATACAGCCATATGTATATGTGCATTTATGTAGTCATTTCCTAGTAGCCTCCACCTTGTTTGTTTGGTTTGGTTTTCTAGACAGGGTTTTTTTGTGTGGCCCTGAATGTCCTGGAACATGGCTTTGGAGACTATGTTGGCCTTTTAACTCAGAGATCTGCCTCTCTCTCCTGGGTGTTGAGATTAAAGGCATTGTGTAAAGTGTGGACATGACTTCTCCAAGGTATGGTTTTCGGAAAGGTTTTTTTGTAGAGATGAGGGAGAGTACTTCAGAGGCATCTAGAAGAGTCCAGAGAAGGGAAAGGAATACAATCAACATGTCCAGCAGACTGAACCAGGCCATGACAGGAAAGAGAGGGGGGTGGGATTCAGATGTCAGCTGATAAGGTCCGAAGACTCTTATCCAGGGTCCCGGGCTCCTGAAGGGGGAGTGGCCAACCCCATTCATAAAGGCTGCTGGGATCTTCCCACCACGAGGGGGAAGACAGGGGAGGAAGATAAAAAGAGAAGAAGACAGAGTGCATGGCCAAAATGGAAGGGTTATACAGGAATGAGAAATTTTGGGTAGGGGTGGGATGAGGAGAACCACAGGTACCGATTGAGCCTGGCAGCCATCACACTTTAGTATAAGCACCACAGTTGACCATTTGTCCTAATAGTAGACACCACTGTCATTCTTATATTCAAAATATTTTTCTATGATAATTTCTAAGAGAAAACCTATGTACTCTAATAGTGAAAGTTTTTATAACTTACCTTTCTCTCTCCATCCCTTCCTTCCTCCCTCCATTTCTCTTTCTACTGTCTCATCTTTCTTTCCTTTTCCATGCTCCCCTTTTTGTTGGAAATGAAGACTCACCACATAGCTCAGACAAGCATTGAGTTCTCGGGACTCTTGTGCCTTCCCGGCACCACACATCCAGCTTTGAAGTTCCTTACAATCCAAGGTCATTTCTAAAGGTTCTGGGCCTCTGTTAGTTAGCACTGTTTAGATAGCACAGGATTCATTGTACGGCAGCAATAAAATGCTGTACTTTCAACATTGGCTGTAGGGCCTTTTGAAGTCAGGGTCATTTCCATTTATCTTGCCCCGTAGGCTTCCCATGGCATTCTGTCGTCCCTGATTTGGGATTGTAGAAACTGAAAAACTCCTTAGAACGAATTATTAAATCCAAACCAGAGTTTGTTGGCTTCCTGTGCTTGGCTTGGAATCTGTTCTGTGATGATAGTTTTTACAAAACACTTATAAATAAGAGGTAACTTCCAAATATCTTTCCCCTATCTCCTGCAAACCTCTACCAGGGAACATCATCTCATTACTCGTGTTAGGATTTATTAATGTCCACACTCTCAACACTTGGATCTTTCAGATTCAGCTCACAGTGCTTCTATTTTATTGTACTCTAAACTGTGGTCATATGGTTATCAAAATAAATACTGGAATATTGTACTTGGGTAGGGCAGAGGCAGCAATACTTATAATAAAATATCTACAAACATTCTGCGTTCCTCTGCTATTCCGAAGAAGGGAAAAGGCACAAGGTGGAGGACATCTGTAAGTAATGGACATTTTTATGTGTGTCATGCATATTTATCATCACCTCCCGCCATCCCAGGCACTGCCTTCCTGTGCATTGTTTTGGAGATACTTGTTTCTGTTGCCAACAAATTTAACTCAATACAAAGGCTCTCCTTTCCTGGCTTGGGCCTCTGAAGTCATCGCTACACATGGAAGTGTGTAAGTGTGTATGGTTTATCAGAGTTTGGTTTATCAGTGTATGGTTTACCACCACACTCCATTCATATTTTTCTTTTGTTCTGTGATCCCTTTTCTATTGTGGTTGTTACCAAAGAGGAGGACTCTTATTTTGTTTAATATGAGCAATAAACCTATTTGTTTCATGAAAGGGTTTTGATTTTTTTTGTTTGTTGCTGTGTATGTGTGTGAGTGAGTGTGTGTGTGTGTGTGTGTGTGTGTGTGTGCGCGCGTGTGTGTGTGTGTGTGTGTGTGCGCGTGTGTGTGTGTGTGTGCATGTGGTATTGGGAATCAAACCCAGGACCTTACACATGCTAGGCAAGTAGTCTACAATGAGCTACTTCCTTAGCCCTAAAGGATACTTTTTAAAAGCAAATATATTAATTAAGTTTTGTAAAGTTTCAGAACTCAGAAGTTACAGAAGGGCAATAAGTGAAAATTGTCTTCAGATGGAATATTTTGCTTTTAATAGGTTTCCTCTGCAATTAGTACAAATCAGGAGCTGTGTCAAGAATTAGGTACAGAGGTTTAGATGTTTTTCTTACTTGGTATCTTTAGTTAAGTGTCCCTCATCATGAACATGTGATCTGTGAAAACCAGTGGATTATGGTCATCAAGTTTGGAGAATAGTATGCCAGGGATATTGTTGTCAGCAAATGAATATATGCTTACTTGATAATATGGCAAAGTTAGTGCATGGTACTGACTGCTCTTGACTGAATACAGTTCTTTGTTAAAATGAGAGAAATATCCACACTCAGTACTATGCACTAACTTTTTGAAAGCCTTTTTAGCCATTTACATTTTTTCCTAAGATTACCACTTTGAGGGATGTTGGTTAGGTAGAATTTTAGACAGAGAAGGAACTGTTGAACCACTTCCTCCTGGCTCAACCTGTAGCAGGTTTCTTCTTCATGCTTCTTCCTTGCTTTCCACAGCTTCCTTTATGAACCTGTATTCACATCTTGCAGCAGCCAAGAGAGGGAAGGTCTGAAAGGCCAGCTCTGTTGTTCTCTGAACCCTGTTAGCCAAGAGCAGCAGCTCTACCTAATAGCATGGTGAGAGCCAAATTAAACAGCCTTGTATGAAATCTTCCAGTTTGCTCCATGGCTGGCCTCTGTGCCTTTCCTCTTACTTACTTCATCCAGTCACTCTGCACCACTGAGCCACTGAGCATGCACAGAGCATAACTCTCAGAGAGATTGGAAAATCGGTAGCTGAGAGTTTCCCTGTTCATGGCCTCAGAGAGATTCACATCACCAACTCTTAACGGAATGCTGGTACATAATTTATTAGCCTTTTCAAGCATGTTTACTGCAAAACCTTTACTAACACAGGATGTGAAGTCTTCAGAAATGGCATTTGTCTTGTTTTGAACAGTGTTTCGGGGGATGGGGCAATGGAGAATTCATGAAGCATTATCTGCTACAGATGAGAAGGATCCTACTTGCTCTTAAAGTGTACTTTATAGAAGAATGTGGCTGATACCCACTGTGTTCTCAGTATTCCTGAAAGCTGGGCAGTGGAGAATGATTTTAATTTGGTGTCAAAATTACTTGCCCCTAATAAATGATTAAAAACTAAATAATTTGACTGCTCTGAACATGTTATACATCTGGGAAGCCCTGAGCCACCCTGGTTCTGCAGGACTGAGATGGCTCCAAAGAGATTTCTCTAAGTGTCCCCTGGACCTGTCTCAACTATTATAGTTATCCAGACCCCACAATAACCTCTTAAGCCAGTGGCTCATTCATGATACACAGTGTGCTTGAAATGTGATGTTGTTGGGATTCCCTTAGAGAATCCCACCTGCCAGGCATTATGACAGGATGCTTGTCTAGACAACTGGATCATCTAGCAACTAGAAACTTGATTGCTACATAAGAATGAATTCCTTCAGTGTTAGTCTGCCGTGTCTGATACATAAGAACAAATTACCTCAGTGGTAGCCTGCCATGTCTGGCACATAAGAAAGAAGTACCTCTGTATTAGCCCTGCTGTGCCAGATCTCTGAGGGGAAGAGAGAGGGAGGGAGGGAGTGAAGGAGGGAGGAGGGAGGGAGGGAGGGAGGAAAGGAGGGAGGGAGGGAGAAAAATGAAGATGAAATGCATTTGATGTTAAGAAAAGAGAAACTGGTTTCTATAATCTTTTTCTTACTTTTACAACTCTTGAAACTCTTGATCACTTAAGTAGATGTAGTGCAGTGTGGGAAGTATGCAGCAGGCTACCTCAAAGGCCTGAATTCAAGAGTGTTTAAGGATTCTAGAGGTCTTGGGGGATATGTTGCTGAAACCCAAATCAAAGGTTGCTTAAGCCAGTGTGGTTTAGTAATCTCAGTTAACGAATATTTACTGAGTACTCATGCACTTTAAGCTGGACAAAGAACAAGGTCACATAGGTTTCAAGTCCTGTATGGACGGACACATTGTTGCCAACCAGAGGCAAAGAGACTGCATATGAGCCAATTAAAAGATAGAGCAGACCTCTATCTTAACTGGTGCATGTGATACAAAGTCAAAAGTAAGTTCATAACTAGGGGACATTCAAGAAAAATGGCTAAAGAAGTCACATTCTGTTTTGAAAAGCAGGCAGGATTTGACATAAGTAAATAGGTCCATAGGTAAATTGACAAGACAAGGTTCAATCCAGGCAGGACTGCCAGTAGCTTTGAGGTGGGAACGCAAACTAAACACAAGTAGGTTTTTCTGGGTACCTACTGTATGCCGGGCACTGAGATTAAGTGGTATGGATTAGAGAGGCTTTCAAAAATATTCTGATATATCAAATTGAACCTAGGCTGCCCCTTGTATACCAACATCTGCACATGTTCAAGTTTTTATATAAAAATGACAGGTTTTTGCATTGAATTACACATATTAGGGTTGGTTTGTTTGTTTTCTCTGTGTATTTTAAGTCATCTGTAGGTTACTTATTGTTATGGAGTAATTCTTTTGTACAATGAAGATTTGTTACTCAGATTGGTTTAAGAAAAAGCCAATGGACCTATAGCTAGGCGGAAAGTATAGGTGGGCAACCAAACTAAGAATGCTAAGGGGAGGAAGGACGGAATCAAGTGAGAGGCGATGCCAGCCACACAGAGAATAAGCAAGACATGCTGGAGAGGTAAATGTCATAAGTCTTGGGACAGTACATAGATTAGTAGGAATGGGTTAGCCTAAGTTGTAAGAGCTAGTTAATAGTAAGGCTGAGCTCTTGGCTGAGCATTTGTAATTAATAATCAGACTCTTGTGGTTATTTTGTAGCTGGCAGTTGGGATACAAAACAACTCTGCCTACAACCTATAATTGCTAATAAAATATAAATGCTATACAAATGGCTGTTATTTATTACAACAATGATAAAAGTCTGCATATTCTCAGTACATATTTTTTATTTATATATACTTAGTTATTTTGAGACAGGGTCTTATTAGGAAGCCCAGATTGCCTACAAACTTCTGACCCTCTTCCCTCAGACTTATTAGTACCATTGTGTGTGTGTTACATTTTTTTTTTCAATCTGCAGTAGTTTGAATCCATGGCTATGGATCCCAAGAATGTGGAAAAATCTCCAAATCTCCACATTCTTCTCCCTCAAGCGAATCCAGAATGTAATAGGGTCAGTTGCATGGAGCTACAGTATTCAGAAGTCTCCATTCAGTTTGCAGGCTTTAAAAATGAGAGTGTAGAATGGTCTGAGGCTTGGATAGTGGTATTTTGTAGAACTGCCTCAGATGACAGAGGAAAGCTCTAACTGTAAGGCAGGAAAGCTCCAGAACATTCCTGGCTAGAGTGGGAGGGGTATTATTCATGATTGCAAACCAGCCTGCTGGAATCAAATCTCTAAGGGCTTTTTTGTCCTCTGAATCTGTCAGTGTGATAGCTCAAACAAAGTGATTCCCATTCCTTGGCATCAAGGCTCGTGGAGAATGTAGGCTCATATTTAAAATCCTCTTGTGTCTCCAGCCAGCCCCTGAAACTTGAGAGGACAAAATGCTGCTAGTCTTCCCAGTAAGGTTCACTATTATGGACTGCTAAAACCAAATTCTATTTTTAGTAGAAATCTAATTGAAACCAACATAGTCAAAGAAACATTTTTTTATAATTCCGTTGAGAGACAAATATCCAATTTAATCATTAAGAATAGGATAATAATGCATGTTGCCTGTTTCAAAGTCAAACTTATTTAGAAGCTGCTAGTCTGAAATAGTGGTGGTAAAATATCAATTTACTAAAGCCATCTTAAGAAGTTCCATCTCTGATCTGTCTGAAGTACATGCAAGTTACTCCTTTGGCAGGATTAGATGAATTTTAATCGTAACCTCTTATAGAAAAGCTGTGAAGTTGAGGGACTGGGATATTTGGTGACTGGATCACTCTCTACATTAAGCCTGTGATTTTTTTTGACCGAGCGCTAGTAATACAGGAAAAAGTACTCATGCGAGTTTTCTGTGTTTGACATTAAACTTTGCTAAGCCAGCAAGCCTAAAATGTGGCCTTGCTGAGGGCTTTTGCCCTTAGCAGATGAGATCCACTGGCCCTGCTCCACATGGATTACCTTGCTTGGTGTCTGTGTGTCTCTGGTGTGTACAGAAACCTTTGGACTTCCCTGGCAACTGGGGAGTACTCATCTGTAGTGAAAAAGTGCAGCATGGCCAAGCCTATGAGTGTCTGGTGTGTCTTGATGGGTTCCTATGTGATTATTTATCCTAGTATCATAATATCTTGCTTTATGTTTCCATGAAAGTCTTAAGTGATTTGAATGTTCTATAGCTTAGCTTTCTCATCAAGGAATTTCATCTGTGATAGAAGGAATGTCTCAGTTTATTAACTTAGGACAAGAGAGACTTATACAAGTTTAGTGGAGTGGAATGGGCTAACGCTATGCCAGAACTTGAATGTCTGTTATAAGATTAGTCCACATGAGCTTCCTTGGGGGCATGAGTGTGTGTGTGGGCAGCCCTTGATTTCATATAAGTTGCTAAGGCATTGTGCATAAGGGATGGCTAGATAAGAGGATTCAGAGCACAGAAGTAGAGGTTCATGTCTTCAGTGCAGCACATGGAAAGCTTGATCAATATACAAAGCAGAAGCTTTTTAATCTGATTATCCTGAATTGCTTGTTCTTTCTTTTCCCAGAGAGCAGAGCTGACATCTGATAAGGACATGTACCTTGACAACAGCTCCATTGAAGAAACCTCGGGAGTATATCCTATTGATGATGATGACTATTCCTCTGCCTCTGGCTCAGGTAAATCTGCCCTCTGGATGTCATTTTCATTGCCTGGGAATGCACGCAATTTGCTGTGCCTCCTTCCATGATATAGACATCATGTGTCATAGTCATTAGTCATGAGCATAGTTTCAGGGTTCAAATTCTAGTCCTTTATAACTTAAGCTATGAGATATTGGGAATTCAATTATCAGTTTTCTTGTTTACAAAATGGAAATAAACATTTATTTTTATGTATGATATATATACTTCATAAAGTTAAATATATGTTTATAAATGAATATTTCTATGTGTTTGCTACATAAAGTTTCTGTAAGGATTAAAGTAGCTGAGGTACTAGCCTTAAATTTTAGTGTTAAGATTTCCAGAGTATGGTCATAGAAATACCCTTTAAGAAATCCTACAAATATCAGTTTTATAAAATGCCTGCTCTATGTTAAGATTATATTCAAAAACTAAAACTTACAGGCTTACATTGCTCATAAGTAGGAGGAACAGTATAACAAACATGTAACATAAAGGTATCTTTCTATCTTTGACTTCTTTGGTGTATTAGTGATCTGTTGCCTCTGTAATGCTACCTAACAAAGCATTCCAACACTCAACAGCTTGCAGCAATAGGCATTTATTTAATTCATTATTCTGCAGGTTTGCCAATAAATCCCTAAAGGGCTGGTTCCTCATGTGTCTTCAGTTGAAGTTTGGCTGATTTCGGCTTAGATCTGTCATGCACCTAGGAAAATTGAACAGACTTGGCCTTTGTCCACATGGTCTTTCATTCTCCATGTGGCCAGAAGCAGAAATTTAATTCTAGACTTACAGTTTGACATAGAATCACTGTGTGTGTGTGTGTGTGTGTGTGTGTGTGTGTGTGTGTGTGTGTGACCAGAAGCAGAAATTTAATTCTAGACTTACAGTTTGACATAGAATCACTGTGTGTGTGTGTGTGTGTGTGTGTGTGTGTGTGTGTGTGTGTGTGTGCGTGTGTGGCACAGTGCTAGAAATTGAAGCCAGTATATTAGCTTTATTATTCCTGTGACCAAGTTCTTGACAGAGTATCACAAGAGAGGAAGGATCTGTTGTGGCTTGTGGTTTCAAAGGATGTATTTGGCCCCATATACTCATTGGAATATGGCAATTGTACTATGTAATGGAGGAAGCCCTTCACTTCTTAGTTGACAGGAAGCAGATAATGTGGGAAGCAGTGATGACTATGTATAACTTTCCAAGGCAATCCCTAATACCAACATCTCCTGCATTCTAAAGTTTCTCCTACATTGCAAAATAGCACCACTAGGTAGGGATCATGTGTCCAATACATGAGTTTGGGGGCACATTTCATATTCACACTATAATGCCCCATGCATGTATACCACTGAGCAATGGTTCTTAGCCCCAAGTTGAATCTCTTAATGGAGGGAGATACCATCACATTGTGGAGGATGCAGGTCAAGAAGGAATAAATAAGTCTACAAACTTTTTCCTATTATATCTCACATGGAAATGTTTAACCTGTGCCAGGAATGGCTCCCAAGAAGCTGACGAAAAGGAAGAGCTAAGTATGAAGTCAGTGGATAAACCAGAAGTATCTGGCCTGTAGCATGTAAGAAAGTCTTCTTTATAAGGACTTTTTTTTTTAGAGACTTATTACAGATTAAATTTAACTATGCTAACAGTTATTATACTGACCATAAATGTGTGACAATGAGGTTAGCCTAGGTTCCAGAAGGCCCTAGAACAAACAAAAGTCAATTGTGCCTGTTAAAGAGTTAGACCTATAAGAATGTTTTATTTTGAAAATGACTATTCTGAAAAGACAAGAGGCAGGAGCTGACCTAGGAAAATGATGTTTCTACCTTATCCTTCTATAAAAATAGCCTTTGTTTTTCAAGAGAGCATGACTGTCTCACATGTACAGATCAAGTGTGAAAGAGTTGCTCTCTGTAGCCCACAATGCCATCAATATCTTTCACACATGACACTTTTTTGTTTAGCACCTCAAAAGTGACTTGTAATTGTCATTTCAAAATGTCCTCAGAAATAATAAATGTGGGTCTTAGTGCTTCCTCATTTTTTCACAAATCTCAGGATCCAAGGGTTGTTGTGGATCTCTAGAGGTTATATAACTCATTTTGCCAACTTCTCTAAAGATTGCATTTGCTTTTAGTATAAGGGAAACAGGCAGAGTACTCACACGTCTCTCCCCCTAGTTGGATTGGCAAATCTGAAGCCATGAACCTACTCATTAATTGGACTAGAGGTAGATAAGCCTTGAATGTGGCAAAATTATTTAACCACAGTTCTAGCTTTAGGCAGAATTTTTTGTAAAAAACAGAAAAGGTTTTTATCTGGCTTTAGAAATTTTGCTTTACTGTGGATGCTGTTTTTCAACCTAAAGACAGTATTGAATGTAACTAGAATTTGTGAAGTACCAGAATCTGTTATCATTTCAACTTTCACTTGAGAAAATCTAAAGAGCTTTCTCTTATCCCATGCAGTAAGGTTGTCATAAAGAAATGGAGCTGGTACAGGGACCAGGAAGTGAGGCTTAAGAGAAGGAGTTGACATTCGGTCTCTTATTGTTTTACCTCTTGTGAAATCCCATTCTGCTATTAAGAGACTTTGCCGCACAGATGCCGAGTCCCAGCTGGAAACACTGAAATCCTCAGTGTTCTGTCAAGTATGCCACCTGGACTAGTTCCTCTTGTGTTATCCAGCAGGAAAGAAAATGGTCTGGAACAGAGTGTATGAAGGCCCAGAGGGTACATTCCAGCAAGGAGAAAGGAATCCACATTATTTAAATATGGATTCTGAATGAAACCAACAAGCTGAGAGCCTTCACAAGCATTTGTTGTGTGCCACTCCAAGGGCTGAACCTTTAAAACACACAGAAATAAAGGATTTCCCTGTCCTCAAGAGAGCAAGAGACCACTGAGAGAAATCTAGAAATAAAAAATAGCCATTATAATACCATGTGATTTGTGACAACATCAGAAAGTACTGTCCAATATAAATAAATAATAGGTTTCTGGTTAAAGATGACAAATTGAACACCGACAAGAACAGAAAAGCTGCCACATTCAAGATAAAGTGATATTAAAAGAACCAGAAAAGTGAGACAGTAACTCCAATAAAAGCTGCAGAGGTGAGAAGCACACGAGTGTACAGTTCCAGTCTTAGCAGACATGAGAAGATTGAGCTGGCTGACACTGGGAAGAACCAAGACACAAACCACATCACAGCAAAAGGCCGAACATGCCCAGAAATGATGACATAATAGAGGGCAAAAGTGATGCCTCCAAGTCAATAGTTAAAAATCCCTTTAAGAAACAAGTAGACCCTTCTCTCCATCATAAACAGAGACACATACTCTGACCTCAGAGTAGAACTACAGGTTTGATTATCAAAAGTAAAGCATGGTATTGATCAGGGGAGTCCACGAGACTTCTAAAAGAATATAGGTTATTGCTGTTGCTCTTGGTTGTCCCCAGACATTTAAAAGCACCATGCACTATAGACAAAATATTCAGAGAATGTGATCTGGATATGACCTGAAAGCCTCAAAATTGGGAGAGAACATGAGCTCACAGAAGGGAGAAGATGAACATAAAAATTAGTTCTAAGAGATGAGAAGAGGCTTTATGATTTAACACTATATAATAGGAATGTTCACGAGAGTGAAACTCCATTGTTAGAAATGGAAAACAAACAAGAGAAGATAGTTGCCCATCCAGTAGGTGATATTAACTATGCACAACGTATGAACAGCGACCATTCTTTCTAGGAACACTTCAGTGGAAAAAAAAATAGTAGCAATGCTTGTGTGTTAGGGAGGCACTTCCTTTATTTCTTATACCTATTTGTGTTATACCAAATTTCATCCATGAAAATATTTTATTTGTAAAAACACGTCCTAAATCATCTTGGACCACCTGGGGTGCTATCACAAAATACTTTGGAGTGGGTATCTTAAAAATAGCGTACCTATGTTGGTCACAATTGTGTAGACTCAGAAGTCAAAGATGAAGTCACCTGCAGATGTGGTAGGTGTGGGTGCTTGCTTTCTGTTTCAAAGGTGATACCTTCTTGTTGTATCTTATTTGATAGAATAGGCAAACACCTTCTCACTGGTCTCTTTTATAAGATGCTAATTCATTCACAAGAGCAGACAAAACCCTCATTACCTAATCACTTCCTTAAAGTTCCTTCTTCTTAATAGTATTGTGTTGGAGACAATATTTCCATCTATGAACTTGGAATAGGGTGTAGCATAAGTAGGAAACAGTGGTAGTGTGTGAGGGGGGGTGGAAACGGGCTCTGGACTGGCAGGAAGGTCAGAACCTAGAGAGAGATTATCAAGAGAATTCCCTGGCTCCTGGTGGACAAGACAATCTATTTTTTTTTCATTTATAATAATATAAACAGAGGCTAGAATGGATCTGCCTCTTTCTCCAACTTCTAAACTGCCCATTTGTGGGTATCTTCCCCTTGACAGACCTCTATTCCATTCCTCAACTTCCCCCCACTTTTAGTTGGGTAATTCATGTTTGGAATTCTTTTGGAACAAGGGATTGAAAGCCGTTAATTGAAGCTTACCATTCCTCGTGAAATTTTGTTATTCATTGAAAAGAAGATGACTCATCATAACAAATCAAGTAACAAATGTCAAACTTCACTGGATACTTGTGTAGGCTAAGTATAAAAGAGCCATGTATTTTTGGAGCTGTCATTAATGACTTACGTAATATTTTACATATACAGTTTGCCTCTAAATATTATCACATCTATGATGATACATTTTTATGTACCCATAATGACATTTTGACTAGCAATGGACTGAATATATGATGATGATCCACCAATGCTATGTCGGGAGCTGAAAAATTCCTATCAACTGATAACATCATATTAATAATATTGTTATGGTTCAGCCCATTACTCATGTTCATGGTGATATGAGTGTACACAAACCTGCCAGTAATATACAAGTGCAGTGATATACTTAGCTACAGTGTGCAATCCTTGCTGATGTTTATACTTAATATACTATACTCATTGTTATTATTTTACAGTGTATTCCTATTTATAAAAACATATAAAAAGTCTACAATTGAAGAAATAGCAGTAACAGACAT
This sequence comes from Phyllotis vaccarum, assembly GCA_033318265.1. Classification (NCBI taxonomy): domain Eukaryota; kingdom Metazoa; phylum Chordata; class Mammalia; order Rodentia; family Cricetidae; genus Phyllotis; species Phyllotis vaccarum. Next base: position 492,530 of record JARWLC010000001.1, read on the forward strand.
ACACACAAAGTCTCTTAATTACACTGTTCTTTTCTTTTCTTGGTTTTTTTTTTTTTTTTTGGATGGGAGGGGGGTCTGCTAGGATTCAAACTCAGGATCTTACACCTAATCCCACTGAGCTACCTCTAAACTCTCTTGTGCTTGATGTGTGTCTGTGTATGTCTGAGGGTGTTACATATTTACACATGTAGCCAAAGTGTAGTGAACCTTTTCTCTTGATCTAAGCACACATGCAGTAATGTTTTCACAGAGAAAACAACACCATTGCCCTGCAACCCCATTGCTAAATGGCACATTCCTCTGTGTACACATTTGAGAGGAAATCATTTACTTCACCTTACAGGTCAAGATTCTGGACTAAGTGTAGTAAGTTCCAGACCTAGAAGAATATTGATTGGTGATTTTTTGTTGTTGTTGTTTTTTAAATGCCAAATTCTATGTTTTTCCAATGTACTCTGTCATTTCTTCACTATAATAACAGGTATACATGTTCTGAAGTTAAAGGAGACAGCTGGTAATATTAAAGAGCCAGCGCTTTTTGTGTTATTTCTTTTAGGTCTTCCTTTCAAAGGTGCTTACTACATAGATATAATTCTGTGAGAATGCCTACATGTTTTAGTTTAAGGAATTTGCAGGTCTTCATTCAGTCTCATCTAAGATTATCTTTTGTTAATTTGGGTCTTTTTAATTTTTTTGTACAAATTCATCAGATAATTAACTTAAAGCAGTGTTAAATTTGCATGTCAGAAATTCTCAACTGTAGAAAATCCAGTGTTTGGTCACTATACTAGTAATTGTTTTCATCAATGTGACCAAACCTGATAGAAAGAAGTTAAAGGAAGAATGTTTTGTTGTGTTTATGGTTTCAGAGGATCTCAGAGGGGAAAAGGGTGTGTATGGCAATGGACCTTCAGGGGCTTATCCTTAACAGCCTCTGTCCTTCAGTTAGATGGTGTCCCAAATATCCCACAGCCTCTCAAGCAGTGCCCTCCGCTGGAGAACTGTGCATAAAGTACGAGTCTGTGGGGACATTTCAGTCTTAAATCTCAGTAGTCACTTAATAAACACATACCAGCCCTCAGCACAAAGCCTTGGTCCTTGACACTACTGGACATTCAAGGAGCAAAGCAAATGTGATGTCTTAGGCCTCTGGAATTTTTCAGTATAGAAGAAAATTGTTAAACAGTAATTACTCTCTCTCTCTCTCTCTCTCTCTCTCTCTCTCTCTTCCTCTTCCTCTCTCTCTTGCTCTCTCTCTCGCTCTCTCTCTCTCTCTCTCTCTCTCTCACACACACACACACACACACACACACACACACACACACACACACACACTCAATCTCTTCAAAAGAGGATGGTTAAAACTGAGCCATAAGGAATACTTGTTATCTGTCTTTTTGATGGAGAAGAATAAATACGTCTGTTTATAATAGGCAGAAAAGTAGGACAAACTTGGCAAGTTGTAAACTCTCAAGTTGTATCAAGGAGATGGCAGTTGACAGTGTCCAGTGGTGATAGGAATATGTTTGTCAGATTTCTCTTACCATAACAAAATATTTGAGATCAACAACTTAAAGAAGAGGAAACATTATATTTGCTCACAGTTTTGGAGGTGTAGTCCACGGCTGATTGGCCGTTTGCATTTGGGGTGATAGCTGGGCAAAGCATCATGCTTGGAGTGCCTTATGGTGGTTAGTTAACAAAAGATAAACAAGTAAGGGGTCATAGTCACAATCTTCAAAGGACTAATCTTCAATGACTGATCTTCTTGAAAGCTGACTTTTAAAACAGTTGTTCTCAACTTGTGGGTTGCATCCCCTTGTAATCACGTATTAGATATTTAAATTATGATTCCTAGCAATAGAAAAATTACAGTTATGAAGTAGCAATGAAGTAGTAGTTTTGTGCTTGGGCTCACCACAGCATGAGTAAGTATATTAAAGGGTTGAAGCATTAGGAAGGTTGAGAACCACTGAATTAAGAGTCTCACTATCTTCTAATAGCACTGCGGGTTGATGGCCAGTCTAGCATATGGGCTTTTGGGTACATTTATCCAGCAAATACAAAAAGGGTTAATTGAGTACCATTTAAAAGAAAGCCATTGGATATGCCAACATGAAAGACATTGATGGTTTTAACAAAAAGTGCCAAGAGGAGATGACAAGGCCAATCCCAGCAGGAGGAGCAGACAGACTAGCAGAGATAGAGAGGACAGGAGCTAATAAAGGACCACACTATCTTTGAGATGGTTGGCTATAAAGCTTGAGAGAAGGTAGAGGTTTACCATGAGATAAGCAATTAACTGAAGGAGAGTTTACACCTTTTATGCTTTAATTGACTCTGATTTTGAGATGGCATGTTTCTTTTTTTAATTTTTTAATTTTCATTTTAAAAAAGTCATCTTCATCAATGTATCCCCCTGCTCCCCCTCCCTTCTCCCTCTCAGCCAGCCCTCAGCCTCACCCCTCCCTATCCGCCCATCCCCTCCCCCAAAAGGGCTAGAAGTCACAAGGTGGGCCAGCCCAGCTTGGCACCACTCCAGGCACATCCTGTTCACTCATCCCAAAGTCAATGCTGGGTTGGGTGTTCCTCTATAGGGAATGGGCTCCAAGGTGCCATCCCATGAACAGGAATACAATCTGATCACAGTCTGATCCCAACCCTCGTGTGGGTCCACACACTGCTCATGCCAGTTGAAAGCAGCCCAAACTGGAGGGCCCAGCTCCCCTTCCCAGTAGATCTCCAGTGGGAATTTCTGATTCAGTGAGCTCCCCAGAGCTCCAGCCAGCCATCATCATGGGAACCTTCCTCATAATTCCTAAACCCTGCTCATATAGACTCTCCTCCCCTGCTCTCAGTTGGACCAGGAGCTCTGCCCAGTGCTCAGCCATAGATCTTATCTTTACCTCCACCTCCATTCCCTGTTGGATGTAGATTCTGTGGTGACACCTAGGGTGTTTACTCATTTGACTATAGGGGAAGTACCATTTAGGTACTTGGAGAGTTGGCAAGGGACATCCTGTGAGTTCGTGGAAATTTCCCTAGCACTCAGTCTCTTTCTAACCCCACATTGGCTTCCTCTATCAAGATATCCACCTCCCTCCATCTCCCTCTTTGCTCCTTTTACTCAGCCATCTCCTTTCAAGATTTGGTCCAAGTCTTCTTGGTTGCAACCTGTTATGACCCCAATTTTCTAAGGTGATCTTCTCTATTTTCTCTTCTTAGGGGAATCTCTGGATGTCTCTCTTAAATTCCTTCTAATCCCAAGATGTTCAAGGGTTGAGGTTTGCAGCTTGGGTATTCTTTTCTTTTTGTCTAAAATCCACTTGTGAGTGAGTACATCCCATGTCTATCTTTCTGGGCTTGTGATACCTTGCTCAGGAGGATACTCTCCAAGTTCATCCAACTGCTTGAAAATTTTAGGATGTCAATTTTTTTTTACTGCTGAGTAGTACTCCACTGTGTAGATGTACCACAGTTTGTTAATCCATTCTTCAGTTGAGGGACATCTAGGTTGTTTCCAGGTTCTTGCTATTATGAATAATGCTGCTATGAACATAGTTGAGATAATGGAGATGCCATGTTTCAATACTGACAAAAGTAATCACTTGTACCAGAAACAATTGAATATGCAAAAGAAACGGGGTTATTGGGGAATGGTATAAAGTGATAGCATACGCACACACAAACCATGCTTCTCAGAGCCCCTGCAAACTCACTGAAGATCACACGTCTGTTTGTGCTAAAAGCTTAAGGACTAGCATTTGGAACATAATTCTGAATCAGCGTGCAATAGTATTGCTTGATAATGTACACATATGTGTCATGAGTCACATGCTCAGCTCATCTTTACTTCTTTCCTAGGAGCTGATGAAGATATAGAAAGTCCAGAGCTGACAACATCCCGACCAATTCCAAAGATCTCATTCACTAGTGTTGCTCCCAAAGTGGAAACCATGACGCTGAAGACACAAAGCATTACGCCTGCCCAGACCAAGGTGTGCTTGCTTGGCATTGCATTAGCATGTACTTGGGAGTATTGCTTTCTTTTACTGCACAGAATAGTTCCTTTGAGAAGCCCCACTTGAAATTATATGGAGACAAATAGATTTTTTTTTCCTTGTATCAAAGAACATGGTGAACTTTACATCCACTGGTACAGGTCAAGGACTGAGACTTCAGGTGCTGTCTTAAGATCTCAGTCAATGTCTAGGTCCACCGTCAGAGCTGCACAAACTTGTTCCACTCTCGGACACACGTGGACCTGGTACACATGCACCTCTCTTTATTTCTTGTGAGGGTTTATTTGATAAGAATGAGATGGTTGGACTTAGAACAGAACAAAAATACTAGCTAATTAAAACACTGAGTTTATGCATTTGATCTTGTTAGCATCATAGAGCACTTAGCTAGCCATATACTAATAAGTAAGCTATTTAATATGGAAACTGCATATTCAAGTAGTGGAGGCTTAAGCATTGAAACTTGGATCTAGTCAAATTTCTTGGATCATTAGGAAGGCTAGATGTGAATATATGTTGCAGGCACCTAAGGCCTGAGAAGCATTGTGTAAACATTAGTTGAATTTGGTGGAGCAGAAGAGTTCAAGTCAATCCACCAAGTGAGCATGTGTAATAATTTAGTGATAGATTTTACACACTTCAGGGATGACATGCTGATTATGAAGACTTAGTAACACAAGCTAACACAACGTTTTTCAGTTCACCCATCTGTTCATTTAGAAATAAGATACTGCCAAGCACTTGCAGCAAGCAGGGTTTGGAAGGCTGTTTCTTGAAGACAGTGACAGATGTTGTGGGATGAGAAGCTCCCCTCTGCTGGCAGGAACACAGGCAGGTTTTTCTTACCTGTAGAGCACCCTGTTCATCCCATTCTTGCTTCTCCCTACTCATGGAACCTTGAAAAATACGTGGCTTTCTGTAGATATGCAATAGTAGCCAAGAACTCAGCTCTGTGTAGATTAACACACTCTCTCGGTAGACTCATGGGGCATTGGAACTATAGCCAGCAAACTGATACCACAGCCAGGAAACAGGAAGGCAAGGAGGTACACTATGTGGACTAGGGCAGACACAGCTAGCATTTTCTGGGACCTGTTCCATTGGTTTGTAGGTTGAATGAATAAAAGAAATGAGAAGGGAAGAAATGAAAAGTAGCAGGTGCTGTTGATGGAAGGGTGGGTAAATATGTCAGAGCATGTGTGGTAGTGAGCTTGTGTGCCTGTGGGAAGATGACCTTGGTCTCTCCCACAGTCTTATGTGGCTTCTTCTCTTACAATGTTTTCAACTCCCTGATGATTAGGATTCAATATTTGGAATCAGAAATTCACCAGAGGAAGTTCTTGTTTTCAATCCTAAAGAGTTTTATCTCCCAGTTTCATTCAGATTTCTGGACTACTGACAAGTATGGATTGAAAATTGATTTAAGTTTGTAAAATTTAATCATAAAAAGTAACCAAATCCACTTTTGTTAACAAATGGACATTTGGTGATGAGTTTAGAAATTGGAGATCCCTGAATATTTTAATGCAAATATTTCTACTTTTAATTGTATTTAGTGTGACAGCAAAATTCATCCATTTGTGGAAGGTTTATTCAGTGTGTGTCAAATATCATTCTAGGTGATGATAATGAAGATATTGGTTGTGAATAACAGTGTAATTTTCTGTTTATAGTTACATGGTGTGTTTGAACTAAACCTTGCCTCTAAGATGCCATTAGCGAGTCTGACTTTGGATAGGTCTGCCACAGGCATAGACAGTCGATCTAGTTTGATGTACGTCTGTGAGACTCAAGAGTGAAAAGAGCCCTCCTCGTTTTTGTAGAGCCTAGTCTTCCACCCCATCACATTTTCACAGCCTCTAGATATGCAGACATGGATTCAGTAAACATTCAATTGGCCTCATTTAGTCATCTGTGCCCCCTTTTCTTAGTTCCTGTTTACACACACGTGTGTGTGAGAGGTATTTCACATTAGCCCTGTCCTTGCTCGTGGTTTCCTCATTGTAGAGCCTGTGCTTCTTCTGTTCCGTTGAGCATTTCCATTTAAAAATGATTGCTCCACCTGGAGCACCTTGAGGCTGGGTACCGACTGACCACTCTTCTAAGTGCCATTTCTGTGGAGAGCATTCTAGGTCATCCCACAAATGAAATTTTTTTCTTCCCTTCTTATTCAGAAGTTGAGTCAAAGGGAAATAAACAAGTCAACTCTTAATTGAGTTTAGAGACCTAAAAAGAATGTGCCTTGTCTTAATGGAGTAAAGATGCTAAGGATTACATAAGCTTCAGTGTCTTTCTCATTTCCTGCAGCATTCACTCACTCACCTCTTTTCCTGGACACACATGAGGATCCGCCTGCTTGATTTCTCTCACCCCTTTCCAAGCTTCTAACGACATAGCAACCAAAGCCCTGCTAATGAGCAGTGAAACATGCACTTCCTTGATGAGGACTCACATAAGCTGTTCCCAGTTGGTGATGGGAATTTCATAAGAAGAAAATGGACAGAACCAACTACATTTTGCCAATAGGCTCCTCTCATTTGCTTTACTTAGACACAGTAGGACTTGGGAGGACCTTCCATGTTTTCTTCTATACTCAGAAAACAGATAAATCTGGCTTTGTGTCTAGCAGTGATAAAATGATAATTTATGGAAATCATGACAGCTCAATATTTATGCAGTGCAGGATTTCTTATAGCTTGAAAAAGAAAATGACACTATCACATATTGCTGTATTTGGTGGAAGCCTTGTGTTCTGATTACATGGACCCATTGATCTCCATTGATTTCTATAGTTTAGGTGAACCCCCCTTGTCTATCTTGTGGTCCTTACGAACTCTTTTCTTAGTTCTTTGGCTTTCTGGACTAGGATGAATTCCAGCCTTCAAAAGGCAACTGAATGACACAGCACATTTCTCTGGCGAAGATGGCTGGATATTCTTAGGAAGAATTAGTATAGGTTTTCCCAGGGAGGAGGCTCATTGTCAACCAACTTTACAGCTCAAGAGAGTTGACAGTGTTTTCCTATCAGTAGTATTAATCAGTGAAAAAGATCTTCACTTGTTAGAGACCAGACAGCTCACTGGAACCTAACTGCTCTAAATCAGAGATTCTTGAACCACACCTTCACCTGAGAGATTTCAAATAACAATAAAAATTAGCACCACATTCCTGACAGAAGACCAAACAAACAAAATAGTTGAGACTCATCTTATTGTGTGTACATGTGTACCAGAGACAGAGAGAGAGAGAGAACGGGAGAGTGTGTGTGCCTCATTGGCCTAGAAGTCACTTAGCACGCTGGCCAGTATTTATATATGGCTTCTAACAGTCAATTTCAGGTTTCCATGCTTTCAGAGCAATCAAAACATTTATGGACAGGTCCATCTTTCTAGACCAGAAAGTAAAGATTCTGAGAATTGTCAACTAAAATAACTATGCACATTATTGTTATACTATGAACTCATTAACTACTCATCTTTGCTTCCATGATACCAAAAAGAGAAGCTACACGGGTCCAAATGGCCTTACCAATGGGCATATAAAAATCATATGAATTATTATTACTATTATTTACTAAACTTGTTTTTAAAAATAAAGGAAACCAGACATATACTTACTATTATTTCTTCTTCCTAGCACGTCTGTGGGGAGTGATATTAATCTTTTCTTTCTTCTCCACATCAGTCACCTGAAGAAACTGACAAAGAGGAAGTTGACATCTCTGAGGTAGAAGAGAAGCTGGGTCCTGCTGTAAAAAGTACAGATGTGTACACAGAGAAACATTCGGATAATCTGTTTAAACGGACAGAAGTCCTAGCAGGTGAGCAGCCAGCAGTGTCAACTGGGAAGGAGTTTAAAGATATGTCACTGGGAAAAGTGGCATTCAGTGGCCACAGTAAAGCACATTGCTCGCCTCCTGGAAGCCATCTCATAGTGACATGTTAAGGCTAGCACTACTTTGTCCTTTGTCTGTTAACTCTTCTATCCTGTCCCTCAGCCAGCCATTGATAAGAGGTTAAAGTGGGAGGCAGTTCCAGCTTATAGTCTGCCATGGTGATGTCATCAAAAAGGCAAGAGCTGAAGCAGTAAGAGTGAGGAGGCCTGGGGCTGTTGGGTAGGTGCAGGCCAGGAGACACAGTCAGAGGTCTGTGCTCTAGGTCCTCCCTGGAGTTCAAAACCACCTTTAAAGGAGAAAAAGGCACATGATAAGAATTTCACCTCTAATTGAAACTCATCTGGTGAAAGTACATGTTGAACATCACTGATGCGAGAGTCTGGATATCACAAACATTCAAAGCTTTTTAAACCCTGACAGACACCACAAGTGGGGAATGAATGGATTACACCCAGAACACAGACAGGCACACGGCACAAACTTTGTTTTATGAATAGAAATATTATTTTTTTAATTGTATAAATTTTTCTTTGGGCTATGTGTATAGAGTATATGTGAACAATATAAATGAATTTCATGTTTAAACTTGGACCTGATCCCTGCTATTTCATTCCATATATGTAAATATTCAAAATCTGAAAAAGTCCATGTACCAAAAGCGTCTGATAAAAGAAATACATTGAAGCCTGTATTGGTTTTTGTTTTGAAGGAAATTTTCAAGATTTAGCAATATCTAAGTTGTGTAAGGCTCTTTTTACATTCAGGAACAGAAATACATTTACATGCTTTTTGAAATTTATTCTTCAATTTTTAAACTCTATAATATCATATTTTGTGCTTTCATTGTGATAAGAAGTGTAGACTGTGAAGTGCAAGCACTAAATGCACATATTTGAAAGTGTAGAATTAGTTGGGGTTGCAGCTGGATTTTTCTTAGGGAGGCTTTCGGGTTGATATTGTATACCTTTATGAGGAATGTCTTTATTGAATTCACATTATTCTTTTCAAAACTTGGGCTCTCAAATTAAACCTCTAATTAAAATGTCAATTTTTGAACCTCATGTTAAGGATCTCTTCCTTCTGGCTTATTTCAGCTGTCATCGCTGGCGGTGTGATTGGCTTTCTCTTTGCCATTTTCCTCATTTTGCTGCTGGTGTATCGCATGAGGAAGAAAGATGAAGGAAGCTATGACCTGGGGGAGCGCAAACCATCCAGTGCAGCTTACCAGAAGGCACCTACTAAGGAGTTTTATGCATAAAGCTCCCACTTAGTGTCTCTATTTGGGAGATCACTGAACTTTTCAAAATAAAGCTTTGGCATAGAATAATGAAGATCTTTGTTATTTGTTTTGTTCATTACAGAGCCATACTGGCCCGTTAATGATAAAAATCCCCATTGTATTTAAAACTTTTCATGTATTTCTTTAGAATGACATAAAATTAAAAATTTAACATCTGCAGTGTTCTGTGAATAGCAGTGGCAAAATATTATGTTATGAAACTCTTGACATTCATGGAATTGGTTTGAACATCTATGTGCAAGTACAAAATGATTTGTCCTCTGGTTCAAAGATGACTGCTGTCCCCCTCATCAGCATGTCCCAATTGACCTTACCAAGTTGGTCTTTATTAATTTATCTCTTGTTCCTCTTCTCTGCCCTCCCTTCTTGTCTCCTTCCTTAAAAACAAAACTTTATGCCTTTTGTAGTTGCCACGGTGCAGTTTGTCTGTGATGATTACAATAATGGTAATTTAGTGTATATGTGATTTTTTTTCAAATATGTAAGCCTACTTTATGTACTTTTTTAAATGTCAGACTATCCATTTTACACTTGCTTCCCTTTTTATTACCTGTAGCTTCAGGAAGATTTGCAACAGCAATTAATGTGTAAAATTGGATTACTGCTACGAAGCTGTTCAGTCCTAGCAATCTAACCAGATCTTCTTTTGAGAGGATTTGACGTGAATAACTGAAAAGACTCAGCGAACCCAAAGATGCTAACAGTATTTTGAGAAGTTGCTGCAGATTCCTTGGCCACTGTGCTTGTTAATTTCTTAAAATTTGAAGGTACGAGGAAGAGTTTAAAGGAAAAAAATCAGTTTTTATTCTTAAAAATGCATTTAAGTTGTAAACATCTTTTTTAGCCTTTGAAGTGCCTATGATTCTGTGTAACCTGTTGCAGACTGGTGTTAATGAGTACATATAACAGTTTAAAAAAGTTATTGGTATTTTATAAGCACAGACAATTTTAATGGTAACTTTTGTAGTCTTCTGAATAGACAAAAATTGTAATTTGGAAACAAAAATTACTGAATAAATTATGTGGCCTAATATTGAAAATGTCACTGTTATAAATTTTGTACATTTCTATCGAATGTACATCTCCCCTTTGCTATGTTTGACCATCTGCTCTCAGCAATGATGTGAGTTTGATTACTAAGTATTCCATGGTGTCTGTAAATCAAGACCAAAGAGCCCAATAGCAAGGCTGTTTATTACCAGAGTCACCTCTGGATTGGCCAGAGGAAATGTATATATTGTCCTGCATGTGTCTGGGTACAGGGATAGGGAGGCTGCCAGGGACTGCAACCTTCAAGGTTTGCTGCTACAGGCAATATTGGGAAAGATGCCTTCTTTTGCAATTTACTCTTAAAAGTATAAATCCCAAAGAAATAAAGGGACCTTTCTGGAAGTAGATATGTGGGGCTCAGTCCTATTTGTTCATTTATCTGTCAATTCTCTCCTGGAAATTGGTAGGAGAATTTCTCTGTGGCACACTACAGCCACTCCGTGGGGCTGGAGGGAAAGGTAGGGAAGCTCTGGGTGATATATAACAGTCTTGCTACTTAGGATGGATGTTCTAGGAAAAGGCCAGAGATGGAGAGCTGGGGGTACCCTGGTTGGGTACTCCCTCTACAAAGCTTTTCTTTTTTTCTGTTCTAATTTTTATTTTACCATTAATTTTATTTTTAAACTGTGAGCCATGGAAGTAGAAAGAAGACAGCAAGAACTGCAAATTTTAATAAAGTTTGACTACTTCGTTTGAGAACCATCCCTGAACTTGCCACAGAACTCATTTAAACAAAACTAAAGTAACACTTGAAACAGTGTTGTATCTGAATCCTTAATGGCCTTAATTCTCAAATTCCTGTCCAATTACAGACCCAATTCTATTCACCTTGTTTAGAATGATTAAAAGGAAATGATGGGCCCTTCCAAAGCTGCACAATGCCCCTCAATTACAGAGGCTAAGAATGTAGTGGGTATACCTCTAACTGTGTAAACAGTGCAATTCTATTTGTAGAATAACTTACTTGGGATATCTGTGCCAGGAAAAGAATTTTCTGGCAAATATTTTGTCACTGCTGTAAAGCAAATTTGTTAAAGTGCCAAAATAAAGTCTGTCATGCCGAAAGTAAATCATTGTATAGACTCACATCCAGTTTCCTGTATGCTTCCTGCTTAGGGTTTTTGTTTGTTTGTTTGTTTTTGTTTTTAAGAAATAGTAGCCATTACTGAGTTCAGGAAAATTTTGGTAAACTATGAAAATTAAAGCCAGTGTGGTAATTCCTGTTTTTATAACCACCTGTGAATGAGCTCCCTTGTATAAGTATTGTTTTTTGTTTGATAGACTTGCAGTATTCACACAACCAATTTTCAGCACATGACAAGGGATGGATGAGAAGAGCTCATTTTAAAAAAGTAAACTTTTAGTTACTGGTAAAAAGTACCCAAACCTCACGATTAGGGCCATGTTAATAATATTGAGTTTGGCTGGAACAAGACAGAAACTGCCGTCAATTAATGTTGGTACTTGCCTATCACATGTCCAATGAATTGATATCTAGGAACACTATTTATTCTACCAGCTCAATGCAGTGCCTTTGGTGAACATGTATACAGCAGTCAGTTAAGTTGGTGGAGGACATAGGTACAATGACAAATAAGCAGAACCTAGGTATCTTATACAGGCAGCCTAAAGAAACTAAAATGCCCTAGAAATAATAATGTCATAGTTACTGGATGCTTATTTCTTTGAAATCTTAAATAAAACCAAAGAATCCTGGTAGCTTTGGATCTGATTTGATTTCTTGTTAGCTGGCTCAAAGGCTGAAACCCAAGCAAGCAAGTTGCTGTCTAACTCATACTGGCAAAAGGAAGCTTTAGGCTTTGTGAGCATACTTAGCTCAGGATTCACTGATCACTATTTTGTTGACTTTGATGAAACAGTTGAAGTAAAAACTGTGCACACAATTAAAAGCTCAAATGGATGTTGCCTACTGACTGCACAGTATATTTCAAGAACACGGAGCCACAACAAAGAACGTTGTAAACAAATTAGGTCAGTAAATGTAAATGTAGCAGATTTAAGTTTTGGATCCCCAGTTGTTGGGTATCCTCTGCTACCAATGTAATAAGCCAATCAAGCCAAATTAATAAATCAAGGTTTAATAAGCACAGCAACTCCTGTGTGACTCGGGAAGGCAGGGGAAGAATCACATGGCAATTTGGCAAACAGGTCTTAAGTAGCCAGTAGGCATGATCTTGAAAAGTCCCGGAAAGGGAACTTGCAATAAATCTCATTTGCAATATACCAAATACAGGATTAATATTTATTGGAGGATCTTTTAACATTAACGATTGTAAATTAAACCTTAGAATGATTCCTTGGAGATAGAATGATCCAGGTGATGGATGCTGATCCAATTTCCAAGAAAGCAGGAACAAAAACGGGCCACTCAAGATCCCAGCAGTCCCTTTTGAATGGGGCTGGCCACACCCCCTTTAGGAGCCCAGGACTCTAGAGACACACCTTCCAACCTTATCAGCTAACACCTGAATCTCACCACATCTCCCACTTTTGTCTAATTAAGAAGGTTCTATACTAAGACTGTATACAATAGGAATTATTACAAGGTAATGTCTGGGGAGGAAAAGGCCAAGCATAAGCATGATCAAACTACAACTAAAACCCAACACGTATAAGGCGCATCATACATTTCTAGAATATTGGTAGATGGTAGAGTGTATAAATTTCTTCAAAAATGTTCATCTGGGATAGTGAAAATCCAACACCTGAATGTTTCTTGCTAAGGGATGATAGGATAGTAACCTTAACTACCAATTCTTCAACCCCATCAAGACCTTAGAAGGAAAATATATTACATGAAAGTTGGAAGCACATAAGCATAGTAGCTTCTGAAATTTGGGAGAGGACAGCGACATTCAGCTACCTGGACAATCACCTATGGTTTTGTGCACTATTGGAGCATCCATCATTTTGGCTATAGGCCTATGATATCTGACAGATCTTTTCAGAAGCTGGGCATTTTTGGAGGGACTGTCTTATCCTGTCCAGGCAGGTTTCGTCAGTCTCCATCCATCATCCTGTTCATTTGGCTTGGACATTGTGTGTGTACCATCAGCAGTGGAGATAAGGGCAGTTCTTCATCCAACCAGCCATTCTTTGCCCAAAGGGCAAACTCCAAAGGAGTGTCCTTGTTGTTCAACACCATCTTGGGAAAGGAATAGTGATGCCAGGAGTCTTTGCTTCTCTCATGGCCAAATTATGAATAACAAAATGTTAAATGCCATATTCTCTGGGTCTATGAAATGGTTGAAGACTCCTGTCTATCTATAGTATTCTAGCCTATATCTGGGATGACTGTGACATGGCAAACTTAAGTAATGTTGACTGCAGTTCTTATCATCCTAAGGATTGAAGCCTGTATTGTAAAATTAGGTTACCTATAAAGGGATGTACAATCTCTGAACAATGACTTTTAGTATGACTCTCAACATTAGCCGGAAGTATATATACCATGTAAAATGGTAACAGCATTCTAGGCATGTATATACATATATATCCAAACAGAGGTATACAAAACATCTTGTGCACAATCATACATTATGTCTAGTATAGTTAAGTGAAGGTAGCAATTGTATAGTGGAAATGACAATAATGTGCAAATATTTTAAACAGGTAGGTGTGTATGTAAAATATAGCAGTTACAGATTCAATTTTATATCAAGGTACAAGTTGCTTTGAACATATAATACAATTTCAGATTTAAATTTGTACCAATAGACAAATTATCTCAATAAAACATATAAAATGATTTCACATTTGTATCAATACACAAATATCTATACCAGTGCAAATGGTCTTTAGCTTAGCCCATATATTTGGCTAATAATTGTTTATAGGTAGGTAGAACAATCTACCTTTATCTATCCTATCTATTCCCCTTTCTCTTCTTTCATAGGGATCCCTGAGGCTATATTATTGTTCTGTCCCAATCCAATTTTAACTTATAACTATTCTATCAGAATAATAATTACCCACAACCCTCAGAGGACAGAACTTATCAGGAGAATTTATCAGACTTTTCTGATATGAGACAGAATCTCTCACATTTTCTTTACCAATATGCTTGGGTTTAGAGAGGGAGAAAGCCACTTACTCCAACACCAAATCCAGCTTTATTTATAGTCAAACCAGGACCACATTTTTTAAGAGGTATAGATGTAAGATGTAAAGCAGTGGGAGCTGAGAAGTTACCCAGCAGTGCATATTTGTATCAGTTGTTTTCATAGTACTTTGTTTATATTTCTTCATCATAGATCTCCCTTCCATTGTAGGTGACTAACCATTCAATATCCAGTCAATGTCTTAAAGATGGTTGTATCCATTCTTCTGTAAAGACAAAATTGAGACCCTGCCACAGGTTTGTTAAATGTGTTTTCCTTACCATGTATCCAATTGTTATATCGGGGATGAGCAATTATTTCTCCTCCTCAGGAGGGGTCTCCTTTTCGAAGTGAATATTAATTCTGTCGGTACCCATATCTTTCCTTCTCCTGTGGAAACAAAAGCAAATCCCCTACCCCATTGAAGCACATATCCCAGCTTCCATTCTGAAGTTCACATATCCTTGAAGTAGATGGGTTGGTTTATCTTGGAAGATTTCTCCATTACCCAATGTCTCTCAGCAGCTGACGTTCCCTTTTCGTCAGCATTAAGAAAATTTGAAGTCAATAAGGCACTGTGCAGGTTTTCTCATTTCTCTTTTCTGCTTATAAAGCCTCTCTTTCAAAGTGTGGTGAGATCTCTCTACAACTACCTGTCCTGTAGGATTGTGTGATATCCCTGTAATATGCTTTATATTATAATATCCAAAAAACAGCTTCATTTTTTGAGAAACGTAAGATGGAGCATTGCCAGTTTTAATCGAGCAGGAATTCCAATTATGGCCATGGCTTCCAAAAAGTGAGTAAGTACAGAATCAGCTTTCTCAGAACTCAGGGCAGTCACTCATTGCATTCCGGAGTAAGTATTGATGGTATGATGTACATATTTCATCTTTCTGAATTCTGAAAAGTGAAACACATCCATTTGCCAGATCTCACTTTTCTGCGTGCCCTTAGGATTACTTCCAGTGGGTAAAGAGGGTTGGTTATAGAAGGAGCAAGTGTTACAATTCCATAGAATTTCTTTTGTCTGATGCCAAGTGATGGGAAAACTCTCCTTTAGTCGTGATGTTTCTCATGAAATTCTGTGGCCTCCAGCATGTTTCCTATTAACAACCAATCAATTTCATCATTCTCTTGTGCTAGAGGGTCTGGGAGACCTGTATGTGCCCTGATATGTGTTATGTACATGGGATGTATCCTATCTCTGATGATATCCTGTAATTGTATGAACAGTAAAGTTAAGTCTGTATCATCAGGAGTGAAATCAGCAGTTTCAATATGTAAAACAACTCCTTCTGCATACTGAGAGTCAGTTATTACAATAAGAGGCTCTGTAAAATCTATCAGCACCATAATAATTGTATATATTTCTGACTTCTGAACAGAGTTATAAGGACTTTGAGCCACCTTAGTTAAGTTTTCTGATTTGTAACCAGCCTTTCCTAAGTTGTTCACATCAGTATAAAATGTAAGAGATCCAGAAATGGGATTATCCTGCACCACATGAGGAAAGATCCAGTTAGTTTCCTTTACAAACTGAATTCTCTTACTTTGAGGATATTTGTTATTAATCTCTCCTAAAAAAAATTACTACAGACCTTTTGCCAAGGTTCAGTGTCTGCCCATAATCGATCAATTTCCTCATTAGTCCCTGCCTTAGACCCTAATATTTTTAGTATCTTTTCTTTTCACCTGAGTTATTTTTTTCTTTTGTAATAAATAAATAAATAAATAAATAAATAAGTAAGTAAGTAAGTAAGTAAGTAAGTAAGTAAGTAAGTAAGTAAGTAAGTAAGTAAGTGATATCATGTGTGCTTGCTGAAGTCACTAAGGCAGTACAAGCGATGTGCTGAACACATGTACTGGCAGCTGGCAGACTATTTAGAAGCATTTTTATTCATTCTCTACCAAATGCTGGCCTGCCAGACACTGTTTGCAAGCTTGGTGGGAGGCCCTGAGAAGAGATATACAATAAACAAGTCAGAGCTGTAATTCTCCTAGAAGGTGACACAGATGATGTGTGTGGGGGAAGATCTTGGTTCTCAGGGACAGGATAAGCATGGCAACGGTGAGAGACAAGTGTGGGAAGAAAAGAGCTTGGCAAGAATTCACCTGAGTATTCACTGACCAGATGGTTCACACATGCCCTTGATCCATTGTGGTGGCCTTGGGGAGCCACCGCAAGGTTCCAGTCAAGGCGAATTATTTAATTTAGGTTTAATAATGATTCTCACATTTCAGCAGGTGTGACCTGAGGAGAGACTGTTCAATTGGTAATGCGTTTGCATAAATTCTGAGTTTGGGACCCCAACACACATGAAAAGCCAGACACACCAAAGTGTGTCTGTAATAGCAGGCCTAAGGAAGTGGAGACAAGAAAGTCACTGGAGCCAGCCCCACTTCAAACTGCCCAATAGGCAAGTTTCAGGTTCAGTGAGAAACCCTTTCTCAAAAATTAAGTTGAAGGGTCAGGGAGAGATAGCTTATTGTGTAAGAACACTTGCTACTATACTTGATGACCATAAATGACTCTCACAATTGCTCTTGACTTCCACAAGTGTATTGTGGTATATGTGCATGTATGTACATGTGTATATACATAAATAAAAAATAAGTAAGTAAATAAATAAATGTAATCTAAAATTATGAACTACAAGTTAGAAATCAGTTTAAAAAGACACCCATTATCAACTCTGCCCTTCATATTCACGCACATACACATGTGTACTCATCCCCCTACACATGTGCACACATAAACAAGTACACACACAATACACTCACTTGGCATGGGAATCATTAGTAGATATATTAACAGATTTTGTGGTCCACCTTTGAATGTTCTGGCTCCTTAGATGGAGCCCGAGAATCTGCATTTGAGAAGTGTGTCACTATTTACCTTGATGACACTTTTTAAAATAAACTGATAGGATGGCAAATGTAATAAACATAGGACAGGGAAACTAGTAATGATACCGTAGTCAGTCCACAGGGAGACAATCATGGTAGATTCTGAAGAGCCAGGACAGCCTCTAAGTGTGGATCCATGTGGGCAGTGGGCTTGTTAGCAGTACAATGCAATGCTTAACAACCTGATTTTCAGACTTTGGGGAGAAGACTTTTTGTAGGTACAGTCAATAAGATTTTCTAACATACCCTGGTTGACACTCTTCTTCCAGTAACTACAAGTTTCAAAATCTTGCCTTCTTCTCAGAATGGTAATGAACCACCTTTATCCGAACCTCTAGTTTACCCACTCCTTTTCATCCCTGTAAAGTTCAGTATATATTTACTGTTAGCCTTTTGTTTTAACATAACATCTGCCTTTTCCTTCAGTTTGGGAGTATGTCATTTTCCCTGCTCCCACCATTTTTCATGGTTTTATTTTCCAATCTCAGCTGTTCATACCAAATGTGGCTGGAAAATATTAAATAGAGAATTACAGAAATCATAATTTATAAGTTTTAAATTCATGCTTACAGTATGTCACTATATTTGTTCAGTTTTATTATTAGTCATTGTCAAGCTCCTGGTTTATGGTTTATCATTCAGTAAGTCCTGATTATGATTTATAATATGTTCACATGCATATAAAACATTGCATAGATTGGTTTGAATACAATCGATGGTTTTAGGGATCCTCCATGAATCCTGAAATGTATTCCTAGCAGAAGAGAAGGGATTAATACTTTATTAACCAATATGGAGTTTGATTCATTTCTGCAAGCCCACCTTCAGCACCACCCACCTCTGTTCCCTGCTCCTAGCCTCACAACAACCACCAGCTCTGGATTACTTAGATCTTATGCTTCTGTGAAATCTGAGAGGACCTTGTGTGTCTGGGACCTTCAGCTGCAAAACAAAACAATCTTTATTACATCAAATATAAACACAATTCAAGCAACTAGGTTTCTGCAGATATTCATCCAAACCCTGGGCTTCAATTTCACCTACTTAAAACAGAAAATGCCTGTATAGTTGATGGTTTCTGTTCAGATATACTTGAGCATTCTGCAGATAAACACAGCGTCTATACAGGGAGATGGTTAGTGTTTTCTTCCTTTGTTCTTTCAATATTTTTGTTACTGTGCCACATAATCACCATGTTGAATCCAGGCTGTCCCCAAGATCAAAAACTCCCCTTTTATGACCCACAGCTCCCATTTATGTGAAGGAGGCAGGGCTATAAACATTGTATGAAAAAAATTCTTACATGCCGCCTTGATTGCTAACATCTGCTTAAATTTCCATTCATAAATTTAAAACCCAGGCATCTGCAGCCATCTGTTTGCTCCCAACAATCTAAAAAGAAGAAAAGCCCAGGCAGATGGGAGAAGAGCTGCTGCTTGCCTCTTCTACCTAGGTGAGAACGAGCTCTACGCTGGTTTCCTCCTCACTAGTGAAGAGAAGCATTTCCTTTTCCTTAGGGTTCAATGTCAATCCCTGCATCTCCATGGTGCAAGAAAAAGAGATTAGGAAATGGCTTTTTTTCTTACTCATCACTTTTATTTTCTTCTTCCCCTGAGCAGTATCCTCCACACGCAGAGGCAACCTTGTTTATTCCATGAATAAGAGAGGGAGACATTTCTGTGGATTCTCAATGTTGCCTGATAATCTCAGCAAACACTGGTGAATTGGATCCCAGGTAATTCTGTAGCTTGCTGGGCCTGTGGGACTTTCAAGGGAATCTCTCCACAGAATGCTCTGGCTCATTGTGTGAATATGATTGGGAAGCTGTAGGAGCCAGATGTCAGGCTAGGCTATGTGACCTCCAGCCCCAGGTTTTCTTTTAATTTTTGCTTTTGGCAGTGTCATTTATGTCTGAGACACTAGGCTTCTTCTAAAGCTGCTTGGCTCTGTTCCAGTCATTCTGTTGCAGCAACTGAGAATACCTTCTAAACCCAACATGACATTTTAGGGGCCTACTGGCTTACAGTACTCTTCCCAAATGCAATCTGACTTGGTGCTCCCTTTCAGCTTCAAATAACTTTTATTTTTAGTTTATGTTAAGAAACATGTCCTCAAGTAACTACAGGCAGTCTATTTGTTGTCCTCATGTCCTTTTTGAAAACCTCAATAGTATTGATGAGCAGGGATCCGCCCAACTTTTAGCTGAATGGTCTAGCACGTAAGCTGGTGGTTTGTGGGATTGCTTTGCAGACTTGAAAGGTCTTGTTTATTTCTGCTCTGACATTTCTTTTATATATAACTTATGACTGATGCTCTGGGTCTTTCTGTGTGACCTATAATGAGTCATTTAACCATTGCCAGACCAGAATCTTGGAATGACTACAGAACAGAGGATTTAATTAGTTACCCTCCCATATTGTCTGCTACAATTTAAAGAAGACCTTGAAAGTTCATGTGTTAGAAGATTAATCTCATATTCATATGCTAATATTATCTAAAAGTGGAAACCTTCGGGGGAGTAATTGGTATTAGATAAATTCATAAAGCTAAGGATCAGGTTTGATATTAGTGGCTTAAGATGAAGGAAAGAGAGATGAAGCAGAATGTGCTTGTTCTATTTTGTTACCAGATGGTCTCTGCCCTGTTATCATGCAATGAGAAGGTCATAGCCAGATGCTGGCATCTTGCATTTAAACTTACCAGCATTCAGAGCTATAAGCTAAATAAACTGCCGTTCTTCACAAGTTACCCAGTCTGTGGTATTCAATTATAGTAACAGAAAATGGACCATGTCATCATTACTGAGTGGATCATATGGGAGATGTTTGTTTTGTGTGCAAAATGTGGCATCCCTCCCTGAAGTAGGGATACTAGACTTCTAAATTGTGCTTTTAAACAGCTGTGGCGATCACATAAACCCTACTCCTGCCATCATTTTCATCTGGCTTTCCTGTACTGTTACTGAAGCCTATCTTTGATGTCCTTGTCCTGTTCCTTCCCTCAGGACTCCTGTGAAGAAGTACCAAGGTCACAAGCCTTACCTTACAGCCAGTGTCAAGTTTTATATGAGTCTGGAGAAAAGTGGAAAGCACTCAGTTTTCAGACCACTGATTCATTCATAGCATGCATCATTAATCTCTTCCTATGCTCTTCAATGAGGCCAACTTCAGAATTCTCCAGCTTAGAATTTAATGTAGCCATAAGTAATTGGTAGGGATTTGTGGTAGAAGAGACCTATTCACCAGCCTTTGCTGGGGACAATTGTTTGTATGTCATAGTTATTCTGAATGAAATATGAATGACTGAAAGTAGAGGATATAGAGTTCATCAACTTCCCTTTCCCTAATTCTTTTTTTAGTATCACTTTAATATGGTCTACTAAAGCAGAACCCCACATATAGCTTAGTGAGCCAGTGAGTTTATTGAAATTACTTATAAGGCCATAGGTGAAGAGTTGCTTATAGCAAAAGTGACTGGAAGACCACAAAATCAACCACAGCATAAGTGATGACTCAGCAAAGCTGTATGTCTGTATAAAACTCAGGCAACTGAGCCAGGTGAAACATCTGTCCATAGCAATTGGTAACAACTTTTATAACCTTAGAAGGCGCTTTTTGTAAATCTTCCAAATTTCCTAAATCCTTCGGTTTGATTTCCTTCCCAAATTGTATGGGATTCTCTCCTCCCTCTGGAAGGCAGTGTTTCAGCTTGTATTAGCTCTACCACACTAGCTCTCATTTTACTTAATATATTTAAATACTCCCATCTAACTGTCCTGTTCCCTCTGTAGCCTACTTTGGTTTCAGATCCCTGCAAGGTCACCTTTCTGCATGGAGGCCATTCAGCTTTTAACATCTCACTTGAAGGAGGCCATTCTAAAAATGTCTTAACTTTTCAAGCTAGTATATAAAATAGGATTTTGCATTTTCATACATGATTGTCATTGTACTTTGCTCATTTTTATATCCTGCTGTCAGGATGATGGGGTGCATTCTCCTTCAACCTTCTTGCTCATCCCCTTTCTCCTCCTGAAGATTCCCCTCTTGTTTTGTTATGTACGTGTTTATTTTTAGCCAGATTCTGCATTCCAAAAGAAACCATGTGATGATCTAAATCTGTCATATTTTACTTGAAATGATCTTTTAGTCCCATCAATTTTTTTCTGCAAATGATAGAGTTTCATTATTCTAAATAATGGCCAGATATAACATATGTTGTTACAATATGGCTTTCTGATCCGGAGGGGCCAGAGGTCCAGACCCCAGACCTGTGATCCCAGACCCCTTAGCTGCCCACTGCTGCTCAGGCCTCCAAAATGATTCAGATGCTTATATTAACTTCATGCTGTTTGGCCTATGGCTCAGGCACATTGTTAGCTAGTTCTTTCTCTTAACTCAAACCATTTCCATTAATCTGTCTGCCACATGGCCCGTGGCTCACCTGTGTTCCTTTCATGTTTCTTCTTTGGGGGGCTGGCTTGATCTGTCTGACTCTGCCCTATTCTCCTACCTATGTTGTGATTTCCCCTCCTACTTTTTCTATGGTGTCTGTCATGTACCAAAACAGTCCTTTATTTAAAAATTGCTATTCACAGCATACAGAAAGACATTCCCATATCAATATGTTCCACACTTTATTTT
The DNA here is from genome assembly GCA_033318265.1 of Phyllotis vaccarum. Lineage (NCBI taxonomy): Eukaryota > Metazoa > Chordata > Mammalia > Rodentia > Cricetidae > Phyllotis > Phyllotis vaccarum. The sequence continues at coordinate 514,468 of JARWLC010000001.1, forward strand.
TCCATTCATATATTGATAGGCATCTAGGAGGCTCCATATTAAGAAATTTTAAATAGTGCCACAACAAAAACAAATATTTTGTCTGTGTAGTATGCACTGTTAAATTTTCTTGGTTATGTACTCTGATATATACACTGATCATATGTCAGCTCTGTGTTTAAAGGCTTATTTGTGAGCTCTTCATACTAATTTCCATAGAGACTGCACAGGTTTACATTCCTCCCAGCAGTGTATCTGAATCCCCTATTGCCATACACACACCCTCAAAGGCATTTATTTTGTCATTTGTTTCCTTGGTGATAGCATTTGACTTCAGGAAAATAGAATCTCAATATAGTTTCAATTTATTCACCTGGTGAACACTTTTCACATATTTATTGGCCATGTTTACCTCCTTTGAGAAGTGTCCAGTTAATCTGCCCATTTATAGATTGGAATCCTTTTCAGAAGATCTTTTCTTAGGCTTATATATCTTAAAATATCCTCGTGTAGGACTTTCACTGTTTCAAAATACATTTTATGGCAGGCCAGCAAGTGTCAGTCCTACCACCTGTTAGAGATGCCAGATGCTTCACTCAAATGCCAGAACCTTCTCTGGGCCACTGTAGACTACCAAATAAACTTTGTTTTCCCAGATTAGTCTTTTGCACAAGGAGGGTAAGAAGAGGAGGAAGAAGGGCTGTTACTTATCGTGGGTTTTTGGTTGTTGTTTCTATACAGCCCAGATTGTGCTCAAATTTGTAATCTTCTTGCTTCAGCTTCTCAGCTACTGAGATTATAAGTTTATCAATAATTGACTCTTGAGGAAGAAAACACTAGCACATAACCAACCACTAGCTTCATTTACCACTCACTACTAAGACCTCGGATCCATTTCTTTAATTTATGGTAAAGGAGAAAGTATGCTGTGATAATTTCACAGATATTGGGAGAGGAGAGAGGGAGCCAGGAAGAGATTTGCATTGCTTTTTTCCAAAGAAGTTATTGAAGAAGATTCCAGTTTGTAATAATTAGTAGGAGATAGTATAGTGTGAGTTTGCTGGAGATTCCATAACAAAGTATTGGCAAATAAATGACTTAAACACAAAAATTTGTTTTCACATAGCTGAAAGAAGCTGTATGTCTGAGACCAAGGTTCTAGAAGAGCAGCTTTCTCCTGAGGCATCTCTCCTTGGCTGGTAGGTGAGTGTCTTCTTTGCTGCTCACATGGCCATTCTTCTGTATGTGTCTGTGTCTCAATTTCTTCTAGAAATGGCACAAGCTGTATTGGATGAGCTTAATTTTTTAAAAAGATCATCTGTAATTTCAGCCACATCCTGAAGTAATGATGGCTGAAATGCCAATACGAACTTTGGGGTGTGCAATCATAGAGAGCAGGGGTTTTTTGTTTGTTTGTTGGGGTTTTTTATTGGTATTGGGTGAGGTGCATTGTGTAACACAGATTTTTAAGACTTTCTTATTTGAATGACTAATCTCCCTATAAAATCTTATTTTTTTAAAACTTTAATTCTAGCAAAATTGAATTGCCCAACTTGAGGAAAATATAAAATGTTTTGTGGGCACTACAAGGGAGGTTTTAACATTTGGTTAAATAAATCTCATAAGTAAAAAATCTAAAGAAAATGAAAGCACATAAAAATGACATCTACTAGTGGGGCTTCTGTAGTTTACCACAAAATCTATCTGAGGAGACAAAAATGACTCAGCATTCTGGCTATGGGGAAAAATCTTATTTAGGTGTAATGAATTGGGCAGAGAGGTCAGGAGTACTGCCTAGTATGATGTAAAGAACATAAAGAACATAGCCTAGTCTTGTTCCAGGAACTACATTGAAGGTTGAGAGCGTAAAATCATTCTTCCATGGTCTCTACTTCAGTTCCTGCTTCCAATTTCCTGCCTTGAGTTTCTTTCCCTACTTCCTCCAGGCTGGACTGTTACCTGGAAGTGTAAGCTAAAATAAACTTCTTCTTCCCAAGGCATTTTTGGTCATGGCATTTATCACAGTAACAGAAACCAAATTAGAAGAAGGGTAAAGCTGAAACAGGAAGTCTCAGAGTCTGTGAAGTGTCAAGACCATGGGATAAAAGTACAGATAAATAAACAGAACAGAAGGGCTTAGCACAATAAAACCCAGATTGAGTCATATTTTTATCTGAAAACTTATTTCTGTGGGCATGAAAAAGGCAGATTGATTCTTATGTAGAGGGCAGGAGTGTTATTTTTACAAAAACATGTGGAAATAGGGAGCAGAGGTTTCCCTGAAAAGCAGGACAAAAGGGGGAATACACCCAGGATGAGAAATAATCTTCCATTCATTATGAAAACTACATCTAAGTTAAGGAGTAGATATGTTTCTTATAGTTAAGACATCTATTTCTGGATTATTATGTATGTATGTATGCTATATGTTTCCTGGTACACAAGAGTAGCCCCAAAAGACAAGTTCTGAAGTAACTATGAATGAGACAATTCTGGGAGAGAGAGAGAGAGAGAGAGAGAGAGAGAGAGAGAGAGAGAGAGAGAGAGAGAGAGAGAGAGAGAGAGATGAGGTTTCTTTGCAGCCAGAGGTCCAGACCCACAGACCTGCAGCCCCAGACCCCTTAGCCGCCCACCGCTGCTCAGGCCCCCAGAAATGATTCCGACACTTGTATTAACTTCATGCTGTTTGGCCTATGGCTCAGGCACATTGCTAACTTGCTCTTACACCTAAACTCAACCCATTTCTATTAAACTTCTGCCACATGTCCCGTGGCTCACCTGTGTTCTTTATGTGCTTCTTCTTGGACGTCTGGCTTGATCTGTCTCTGACTCCACCCTTCTCCTACCTAAGCTCTGATTTCTCCTCCTACCTTTCCTATGGTGCCTGTCATGGGCCAAAACAGCTCCTTTATTTAAAGATTGATATTCATAGCATACAGAAAGACATTCCTACATCAGAGAAATTCAAGGAGACTAAAAGGTACATGCTGACTGTCTTTCTCAGTAGTTAGACATGAAGTACTGTGACATGGTAGAGACAGGGAATACTTTAGAACTGGAACAGAGCTACATACACGTGCTTAGTAGTGGGGTCAGAATCCATATCTTCCCAGGATTAGTCTAGTTACTATTTTATTATAAAATATGTCGAGTCAATAAAGTAACTAGACTCCTTGCTATAAAAAATGAAGAAAGGAAAGAAGGAAGAAAGGAAGGAAGGAAGGAAGGAAGGAAGGAAGGAAGGAAGGAAGGAAGGAAGGAAGGAAGGAAGGAAGGGAGAAATGCCTCTCTTAACTTGTAACACTGTCACTTGTATTGGCAACAGAGAGGTATAGAGTAGCAGTCCAAGCAGGATGCCCAGGATGACCTGATCCTGAGAATGTGGTGATCTCAGTTCTTCTATATGCAATGGCTACTTCCTTCCCCACCTCAATACTGAGTAGCAGAGAGAGGATGAAGGTCCACTTTCATCAACATGGTTCTCACCCATTCTCAAGTACAACCTTGTTAATGGTTCATTCCTACTCACTAGTCTGTTTTTAGGACATTTGCTGTTTTTCATTGTGAAAATAATTGAGTCTATTTCTAGAAAAAGCAGATATGTACAAGGAGATAGAAGAAATAAATGTATTAATTGCGTTACACAAAGACAGCCTCTGTTAATATTTTGGTTCATTTCATTTCTGTGTTTTTCATTTTTCTTCCATATACAATTCTAGTCATATGAAGACATTCCCCTAATTTAGACTTTCATATTACAAAATAAGCAATCCCCATTGTTTCAATATGTTCTATAGATCAAGTGAGCTCTAACACAGCAATAAGTATTTCCTTTAGTCGTACCCTTGTGTATATTATGCAAATGTTGGGGATACATCTCAGTAAACACATTAGAAGCAAAAACATGTACTACAGAGCATGCTAGGTTAACCTTGCCTGCCTCGATCTTGGTCAGAACACTCTCCTCCTACACTTGATGGAATCATCTAATGAAAAGTGCTTACAATAAAATGCTGAGTAGCTCATATGACTTATTGAATATCAGCCAATCAAAACAGAGAGAAACAAACAGTGGTTTTATTTATTCTTTGAAAATTTTGTGCATATATTCAGTGTAGTTTGATCATTCTCACCTACCTCTCTCTCAATAAAGACTCCCATCACATCTCCCTTACCAACTTCATATTTCTACTCTCATGATAGCATTGTTTATATCCAACATTAATAGAAAGTGTCAGACCACATATTGCAACTCAAAGTATAGGAATTTAAAGCATAACCTTTAAAAATTAGTATCACTTCATACTTTCACCATTCTCGAGCCATGATCATGTTTGATGTTTGATGTTTTGATATACATCAAAAACTAGATGTATAAAATTACACATTTAAATTATCTCAGTTTTTTTCAGTTTAAAAACTATTGCCTTAAAAGGTACTGCCCAAATGTTTGAGGAAGCTCATACCACCATTGCTATTAAAATTATACTTGTCAATCACTTGAACTTTACCAATATTACATTGTGGTCAGCTCGCTCTAGAAGACTTATAACAACCATATATTGAGTGCCTATGATGGGCAGTATGACAGATACTGTACTCACTACTCAGAATATGATGGACATACTATGTGTTGGTGAATATTTATCTATATAAATAAGCATGACCATTTTTATTAAGTGTATTAATTAATTTTAAGATGCTCTGAACAAAACTACCAAAGAAAACAAACGGAGAGGAAGTTTATTTAGTTATGCTTTCAAAAGATTCAGTTCATGATTGCTTGGCTCTGTGCACTCGGACATAACATTACAAGAGCAGTGAGAAGCATGAAGAAGAGGAGGCAGATAGGAGCAAAGAATGTGGGAGAAATTATGAGTATAACCCTTCAAAAGCAAGCACAAAGTGATTAGTTTTTCCACCTGCTAAAGTTTTCAAAACCTCCCAAAGCAAAACCACCAGCTGCAGATCAACTCTGCAAGATAAGAGCTTGTGGTGAAGACTGTGCAGATCCAAACTATAGTAGTAAGGTAAGTTAATGGATCAGATAGTACATGCTTAGTGGGGATGTAGATGTAGCAAATAATTCTAACATGAAGTAACCCCAGAAGAGCGTGGTAGCACCAAGATCGAGCTCCACTTCCTATGGCTTGTATGAGCCAAGTTCAGGGCTAGCAGGGTATTCCAGTCAAAGAGAACAGAGATAAGAGCTTCAGGGATGTACTGATGTCACTATATCAGAAATTTAACAGTTCTTATACAGCTGGGAAGATAGTGAAAACCAGTGTGTGTGTATGGGGGTACTACAATAGAGGGGCCTGAGTGGAGTAATTAACTTTTGTCAACTAATAGGCAGGGAGGCATCATAGAAAAGGGACCATCATCGCGTTTGCATAGATGGACTCTGAAATCAAACCAACTCAGTTTAGAATGTTGACTTTGACCTCACTGGTTGGGTGACTTGACCTCTCCAGCTCTCAGCTTCCTCATCTGTGAAGTGGAAATAATAATAATGCCTAGCTCATAGGGCTGACAAACACGCACAGATGACTCACCTAACATCTCAGTTAAAACAAACAAACAAAAAAGCACTCAATGAAAGCTAAACTCTTATAATTACACTGGAGCCAATGATGGAGAATCTTTTCCCCACGACAGGAACAGCAGAAGACATCAGGAAGTTAATGCATCTGACACACCAGGACAAAGTCAAAGAGACAGTCTGTGGACTGTTTTTGATGGTACATGATGAGTTAAGTACAGAAGCTGAGGGCAAGCAGATAGAGATGAAAAATAGGGAGATTTTGTACTTGTATGCAACCTGTATACTTTAAAAAAAAACCCAAAACTAGAGTTTGTCATTTTACAAATTTTAATTCACCTTTGCTAGAACTTACATTGTATTTTATAAAAATAACAACCAGATTGGAAATAATATAATTTATTTTTTATTTAAGATAGTTTCAGAAAAATGTAATCCAGTGAGCCTGGATACTACCATTCATGGAAAGGCCAGCTAGGACTATGTTGTGAAGACCCTTGAATATCTCATGGAGGAGATAACTGTGTAAGGCAATAGGACTAATAAACATTCAGAGTGGCTGTTATCTGAAAGTCAGTTAAGTGCTCCTGAATGAAAGGACTCTGAATGTTCTTCTTTGTGTATGTTTAATTTTTTTCTTTCCTATTTTTCTAAATATGTGAGTTTTCTTTTCCCTAACATCTTCCTATGCAGTCCAGACTGGCCTGGAACTCAAATCTTCTGAGTCCTGAGATAAAACACGCAAGTATGAGCATGCCTAAGTTGTCCTTGGTGTGTATAGTTAAGAAGAAAGGCAGGAACTTCAAAGTATTTCATCAAGATAACCCCGATAAGAGTCTGGACTCATCAAAACACAAAACGTTAAAAATATGAGCAGACTTGAAGTATACTTCTTTCCCAGACACTTTATAATGCCTAACCAGACAAAACAATCTCTGATACCCTAGTTTAGATCACATCTTCTGCCTTCCACAGTCACCCCCTCTCTTATAGCCCTTCAGTCTTGCGGGAAAGGAGAAAATAACGTGGTGGTTTGTTTTGTTTTTGAGACAAGGTCTTGCTCATGCTACAGTTCTTGCAAAGCCTCAAAGTCCTGGGTGATCAATCTCCTTGCCTACTAAGCCTTTCTACAGATGGATTAATTATTACCGGCATGGGCAAAATAACTGTTCAGTTGCTTCCTTTAGGGAAGAGTTTGACAGTCCCAGCACAAGGTCCCCCAGACCTCACTTAGCCTAAGCCAGGCTCAGGGAGACAGACAGCAGTGGGATGGGGTTCATCCAGCCCTAGCCTCTGCTAGAGCCGAGCCCCAGAGCTAGGTGGTTTGCATCATCATCCCACCCGCCAGGGCCGGACTTCTCAAGTCGCTGCACGTGCAGTGAAGAAGCCAGGCTTGCAACCCGGACGCCGAGGGTGGGGGGCAGGAAGGCAGCTTCTCCGGCACCAGGAGGCCCGCCCTGCGGCCTTCCCGTTCCGGGCCCCCAGACGCGGCCCCGTCGCCTGCAGGCCTCATCCGACTGTGGGTGCCCTTGCTCCGCAGAGCCTCGCCACCAGGTGCGTGCACCCAGGCTGCGAGCGACCCGCTTCTACGGGGAGGCGGGTGGGCGGGCTGAGGCCAGCAGGCCTGGTTGTGGGTGAGCTTCTTGACAAGGCTGCAAAGACACCAGCCTCTGCCACGCTGAAAGTGGGAAGCAGAGCCCAGTGGCTGGTGCCTGTCATCTGTAGCCCTTCCCCAAGGGCCCCGCCCTGCCCCTCATGTGCTTAGGAGCTGCCTCCAGACCCTCTCTGAAGGTTTTCTAGCATCCTGAGAGGCCAAGAGGAGTTATGGGGGTAGGTGGGGACACGCTTTGGGTGTTTCTTTCACTTTCTATCCTGTTCTTTCAGAGTGTGAAAAGCTCTCTCTTTGAGTAGCCAGTGTCTGATTTGTCATAGTACTCAATAACTAATGAATGACTATGAAGTAGGATTGAATGAAGTGGGCAACCACGTAGGAAATAGAGCAGTGTGAACGAATATATAACCGTCACGGTGAATACGAAGTGGAGACAGCAGACATGCAGGCTTTCAACTCTGTTTTCTCAGAAATCAGAATCAGTGTTTTGCAATCTCTGATTGTGGTTAATTGAGAGGAAGTTTGGTTCTATATAGTTATTATCTATAATATCTACTTGAGTATAAATGTTTGCTTAAAACAAAATATACCTGAACTGTGTCTTGCTTGAAATTTGTTCTTCTTTTGGTTTGAGGCATTATTGTCATCATAATAGTTAATGTATTTCCAAAATACAAAGGTATGTGAAAAAGAAGAACCATATCATTGACTTGTGTGTAAAACCAGACATTTCCTTTGGGCCCAAGACTATGAACAATATCTATTTTCCTTAGACAACGGTTGGTTGAGTTTCAGGCAAATGAAGAAAGCTAATTGTGTCCCAGTGAGGAAAGATTACTTTAACACAGTTGGCCTCCTGCAGCAGTTCTGTTTCTTAGATTCCAGGTTCCATAAAAATCAGTTGACCTTGAGTTTTTCTCTTGATCTCTTTAGGTTTTAATCTCTCTCTCTCTCTTTCTCTCTCTCTCTCTCTCTCTCTCTCTCTCTCTCTCTCTCTCTCTCTCTCTCTCTTGTGTGTGTATGTGTGTGTGTGTGTGTTTCTGTGTGTGTGTTTCTGTGTGTATATACATGTGTGGATGGACCTGGGTGGACCAGTAGCTGACATCAGGTATCTCTCTCAAGGGTTTTCAACCTTAAAGGAAGACAGCACATCTCCATGAAACCCAAAGAATACTTACTCAATTCAGCTAGATCAGTTGTTCAGCGAGGTCCAGGAATCCACTGGTCTCCACCCTGCCAGTGCTGGTGTCACAGACATGCACCAGTGCACCTAGGCTTGACGTGGGTGTTGGGTCCTTTTGCTTGCTTGGTAAGCACTTCACAAATTGAATCATAGTCCCATTACCAGCTTTTAATTACCAGCTTTTAATTTTTAAATATATAAAATGATATCACTTAGCTACATTCCTCCTGAGTTGAGTTAAAGTTCTTGCATATTCTTTGGTTGGTGTTGAAGGTGAAGTTTTGATTGATTTTATGGAACTCTACATACTTCCTCTACTTTGCTTGAGATTCTGTGAATCTTGCCACGCTTCTTTCTTTGCAGATTACACCTCACTTCCTTTCTTTACCAAAGGCAGTATTTTCTTCCCTACTGTTATGGGCTCCCAGTCTGGGTCTCAGGTGTTTCCAGTCAACTTAGTCAGATATAGAAAATTGTTTCATTGTAAATTTTTATCATATGTCACAACATTTTAGGGCTGGAAGGACATTGGATATTTTTAGAGGACACTAGAGAAAGTATTTTATCTAAATATTAAAATATTTCTATGTGTACTGTGCTTAGCAAACACAATTCATCCATGTTATCTACTTCTTATTTCAGGTTTATCTGGTGAAGTAGAGGAAATGTTTTCCTTGGGGGAGAAGACTGAATTTCTCGGGTTCCTTTCCCAAATAACCAGTTGTGGGATCATGTGTCATTAAGATAGGAAATGTTCAAGGTTGATATTTATGGTGCTCTGGCTTCATGCTTTGCTGTTCATTTAAACGTCTTACTTATATTGTCCCATTTAATGCTCACTGTTAATCTAAGAGCAAAGTGTAATATAAAGTTTCTGGCCCAGCCTTTCCAGCCTTGCTCTGAGGTTCTGACCTGCTGACCTGCAATCCTGCACTCCTGCAGTCCCACAGGAGCACACAGATGCTTGTTTAATCTTATGCCAGTCAGTCTATGACTCTGGCATATTGCTAGCTAGCTCTTGCTCTTAAACCAACCTATGACTCTTATCCTGTTCAGCCATGAGGCTCGGTACCTTTTCTCGGAGCAGCATTTCAGCTTCTTTCCTCTGCATCTGCTGGCGTCTCATTGTGGTGTCTCTGTGGTGTTTCTCTATTCTTCCTGTTCCCAGAGTTTTCTTAGTCTGGTAGCCCCACCCACACTTCCAGTCTGCCTTCGGCCAATCATTGTTTTTATTAAACCTGTATAAACCAGTATGCGGGACAATTATTTACAATGTAACATGATCCCACTACAGCAAGGCTCAACTAAAATTCATTTTGCCCTTACTTACAACCCTGATGACCCGAGTTAAAAACCTGATGTTATGGATAATTTCCACATATTAACCAGTGTGTGTGTGTGTACACACACACTTGTTAGCTTTGTGCCTTTGGTGAGAGACTGCTTGCCAAAATCCAGATAGGGAACAATGGGGATGCAAAATGGGCTTGCAGGACCCTTATAATTATCTGATAAGAACAAAATAATGGCCTATAAAATAAGTGAAAATTTATTTTGCTTCCTTTTGTCTGCCAGGTTTGGCTCATGGAAGGCAGAGACCAATGGTAGCAGCTTGGAAATCTGAGTGCCCATGCCAGTTTGATTTAGTTCAGGAGGCTGGTACTTTCTGCCCTGGAGGCTGGTGTGATGGAATAGACTTTCTTCTTGCTCACAATATTATATATAAAAAAATTTAAAGCAAAACCTTTTATTACTTGCCCTGGAGCTAGAGCTTTAAAATGTACTTTCTCCCCTCCCCCATTCCTGCTTTTCCTAAACCACTTGGCTTTTAATAACCCATTCATGTGCCATTGTTGGATAGTTAATTCTTTCTCTTAATCTCTGTGTGATCCTTCCTCCTTCTTCCTTTTCTCCTCCCTTTGTCCCTTCTTCTCTCACTCACCCTTCCTGTTCTGTTTCAACAGTTTTCCATTTTGAACTTCAGTTCCCTGGGAACTCACTATGTGGCTGAGGCTGCCTTCAAACTTGCTGCAACCTTCCTTGTCTTTCAGCCTCCCAAGTTCTGGGGTGAAAAGTGTGAACTACCCCATTCATCTCTGGGGTCCCTTCTCTAATATAGCAAAGTAGCAGGACCAGCTGCTGTGCTTCTCTTTAGTTACTGTTTCATTCATCAGATACTAATATTCCAACAGCTTACTGAGTTTGTGCCTTTGAGCAAGAGAGTGAACTGCAGCGTATTTAATACACTGGATCATAATGCAGGGTAGGCACTAGGTACGCCTGTTATTCCAAGGCTTGGAAGAAGGGGTTCCCTGGGGAAAGAGTGGGTAGCTTCCGTCTATTCCAATGTTTCCTTTGCTGGAAAGCTTTGGGTATAGTTAAGAGGCACTGTCTCAGTGAACAAGGTTGAGAGATGGAGACAGATTCTGATTATCATTTTTGGACATCTCCAGGCATGAACATGCACAAATACATATTCAAACAAAAACCCCATACCACATAGACAAATACAAAATTTTACTTTATTTCATTTTAAATACTGATATATATTCAAAGACCATAGAGTTTCTTGTTTCCCTGTGTTTGCCCACTACATGGATGAAGTTACATGTCTCCTGTGTGTCCTTCTCACAGACTGAGGGCAGGGTCGGAGTTATACTTGTCCATTTACTAGCTGAGTTTTATATTGCTCAATGCCCTACTTTCTTATAGATGCTTGGTAAGCAGTAAAGGTAAGTAGATTCATTTAACTGAAAAATCATCATTTCAATATACTTTCAAAAGGTCTTTAATGATCCAGAGATTCAGAAGCAGACTATCCTCTTAATACTTGATATCAAAGTCTTATACATGTGATACACAGCAGCACAGGTATTTCCTGTCCTAAGCAAAGTCAGTATCGATAAGCTTGACTTTATTCATATTATCTATCATTGAATGATTGTTCACTTAATTTGAAAAAGTTATCAACATGATTATTCAGTTTATACAAGTTTTATCTTTTTTGCTGAAAATCAAGTCATGAGTGTATTATGGTGGAGATCGTATTACATTGAAAATATCATTTGATTTTCACGTTCTCTAAATACCACCTTTAATGAGTATTCAGTGCTGATGCTAGAAATCTTTCTAGCCACTGCCCCTCTCGCTAGAGCTCTTTACTCTGCTGGCTTCCAAATACTGTCTGCTTTAGTTTTTCACTTGACATGGCTGGCAGATTTAGAGGGAATGTACAGCAAAATGTTCCAAGGCAAATCAAGGTTGGGAATTATGGCTAGCTATGGGACCTGAGACAAAGTGTAGGTACTTTAGTTTTAAAGTCTTAGTTTAGACAAGAAGATGAAAGTATCCAGCTTTATCTACTTCTGATTATTCTCACAGCAACCAAATGCAAAGGTGTTCTTTGTATGTAAGGTGCTGTGCTGATACATTCTTGTCTACAAAAGCCTGGTATTACTACACCAAGTCATACTGTGTGCATGTTTTTCCTTGCTAACAGTTTGTCATAGACTTTATCAAATGATCTTTAAAACTTCTCCTAATAAAATAAATTTTCTCCCTTTTAAAAAAAATCTCATTCTCCCTCTCTGCCATTCTTCACTCAGGTAAAGGGTACATATCCATATAATCTGAGCAGGATTATATAGGAGCTAAGGCAGGAGGATCTCAAATTAGGAACCAGCCTATGTGTCAAGAAACTAGGGAGTAGTCATTTAAGAACCCTTTGTTACTGAGTGGTACACATCTCTTCTCTGCAGTCATACCGGACCTCCATCATTCTAGAAACGACATGCCCATGTTTACCTCTTTCTCCTTGGCTTTGTGGTTCTCTTTGCTTGGATATTGATTTTCTCTGAGCCTCTAGGCCTTAAAACACAGCTTAAAAATCCAAAATTCTATGAAATCTTTCTAAACTCCAGTCACATCTCTCTTCTGGGAGAATAAATGACCCCTGATCCCACACCTTTCATGTCCCTCTGTGATCATGGGTTCTGGGCATTTAAAATACGCTCTGTAAGGGTGCAGCAAGTATTTTCCAAATCAAAGGCCATTACATTAGACTCAGAGCCATTTCATACCACTAAGAAGAATAAACTATAAGAAAGGAGTATTTATCATTTGTTTTTTAAATCGTCTAGAAAGGCAGACCTCCAGGCACACCTGTTAGGAATTATATAGATTAGGTTAATTGAGGAAGAACATACCATGTGAGTAGCCACATTCCATGGGCTGGAGTGACTGTTTACCTCAAAATATGCCATTTTACAACCTTCCATTTTATGATGGACTTTATCCTTGAACTGTATGTTAAAATAAATCCCTCCTTTATTTGAAGTTCTCATAGCAACAGAAAAATAAATACATACATGATTGACAGGTATCCAATTATTCATTTGTGTATGTGTAGAAAGGTATTAGTGGTGTATGTGGGGGTTCTTGTGAGTGTCAAAATGAATGTAGAGGTCATATGAAACTGGAGCTCACTGACTTGACTAGACTAACCAGCAACCACCCATGACCTTCTTGGCTTTGCCTCCCCACCAATAGTATTATAGGCATATGACATCATTTGTAGCTTTTTGCATTGGTTCTGGGAATCTGATCCCTGTTCCTCTTCACTTTGCTATTGCCCTAGATGGTGGATACCTTCTTCACTAAAATCAGGGCTCCTGGAACTTCTCAGTTTTCACTGTATTGTATGTTTTCAAAATTGCCATTTCCATGTTCCAACCTGCTTATGGCTTCAGTGACTCTAGTCCAGGTGAATAAATCTTGACTGTGACTCTGGATATGTCAATCCCTTTATTCTTAAGATCACTGTTGGCTTATCTTTTAGTCCTCTGCGGAGCCAGAGAAAGTTGTTAGTTTTCAACTTGTTTGTTTCTGTTTGTTGAGGTCGGGGCAGGAACAGTGACTTGTAAGCATTTTATGTTGCAGCTGAAAATGAAAATACAGACAATGCTGGGTTGTTTCTTGCTTGTCCTCATGAGATACATGTCCCTACACCTGACTTCTGATTTCTCTTCTTTGTACTTCACATTAGCGTTATGCAAGAGTGGTAGAACAGTTGTTTGAAGATTTTCTTTTTGAATTAACTACTTTTCATACCTGATAATGTTCTTCATGTATTTACCCAGTTTGAGGATTTAAACATTTAAAATTTCCTTGGGCTAGAGACATATCCTTGTGGTTAAGAGTACTTGTTGCCCTTGCAGAAGACTGAGGTTCTAGCATCCACACTGAATAACACAAAACCACAAGTAGCTTTAACTCCAGAATATCACTTATATGCATGCATGCATTAGCATGCATTAGCATCCACATTGAATAACACATAACCACAAGTAGCTTTACCTCCAGAATATCATATATGCATGCATACATGTGTGAGTGCACATATGCACACATACACACACACTCATACAAAAAGAATATCTTTAAATATTTAACAGGTTTTTGAGAAATATGTGTGATAACAGAAAGACAAAGCAAAAGCATTATAAAAATTGGTAATAATTTTATATTTTCTAAATTGCATATTTAAGCCAGACTATTAATGGCTTAATGCTTACAAATTTCTCAGTGTTCACTTGTTAATATCCTTCTATTTCTGCCAATCAAACACTGATTCTCTATAGTTCACCTGTTAGAGTAGACTTTGTAGCTGACCTTATAAGCAATCTTTCCCTGGAACTAGGAATAACAGACTCGTATCTTACAACAGTCAAGATTTTAATTCAGAGAAATCGGGTCTTTTGCTAATTTTGTATTGTTTCCAAAACTACTGAACATTTAACCTTATACTTTTAGAGATGGAGCAAACACATTGAAAGTTGTTTTTCTAATTCATTTTTTAAAATAAGAGTAAGCAGTAGCAAGACTGGCAGAGCAAAGGCTAATATGTGCCCATGGGGAGAAGATTCTGCTTTGAAAACACAGATGGGTCTTTGGATGTGGAAATTTACAAGGTTCCAAGAGCCCTGAATCATCTTTAGAAGCTGAGTTCAACAGAATAAGTGGGAAGCTGTTTGCTGGTTTGGCATTGGAGCTCTCTGGCACAAACTACACTGTGAACAACTTTTCAAACATTTGCATCTGCCTACATACACAACAGTGGATTTTCAAAATGTCTAATTAAGCTCTTGTCAATAGGAGAAATGTTTGCTTCCTCGGAAGCCTCGGTGTCAGTCTTGGCCTGTTATGAAGCAATTTCAGCTGAAGCTGTTGTGGGCTCTTCGTCTCTGTTCTTGATCTTGTCTTATTCAGACAAAGAAAGCTTTTGGAAGCTGTGAAAACTGTGTCAAGTTGTGGGTCATAGAGCCACGTTAGGTAACTAAAGAAAAATACCAGGCAGAAAGCACTTTTCAAACCAAAGAATACTCTGGAGCTTTAATTTCTTTGGATTTTAAATTGTTTGTCCTTGATGTATCTCATAAAATGATTGCTTCTGAGAAAAAGAGAGAAAGGCAGCACCGACGTATTTGAACTATATATATTGGGTTTGCTTGTTTGTTTGTCCTGTGGCAGAGTTTTTCTGAGTATCCCTGGCTGTCCTGAAATTCACTTTATAGACCAGGCTGCCCTGAAACTCACAGAGGTCCATCTGCCTTTGCCTTCCATATGCTGGAATTAAAGGCATGCACCACCACCATCACCATACTTAAATATTTTTTAAAAAAATATGTAAAACAGATATTTTAAATATTTTAAAAACAAAATTCATTTTTTCCAACATGTCAGCAAATATTTACAGAAGTTGCATTAGTTATCTGTGGTATTTGTGTGTCCTGATCCTTGCTGATAGAAGTGCTTAGAAAGTGTCTGTCATATGAACAGCAATGAACACAGAGAGAGCAGAACATAAGACAAGAATCAAGAAAACTGATTCATCCTTGGAAAAGTTGTAATCTGTGTCCTGGAGTAAGCTTTCTTATTCCTCTGGCATCAGTCTTATATATAATATAACATCAAAAGTGTCAACGGCTGTCATCAATATTAAACATACTATTTGTAAACTACTTTAATTAAACTTGATTCTCCTTCTAAGTGAGATCTTATAAATACTTCACACATACCAGTGAGTTACAAAGTGCTTTTTGGACTGACAAGGTTTACACATTCTTGTGTTATAAAGAAAGGAACAAACAATAGGAGGAAAAGTCCAGATATTTGGTACAAGGAGTATAAAAAAAATTGGCATCAGGATGCCTGATCGGCATTTCCTTCACTGAGTGAGAGCTGAGAAACAGATGGAGGTGGATCTGGAAAAGCTTTGAGGCTAAGAAAGATACAGACAGTCTCATGGTCATAAAATTGTCCCCTTAGTTACAGAAAGAGGAGCATTCTCTGAGGCTGAGAAGGGGTAGGATTTGGAGCTTAAATGGAGAGAGAGCAAGAATGTTGTAGCAGCTGCTGTAGGGGAATCTGATAGGTGTCAACTGAAGATAAATATAAGTGTTGCCCAGCAATACAGAGGATACAGCTGGGGTCAGACACTTAGTTTATAGCAGAGATGTTTAGCATGGCGATTTGACTGTTGGTGGTAACACTGTGTGTGCCCTGGAGCAAGCACGAAGAAAATTCAGTTTTTCTTCTGAGAAAAGGAAAGGGCAGGAGGATATTAAGATATTAATGAAACAGTGTTAGAGTCATTAACCACCAAATGTGGGGTAATCTGACTCTGAAGTGATGATTTGGATAGATGGGTGATAGAGAGACTGGAGGTTATGGCTCTTCACTCAGCTAAGACACATGTGGTAGCTCTGTACCATGCTTGTGCTAAACAATGGATGGATGATAAAGATGATGGACACAATGCGTTTTAAGAGTTAACAAAGTTGCAGGTCCTCCATATGATAACCATTTTTTCCCTTGAGATACTTTATGGCAGTGACATAACCTGAGTAATTTAAATTGAGGTCGTGAGATATGTTGAAGGAGGTGAAGCATAGGGTACAAAGACATCATAGAAATAGATACCCTGTTCAAAATGGCAGCAAAAGTCAAGAAAAGCATCTTGGAAATGGTGTTGCCCAAACAAAGTGATTGCTAAGTGTGTTAGAGTGGAAGGGAGAGGAAAAAGCAAGTCAACAGAACAGGGAGTTGATTTGGCCAAGACATAAAAAGGTTTTCTGGGACTGGTGACTGATATGAGCTGTGGGTAAGTCTGAGTCCAGAGTCCAAACAGTCTGCTATGGGCTGATGTGTTGCTGTAGTTTCTATTTCTTGGCTCTGAATATAAACTCCCAGTACGTGGTGGACAGAATTGACACCCTCATCACACTAAGGCAAACAACTTCTATTTGTGGCACCCACATCCTTTAAATAGTGTGTGACTTTTACTTAGGTGTAGTGAGGCCAACCTACCTTAGAAAGGATGATTTGTTATAGTTCTGAAGAGGATCAGATCTTGACAGTCGTGAAACACTACAGGAATAAGAGGATTTTACCCTAAAGGTAAAAGTCAGAGCAAAAGAAAAGCAAAGCAAAGCTGAATATGAGAAAAATGCAGTAGCTAGTCACAGGCTATCCCTACAAGTCACAGGCTATCCCTAGAAGTCACAAGCTATCCCTAGAAGTCACAGTCTATCCCTAGAAGTCACAGTCTATCCCTAGAAGACACAAGCTATCCCTAGAAGCCACAGGCTATACCTAGAAGCCTACTGCTAATAGGATGCCTAGAGCCATTTTGGTTGGATCTTTTGACACTAGAGATTTATTTTGTCTTTTTTGTTTGTTTGTTTGTTTAAGAATTAACTTAATGCATTTCTTTTCTTCATTTGTAGAGTCCCATCTATTTAAAACTTTCCAGTTCCTTTGACTAATAAAGGTATTCCTACATGCCTGCAACATTGGCTATATTCTCTACCACTATATCAGCTTTTGTATCTTCTGAAATGGCCACCACATTTTCTCATTTCTCTTTTAGCTTTAATTCTATTGTTTTTTTTAAAAGAATACAAAAGAATGGGTTTCATTATGACATTTCCATATATATATATGTATATAGAAGTATATACATATACGTGTATATCTCCTAGTGTACTTTGCTCATATTTACTTCCCCACTACCTTGTATCTTTTGACTGGTCTACTTCTTTGCTTCCGTCTGCTTTCATGTCTTACACACACACACACACACACACACACACACACACACACACACACACACACACACACACACACACTTTTGATTAAATATATATTCCATAGATAAGAAAAAACATAAAGGGGCTCAGTGATTAAGAGCAAAGGCTGTTCTTCCAGAGGACTTGCATTCCATTCCCAGCACCCACATGGCAGTTTACAAATGTCTATGACCTCGGTTCAGGGATATGAAACCAGTTTCTGTCATCATGAGTAATTACATACACGTGGTACACAGGTATATGTGATATATGCACAATAAGAACATATATTTTATTTTCGTATACAGAAAATAAAAATAAATATTAGAAAAGACAAGAGAAATACATAATACTTTCCATAATCAAAACTTCCAGTTTTAACAGTTTGCTTGCAAATGACATGGCATTCTCTTTTATGGCTGAATAAAACTCTATTGAATATATAATATGTACCATGTTTTCTATATGCAACCATATGTTGATGGGCATTTCATCTCAGCTGCTTTATGAAGGCTATTAGGAATAGTACTGCATTAAAAATGGATGAGTTTGTATCTTTGCAATATGCTGGCTTACATACCTTCAGGTGTATGCCGCAGAGTGTTATGTATGGGTTGCATGACTTTTCATAAGCAACACCATTAAATAAAGACAGCCTTCTCAAAAGCTAGTGTTGAGGCATCACACAGCAAAAATATGATCTTTGATATAAGTTTCACATCTTCTATAAAAATTTAAATGTACCATGGACTTCAATGGAAAATTATAAAACTTATAGAGAAAAACATAAGACCAACATTGAGAACCTAGGCCTAAAAAACTACTTTTTATTAATTTACCCCAGGGATAAGCCATAAAAAACAAAATGATCAATTGAAATAATCAAAATTTAGAATGTTGTTGCATGAAAAAATTTTCTAGAACAGTGAAAGGTTAAGGCTGATTTTTTTTCACAATTGCTTTTCACACAAAGCCCAGGTAGCAAGTATATAGAAATTCTCAAAACTCAAATTTAGAAAGTATATAATTAATCAATTTATCAAGACACAAGAAGATATAAGGTGTAAAGTAAGCTTTTTGAAAGAAAAGATTATGCCATACACCTGTCACAATGGCTGAGATTATATTAAAAAAGAGGGTGACAATTCTAAATACTAGCACGGATGTGTGAAAACGTGGATCTCTTCTACATTTGCAAACAATCACAGAGCTATTCTAGAAGGGTTGCAAGTATGCTCTTCTCCTTTCTATCTTCCTTCCTCCTTGTGGTTCTGGGGACCAAGTATGGGGACTCACATATTAGACAAGTGCTGTACCATCAAGTTATATCCCCAGACCAAGATTTAAATTGAAATGAAAGTCTATATTCAGCGTTTATTGCAGTAGTACTTGTAATAGCAAATTCTGGAAACAAAGAAGTTAAGTTACAATGGCATAGATATACCCATGGTACATACATCTTGTGAACTAATAGTCAGAAATCAGGAAAACATTATACAGACAATAACTTCAATGAATTTCTATGGAAATCTGATGACCAAAAAAAAGCTAGTCCTCAAAGATTATGTAAATATCTGAACGAGGCTGTTTGCATTGCATTTTTGACATGAAAAAAATTATAGAAATAGGAATAAGTAGAATCGACATAGTAAAAATGGCAATCTTATCAAAAGACCTCTACAGATTCAATGCAATCTCTATCAAAATCCTAGCACATTTTTTTTACAGACCTTGAAAGAACAATACTCAACTTCATATGGAATAACAGGAAACCCAGGATTGCTGAAACAATTCTGCCCAATAAAAGAACTCCAGGAGGCATCACCATCCCTGACTTCAAGTTATACTATAGAGCTACAGTAATAAAAACATCCTGGTACTAGCATAAAAACATACTTGTAGAGCAATGGAATCCAATTGAAGACTATGACATTAACCCACACACCTATGAACACCTGAATTTGACAAAGAGACCAAAAATATTCAATGGAAAAAAAGATAGCATCTTCAACATCTGGTGTTGGCATAACTGGATGGTAGTCTGTAGAAGAATACAAATAGATCCAAACCTATCGCCCTGCACAAAACTCAGATCCAAGTGGACCAAAGACTTCAACATAAACCCAGTTACACTGAACTTGATAGAAAAGAAAGTAGGAAATATCCTTCAATGCATTGGCACAAGTGACCATTTCCTAAATATAACACCAGTAGTGCAGACCATAAGAATGACAATTAATAAATGGGACCTCCTGAAACTGAGAAGCTTCTGTCAGACAAAGGACACAATCAATAAGCCAAAGCAACAGCAGTGATCTGAAGATGAGGTATAATACAGTCAAAGGTGTAGCTCAGTGGCATAGAGCTTGCCTAGCATGTGTGAAGTTCCATGTTCAATTCCTGTCACATATTAATGATAAAATCTCCAAAATCTAACAATAGAAAAGAAATCTGTGCAGTGTGGTTAGGTGCAATTTCCTTACCTGGAGCTGCCTTATAAATTTTCTGTCAAGCACTGACACACTGGGCATATAAACACTCTGAAATCCACCTTTGTATGTACTACTACAGTGGGTAAAACTATTAGCAGTAAAGTATAGGAACATAAAATTGGAGTTAAAACAAAAATGTGCAAATATTTGTGAATGTGCATGGAGAGCATGTGTAAGCATGTTTAAAACCAGTGGCATGACTCCCCTATTTCAGTATTTCTAATGTTCTGCTGTAAATTATATGGAGCTATAGTGTAAAGCTGCATTCATAATCCTATTCAGTTCTTAACTTGCCATGAAGAATATCCTCTCTTGGGATTTGTAGCTTTATTAAAGTACCAACCATTGTATTGTCAAAGCCATGTGCATTATACAAAACAGAAGAAAAAGAAATGGCCTTGCTAAGATTTGGCAGCTGCAACAAGGAACTTACCAGTTTGAAGTTTGTTTTAATTCATTATGTTTCAAAGACTATTCCTCCAGGGCCATCTTAGTGTTTGGGATGAAAAAAAAGAGAACATTCTTGCCAACATTCTCCTGTTTTGTACTTATAGAGTACAGAAGGTATGACCATTTTGATTCTTCCTAGTTTCTCTTCAGTTTGCCTGTAGAATTTTTTTGAAAGACTATGTTCACGTGCTTGAATTTGAGGAAAAATGGAAAATTTGGAATGGCTAGAACTGTTCATCTTAAGCTCACCTGGGGGCTTACAGAAACAGATCTTAGCAGCCTCAAGCTTTAAAGGGTCCTTTCAGATTCAGGTGAAACAGAAGAGGTTTCCATTGTGATAGGGACAGGTGTCTCTGTGCAATGTCCAGTACCAATATACTATGTATAAAACTATAAAGGCAAAAATAAAGCTTTAGGGGCTTTTGCTGTTCACAAAAGTGCCTTTATCACAGAACACAAAGCCAAGCCGTAGTTAGTGCCTTCACAGGGTTTCACCATAACGCTAACGTCACACGAAGACTATGTTGGGGGATTGTGTGCTCTACTGTCAGGCACTGTGAAGTAGCCCTGGCACCCACAACATGCCTGATGCCATTCTTGGTATTGAGGATACAGCAATTAAAAGAAATTGACTTCTTCTTTACTACCTACGAGGTTTCTGCCATCTCCTTTGCAGCATCATGGATGCCCTCCAGTTTCTGGTCAAGGCCCAGATCATAAAAAAGAGGACCAAGAAGTTCATCAAGCACCAGTCAGACCAATATGTCAAAATTAAGGAAAACTGGTGGAAACCCACAGGTAAACAGTATGGAGAAGATTCAAGGGCTAGACCCTAAGTCCACACTGGTTACAGGAACAACAAGAAAATCAAGCATATGCTGCATAGCAACTTCTGGAAAGTTTCTGGTTCACAATGATAAGGAGCAATGGAAGTCTGCTGGTGGCAAACAAATCTTATTGTGATGAGATTGCACATATTTGCTCCAAAACCCCAAAAGTCTTCATAGAAAAAGCTGATGTGGAATGTCTTTTGTATGCCATGATCTACCATTGGATAATAAAGGAATTACTTTGTCCTAAGGCAAAACAGCTTATAGGCAGGCAGGAAATCCAAGCATAAAGGGGAAGGAGAGCAGAGTCAGAGAAACACTACTGGCTGGCACAGAAAGAGCAAGATGAGAAAGTACAGGTAGGCCATGAGGCATGGGGCAAAACATTGATTGGTAGAAATGGGTTAAGTTAAGATGCAAGAGCTAGCTAGAAAGAAGCCTGAGCCATAGGCCAGTTCGTAATTAATACAAGCCTTTGTGTGATTATTTGAGATAATCAGCTGTGAGCGTGTATAGATCTTGGAACTAGGCCAGGCCAGAAACTTCTTACTACACACAGCTGAGTCACCAGTGCCAGGCTATGCAGCAAATAAAATGAGTAGATGGCGTGTGTGTGTGTGTGTGTGTGTGTGTGTGTGTGTGTGTGTGTGTGTGTGTGTGTGTGTGTGTGTGTTGTATTTAAATAAAACCATAAAAACTGCAAAAAGAGAACTTGACCTTCGTGCCTTCATGGAGATTCTATTCTAGATTGTGAACAGAGACAATAAAACAAATGTATGTTAATTTGTTATATATAATGTGTGAACATGTGAGAGTGCACATAAACATAAATGTGGGTAAACAAATATGTGCATGAATATGTGTATGTGTATGTGTAGGATGTGTATGGTGTAAGGTAAGGCATATGTGTATGTGTGAGGTGTGTGAATATGTGTTTAAGGTAAGATGTATGTGTGTGTGTATGTGAGGTGTATGTGTGTAAGGTAAGATGTGTGTGTGTGTATGTGGGGTGTATGTGTGTAAGGTAATATGTGTGTGTGTATGTGGGGTGTATGTGTGTAAGGTAAGATGTGTGTGTGTATGTGGGGTGTATGTGTGTAAGGTAAGATGTGTGTGTGCGTGCATGTGTGCGTGTGTGTGTTTGTGTATGTGTGTGTGAGAGAGAGATAAAATGGAGAAAGATGTTATCTTGTAGCAAAAATTTTGTCTGCTTTCTGAAAATTATTTCACTATATACAATGAAATGACAATAGGAGATCAGTTATGGAAGGTAATGTACTATATCACTAATTGTCACAGAATGTTTAAAAGCCTTAGCATGGTAGCATAGCTATACATCTTAAATCTCTTTCACTGGAAACTCTAGTTGGAAACAGAAAGGTTCTGAAGAGGAGAGGTATCTTAGGTGGAACTGAAATTTGTCTATTCTGAACTTTTTGTTTTTCCTTTAATGATGTTCTGAATAAAATACTTTTTTGTGGTTTACTTATACTATTTAAATAACTGTTTATTACATAAATTTCAGATCCACATAGCAGAATAGTCAGTATGATCTTATCTCTGATCTGTAAAACTTGATGACAAAGTAAGTGTTGTTGTTTCTAAGGACATTTTTTCTTAATGCTTAAGGAGAGTTTAAATTATGGAGAACTATTCAGCACACCTACATAAGAAATCATCAGCATGCCTCCAGATTAGTGGTTCTCATCCCGTGGGTCAGAACCCCTTATCAGGTATTTACATTGTGATTTCTAATACAAGCAAAATTATAGTTATGAAATATTTTCAAAAATAATTTTATGTAAGCAACAAAATAATTTTATGGCT
Source organism: Phyllotis vaccarum (assembly GCA_033318265.1). Taxonomy (NCBI): domain Eukaryota; kingdom Metazoa; phylum Chordata; class Mammalia; order Rodentia; family Cricetidae; genus Phyllotis; species Phyllotis vaccarum. The sequence continues at coordinate 537,511 of JARWLC010000001.1, forward strand.
GGGGGGGTCACAGCACGGCAGGAGAAACTATGTTAACATTATGAAGGTTGAAAACCACTGTCTAGTAAAGGATCATCGGCACTCTGTTCAGCCTCACACATTCAGGGTACCACTTGTCATAATTGTTCTAAAGAAGAGAGAGATTCACATAAAACATGGAAAAAGTCTTATTCTTGAAAAGGGGGTGGAACATTCCCTTCATATTCTAATATAGTACTTCCCATAAAATTGAGGAATTTTATTTTTTATTTGGTTTGGGTAAAATATGAAGTAACTTTGAAAAACAGTTTATCTTTGGATGTGAAGGAAAGGAAAACTTTTTTGATACCTGGGAATGAATTTGCTTGAGAACAACAATTATTTAAAAGTTTTTCTTTCTTTCACAAATGAACCAATAGACTTTTTTTGTCATTTTTTATGTAGCCTCTTTTATATATCATAATCACACTGAAAATTGAAAACACAATATGCTTTTTAAGGATTTATTTATTTATGTATGTCATGTATTCATTGTTCTGCCTGCATGCACACCAGATGAAGGCTCCAGCTCTCACTGTAGATGGTTGTGAGCCACCATGTGGTTGCTGGAAATTGGACTCAGAACCTCTGGAAGAGCAGTCAGTGCTCTTAACTCCTGAGTCATCTCTCCAGCCCAACATGAATATTCTTAAGGGCTGAGTTTCATTGCCTTTCCTTGAAGGGTACATCTTAGGAAGAATAGACAGGCAGTGCACATTTGTTGGAAAAATTAAGAAGATAAATTGTATAAAGGCTTTTACATTTTCACCTTCCTGCTTTGCCATCCTCAACACACACAGCTTTTTAAATTCATGGTTTGTTTTTTTCTGGTTTCATTTACAAGAGAAACTTAGCATGTAGTTGTATAAAAACACAGAGATAGAAAAAAAAAAACCCACCAAAACACTGCCTCACTTTCTTCTTGAAAGCAAAGAAACAAATATCTCCCTCATGGCTTCATTGGCCAGAACTAAACCACAGTTCATAAAAAACAAACAAATAGAGAAAAAACCAGATTATTCACCAAGACTTGCAGAGATTGAATTAGTGACCAGTCTATGGGTCTGAAGTCCCATAATGCTCCTCATAGCTCTGTCAATTAAGAAGCTAGAAAGTTGGGGTTGTGTTGGCCCCCTTTTCACATCTGTCTCTGTAAGTAAGGTTGGAGAAATCACACAGACACATCAGCAGCAGCTTTCCCACCCCTTTCCTTCGTCTCACTTTTTAAAATAAACCTTTTGAGAATCTTATATGTGATAACTGTGTTTATACTATTTCTATCCATGTCCTTTTTCCTCCAAATCTGTCTCCCAAACTAAATGTCAATTTATAATCTTTTTAATTATATTATTGTTACATATGTTTGTAGAACCTAATGAGTCTGATTAATGATGCTCATATGAACATGTCTTTGGGGCTGACACTAGGAATCGGATAATCTATCAAAGAGCCGGTCCCTAAGTAACTAATTCTTTCTCCCTCAGTAGCATTGATGGTAGCTTTTCATTCCATGTTTGTTAATTATAGAACCCTGCATGTTAGGGCTCCTAACATTTATTATACTTTGCTGCCATAATCACTGCTAATTTTGGCCTTACTTATATTACTTCTATATAATTACTGTCATACACTTAATAATAATAATGTTTTGGACCAGTGATCTGCTACAGATAGGGATCTCATATTATTATAATGGAGCTCGGAATCCCTATTGTCAACTAACTTCATAGTAATCATTATATCGTAAAGCAATGCATTACTCACATGTTTGTGTGATGTTGGTATAACAAGCATACTGTCTTGTAAGTCTTATAAAGTATAGCATGTGCAGTGATGTACTGTTTATAACACCTGACAAGGATAATATGATAGCAGTTACATTAAATACGTACTTCTATATGTATTTCTCACACTATACTTTTATCATTAAAATTGTAGCATACCTCTACTTATAAAAAGGAAAGCTTATTGTATAATAATATGTTATGCCATTTTTGTGGCAACCTCATATATCTTGTTTATTGTATATGTTTATCATTCCTATGTTTTACTATTATCATGTTATCTTATTTATCATAATCCTCTTGTAGAGAGAGGTAGATATGGTAGATAGTGTTCCTGAGGAATGACACCTGAGGTTGACATACCCATACAGGCAGAAACATGTAAACATATAAGCAAATACACCCTTCTTAAAATGTCATCTTTAGGCTGGCATCTTGGAGCCCATTCCCTAAAGAGGAATACTCAACCCAGCACTGGTTTTGGGATGAGTGAATTAGATGTGCCTGGAGTGGATATGCTGCACTGGGGGTTGCCCACCTTGGGACTGCTTGCCCTTTTGGGGGAGGGGATGGGTGGATGGGACGGGGCGAGGCTGAGGACTGTCTGGGAGGGTTTGGGAGGGGGGAAGGAAGGGGGAGCAGGGGGATACATTTATAGGTATGACATTTTCTAATAAAAAAATTGAAAAAAGTCATCTTTAAATGCAGCACTTTTTTTTTTTTTTTTTTTTTTTTTTTACTGGAATATCTATTTTTAACAAGGTTTGTATAAGCTAAAAAATTAGAGATGCTTCTAGGCTCTAGAAAGTATCCCTATGACGTAGAGTTTCTCTAGGGAGGTTGTCTTTTAAAATGAAGTTTAAATGTTGACTTACAAAGTAATGAAGTTTATATGGTATTTCTACCATACGTGGCTTTGCCCTAACCCCACCCCCCCTCACTTCCTCGTCTCCCCCACTGGTTCTCTTGCTCAATCCAGCTTTCATGTCACTGAGTCTCCCATTTCCTTCTTGTGACCCATCCTAAGACCCTCGCTCCCCTTTTATAATCTTAGTTTCAATGCTCTTCCTCTATATATCTCTATTTGTCTGTCTGACTCCCCCACATTAACACACATTTTAAAGTCTAGAGAGAAAACATGTATTTGCCTTTGGGGGTTTTACATTCATAAAATGTTAGCTCTTCCATCTACACTGTATTATCTTAGCCTTTGAAAATATGGCTTGCGTATGTGACTTGTTATTCAGTCTCTGTTACGTGTTTTCTTATGTGACAAGTTTGGGTCAGACAATCTGTTTTTGCTATTCATGCATCTACTGTCATTGGTCCTAAAAAGGATTGTTAGCTTTTCCTGTCAGTGTGACACTGACTTTGAAGAAAATTGGCATTTTGCTTTTATCTCACATGCTCTTTTAACCGCACTTTTCAACTCTGAGCTGTGACAAAGTATACATGTCCAGTACAGAGTGAAATTATATCTGTCTGACTCTAACAGTGCTGTAGTTCTGGCTCAGACTCTCCAAACTGTGGGAAGTAGAGAAGTCTGGTCTAGAGCTGTTTTTCCCTACAGCTCCAGAGCCATTTTATGAGTTCCTGTTGCCATGGCATGCTCAGATGACTCACATCTGTAATCTGTTGAGTTGCTGTTTCCGTGGCACATGCACATGACTCACATCTGTAGCCTTTTGTGATGTGTGGAGAAATGTCAGGAACTTATGCTCCAAATTCAGATGCCATTCAGGGTTGCTTCTGGAATATAAGTTTCTACAAGGCAATATCCATGAAGAAGACATCTTTATATGTGTGATATGTCTAGAATAGTGTATATTTTATAACAAAATCTGGAAAACATCTTTTTGAATAGAAGGATAAATCTTTGGAAGCTGGTTCTACTGACTTCCTTGGACTGGCTCAATCAATCACCTTAAAATGGTGACTTAAAACAACAGACATTTATTTAGTTACGATTATGGAAAGTGGGGGTGATGATTTATGATAATAGCAATGCTGCTCTCTTACTAAAGGAGAATACTTCTTTGCCTCATTTAGCTTTTTAGGGTGGCCCCAGACATCCTTGGCTTGTTGCTTTGCTACAAATCCCAATATCTATTTTAGTCATTTATGACTTTGATTGTTTGGATGAGAATGCCTTCCATAGGCTCAAATATTGCTTACTTGGTCCCTAGTTGGTATTAACTGTTATTAAGGAGGTTTAGGAAGTGTGACCTTGTTGGAGAAGATGAGATTTTCTCTCTCTCTCTCTCTCTCTCTCTCTCTCTCTCTCTCTCTCTCTCTCTCTCTCTCTCTCTCTCTGCTTCCAACTTTCAGATAAGATATGAGATCTCAGCTATTCCTCCAGTTCCATGCTTGCCTTCATGGTTCCTAACATGATAGTCATTGAATCACCCTTCAAAACTGTAAACAAGCCCCAGTTAAATGTGACTTTTATAAGCTCCATTGGTCATGGAGTGTTCTAATATCAACAGAAAAAAACTAAGGCAATGTTTGTTTTCCCCTCTCCTTTGCCTTTTCTCCACCACTGTCTTGTTAGCATTCTTGTCACTGAATTTAGAGTTCACCAGAGTCTGCAATGCCCTATTCTCAAGCTCTGTGTCCTACTTATTTTTCAAAGGTCTTCTTTCAAATAAGGCTATACTGATAGGTGCTGGGTCTTAGGAGATGAACATTGTATGCCTATGTACTTATATGGTAGCACTTCACTCAAATACTCAGCATATCTTTACAAAGAATTCCCTCATGTATGTCACTGTTCTAGAAACTTCAGAGTATTGATTTTCCTCCCTTTTCCTTAAGGTAGTTGTAATTTAATTGAATAGTCCTGATCTATATTCAGTCAAACTATAAGTTAAAACAAAATGTAAGTGGAGACATGTTGGTTACTATTGTAAAATATATTTGCTGGTATTTTTCTTGGAATGATACTTAGCTTAGGTAAAAGTCAGCCTCTAAGATCCTTAGATATGGTAATGCTGGCATGGCAGGCAAACCCACTGGGTTTTACATGTGAAAAGTTGTGTTCTGTGTAATGTGATCCTTTTATTTTACTCAAAAATATCAGTAAGACTATAGAAAACAATGGAAATTTGGTTGAATTAATTCCCTGTGGAAACTATGAAAGGGACAAAAATTTTCAAAACATACAACATATTTATAAAATTAAGACCTGTGGTTTGAGAGAATATGGAAGTTACTGTGGTTATAATTGACTAGAGGAAATAAGCATTAAAACATGGGTGGGAGCTGATTGAGGAAAAGAGGTTCTATCAGTAAGAATGTCATTGGCAAAGGCAGAACTATGTCTCAGAACTTAGGACAGTCGGGATTGCTAAAGCTGTCAGTGCAAGGGGAAGCTTGTGACCTTGGTTGTAAGTGACTCAGGACTGTATGGATAAGGCTACTGTGTAATTAAAAGGATGGGCCTTTGTAAACTTGGACTTTTTAACTAGAATTCTAGATCTTTTATAATCTTTGGAACTAATTTTTAACAAGAGTTTCACACTGTACTTTACTAAATTCAAACAAGAATTGAAACACCAGATGAAATGAGACAATTAGAAAGAATTTGTATTGCAACTTATTAACTGTGATTTTTCTGATTTAATTTAGAATTAGTGTCTGCCAAGATAAGAACAAAGAGGTATAGAACACAACCATTTTGAAGTAGCTTCAAATAACTAGGGTTCGATGCTTCTACACAAGCCAGTAAAGTTGGTCAAGTTGTTCTTGCAACTACAATGATTACAACTATGAAATTAGCCACTCATACCTTTTTCATTTACAAAAGACATAAAGAGGACCAGGTGGGCTGCCTGCAGGTCTTCTCCCCTCTCTCAGGTCTCCCAGCCTCAGCCCCTCAGTCTCATCTTTAGCAGCAGAACAGTAGTGGCAGGACCCCTTCCTCCTGCCCACATATCTTGTGAATCTTACAAGTCATCCTCTCTAAACACTTCCTTCTACTCTTCACTGTATCCCAGCAAGACCCAGCAAGCTTTCCTGTGAACATACCAGCAAAGCAGGACACACACAATCATCACACTCTTCACAAATCCAGAGAGGACACAGAAAAACCAAATTGAGGGATGGAAACACACAACAAAAACAAACCCAGAAATTATCACCTAGCATGATTCTGTAATCAATAACAGCCAGGACAATATGCCTTCACTAGAGCCTAGCTACCCTACCACAGCAGGCCCTGAATATTCCAACATAACTGAAGCACACAAAAAAAAGACCTTTAAACCAACTATATGAAGATGATTGAGGTCCTTAATTAGGAAATGAATAAATATCTTTAAACATCAAGGAAAAGACAAAGAGTTGGAGGAAATGACTGAATTTCTTAAAGACTCCCCTAATATAAACATACTGTTAAATACAAAGAATAAAACAGTTAAAGATCTGACCTGAGAATGAAAACAGAAGCAATAAAGGAGACAAAACTGATGGAATTCTAGAAGTGAAAAGTTTAGGAATGTAAACAGGAGCTATAGAAGCAAACATCACTAACAGAATTACAAGAGATAGAAAAGAGAATTTCAAACATTGAAGATATGATGAAAGTAATGGATACACCAGTCAAAGAAAATATTAAATCTAAAAGTCCTAGCACAAAACACCTAGGAAAGCTGAACATTATCAAAAGATCAAACCTAAGAAAAATAGGAATAAAAGAAGAAAAAGAATCCCAGTTCAAATGCCCAGAACATATTTTGGAATCATAGAAGAATAAAAATCATAGAAGAAAATTTCTCCTAACCTAATGAAGGAGATACCTAGAAAAGTACAAGAACCAGACATAATGCCATATAGATTGGACCAAAAAAAATTTTCCTCACCACATAATAATCAAAACACTAAACATACAGGACAAAGAAAGGATATTTAAAGCTACAAAAAAGAAAAGGCTAAGTAATGTATAAAGGCAGACCTATTTGAATTATACCTGTCTTCTCATTGGAAACTCAAAGAGCATGAAGGGCTAGGACAGATGTACTACAGACTCTAAGAGACCATAGATGTCAGAGCAGACTACTATACCCAAAATATGGAGAAAAATGAGATATTACATGATTTAATTTGAACAGTATCTACATATCCAGCTCTACAGAAAATTCTAGAAGGAAATATCCAACCTAAGGAGGCTAACTACCCCCATCAAAATACAGGAAATAATCTCACAACATCAAACTGTTCCCCCAAAGGGAAACATACATACACACACACACACACACACACACACACACACACACACCACCACCACCACCACCACCACCACCACCACCACCACTACCACCACCAACAGAAATCAACAATTACTGGTCATTGATACCACCCAATATCAATGGACTGGATTCTCTAATAAAAAGACACAGAGTAATAGATTGGATGTTAAATAGGATCCTTTCTTCTGCTGCATTTAAGAAACACACGCAAATACCAAGGATTTGCATTAACTCATGGTCAAGGGTTGGAAAAAGATATACCAAGCAAGTAGACCTAAGAAGCAAGCTGGTATAGCAATTTTAATACCTAATAAAATAGACTTAAACCAAAATTAATTAAAAGAGTTGGATAAGGATAGTACACACTCATCAAAAGAAAAAAAATCCAGATGACATTTTAATTTTTAACATCTATGCTCCGCACTGATAGTGAGAGATGTCAATATTCCACTTCACCAATAGACAGGTTAACCAGATAAAACTAAACATAAATACTGGAGCTACCAGTATTAAAAGCCAAATCGACCTAATGCATATTTAGAGCATTCCACCTAAACACAAAAGAATATACCTTTCAGGACATCATGAAACTTACTCCAAAATTGAACACATACTCTACTCAAACACAAAACAAGTCTCAATAGTACAATAAAATTGAAATGACTTTCTGAAATTTTTTTAACTTCAAGGAATTAAAGCTGGATATTAACAACAACAGAAACAACAGAAAGCTTACAAACTCATGGAAAATGAACAACTTTTTGCTGAATGAAGAATGGGTCAAGATAGAACTAAAAAATTAAAGACTCCCTAAAATTCCATTGAAATGAATACATAGCATACCCAAACTTATGGGACATGATAAAAGTGTTATTAAAACAAAAGTTCATAGCTCTAAAAGCCTACAAAGAAAATTGGATAAATCTTATACTAGCAACTTAACAGCACACTTGAAAGCTCTGGAGAAAAATGAAGTAAGCACACCCAAGAGGAGTAGATGACAAGAAATAATCAAACTAAAGGCTGAAATCAATAAACTATAAACAAAAGGAACAATTCAAAGAAACAATGAAACAAAGAGCTGGATCTTTGGGAACATCAACCAGATAGACAAACAACCAACCTAACTAAAAGGTAGAGATAGAATATCTAAATTAACAAAATCAGAATGGAAAAGGGGATATAACAATAAAGATGGAAGAAATTCAGACAATCATAAACATATACTTTAAAAACCCACACTCCAAGTAATTGGAAAATTTAAGAGAAATTAAAACTTTTCTGAATTGTTACAACTTAGCAAAATTAAATCAGGAGCAGATAAACAACTTAAACAGACCTATGACCCTCAGTGAAATAGAAACAGTCATTAACTTTTCCCCAATCATAGTGTGTGTGTGTGGGTATCTATGACTCTTTGTCTGTTCTTTGGAACTTTTACTCCTACTAGGTTACATCATCTGGCCTTGATGTGAATTGTGTCTAGTTTTATTATAACTTCTTATGCCATATTCAGTTGATATCCTTGGGGAACCAACTCTTTTCTGAAGGGGAAGTGTGGAAGTGGATCTGGGAGAGAGGGAAGATGGAGGGGAAATCAGAAAGAATAAAGTAAGGATGTAGTATATGAGAGAATAATAATAATAAAAATTCCCAAATATCAAAAAAATACTAGAGCCAAATGGTTTTAACATAGAGATATACCAGACTTTCATAAAAGAGTTAATACAAATACTCCTCAATTTATTCCACAAAAAGAAACATTGCCCTATTCATTTTATGAGGCCACAGTTACTTTGATACACAAACCATAGAAAGACTCAACAAAGAAAAAGAATTATTATTTCTCTTACAAACATAGATGCCAAAATATACAATAAAATACTTGCAAAACAAATCCAAGAACACACAAAAAATACCATATACCATGATCAAATAAGGTATTAGCTCAGAGATACAGGATAACTCAGTATATAAAATCAGTCAATGCAATTCATTATACAGACAACCTGAAAGAACAGAATCACATGATCATCTCATTACATGTAAAAAAAAATCTTTTGACAAAATCCAATACTCATTCATAAAGTCCTGTAGAGATTAGGGATGCAAAGGATATATCTAAACTTAATAAAGGTGATTCACTGTAAGCCCATAGCCAACATCAAATTAAATGGAGAGAAACTCAAAGCAATTTCAATAAAATCAGAAACAAGACAAGGTTGTCCACTCTTTCCATATCTATTAAAAATATAGTACTTGTTTTAGCTAGAGTAAAAGTCAACTGAAGGAAATCAAGGGATATAAATTGGAAAGTCAAATTATCATTACTTGCAGATGATATAATAGTGTACCTAAATGACTCTAAAAATTCCACCAGGGAACTTTCTACAGCTGCTAAACACTTTCAATGAAGTGACTGGATACAAGATTAACTAAAAATAAAATCAGTCAATAGCTCTCCTATATATAAATGACAGATTGAAATAGAAATCAGTTGAATAAACCACAGTTGAGTAAACCACATCTTTTATAGTAGTCTCAAATAATATAAAATATCTTGGGGTAACTTTACACAAGCAAGTGAAAGACTTGTCTGATAAAACTTCCTGTCTTTGAAGATAGAAACTGAAGAAGTTATCAGAAGATGGAAAGATCTCCCATGCTCATTGATAAGTATGATTAACATACTAAAAATGGTCATTCTACAAGAAACAATATATAGATTCAATGCAATCCCATCAAAATCTCAACACAACTCTTCACAGACCTTGAATGGATAAATCTCAACTTCGTATCTAAAAACATAAAATCCAGGATAGCTAACACAATCCTGAATAATGAAAAAAACTATTGGAAGTACCACGAACTTATGTTTCAAGTTGTACTACAGAGCTATAATAATAATAATAATAATAATAATAATAATAATAATAATAAAAACTAAAAACACATGATGTGGGTAGAAAAATAGACACAATGATCAATGTAATTGAATTGAAGACCTTGACATATATCTATACACATATTGACACTTTATTTTTAATAAAGAAACCAGAAATGCACAATGGAAAAAAAGGACAGCATCTTCAACAAACAATGACAGTCAAATTGGGGGTCTGCATGTAGAAGAATGTAAATAGATACATATTTATCACGCTGCATAAAATTGAAGTCCAAATGGATTAATGTCCTCAACTTAAAACTGGATAAACTGAAGCTGATAGAAGAGAAAGTAAGGAATAACCTTGAAATCAGTGGTATAGGAGAATTATTTCTGAACAGAACACAGATGCTAGCACCAACAATTAATTGGGACCATATGAAATTGAAAGGCTTCTGCAAGGTAAAGGACACCATCAATTGGACAAAGCTAAGGCCTAAAAACTGGGAAGGAATTTTTGCCAACTCCTCATAAAATAGAAGACTAATATCCAAAATATATAAAGAACTGAAGAAACTAAATGTCAAAAATACAAATAATTCAATTTAAAAATAGGGTACAGGTATAAACATAATATTCAATAGAGGAATCTCAAATGACTAAGAAACTCTTAAAGAACTATTCAACAACCTTAGACATTAGGGAAATACTGATAAAAACTACTTTGAGATTTTACCCTACACATGTTAGAATGGCTAAGATAAATAACACATGACGGCTTATGTTGGCAAGGATGTGGAGCAAGGGGAACACTCCTTCATTGTTGGTGGAAGTGCAAACTTGTACAGCCACTATGGAAATCTACATGGCAGTTCCTCAGAAAGTTAGAAATTGATTTACTTTAAAACTTACCTATACCATTCTTGGGCATATAACCAAAGAACATTTCATCTTACCACAAGAACACTTGCTCCTCCTTACTTATTTCAGCTTGATAAATAGTATCCAGAAATTGGAAACAACCCAGATGTCTCTCAACAGAAGTATAGATAAAGAAATGGTGGTACATTTACATGATGGAGTATTACCTTTAGAAAAATAACATAAAATTTGCAGACAAATGTTTAGAACTAGAAAAAAAATCATCTTGAGTGAGGTAACCCTGACCTATAAAGACAAATAGATATGTCTTCACTTATAAGTGGAGGACATTAGCCATTAGACACAGCCACAAAACCTTTGACATACAATTTGTCCTGCCTACAAAATATGCTAAGGCAACGGTGGCACAGAACTTGTGAAAGTATCCAACCAACCAATGTCTGATATAACGTAAAGCCCACTTCATAAGAAGGAAATTATATCTGACACTGCTTGGGTAACCAAGAACCAGAGACTAGATGGCCCAAAAAAACCCAGGGGAAAACCAAATACAACTAGTCTAAAAAATTCAATAAAATGATTCCTAATATTATTCTGTTGTACTTGTAGATCAGTGACTTATGCAGCCATCATAAGAGGTTTCCTCTGGCAGCAGATGAAAACAGAAACATAGCCAGACATTATGTAGAGAGTGGGTCTAAATCACACTCTTCCTTTCAGAGTTTTGGGAATCCTGTGCAAAAGTTGAAAACATCACAAGAGTCAGAGGAGGAAGCCAGGAGAACAAGGACCTCTGAACCAATGAAACAAGGCACATATGAACTCACAGAGACTGCAGCAGCAAGTATAGGATCTACATGGTCAAGACCTGGTCTATACCAGGTCTTCCATATATATATATAATAGCTCATATTTTTTTGTGGGACTCCTGATCTTGAGAAAGAGTGTGTCTCGACTTTTTCTTCTGCTCCTCTGCTCTTGAAACACTTTTCCTCCTGTTCAGTTGCTGTGTCAAACTTGAATATGAAGGTTATTGTTTCACATTATTATATTTTATTTTGTCATATTTGGTTGTTATCTCTTAGAAGCCTGTTTTCTAATGAGAGACAAAAAATGAGTACATCCAGAAGGGAGAGGAGGTAGGAAGGAACTACAATGAGTAGAAAGATATAATATATAATCAGGATATATATTGTGTGAGAAAATAATCTATTATCAATTTCAAAAAGTTATAAAGAGGGGAAGGAAGATATTGTTTCAGTTGTGAGTGGGTGTCAAAGCTTGGCATTCATTTCTATTTCCCTTGGGGAGTTTCTGCCTCTTCAAATCTATGTGAAATGGTAGCTTCTATACAGGATTCAGCATAGCAAAACTAGTTCAGAGATTGAGGAAAACCATTTTGCCTTTGTGTCCCATAGAGAGCAGGCTCTGCAATACCTTAGTCATGTCTGATGCAGTGAAAGGGTATGGATGAAAGGTGTATTAATTTTGTTGGATGTTACATCTGCTACTGCTTTCCACATTATTTCTGGCAAATTATTTTTCTTAGTTTTCCTTTACTGTAGCATGAATATGGATGGCAAATTTTAGCTCCAGTGGTTGGGGGAGGATCACATTAAATGCATTCCTTCTCCCAAGTTATAAACAAGTATATGTGGGGTACAAGTACTATCATTTCTCCCATATTTTAAGTTTACTCTTGGTAATGACACTGTTTGAAATGACCTCACATGTAGTGCTGTGGGTGATCTATGCCCCTGATGTAGAACTGTGTGTGTTATACAACCTTTCTTCATACTTGAGAGGTGGTGCTGCTGGCTATGAACACAGCATTAATGAGTCAATAAGTATTATCTATGGTGTCTTTTTTAAAAGCCCTCATAAAACAAGATGATATAAAAATGTTGTGACCAAAGGTTCATATAAATCAAACCTTCTGTTTCCCTGGAAGGGATTCTCAGTTCAGTTCACAGAAACTTTGTAAAATAAGCCTGCTGTGATCAACAGGCTTAGTCCCAGATCTTCTACTGGCAACAATGGTATTAACTATTGTTTCATAAGATAGACTATATATATTACTATTTTCAAATAATATAGTAATTTTCCAGGTACTCACATTACATAAATCTTATTTTTGAGTTCATAAAATTCTGTATATATATTATATATTATGATACTTGGCCAATGGTTGATACCCAATGAATGGTTGTTGAGTGAATGAATGAATGATATAAGGAATGAGTAAATGAATACTTGAAACCTATAAGGTAACTTGGTTTAGTTATTTTACACTTTAAGAAACATATAGGCCCAGAAATCAATATTTTATTTCCAACTTATTAAAAAAAAACATTAAAAATATCATCATTATTAGTGTGTGTGTGTGTGTATGTGTGTGTGTGTGTGTGTGTGTGTGTGTGTGTGTGTGTGTTTACTCTACGGCCTGTGAGTATCTAAGTCAATTTTGTATAGTCAGTTCTTCTATCTTTACCTGGGTTCTGGGGACGGAACTTGTGTCATCAGACTTGTACACTAAGTGCTTTAATCTACTGGGAGCTAACTTGTTTACTTAGAATGTGGGAAACTTATTCTCAGTTTCCTTGTAGTTGTACTGTTTATAGCTATGGAAATCTTGAAAATTAGTTTGCTTTATATAATCTTTCCCTTCCTCCTGTCTGAAAAATTTAAGATACATTTGTCTTGTATGTCTGACCTATTTATTCACTGTGATGGTCCCATTGTATTGGTATTATGATACCTGACTTGCAGATCTCAGGATAATTTGTGCACAATCACTTGACTCAAGTCTTCTGTGTCCATGGTGAAGCAGACTGTCAGGAGAATGTGGAGAGCAACTTCTTCACTCAGAGACAGCAGCACAGAACTTGCTTCCTATTTCCTTTTGCTGGGCCCAATACTAAAGTTTCTAGAACCTCTAAAAATAGTACTTTAGCTGGGATAAGCATTCAACGTGTGCCTATTGGAAACATTTAATATTCAAACTATAATGACACCAAAAGCTTTGTGATAAAGGAAGAGATTGCCAGCTACTTATGGGTATCATATAGTTTGTTAGGATAAAATAGGATTAAAGTCAAGATTCAAAGACTAGATAGATTATATAAGTGGTTTCTGATTCATGAAGGGCATTGTGTATGCCAGGCAAACTATGGAAACAGATTTTTTGTTTAATTGATTCATATATTCAACACTGTTTGGAAAATGTATAATGATGTTTGAAATTTAAAAGCAGCATTCATTGGCATATTGGAAAACACTCTTATTCAGAAACAATACTATTTGTACTCTTTATTCCTTAATATTCAGGTGTGGGAATCTTGAATTAAAAGTAACTACATAACGTGTGGTTGGAAATGACAAGCAGATAGTTGTATATACATAGATTTTGATTCCAGAAAAAAAAAAAAAGGTCTGAAATGATTACCCTTACAATGGCAGCATTGTGGATGGAAATAAAGTTTTTGGACAGCTAGTGGTTCAGTCTGTCTTACCTGGGCCTTGCTTAAGACTTGACCTTTGCTGCCCAAATATTTTGGCTTAAAGTTTGTTTCCAATCTGTAGAATTGTATGCTTAGTTGACCTGTGGAATTTTTAAGTCCCTGGTTCTGAACCAGTGATTCTGTTACTTGAAGCCACGCATGTTTTCCAGCCTGCGTCTTTCAACTTCTCTATTGTCTGTTAAATTTTCAAGTGCCTTTTCTGCCTGGGTATTTTGTTAGCATTGTAGAGAAAAGGCATGACTTGACTGTGGCCAGAGAAGAATTTGCTCTTGATGGTGATATGTGAGTATGTGGAAGCCATCAGGGAGAATCTGAAAGGAAGAGCTAAGTTGAAGAGACATCTCCACATAAAAACTGTTTTACTCATTTCAAATGAAATTGAATTTGAGGTTCTGTGTTCATGGTGAAGACTAATTTTTAAAATATTGGAAGGCATATATTCAATGAGAGTTGAATATAAATATAAATTCTGATTCATAGAAATACTATAAATGCTACAATCTTATTTATTGACACCAGCTGCCTTACATCATCAGGTCAAATCAGTACCATGAATAAAGCTCACCAAGTTATAGAGGAGCAAGATTTTAAATTTTTTATCTGATAATCTGCATCTTTTAAATTGCAGCAATGATCCTGCTTTTCTAAGAATGAAGACTTGGATCTATTTCATGGGTGCTAGTTAGAGGCTTTCATGTGTGTCCTAAATGCCTTTCAGAGGCTAGTGTGTTAAAGGAGTGATTGCCAACTGATGGTGCTGTTGGGAGGAGACTTTTTTTTTGAGATGGAGCCCACTGGGAATTGTGAGACCCCTATCCTCTTCCTTTCACTTAGCCTTCTTCCAGCTTTGTTTGTATTACGCTGCCCACCAATGTTCTGCCTTGCTACAAGCCCTAGCATGGTTGATTCCACTTGATATGGGCTGGAAAGTTTAAAAATGTGATCCTAAATAAGAATTTCTTCCATTTAAGATCATTATTGATGTTGTTTTGTTACAATATTGGATACATGACTAGAACAAGGGAGTCTTCCAAATCTAGAGATTTTTTTTGTGAGAGAGCAGGCTAAGTCCTTAGTATCTTCTACATTATTTCATGTGCCAATACTTGTATTTAATTCATCACAGTCCTTTAACTCATTACACTGAGTTCAGTCTTCCATCTCATTCCTTATTATCTTCTGTGGACATAGTAGTATTCTATCCATAGGTTTGATTTTTTTTTTTGTTCTTGTTTGCTTTGTGTATGTGTGCCAGTGTTTGCATGCCTGGATCAGGGGCATGCATGTACATGTGCAGTCATATTTATAAATAGTTAAATGCCTGGTTGTTTAGCCAGGTTGTTTATCCTAGGGCTTTTGTCCCAGCCCTCAAGAGGCAGAGGCAGGCAGATGTGAGTTTGGGGCCAGCCTGACCTACAAAGCAATTTCCAGGACTACACAGAGAAACAAACAAACAAATAAACCTTGCTTATCAGCTTGAATTTTGTTTAATTTATGCTTTGGTGGAATGACTTTATGGAAAGCTCTGGCTTCCTCTTACATATTGATTCTTCTGAAGACCCTACTATGGCTAATTTTTAGGCTTTTTACAGATTAACTTAGAACCGTGAGTATGCTAGAGCAGTATGACTGTCAATCTTTTAATCATTATTATGCCCCAAAAGAACTTCTTTTGGACATTTTCCCTACAATTATGGCTCCTTCTCTCATAAAGTTTGAATATCTAAATTGTAACTCTGTAAATGAAGTTTTTAAGAGGCCACAAAGTACTGTAAGAATTAAGATTATTTTGTCCCTCTCTACTAATAAGTAGTTTTCACTCCTTTGCAAATGATGATAGCAACTCTATTGAAAATGCATATTTTATGGTTGGTCCTCATATCCACCTTATTTATAAAGCAGAGAGGTTATGGTATCTCTGCTGTATGTCTGGAGGATTAGTAGAGAACTAATATGGTTTGTTTTCTTCTCATTATACTACCACACAAATACCTTTCACGAAAGAAGAGACAATTTCTGCTCTTTTTAAAGCAAACAGCAGTCATTCTCTATAGATTTGGTAATTTACCTTGTAAATATACAACCTAGATTTCAGCAATGCATTTTCTGGGGACACTGCATGGACCCTTAGACTCCCACAATGTATATCTTCTTCTCTGGGACCCTTATCTGCATATCCCAACTTTAAAACTCGAGACCATCATCTAGCTCAGAGGTGCTTCTAGGCTTCACTTGGATTTTGACTCACTTCCCCATGGTTGGGCAATGCTGACCACCTTGTAAGCTGTCATTATCTCAGAAGCTACAGAAATTCTTCACTGTGTCTGAAATTGCCATCTGATATTTGTCATGTTTGTGAATCATTTATGGCAGAAGAGTTGGCCTGTACCTGTAAATCCTCTCTGAACCTGTCTCTCCAATTGTGTTCTGTTGGAACAGAAGTCTGCTCTTTGCTTCATCAATCTTCTTTCGTGAAGGTGATGCCTACCATTTATTTTCAGCTGGCACTGCATTCCAGAGTGAACATTCTGATATATAATCCTACCAGTTGCCTGTCTGGAACCTTATTTGTTACTGCTTTAAAGTAGCTTGCAGGTTTTCTTCTATGAACTGTCTCCAGTCTCCTTCTCCGTCCTTGGTTTTGTCACTCTGTCTTAAACCCTTCCAGTTTTTCAAAGGTGTGGTAGTGATTATTGCATCCTTGGCTTTGTGTATATATCTTTCTGTGTTAGGAACCCATACTCTTAATTTATCTGTTCTACTTGCCTAGCCTTCACTGACTTTTTAGGTTGCAGAATAGTCTTAACTTATTCTTGCTTTATTCTCCATAGATGACCCTAGGGAAGTAATTAAATACATACTACCATATTTAAATTATCAAGTGACTTATTGTCATATTTATTGTCCTTATTCTCATTGGAAATAATCTCTGTACATTCAAGAATTTTAATGTGACCATTCATTTCTCTTTTCCTAAAACTGAGTATGATGCCTAGTACAGTGGTATGTTGTCTATTAGTATTTACTTATTTGAATCAACAAACACATAGACGTGTTTAATCTCACTATGTATTCATCTCTACTGGGGTACACACAGAGATCAAATTGTAAAGAATTAAACATTTATAGAAGAGATTCACAAAATACTGTATTTCAAAAAAGCTTTATATACAAAAACATCCAGCAAGCCAGGTCTACCACTTTACAGAAAAAAGTGTTGATCAGTAATTTATATTGCCTTCTTTTTATTTGAATGGAAAAGTATGAGGCACATATTAGAATAAATCTTGTTGATAATATTCATAGCTAGTCTGAAGTCAGAAATCAACCTTGAAGTCTTAGTTGCTTAAAAAAACAAAACAAAACCAAAAACCAAAAATGTTTTTCCTCATGCAAATTCCCATGTTGCTTCTTAGGCAATTTTCAGAGCAATGCTTTCCATACAGTGATGCCTGAATCCAAACAGCTTCTATGTGTATTCTATTAAAGCAACTATCTTCTGATAGCTAATTAATCATAAGGAAACATATGGCCCCACCCATGAAAGGGTTATTTGAAAATCAAGAACAGGTAGACATATAGTCAGAATTGTTGATGTAGAAAAGCAATCACATATGATTACTACACCCTGAATTTGTGCTGAATGGCATCATTAAATGCATGAGATAGAATTGAAGAAATAGAAAAAAAACTAAATCCTTCACAAAAGTATTTCAAAGCCCAAAAGAAACTTTTACAGCCTTTTTTGCAGAGATTAACTACAACAGTAAACAGAATGGTGCAAGATTCAGTAGACAGACAAATAATTGAATCTCTGGCTTTTAAAAATGCGACTCACAATGTAAAAGAATAATTAGATTGTTAAAAGAAAGGTCAGCACCCTTGGAAGATTGGATTTATGATAAAATTAATTTAGAGCCTTGTAACTGTGATGATTATTGGGTAGAAAGGTTATTTCTAGAGGTATAAGAAAGAAAACTAAAATATTAAATGTTATAGTTGTGGAAGGTAGGCCACATAAAAAGAGATTATAAACAAGGCATTCCAAGAAAGTGTCTTTGTTAGGAATAATCTCAAGAGAACATCCCTCCCTTCTAGAATATATGGAAGGGGTAGCAAGGGGAAGCATTGGACTAATGAGTGCAAGTCAACAAGGGACAGACAAGGTAACTTTTTGCCTTTTGGAAATGCCCTGAGAGGGATTTCAAAAGCTCCCATATGAAATCCAGTTCAGTCTACCCTGCCATTATGGAGGAAACACCTTCCTAGAGCAATTAAAGAAACTAAAGACTATATTTTTTTTTTAAAAAAAGCATAGTGCTATGGACAATAGAAAATCTATGGAAAAGAGAACAAAAATCTCAGGAAAAACCATAAAGCAAATATTCTGGCAAACTTCTATAAATGAACAAAGGCCAAAGTTAAAAATATGAATAAATGATGTTGTTATTGAAGGTTTGGTGAACACAGGGGCGGATGTAACAATAATCTCACCAGAATCTTGGTATCCAAATTGTCCCCTATAGGAGATAATTGTTCAGTTTTGGGAGATTAGGATGATATCCCAGGTAAAACAGAGTACAAGATGGTCTGAATGTATAGAGCCAGAAGGACAGAGAGGAAATTAAAGCCAGATGTGGCTAACATTGCTATGAATTTATGGGAATGAGATTTATTCTAACAATGGATTAACATTTCTTCAAACACAAAAACAGACTAAAAACTATGATATGTTTCTGTTCTAAACATTAGAAGGTATTTTGAGAAACATTCACCAATCATTTAGGTTGTACAAAAGCAAGGCACAACAGCTGCTGATCTTCTAAAGATACCCATAGCACTACCTTTAAAATAGTTAACAGACAAACCTGTATGGGTTCATCAATGGCCTTTAATAACAGAGAAATTGCAGGCCTTAGAGAAGCTGGTACAGGAGCAGTTAAATGCTCAGCACATACAAGAATCAACCAGCCCTTGGAATTCTCCTCTATTTGTTATAAAAAAAGAAAATGTAGAATGGAAACAGATTTAAGAGCAGTAAACAAGATGACTTAGCCAAAGGGCTCTCTACAATCTTGAATCCCTTTGCCTTCTATGTTACTTAAAGAATGGCCTATTGAAATAATCAATTTAAATGATTGGTTCTTTTTTAAATACCTCTACAGGGATAAGACAAAGAAAAACTTGCCATTACAGTGCCCACTTATAATTCCTGACCTGTAAAGAGATATCAATGGAAAGTTCTCACTCAGAAAACACTAAATAGTCCAACTCTGTTCCAATATTTTCTACAAGAACTATTAGAAGTGATATGTAAAATATTCCCACATCTAGCATTGACCATAACATGGATGATATCTTGTTGGATGATTCATATATAGATACCTTAGAAAGAATGTTTGAAGAAGTGAAAAAAATTTTCTCTGCTTGGGGATTACAAATTGGTCCTGAAAAAAATACAAAAAGGAGATTCTTTTAAATATTTAGAATACAAAATAGGTCAACAAAATGTTAGACCCCAAAAGGTACAAATGAGGATAGATGGATTGCAGACACTTAATGATTTCCAAAGACTGCTAGGAGATATTTCCAATTTATTTTCAATATTGGGATAAAAAAAATGATGAACTGGATAATTTGTTAAAACTTTAAATGGTGACTAGGACTTTAAAAGTCTGAGACAATTGTCAGCTGAAACTAAGAGAATTGATTTTGGTGGAAGAGAAATTATAGAATGCACATGTGTATCCAGACCTTAATTACATTATGATTATCTTATTCTCTAGGCATTTTCCTACAGGAATTTTAATTGAAAGGGAAGGTATTATATTAGAACAGAGATTCCTGCCACATAAACCAAGTAAAAAACTAAAGACATATGTGGAAAAAAATCTGATTTGATATTTAAAGGAAAATTGAGACTTTATCAATTGATAGGAATGGACCCAGTAGACATTGTTGCACCTTTAGCTAATAAATAAATTGACCAATTATGGGCAGGAAGTGAACCTTGGCAATGATCTTCCAGGAATTTGGGGGGAGAGATTAGCAAAAGATATCCTCAAAGCAAAAGAATCAAATTTCTAAGGAAAAAATACTGTATTCTTGCTTATGTTATACAGAGCACACCAATTTCTGGAGCCCCTACATTTTATACTGATGCAAACAAATCAAGAAAGGCAGGTTACAAATCAGAACATATAAGTGAAGTGGCTCAAAAACCTTATAAATCTGTTTGAAAGTCAGAATTATATGCTATCATGATGGTATTAATGAATTTGACAGAATCTCTTATCATAGTCATTAACTCTCAGTATGCAGAAGGAGTTGTTTTACATATTAAAACTACTAATTTCATTAATAATGAGTAAGAACTAACTTCATTATTTATTCTGGAAGAGGAATCATCCTTTCTATATAACACACATTTGATCCTATATGTGTCTGCCAGGTCCTCTAGCACAAGGTAATAGTTAAATTGATAAATTATTAATCAGAAATGTACTATAGACCTCATAGTTTCATTAAAAATTATATTACATCAATAACAAAGGCTTTTAAAAAGATTTCTCCATCACTTTGCAACAAGCCAAAGAAATTGTAAAAAGATGTTTCACCTATTCCTTCTATAACCAAACTCAATTTCCAACAGGAAATAATCCTAAAGGTATACATAGAAATGAAATCTGGCAGATGGTTATATTTCATTTTACAGAATTTGGGAAATTAAGATATGTCCATCATACCTTAGATGCATTTTCAAGATTTCAATGGGCAACTGCTTTGAATTTTAAAAAGGCTGACTATAATCACACATTTGCTAGAAGTTATGGCCATCATGAGAATACCTGTGCAAATTAAGACTGACAATGCTCCGGCATATGTCTCTAGTAAAATGAAACAATTTTACTTATTATAGTATAAAGCATATTACAGGTACACTATATAATCCTACAGGACAAGCAGTCATAGAGAAATCAAATTGAGCTCTAAAGTATATGCTGAATATATAGAAAGAAATAACAAAGACCCCCCAGAGATAGACTACACAACACTTTATTAACTTTGAATTTTCTCAGTGCTGATGAGAAAGGAAGAGCAGCTGTTAAAAGGCATTGGACTATAGAAAATATGACTGAGCTAAATCATCCTCTCTACTTCACAGATGTAGTAACCTCAGAATAGAAGCCAGGATATGCATTATGTTGACAAAGGGGTTTTGCTTTTATTTCCACAAGTGAAAAAAACTATGGCTATCATCAAAATTAATAAAGACTTGATTTAAACCAGAGAAATTTCATGAAAATAAAAAATAATGGCTCATTCATCCATGTGACAATTCTTTAAGTTGGAAAAAAAAGAAAAACCCAATGGTTGGGGCAGGTTTTTGTTTTTTTCTTTACTAAAAACTAGAAATAACCATCTTCAAGAAGTTAAAAGGCATTGGATATCTAGACATTTAAAGCAGAAGGGAAAGATATTCAGAAAAAAATTACAATCAAAGAAATATCAGATCTATTAGTACCAGTATACTCTACAGGGTAAAATCTCATTGCCTAACATCTATATGTCTTTATTTGAAAGAGAAGTTGAAGTCCAAGTTTAATTATAATTTAAAGCTGTTGGAGTTGAAATATGGCTCTCTCCTTCCCTAAACTCATGCATACTTGTTAAAGAAAAACCCGAAATCTCCATATCATATAAGAAGAGCCACCTGATGTGGGACAGAAGAATAACTAAAAATACAGGACTATTTTATTGTTACTCATCCTATGTAGGGGGATTATGTTGCTCCCTTGTAATAATTGTCCCTGCCTATGAGTTTAATAAAAAGCGCTGATTGGCCAAAGGCAGACAGGAAGACTCTAGGAACACGCAGAATAGAGCAGAATGTCAGAGAGAAGCCAGAAGAAGCAGAGGACAACTATGCTGCTCTGAGAAAAGGTACTGAGCCTCATGGCTGAACAGGATAAGAGTCATGGGTTAGATTAAGGGTAAAGAGTTAGCAAGTTTTATGCCTGGGCCTTAGGCTGATCAGCCTAAAACTATTGTAAGCATCTGTGTGTCTCTGAGGGTCTGTGGGTCTGTGGATCTGCAGGTCTAAACCTTGAGGTAGGCTCGAAAGTCTGGGCCAGAAACCCCTACTACAATCCTATGTTGAATAAGTGTTTATATCAAAACTTATAAGACTATATATATATTAAACTTTTTGTCATGATATTGATGTTTATATAGAGTAGTAATTAATTCTAGAAAAAGACTTTCTTTAGCTTCCTGGACATTGTGTTGAGTGTTAATCTCATTATTTTTCTGCATTGAACCATGACAATGTCTAATTATAAACTTTGAAGTGTCCAAAAGAAGATAGGGCCCTACAACGATGATTTCTCATGGACTATGACAACAACACTAGGCTGACAAATACCAACCAAAGATCAGATTTGCACTACAAACTGCTCAAGACAGTTTTGAAGTGGCTAGCTGAGATGAACAGCTTCATAGACTACTCTAGCCAGGACTTGAGACAAGCCGTGCACTTTCCCATTATGGAGAGACTGGACAACAAATGATACAGCTACTTATTTCAGGATTTGACAATTAACAAAACTTTTCAGGATTTTATAAAGATGTTGTCACCCTCAGACATCAGGAAGAAAATTTAAGAACATGGCACCCACATTCCTAAGAGGTGGGGTGGGTGGGTTTTTTTTTGGTTTTTCAATGAGTTACAGATGATTGTCATTGTTTAGGATAATTGGTCACAAATTGTTATTAGTTATGATTAAGAAAAAAGCTAAACAAGAGAGATTGGATTCAGAGTTCTTGTTTGAAAAGAAAGAAAAAGGAGATACGGATATGATAGCATATAAGGAGAGATTGTTGAATATATTTTTAAAAAGCAATTCCTAATTTTAAATATTTTACATTGGATTAGATTTTTTTGTAAATTGTATACAAATTGTATATATTGATTTAAAGTTGAAGTTAATTTTGTTACTGTACATATACCTCTATCCTTGTTCAAGGTATTGTACATATACAGTTCATCTAACAATGTAATATAAATTGCTAGTTCTTGAAAGTTATTACCAACTAATTAGAATATAAAAAATGCAAGTTAGTTGTTAAACATAAAATCAAACTTATAGTCACATTAGATATGTTTTAAGGTCAAACAGATGTATTTTCGATGAACAAGTCTTCTTCAAACACTTCAGAGATCTACAAAATATGGCATTTAAGACATTTTAATAACATAGGTTCTTATTATTTTATGCCAATGAGACATATGCTTCTGGCAGCACCAATCTACTTCTGAGAAGATAATGGGCATTGAAGAAACTCCATATGGAGTTGACCTACTTTGTGTCAAATGTTAGCCACTGGGCAAGAAAGTGCCCTTGCCTCCACTGTTGACAGTGTGATGTCCAAAATGGACAAGAGGACAGGCAACAAAAGAATTGCTGAACCTTGCCAGGGCAAGATAGGAAGGTATTTAAAAATATCTTATTTCACAAAGAAGTCTGTCAGATATGCTGGGCCCATAGGCCAAAGATGAGTGCTTCAATGATGCATAAGACCCTTGTGTGATATATTATAGCACTCCAGATTTATAAAATTACTTTTGACTGTGAGTTTTAGATTTTGAACTTGTTTCTTACTAACATCAGTTTGAATAACTTACTAATTGTTCCTTGTAGGACAGACTTGCCTATGATAAATCACTTCATAATTTTTTTCTTATTTTTAGTCTCAGATTCCTTTGTCTTTTCTAGATTCCAAAGAATGGCTTCTCTGGGTATCTAAAATATAACTTTGAAACATTCCAAAGGATGCTTTTGTTTGCCCTCTCTGTGCTCTAAGAGTATGTAGGACTATATATGTTTATATGTACATATTTATATATGTGATGACAATTAACAAAGAAAGATGGTGTGAGTGTGAAGGGGAGCACAGAGGGTATTTGGAGAGAAAAATGGAAGGGGAAATGATGTAATTATATTTTAATATAAAAAGAACTAAAACTAAATACTCATAGGATTTAACATACAGAAAACTTATCTTGTTAATGAGGTGATATTGTCTTAGAGTGGTGGTCTCTTAGGACTTTCCCCTAACTTTTGTTGCTTTGAACTATTGAATGCTTCCAACAATGAAATCCTAGAAAGAAACAAAATTTATATATGACAGAAAGAAAGCTCCTGTGGTTAGGGAGGGCTGGTTCTGGACCTCTGTCTCTCCTTTATCACTCCTATGACAGCCTCCATGTATGGGTACCTTTCTAATATTCTTCCATGGTGTGAGAACCACTGCTTTACGTTATCTGTAGTAAAGTACTATAGAACCATAGACTTTAGGGTTCAAAGGGACCTTGGAGACTGAATTCCTACTGTGGTGTCACTGCTGCTTACTAGCTGTAAATTGATGGCTCTGGAATGATAGGACAGTAACCAACGGCAAGAGCTGACCATGTTATTATTCCCACTGGACCTTTCACATTGGGGGAAGACCATTAAATTATGCCAAAACGCATTCCAAAGAACACTTTAGGACCTGAACTTTTCAGTTTGAATTTTACTTTTACTAGTACAAGCACACAAGAATATAACATGCAAAGCACAGTCTGGGATCCAGCTTAATGCACAATTCCATTTCAGTTCTCTTGGCTGCTCATTTCTTAACTGATCATCCTGAATCCTACAGATCTTCCTTGTTTAACTTTTTATATAGTTTACTGCATTCATGCTTTTCCTCTCTCCTCCTCCCTTCCTCTTTCTTTCCCCCTTTACTTATTACTCTTTCTCTGTTTCTATGCTGTCTGTAATTAAAGAATAATGTATCTACCTATTATAACTTTTGACATTTGCACAAATCCAGTATGATGTTGATAATAAATTGGTTTTTATATCATTTTTTGTGCCTGCTCTTGAGTATAGTGATGGCTGTTAAGTTTTAGTTCTTTTTGTTTCTTTGTTTATGGATTGTCTTTTTTTTTCCCTCTTACCTTGGGTTCCCAAGTGTTGAAATTACGTGTGTGAGACACCATATCTAGCTTGCATTTTCTTAAATATGGCTTTGTTTATACATGTGCAAGAGTTTCTTCTGAGCATATGCCTAGTAAGTAAATTACTGGACTATAGAATATATGGGTTTTCCAATCCAGAAAGTTATCCTAAACTATTTTTTATCTCTTTAGTCAACGTCTGATGGAATCAGAATTATTTTTTCTTATTTTCTTATGAAATAGCGACTATTGAGATCAATTGTTGAAATTTTCATTCTCTCCCAGTGCTGGGACCTGAATTGAGGTGGGACAGCTGGGACAGGTGAGTCAGTCATCTGCTTTCACCTTATGTCATTGTCTTGTTTGCAGTTCTGATCCATGAAGAATAAGTCATAAGACATGAGGCATAAAGTCCCTTCTGGAACCACTTCAGGTTCAGTCTCTGATTTCTGCCATATTGCCATTTAGGGTCCCGCAGCTCTTTGGCATCTCACCTCGCTCCCTGGCTTCAAGTTTCTTAGCTTACTGTTCAGTACTGAGGAAAACTGACCCCTTGTTGCTCACGCACTTCCGAGTTTCCATCCTCTTTCACATTTTGAAACCTAGAGATCCTTAAACTAGAGGTTATTGATACTGTTATGTAGGTCATAACAGAAAGTTTCAGGTGATGCTTGGATTGACGTAGCATTATTAGCAGAGGTAGAACCATGGGATCCTTCAGGTAGTGTAGCCTCTGTCATGGAGGCTACAAGGTCTTTTAAAATACCAGAAAAAATATAGATTTATATGTAAAATCTCTTACCTTTTCATGCCAACAATTGATCATGTATTTAAAAAACTCCTGTGCAGGCCAAACAGGATAGGCTTGACCTGTGCTAGCCCACAGAAGGCTCACTTGCAAACTACCTAGAACTTCAGCTTGTCTGCCTTTGATTGCTATTATTGTTCCTGTTGGTTCCTGCATGACACTCACACTCTGGGGGGACAATTCATTTAATATTTGTGGGTAACTTTGTTTTCCAAGTCATCTGATACTCAAAGCATGCAGGGCATGTATGATAACTGAGTATTTTTTCCTTTGATGCTTGCCTTCATGTTTCCAGAAAAGGCTCTTTCTTGTTTTGATAGTTTTAGTAAAAAGATAAGTGCCACAAGGAGAGACATTTTATTTTAAAAAGTTGGTAACATAAGTATGCTTCAAAGTTAGTTTCTGTCTGTTTGACTATTAGCCAGAAGACAAAACAAACCTTTTCTTCCATAAGTTGCATCTAGTCATGGTGTTTATAACAGCAATAGAAAGCAAAAAGGGGCAAATATTGTAGAATAAGATGGAAGAAGTGGAGGATGAAATTCTCTTGTAGTAGGAGGTTTCTGGTTCAGACTTTCCGGGCCCATCCTCAAAGTTCGGACCCACAGACCCACAGAGACACAGAAGCTTACAATAGTTTTAGGCTGATCAGCCTAAGGACCAGGCACATACCTTGCTTTTACCCTTAATCTAACCCATGATTCTTATCCTGTTCAGCCATGTGGCTCAGTACCTTTTCTCAGAGCAGCATAGTTGTCCTCTGCTTCTTCTGGCTTCCCTCTGGCATTCTGCTCTGTTCTGCCTGTTCCTAGTCTTTTTAGTCTGGTTGCTCTGCCCACACTTCCTGTCTGCCTCCAGCCAATCAGCGCTTTTATTAAACTCATAGTTGGGGACAATTATTTACAATGAAACAATCTAATTCCCCTACAGTCTCTGTTCTGTACTTCTAGTTAATGATTCAGATTTGTATCCCAAAGGATTCATAAGTGGAGGGAAAATCAAGTGAAGCTTCATTATCATGAGAATGATTATGAAAGAGGTATGAAAATTCATGTAGTGATCATGAAGAAGTTGGCATCCAAGAAGAGAAGTTCTCCGTGGACCATAGAAACAGTATGTGTCAGTGTCTCTGTGTGTGTGTGTGTGTGTGTGTGTGTGTGTGTGTGTCTGTGTGTGTCTGTGTGTGTCTGTGTGTGTGTGTGTGTCTGTGTGTGTCTGTGTCTGTGTGTGTGTGTGTGTGTGTCTTTGTCTGTGTCTCTGTGTGTGTCTGTGTCTGTGTCTGTGTCTGTGTGTGTGTCTGTGTCTGTGTGTGTACGTGTTGGTTTTTAAAAAACAATAAATTTTAGGAAGGAATAAATATTCACTTACTATGTCAGTATAGTTAAACCAAACTCTTAGGTACTAGAGAAACCTCAATTCCCCCTTTATGAATATGCAGTAATGCTCAGAAATGGAACTGATTGATTTAAATTTACCCAGATCTTTTCTCCTCATCCCAGCTAGTGTTGGTCCAGGTGATGACAGAAGTCAGAGGCTGGAGGAGTTATCAATCTAGGTGATTTGTAGCTGAACAATACTGAGCAGGACACACACATTGAAAGTGCCCCAAGGTCTGTTACATGAGAAACTCATTTGGGTCTTGTCCTTTCTCTTTGGCATTGAAATAGTGTTTCATATTTAAATATGATTAGATGTATGATGTAGTATTTCCTGTTTATATCTTACAAAGCTGCCAGCGAATTTCACATCATGTTCTCAGTAACATCCCTGACCTCTGTAGGATGAAAAGAGGATTTTGGTTTCTTTAGCACTCACAATGAAGACCTCCAGAGCAGTCTTAACTTTCCTTTTTGGCATTTGAATAGATTTCGGAAGTGTACCCAGACGTTTGTGGAAGTTTAGTGGGATCAATGAGAATGTACTTAGTGCTGAACTTTTTGGATTTATCTTATTCATATGTTATTATCCAAAATGCAATGACTGTGGACTTGACTGCCATTCCACTTTAATATAGTATTGTAAATTTTCATTTAATTTTTTCTTTATTAATATACAGATGAGGTTAAAGAAATATTGTTCCCAAACTTCCAAGGAGTAAAAAAAAAAAATTAAAATGTTTATTTGATGTTGATAGTAAAATAGTTATTCAATTTGCAATTTGCAGTTGAGATGAACATAATTTTTGGATATTCTTAGATGTTGTTTTTATCTTACTACTATCTGGCCTCACAAACATATGAAATGTCAGCAGCCTCCCACCCCCACCACCTCCATGAAGCTTAACTTTTGGGTTCTTACAGTTTGTTTATATATAGAATCCCGCTGAGAGAATCTCTGCAAGGCTATGCCCTTCAACATTCTGTACTCTGAAGAAAATTATTTTCTATTCTTTAAAATGTCAGTGGGTTATCTGAACAAAGAATCAGACAAAAAACAGTAGTTCATAGAAACACACGCATCATCATCATTATCATCAATAGCAGGAATCTCTCTCTCTCTCTCTCTCTCTCTCTCTCTCTCTCTCTCTCTCTCTCTCTCTCTCTCTCTCTCTCTCTCTCTCTCTGTGTGTGTGTGTGTGTGTGTTTTAATGGTCCTGGTCCTGGAAATCAAAGCTAGGGCTTTGCATATGCTAGAAAACACATATAACAAAAATGAATCTTTAAAATTACATTTTATTCTGACTCATGTCATTTATGATATCTCATTTCCTCCCTACCTATAGCTACTCTCCATACTGAGGAGGAGGAGTATGCAGAGCAGAGATTTTACCTCCTTATTCTGCATCTATTTATAAATAACTACATTTACTGTACTACTGGCTTCACTTCATGTAACAAAAATGAATCTTTAAAATTACATTTTATTCTGACTCATGTCATTTATGATATCTCATTTCCTCCCTACCTATAGCTACTCTCCATACTGAGGAGGAGGAGTATGCAGAGCAGAGATTTTACCTCCTTATTCTGCATCTATTTATAAATAACTACATTTACTGTACTACTGGCTTCACTTCATGTCTTTGTTTTCCTGTCTGTAGTGTTAACAGGAAATGTTTTCAATATATTATTACTTGATGAAGGTGATTTTGACTATAGGTTTTGTTATTTTTTAGATTAGCCCTGTCAAATATAGACACAGTACAAGCTCCATATATGACAAAAATTTCTAGTAGCCACATTAAAAAGAAAAAAAAGGAATCATATATGTATATGACTGTTGTCACAGCCTCTAGCTTGCTCCCATACCCATTCTGCATGTTCCATCCTCCATGATGTAGCCTGTGTTGTCTGAGACAAAACTGAGCATTTAAATCCTTTAATAACTTCCCATGCTTCTAAGAGTGTCTGAAGTCCTGATTTGGTCCCTCTGCTTTGGTGTCTCTCTTCACATGAGAGAATTTTTCACATACTTCATTTCACCTGTAGTAATTATTGTTCCCACCCCTTACCCCTCATCCCTGTGTGGCTACTCTGGTTCTCAGGAACACCATCTCTAACATCTTTATTCTTAGGTTCTCTGTATGTTATTTTATATGTACTATTTTATTTTTGAGATTTACTTCTTTTAATTTTATAATTATGTGTGTTGTATCTGCAAGTGTGTTTGTGTACCACATGCATAGCTGATGCCCACAGAGACCAGAAGAGACTGTCAGATTCTCTGAAACTGTATGGACAGTTTTTAGCTGCCACGTGGGTGCTGGGAATGAAACCTAGGTCCTGTGGAAGAGGAGTCAGTATATTTTAGTGCTGAGCCATCTCTCCAGCCCCCATCTTGTATTTTCCTCTAGCATGTTTTATTGTTACCACTCCCTGTGAATTTACCTTTGTGATTGTTAATATGTTGTTTCTGTATCTGATTTACGGTTATGAGAAAAGAGAAGCATATCTTCTCTGTTCACCCTTTTATATTTGTAGAACTCATCCAGGGTCTGCCTGCAGTAAGTGTTCAGTAAATTTCAGATGTTCAAGCTGAATCTATATTTTAATGTGCTCAGCCTGGCTTCTCAGCTTTAAAGACCTTTACAAAGCTACAGAAACTCTTGCTGATATTAACTAAGCCTTCCAGCTTCTGTTTCTTTCTATCACATGCTTTAAGAGGCTTGCCCCATACTCACAAAACAAAAAAGCCCAATTGTAAGTGTAAGAATTCCCATACTTCACAGAGAAGTGTGAGCTAATGTAACCCCCAAGGAAGCTAGTAGGTGATTATCTGATAAATTGAGCCACAGTGATAGTATAAACTCAGGAGGCAGAAGGAGAGACAAGGAAGGTGACAGCTGAGCAAACACTTGGAGTGCAAGGCTGAGTAGTGACGTGGCCGTGTTTAGAATTTTCACTCATTTTAACGTCCATGTCTCCTCCTGTCAGGTTAGACAGTTGGTACCAGCAATGCCTACAGCAGTGGTTCTCAACCTTCCTAATGCTGTAACCCTATAATACAGTTCTTTGTGCGGTGGTAACTGTGGACCATAAAATTGTTTTCATTATGAAATTGCTAATTAATAACTGTAACTTTGCTATTGTTAAGAATTGGAATGTAAATATCTGGTGTGAAGGATACCTGATAAACAACCCCAAAGGCATCACAACCCACAAGTTGAGAACTGCTGTCCTTGGGTTCATTTACTGCCTCTACCCATGCCACCACCATTATTCTGTCGCGCATGCTGTGCTGGTACTGTTGTGCCTAGAGACACAGTTTGAACTATTCTGTCTTTTTGCCATTTGAATGCTTCCTCTGGAGGTGTTTGTTCTGGCCAGTCTAACATGTACTGTATTTATCTTTGCATCTTGAGATGTTTCTTCAAAGGTCCGGCTGTATCAAGCCTCCACTCCATCCCTATGCACCACTGATCTTTCTTGTCTGTCCTGTTGTCTTTCAGCAGTGAGACACTTCTCTTCCTCTAGTTACCTGAGCACTATGTACCTTCCATTGGACCATATCTACTAAAATAATCTCCCCACTTTGCTATTGAGGACATGTCTCTGATTGCGGTTGCTATGTAGCTGCAGCTCAATTTGGGGTCACACTGATATTCTCACCTAACCTATTTATGAATCGTTTTTTCTGTTTTTTTAACTGGCTGTTAGAGGTTGTAGGTACCATTTAAAGAAAAGCGGAAGGCATCTGCTTGTACCCTCTGTTCCTGTTTCGTCCAGTATTTGGTCTAGGATATTGCCAAACCCATCTGCCCTTGTATTGCACGAATAAAGGAAACTCAGAGCCAGATTTCAGGGAAAGGTTGAAATATCAGAGAGGAAACACCACAGTCAAATCTCACCCAGCTGTCTTCCAGCTTCCTCGGCCTTGCTCCTCATGGCTTCCTCTGCCTGCTCTGTCTTTCTATACCTGCCTTAAATACCCTATTAGCCCAGTTGCTTCACATCTGGGTTAAGATCAAAGGCGTGACACCATACTGCCTTCCTGGGAGGGGAGCCTGGAACTCCCTCTGTAAACTAAGCTGGCCTCAAACTCAGATCTGCTGGGATTAAGGGCATAGGTTACCACTCCCGTATATTCCCTGTGCTGGGATTAAATCACCACTCTCTGAACCTCCTGGATTGACTGTGAGTAGATCCCTCTCATATATCAGACTGGTTTTTATTAAATATGAAACATATCCCCATAACCTTATGGCTGGTGAGTTGGATGAATCTCAGCTCACACTCCTTGTTGATAAGTTGATGTTCATAGTGGCTGTTTCATCCCTTCTTGGGTCTAGGAGGTGTTTTGTGAGTGGCTTGTATTTCTTATTTGGAAGTAGCGTGACCTTGTTTCTGAACCCTAGGTGACTGGCTTTATTGTGATTTTTCCTATTGTATGTTTCTGTAAAATCCATATGGTGTCTCTTTTTACCTCAAACACAAAAGATCTGCCAGGTCAATCTCATACCACATTCTGAGTCTTCTGCAGAGCTTTGTACAGCTTTGGTCTCCACTCACAGCTGGTGCATCTGTAAGCACACTAGACCTTTGTAAATGGGTACCCCTTCTGATCTTTGATCCTAGGAATTCTAGTTAAATGGCAATGTGCCTTATATAATATGTTGCTTTAATCAGTTTCAACAAAGATAACGTATTGGCCCAGCATCTCAGCTGTGGGTACTTGGCTGTTACAGAATATTATACATGTAGTTTCTTTGATAATGAATGGGCATTACAATTTTTATAAATTTCTTTCTCTACTAGTAGTTAACACTTTTCTGGGAATATATTCATTTTACCTAAAGGTTCATTTTCTGATTAGCTTTGCAGCAGCTCCTACTGTAACTGTGTTCCTATTGTAAATATTGCTTGTGCCCTTATTTTCTCATTTACTTTTGCCAGAGATATGACGACGTTATTGGTTTTTGCTAAAAGCCAAGATTTAGATGTGTGTGTACTCCTATTTTACATTGTTTTCTGCTTTATTAATTTCTTGTTTTATAATCATCTTCTATTTCAGCCCTTATGTTTCTTTTGCTTGTTGTTTTTCTAATTTCTTTCTCTTTCCTTTTGATTTTTGAGTCAGCCTCACTGTGAAACTCGGGCTTGCCTCAAATTCAGCCTTCTGAAATGCTGGAATTGCAAATATATCCTACCCTGTCTAGCAGCTTATTATTTTTTCAAAATTTCTTACTTTGTTATCAGTATTTAAGGTCATATACATGCATTTGTGTATATATTTATTTTGGATGCTTTAAGTTATATATAGTTAATTTGTAAAACTGTAACTCTAGCTGCATCTTATGGCCGTTGGCTGCTGTTTTGTTATTCTTCAATCCTATTGTGTTTTTTAATTCTTATTCTTCTATTACTCTTGAGTAGTTTGGAGGTATATTTTGAATTTTTAAATACATAATTTTTTGATACTCTTTGCTACTTTTTATAACTCATTTTAAGTCACACATTGAAACACACGAGTTATAAATTCTCTAAAACGAGATTGATTTTAGTTTTTAAATTACATATGATTGAAAACAACATATTGTTAAATGTTCTCTCTTTGGGTCACATTAGATCAAGCTTGTTATTCAGTTTTTCTATACCTGCTAATCTGTTATTATTGTTGTTTGATGTAACAATTCCTGAGTAGTGTGTTAGAAACTTCCAGAATTATGTGTGTTTATACATTTATTTCTGACTTTCTTGCTTCAAATAATTTTCATAAATTATTAAGTTTAGAGTCACATAAATTTAAATATTCTTTGTGAACTGGGCATTTTTTGTTCGACAGTTTTATAAGGTTTTATATTAATAGGACAAAGAGTGCCATAAATCAATACACTATTCAAATACATTGGTGGGAACATCAGATGGCCAGGTTATACAGCATGAGGAAACCTCTGCTATAGGTCTCACATGCTACCTGGTGGAATTGTTTAGTGTTTTGTGGCTGGAATCTAGGAGTTTGTTAACACTTTCAAACATGTTTTACATGTTTGATACAAATACGTCAAGTCAGATACAGCGATGGGCAGTAAGTGGATATCATTTTAAAGATAAATTGTAATTGGGGTCTGGACCTTCGATATCCTTGCCTCTCCACAATCACTGAAGTTCTAATTAGGAAATCAAGGTTGGTATGAGGTCTAAAATAAGGTGCAGTTTTTATTGCATAGGATTTAGCGAGTACTTTACAGGAAGTGAGGACTTCACTAATACATGTATCTCAGACCTGGACAAAATAAGAACATGGTTTGCTCACTGGCTGCCCAGGGAGGGCACACACTAGACTCTTCTATCTGTAGCCATTGAGATGGCTGACAGAGTCTGAGTCATGTGTGATGTTTCCTCTGGTCTCAGTGGATTGCTCAGACTCATGGGTCATTTTCAGAGAGTTTGCAGTAAAGTCTGACTTCTTTCACGGCTGTCGTCCCTCAGGAATATCAACTTTACGTTCACAAGATCTCTCAGTTCCTTCAGCGATTGCCTTTTCCATTGCTTTAACGTGTCTGGCAGTGAACTTCAAGTTCACCATTTCTAACATAGGCCTCCTTTCTGTAGTGTTTACTGTCTCTGCTAACCACTGTGCTTTATTATCTTTTAAAAATTTATTTATATTTAAGAAGTTCTTTCCCCATATCTACCACTGCCCCCCGACCCTCCTCACAGTTTTCTCTCAGCCTCGTCCCCCAACTCCATGTTCCCACCCAGTACCCCAAGAAGGGGCAAGGAATCCCAAGCTGAGTCAGTTTGGTCTGACTTATCCAGTTGAGGTAGGTCCAAGTCCCTCCCCCCAGTATCCAGGCTGAGTTAGGTGTGAACTGGGCATTTTATGTACTGATTCTCTTCATGTCTCAATCTTTTTACCTATTTTTTGAGATACTAATAAAATTATTGTAACAGGAGGCTTCTGGCCCAAACTTCCCCACGGTTCGGTCCCGCCTGCAGCTGCTTTGCCCCACCCCCAAATGACTCAGATGCTTATATTGATTTCATACTGTTTGGCCTATTGGCTTAGGCACATTGCTAGCTAGCTCTTTTATCTTAATTCAACCCATATCTGTTAATCTGTCCTGCCATGTGGCCCGTGGCTCACCTGTGTTACCTTCCATGCTGAATCTTGGGCACTGGCTCATGTCTCTCTGTCTGACTCTGCCCTGCTTCTCCTACCTATGCTCTGATTTCTGCCTACTGCTATGGTGCCTGCCATAGGCCAAAACAGTTCCTTTATTTCACAGCACACAGAAAGACATTCCCATATCAAACTATCAATTTTTAAAATTAGTGTATTTGGTATACCTTTTATAAACTTTTCATTAAAGTTATATGTATTTAGATGTGTCCCTAACAAATTACTTTTAGTTATTTATTATTTTTAATCAGGCCGATGACATTTGACTTAAACAGGTGTATGCCAGAATCAAGTTCATTTATGCTACATGGGGTATTATATCTGTACTGGTTTCGTTCAATTTGTAATGGCTGGACCTGAAATGTCCATATGAATTATTCTATGGTTTGTCATTGATGATGTTACAATAGCTTATTCACAGCCTGTTATATTGGATTATTTCTGTGGTCCCCAACAGCATGCTGACATGCTATCATATAACAACATAAAAAGATGCAAGAGCTTAGCAGAGGGTTAACAGGGTAAACAAATAGTGTCAGGACAAGTTTACCACAGCTGTATTTAAATGGCTGCCATACTCCAGCAGCAAGTGGTACAGCTAAAGCAATTCTTTGAATAGTACTTTATCCACAGAGTAACAGTGTGAGCCCGTTGATTTACTATATACTTGTGTTAATTACAGCATAATGCATAAAACAAACCGTTGGGAGGTTTTTGTCTTTATCTTATAGGAAAGGAAGTTGAGAATAAGAGAGATTTTAAAAGTTACTCAAAGCCAGAGTGAGCACATGACAGAATGGGAAATTGTTTTTGGTTCTGTAAATCTAAACTCTTCCTCCTCCCACTAAATTCTGTTACAGTAAGATTATCTGGTCAGTAAGAGGCAATGGGAAATTGCCTTAATGAAAACTGCTCAAAGTGTAATGAGGTCTTACTTGCATTAGTATGCATCCTATCACGGATAGGACATAGTTGCATATCAGAGATTCACCTTTTATAACTTTATAATAGGTTAATATTACAAACTATTTTGGTGTTTGCCAATTTACTTAAAGCTTCCAGAGTTTGACAAATATATAACCTTTAAAATTTTCCTAGATTCTGAAATTGTGGACTATGGACCTTGTCATTCTGCTCCTGTCGTAATGTCAGTTGGGTAATGTGTCCAGGTAGTGGACAGTGTTCTTTGGCAATTTTTTGGTGAAAGTCTCAGTTCATTTTGGTGGAAGACGAACACATTATGCATGCCTAATAGTATTAAAACATGAATATGGAAGGATTATTAGTTAAATATGCTGGAGCCAAGAAATGTAAAATCTGAGAAGTCCTTTTTTCCTTAAAAGGTAATTTTCATTTTACATAGTTCCCCCTCTCTCTTGCTCTCTCTCACTTTACCTCTACCCTCCTCCCCCCATCCTCAGAGAGGGTAAGGCCTCCCAGTTGAGTCAACAAAGTCTGGCATATCAAGTTGAGTAAGGACCAAGTGTCCCTCGCCCCCTATTCCCACTTACACCACATATCAAGGCTGAGCAAGGCATCCCTTCATAGAGAATGGACTCCTGAACGTCAGTTCACGCACTAGGTATAAATCCAGGTCCCATTGCCAGGGGCTCCACAAACTGCCAAAGCCACACAACTGTCACCCACATTCAGAGGGCCTGGTTCGGTCACATGCAGATTCCCCAGCTGTCAGCCCAGAATCAATGAGCTCCTTCTCGCTTCGGTCAGGGAAAGCTATCTGTTGTTTCAACTATCTCAGTTTCCCCATCATGATCTTGACTCCTTTGCTCATATAATCCCTCCTCCATCTCTTCAGCTGGACTCCAGGATCTCCACCCAGTGCTTAGCTGTGGATCTCCATTCCTGCTTCCGTCAGTCACTATGGCAGTTGGGGTGGTCATCTATCTGATTACAGGGGAAAGCCAATTCTGGCATCCTCTCCACTACGGCTTGGGAGTCTTAGCTGGGATTATCCATGTGGATTTCTGGGGATTTTCTAGTTTCTCTCTAACTGCACAATGGCTCCCTCTATCCAGGTATCTCTTTTGTGCTCTCCCTCTTTGTCTCTTTCCCAACTCAACCATCCCATGTCTTCATTTTCTCTTGCCACCTCCTCTTACCCCCCTCCACCCCACACTCCCAACCTACTCAGGAGATCTTATCTATTTTCCCTTCCTATGGTAATCCTTTCATGTCTCTCTTAGGGTCCTCCTTCTTACATGGCTTCTCTGGGTTTGTGGACTGTTCGCTGGTTACCTTTTGCTTAATGACTAATATCCACCCTTGAGTGAGTACACGAAATGCTTGTGCTTCTGGGTCTGGGTTTCCTCACTCAGGATTTTTTTTTTTTTTTAGTTTTATCCATGGCCTCCAATTTTCATGATGTCATTTTATTTTTTACAGTTAGTTGAGGGGCATGTAGGTTGTTTCCAGATTCACACTATTATGAATAATGCTGTTATGAATATAGTTGAACACATGTCCTTGTGGTATGAATGTGCATACTTTGGATACATGCCCAAGAATAGTATTACTAAAGCATGAGGTAGAATGATTCCAAAATTTCAGAAAGACTGACATATTGATTTCCAAACTGGCTGTACAAGTCTACAGTCCCATCAGCAATGGAGAAGTGTTTCCTGACTCCATATCTCCTCTTAGACATTTGATCTTACATTCTGATAGTTGTAAGTCATTTCCCACTTTCCTTTCTACCAGATTCAGTGCTGTTTTGATTTCCATTTCCCTGATGTTGAGCAATTCTTTAAGTGTCTTTAGGCCATTTAATATTCTTCTCCTGAGAATTCTCTGTTTAGATATGCACCCCCATTTTAATTGGATTATTTGATATTTTGATCTCTAGTTTCTTGAGTCTTTATATATTTTAGATATTAGCCCTCAGTCAGTTGGAAGATTGATGAAGATCTCTTCCCATTCTGTAGGCTGCCATTTTGTCTTATTGACCACTTCCTTTGTCTTGCAGAAGCTTCTCAATTTCACGAAATCCCATTTATTAATTGTTGTTCTTAGTGTTTATGCTACTGGTGTTACATTTAGGAAGTGGTCTCCTGTTGTCACAATGCATTCAAGGCTATTTCCCACTTTTTTTTTCTGTCAGGTTCAGTGTAACTGGGCTTCTGTTGAGGTCTTTGATCTACTTGGACTTGAATTTTGTGCAGGGTGATAGATATGGATCTATTTGCATTTGTCTACATGCCACCATCCAATTATACCAGCACCATTTGTTGAAGATGCTATTTTTCCCCCTTGTATATTTTTGGCTTCTTTGTAAAAAATCAAATGGGGTTTTTTTTTGTTTTTTTTTGGCTTGTGGATTAATGTTAGGGTCTTAAATTTGATTCTGTTGATTCACATGTGTGTTTTTATGTCAATACCACCCTGTTTTTATTTTATTATTTTTATTATTATTACTATAGATAGCTCTATAGTAGAGTTTGAAGTCAAGGATGGTGATGCCTCCTGAAGTTCTTTTATGGCAGTCCTGGGTTTTTTGTTTTCCATATGAAGTTGAGTATTGCTCTTTTGAGGTTTGTGAAGAATTGTGTTGGGATTTTGATAGGAATTACATTGAATTTGTAGATTGCTTTTGGTAAAATTGCCATTTTTACTACGTTGATCTTACCTATTTAGGAGCATGGGAAATCTTTCCATTTTTTAATATCCTCTTTAATTTCTTTCTTCAGTGATTGAAAGTTCTTGTCAAACAGGTCTTCTGCTACTTTGGTTACAGTTACCCCAAGGTATTTTATGTTATTTGTGACTATTGTAATGGTTAATGTTTCCCTGATTTCTTTCTCTGTCCATTTATCATTTGTGTATAGAAGGGCTCTCAATTTCTTTTCATTTTTTATTTCTTTTTTTAAGTTAATTTGTATCGTGACACATTGCTGAAGGTGTTTATCAGCGGGAGTAATTTTTGGCAAACTTTTTGAGGTTATGTATTATACTATCAACTATAAATAGTGGAAGTTTGACGTCTTCCTTTCTAATTTGTATCCACCTGATCTCCCTTTGTCGTCTTGTTCTTGTTAAGACTCGAGTATCATATTGAGTAGATGTGGGGAGAGTGGGGAGTCTTGTTCCTGATTTCAGTTGACTCATTTTGAGTTTCTCTCTGTTTAGTTTGATGTTGGCTATTGGCTTGTTGTATATAGACTTTATTTGTTTAGGTATGTTTCTTGTATCCCTGATCTCTACAGGACCTTTGTTATGAAGGGGTGCTGAATTTTATCAAAAGCTTTTTCAGCATTTAATGAGATGAGCATG
Source organism: Phyllotis vaccarum (assembly GCA_033318265.1). Classification (NCBI taxonomy): domain Eukaryota; kingdom Metazoa; phylum Chordata; class Mammalia; order Rodentia; family Cricetidae; genus Phyllotis; species Phyllotis vaccarum. The sequence continues at coordinate 576,508 of JARWLC010000001.1, forward strand.
CGGGTTTTCTTCTTTCAGATTGTTTATATGGTAGATCATATTGACAGACTTTTTTCATTAAGTTTTGCTCCCCTCCCTCCCCTCCTCCCAGTCCTCCCCCAGCCTCACCCCCTCTCATCTCCCCATCCATTCACCAGGAAGATCTGGCGTATCCAGCTGAGGTAGGATCTGTTCTCTCCCTCCAGTATCAAGGCTGAGTAAGGTATTCCTGTAGGAAATGGCCCCTGAGAAGCTAATTCATGCACCAGAATAAACTCTGGTCCCACTGCAAGATGCTCCATATATTGCCCATGCTGTTCTAATGTCATCTACGTTCTGAGGGTTTAGTTCCTCAGCTTCCTTAGTTCCTCATTTCAGAGTTACATGCTCCCAATAGCTCAGGTCAGCTATGTCTGTGGGTCTCTTCCTCATGATCCTAATCTCTTTGTTCATATACTCTCTTCAGCTGGACCAGGCTCTTGAGCCAGTGCTTAGGTATGGGCCTCTGCATCTGCCTCCATCAGATGCTGGATGCGAGTTCTACAATGGTGATTAGGGTAGCTATTCATTTGTTCATAGGGGAAGGCCAGTTTAGACACCCTCTCCACCATTGCTTGGAGTCCTAGCTGGGCTCATCTTGTGGGTTCTAGGGGTGTTTCCCTAGCACCAGCTTTTTCTCTAACCCCACAACGGCTCCCTCTATCAAGATATCTATTTCTTTGTTCTCCTTCTCTATTGCTCCTCCTACTCAACCATCCCATTCTCTCATGTTCTCTTCCCACCTCCTCTTGCTTGCTCCCCAATATGACCCCAATTTATTCAGGAGATTTTCTCTCTTTCTCCTCCCTGGGGGATCTAGGGACATCTCTTTTAGGATCACCCTATTACCTAGCTGCTGAGGCAGGGGTTATGGATTGTAGCTTGATTTTCCTTTGCTTTATATCTAAAATCCACTTATAAGTGAGTACATGCCATGTCTGTCTTTCCAGGTCTGAGATACCGCACTCAGGATGATTGTCCATTTGCTTACAGATTTCAGGATGTCATTTTTTTTTATTTATTTATTTATTTTTTTTAGTAGTGGTGGTAGTAGTACACCTTTGTATAATTGTACCAAAAATTTTAAATCTATTCTTCTCTTGAGGGGCATCTTGATTGCTTCCAGGCTGTGGTTATTATGAATAATGTTGCTATGAACATAGTTGAGCTAATGCCCTTGGATTAAGAATATGCATCCTTTGGTATATGTCTAATAGTGGTATTGCTGGATCATTGAGTAGATTGAGTCCCAGTTTTCTGAGGAACCGCCACAGTGATTTCTGAAGTGGTTGTATAAATTTGTATTCCCACCACAATGGAGGAGTGTTCCCCTTGCTCCGCATTCCCTCCAGCATAGGCTGTCATCTGTGTTTTTGATCTTAGCCATTCTGACAGATGTAAGACAGTATCTCAGAATAGTTTTGATTTGCATTTCTCTGATGGATAAGAATGTTGAGCAATTTTTTAAGTGTCTTTCAGCCATTTGAAATTCTTCTGTTAATTTCCTATTTAGCTCTGTACCTCATTTTTAATTGAATTATTTGGTTTTTTGACCTCTAGTTTCTTGAATTTTCTATGTATTTTAGAGATCAGTCCTCTGTCAGATGTAGGGCTGGTGAAGAGATTTTCTCATTCTATATGCTGTCATTTTGTTCTATTGACCATATTCTTTGTCTTACAGAAACTTCTCAGTTTCAGGAGGTCCTATTTATTAATTGTTGTTCTTAGTGTTTATGCTACTGGTGTTACTTTTAGGAAGTGGTTGCCTGTGCCAATGTGTTCAGGGCTACTTCCCACTTTCTTTTCTATAAGGTTCAATGTAACTGGACTTATGTTGAAGTCTTTGATCCACTTGGATTTGAGTTTTGTTCAAGGTGATAGATATGGATCTATTTGTACTCTTCTACACACCACCATTCAGTTATACCAGCACTATTTGTTAAAGATGGTATCTTTTTTCATTGTATATTTTTGGCCTCTTTGTTTAAAACAATCAGGTATTCATACATGTGTGGATTAACTTCAGGTTTTTCTATTTAATTCCATTGATCCACAAGTCTGTTTTTATGCCATTACCAAGCTGCTTTTATTACTGTAGCTCTATAGCAGATTTTGAAGACAGGAATGATGGTTCCTCCTAAAGTTCTATTTAAGAACAAGAATTTTTTTGCAGTCATGAGTTTTTTGTTTTTTCATATGAAGCTGAGTATCATTATTTCGAGTTCTGTGAAGGATTGTGTTGAGATTTTGATGAGGATTGCATTGAATCTGTAGATTGCTTTTGATAAGTTGGCCATTTTTACTATGCTGATCCTACCTATCCAGGAGCATGGTAGATCTTTCCATTTTCTGATATTTTCTTCAGTGACTTAAAGTTCTTGTCATACAGGTCTTTCACTTGTTTGATTAGAATTACCTCAAGATATTTGATGTTATTTGCAACTATTGTAAAGAGTAGTGATTCTAATTTCTTTATCAGCCCTTTTATCATATTCTGAGGTAATGTTTGTCTTTGTAGTGAGATGTATTTCTTGTATGCAGTAGAAGGATGGATCTTGTTTTTGTATTCATTCTGTTAACCATGTCTTTTTTTATAGGTGAATTGAGTCCATTAATATTAAGAAATATTAATGACCAGTAATTTTTAATTTCTGCTATTTTTGGTGGTGTGTATTTGTGTGTTTTCCTTCTTTGGGATTTCCTGCTGTGGGCTTATCTATTGCTCGTGTTTTCACGGGTGAATCTTCAATAGGTTGGAGTTTTTCTTCTAGAGATTTTTGTAGGGCTGGATTTGTGGAAAGGTATTGCTTAAATCGGGTTTTGTCATTGAATATCCTATTTACTTTGTCTATATTGATTGACAGTTTTTCTTGGTGTAGTAGTCCAGGCTGGCATCTGTGGTCGCTTGGTGTCAGCGTAAGAGAAGGGAAAAAGTGGATATAAACAAGAAAAGAAATCAAAGTATCCATATTTGCAGATCATATATTCACCTAAGAGATCCCAAATATTCCATGAAAAACTTTAGAACTGATGAATAATTTTATCAAAGTGGCAGGATATCAATCAAACATAGTTAGTAGCTTTCCTTACATAGTAGCTGTACCGTATTTCTCAGAGGCCGTACAACACTGATCTTGTTGGGTGGCTGGCTTGGTCTAGTGATTAAGATTCGGCGCTCTTACCCCCGAGGCCCCGGTTCGATTCCCAGTCAAAACAAATAAAGGGACTCCAAGATCCCAGCAGCCCCCTTTGAATGGGGTTGGCCACTCCCTCTTCAGAAGCCTAGGACCCTGGATAAGCATCTTCAGACCTTATCAGCTGACACCTGAATCCCACCACAGTCTTCTCCTAATCCTCCTCCTCCATCCTTGTATTTATCTGGCTTTGTCTGAAAGTTCTTGTCATTCTCACTGGGTTCTATTTTTATGAAATTAGTCATTTTTAGTGGAGATACATCTTGGACTTTGATTTTTCTGTTTGTTTCAATGTAGGGTTTTATGTATCTGGAGTTAATTTGTTTTATTCAGAGTGTAGGCCTGGTTACTGCTTACCTGTCTGTCCTGGGAGCTAGGACAACTGTGGAAGTGTGAACTAAGTGGTCAGTGTTTATTTCTGGAAGCTCAGCAGAAGGTACAAGTGAGGACTTAGTCATTAGCCTCTTAGGAACTGGGTAGAGAGCAGACACTTGGGCTGAGTGGGCATGCTATAGCTTAGTATTGATATTTAGTTTGGTAACTTCCAAGAACAGGCTTATTCCATTTCCCCATTATTTCTACCTACTTCACTTATAGAAAAAATTTTACTTCTTGATGTTTTGTGTGTGTATTTGTAAACACATTTTCAAAATTTAACTACATAAGATTCGGTGATTTTTAGCTCCCAATGGAACATGCTCTAATTTTATCAGGTTTTCTGTGCACTTTGCTTTTCAGCATGTGCATGTTAGTTTACTGCCATCCTACTTTGTGTCTCTCTTGTCTCATATTTTTCTGTCTGTCTTCTAAAGGAGGTTTTCAGGCTTGTTAAGCTTGCTCATTATTTGTTTATTCTATTGCCGCTGCCAATGGAGCAACCATTCTGACTCAGCAGCAGCTTGTCAGCCCCACTATGGACAGATCAGAATTTACACTGTCAAGCTCACCATTGACTAATGTGGACATAGATGAATATCCTGCTCTGTCATTAATTTTAGCTTCTACCATTTTATTCTTTATTATTCTTATTATGCTTTTAAATTTATGAATGCAATTTTAGTTTCCTTGTTTTCCCATATATTTCCTATTTATTGTTTTTGATCCTGCTTTAGAGAGAGGATAAGCTTTGACATCATCATAAAGACAAAATATCTTATAATTACACCTGCTTTAGTAAACTGTATAATTTTCTCTGCTTTAAAAGTGATAAAATATTGTTAATTTTCTCTTTTACTGTAGTATCTTTTCCCCTATAATCTCATTGTTGGCTGTTTTCCTGTTTACTCATGCTTTAATTATATGACTTAAGTCCAGACGTCTTTATTAACAAAAAGAGTAGATGAATGCTCTTCTGTTTCCCTTATTGTTTATATATTTTAGCTAAAATTTAATATGATACTTTACTTTTTAATGCACAAAAGACATCTTTTGTGAACTTAAGTGTATTATAGTTAATAACCTTAACACATCTTTTCGGCAATTTGAAATTATCTTAATAAGATCAACCCTTGAGTTCGTGTACTCTCAGACTGGTGGCTCTTTGATTTTTTTTCTCAAGCTTTTTTTTTTTTTTTTTAAAGTTTGTGTTACCACACTATTAATTACTTTGTGTAACAGTGAACAAATGACTGACAAAATCAGCCTATAGGATAAAAGACTTATTGTGCCTCATAGTTTCGAGGGAGTTTAGGCCATACTAGCAAGGGTAGCAAAACAGAATGGTTCAATCTGAGGCAGTGATGTATGGCAGAAACATTGTTCATGCTCTGTAGATGAGGAAGCAGAAAGTAAGGTTGGAGCCAGAGGGCCAAAGGCCCTCTCTTGCTGGTCTCACGCATGTGTTGCTAGTAAACCTTAGCAAAGAATAAGGCTTGAATATTATTTTTTCTAAGGAGCTCTTGGACCCCTAGTTCTATTATAGAAGAGTTCCCTCTTGCTTTTTAGCATCTTGATGGGAAAGAAAAAGCGTTACAGCATCTTGTCTTCTGGAACCCTGTGAATGATTATGCTGCTCACGGTGGATAACTAATCACCTGCTTGCTATATTACACCACTGTCCTACCTTTCATATAGTTCAGGAAGCCACGCTTTTCTTCTTCTTTTTTCATTTTCTCCAAACCTCAGTGAGAAAAGAGATTTTAGCATTAGGAGAAGGAGCTGTTGAATTTCAGAATCAGAAATAGACCACATAAATATGTATGAAGCATTAAAACCCTTCTTTGAAGTATGATTTTCTGCCTAATGGATGCTTCTGTGCTGACTTTTTCTTCTCCCCCTTCTTCAGTTAATCCCTATTTGGACCAACTTGCTCTTTGGATGGACTTAAAGACCCTATGATTATCCACCATTCATGTCTCTATGACATTTTGTATTGTATTATAATACTTTCTAAAAGTTTTATAGTATACCTTTCAAACAGTGCTTTTATACCCAGTAATATTTTTTATTCCCTCAAAAATGGTACGGGGAATGTTGGGACTTTAACATCTCTCCTTCTAGGAGGAGAGTCTGAGGGTCACAGTACTTGGGTGACCACTATATGCTAGTGGCTGTTAGAAATTCACATTCAACAGTGAATATGGACATGCAGCCATGTCTTAGTTACTTTGGCAGCACATGCTTCCTATCAGTGTTATAGTGTTTGATGGTTGAGTATTTACAATATACAAGCCACTGTATTGAACGTCTGTGTACACCTTATACAATACTCTTCACAGTCCTGACACAGAGTCATAACTTACCTCTCAACTGCCCACAAGGAAACTATGTCTTAGAGACTTTACTTACCTTTTTCAGTGACACATAGCTACTTTGGAACCTAATTTCCTTGAGTTTAAAACCACAGATCCTAGTTGCATTGATCCCTTGAATGTAGTGAATTGAACCAATGAACAGGTTCAAAACATTATTAAAAACAGATTTTTTTCATTTTACTTTATGCATATGTATATGCATGCTTGAGTGTGTGTATATGCGCTACACATCATGGAGGCCAGAAGAGGGTATTAGATCCCATGGAACTGGACTTGCAGGCTTTGGAGACACCTGAAATGGATGGTGGGAACTGAACCTTCTGCAAGATCAGCAAGAGCTCTTATCCAAGCAATCATCTCCCTACCCTACAACATGGATTTTTAAGATGGCTCCTTTTCTTCTGGCTTCCTGAGCTGTGATTATAAACTTTGCTCTCCTTTCTATGACTATATAAGTCTGGAGTCTATTTTCAGGCACAAAACTGGTGTCACATGGATAAGAACAGAGAAAGTGAATGGAGGCTTCATCTAATAGCCATTTACTATACGCTAATGTCTATTAAAAACCCATGTCACAAGAGCCCTGCAGGTCTATAGGAAGATTCTCATTTTATAGAGAAGAAAATAGTGAAGTTCATAATAGTGAAGAGGTTTGTATAAGACTGACAGAGAAGGAATGAAGGTATTTCTTCTGTCTGACTTTACACTCATCTTTTCCAAGTGATCTGGAGAGGGCTCATTGGCAATGCTGTAATACTGTTGAGAAGAGGCATACTTTTCCTGGGAGCTCAAGGACGACTCAACTAGCAAAGACCAGTATGGCTCCTACTGGTTATGAGTTATGTTAGCAACAGTATCTGGAGTCTTATAAAGTCAGATCTGAAAGAACTCATAAGGGAAGAAAAGTTTGGCAAGTTGCGTGCCACATTCTCAGTTTCTGCTGCCATGCCAGCAGGCCTTTGTCTGAAATGTATAGGGATTGGATCTAAACAAGCAAACATTCATCAGTAAATATCGTAATGATACACACATTTAGGAAACTGATGTTTTTAATTTTAAATGCTATGCAGCTTGCCTTTTATAGTCAGTACTGGGAAGTTGTGGTATACCAGGAAATGATTTACATTTTCACCTTAGGGCAAAAATATGGAATTTGTAATTATGTCAGAGAAAGGCAAAGTCTACCAACTAGGAAAACTAAAACCATAAAAGTCTCAGTTAGAGTGTGTGTTGATGAAACTATTGTGTGGGTAAACACTTGCTTGATGTTTCATAGGGCATAAGCATCTGTTAAGGACTTCCAGGTAAAAACTTCCCATCTGAACCTTCAATAAGCTGTTACCAAGCTGCAGAAGTATAGTTGAGAAAAATTTTTCCTTTTTCTTATAATGTATTCTGATCCAAAGTGGTTTCGAGTTTGCAAGGCTGTGCTGTCTGAGTTTTTGGCCCGTGGAAGAAAGCCACATATCAGTTAGGGCCACACACTTTGTACCGTTAACTATTGCTTTGACTAATAGCGTTAGGGCTGAACATAAGCAGGATTTTGTATCTTCATTAGTTGGTGACTTTCCTATGGTTTCAGCATGCTTGACGCTCTGTCCTTTTTATGAACACTTTTTAGACATTTAACTAATTGAAATTCACCTTCTACAGATCCCAGTGTGCCACATTCTTGATGATAGGAAGGAGTGTGTATCTGGAAGTGGGGCTTCTCCAAACCATCTATACTGTCACCATCATTAATCATCACATGCTGTGATAGGGATTATATCTGTGGCCATATTTAGATATCACTTATCTGGAGTTAATTTTCTTAAAGAATGAAAACTTCCAACTTTTAAGAATGGAACAGTTATTTTCTTAGAGTGGGATATGCATCATTTCTAATCACTGTCTGTGACATGTTCCTAAACACTGGAACTGTAAAAAGCATGGGCTTAGGCCCAGATGCCAGCTGTGAGTCTTAACTTTCTCATACACAACTGTATAGTAATACCCACCTCATGTTACTAAGAGAACCTGGCACATTACTTGACATATAACACTCTTCCAATAAAATGTCTTTTATTGGTTTGGGAAGATCTCAGCACCAGGTTAATAAAAGTTATTGTCTCCTACAGTTTATTTTCTTTGGGATTCCATGTTCTGTAGAATCATTTGTTGTCTTAGAGGCTATAGAAGAAGGTAAGGAGGGGTGAAGATAAAAGAAGCAGGACTCTCTTCCAAAAGAAGTTCTGCTGGAATATGCTACAGACAGAGGTGTTCTGTGTAGGCTTTCTAGGAAGGAAACAGTGCTTATCGCATATGAAGTTTCTTTACCTTTAGGAGTCAATTTTTTAGTATTATAGCTAATTAATCTTTGCATAAAACAAGGTTTATAAGATTATATAAAGATATAAAATACCTTGTAAAAGTTTCTGTAGTTTTTTGTTTAAAATTTTGGTTTGGGATTCACTCTGAATCAATTCACTCTGGAATGATGACTTGACCACAGCCCACCTCTCTCTGGGAAGGAATATGTTGGGGGAATGAAGGGTGCTGTACTAGTTTTCTAGGACTGCTGTGATAAAGCTTTGTAGACTAAATGGTTTGTGATAAGAAAAACATTTTCTGCCATTCAGAAATCTAGATGTCCGGGATCAAATTGTTGGCACATCAAGTTCTTCATGGGAGCTCTGTCCTTGTGAGATCATCACCCCTTGTCACCAGCCCATGGTCCTTTGAACCTTTCTGTGTCTTAACTTTCTCTTCTAAGAAGGATACATAGAAAATGTGTATGGATATTATATACATTTTTTTGTTGTAACTCCAAATGGAAACTAGCCCAAATATAGTTCAATATTTAATTGAACTGTAGTAGATCCATACTATATTGCATTGAATGCTATTCACTAATAAAACATAATAAGCTATGAATACATGTTTATAGCATTCATGAATCTTAAAATAATTAGAATGAGCAAAAGAAGACAGAAAACACAAGAACATACATTGCATGATTCCAATTATATAAACTCTTAGGAAAAATAAGAGGTAGGAATTTCCAGAGGCACAAAGAGTTGTTTGAGATCTATATTTTCATATGTCAATATCTTTGCTGAATGAACATACTTTAATCTTAACTGAGTCATGTCAAATCTTATTAAATTGTGTATGTTGAGTATGTACAATGTATTCTGTGGATATATATCTACCCCAATAAAAGTTCTAAAAAGTTGCTGAAACATGTGAATCAGTATACAAAATAGTAAAGAATAAAGTAAAATATGTAAGAGTGTAGTGATCATCTTTCAAGACTCCACAGGCCACTGGCATTTGAATGGTTATTTCTCTTGTACACCAGAAATTATCTGGTCCAGGTGGTTGAGAGAGATACAAAGAAGAACATACCTCAGGGTATCAGGAACTAAAGAGAGAGTTCTCCATATGAGTACAGAGACAGATGCAGAAAGGCTGATTGTTTCCCTGTAGAGTTTCAGCCTGTGAATCACATGAACATTCAGATCTGGTCTAGTTGCCACAGACCATTTTCAGGTCCACAGTTAGGTCCTTATTTTGGGCATGCAATTCAATAAAACCAGCTTTTATACCTATGTCTGTCAAAACCTGTACCTAAATGCTATGTGAGCTTGAAACGAGAGGCAAAGCTACAAGAAACAGGCTTACTGTGGTCTGGGCTTGGTTGTTTTGCTGACCTCATGCTTCTGGGTTTGTAGATTGGCTAGACTCTGCTAACTGGTGAAACTTGGGGTAATAGCCTGACACAGCCTTCTTCTCCAGGCATGGATTAATGATTACATACATCACTGGGGGTTAGGTCCTATATTTTAACATGAAAGAACTCTTTGAACCAGGATTTCTAAGACAGGATTGTGGGATAGAATTATGAAACAAAATCTTTGACAAAGATCCCACAATCACTCCAGAAGACTCAGTTCAGATACTTGGGCCTTTCATTCCATCCCTATTTCTAAAAACAAAGCAAAAAAACAGACAAAAATACCTTCAAATAAGAGAATCTTAAAAAAATTGAAGAAGTGAGGTAAAGTGTGAATGACTGGTGTCTGGGGAACTATGATGGCAAATGTGGGACTGGCCAGTGCTTCTTATTATTGCAGAAAAACAGCACAGAAAACCTGAAGATGGACACAAACATCCTAACCTAAGTTCATTTTCAGCTGGGGAACTGAGAGCACTTTGAGGTTCTGTATCACTTGCATTTAAACAGTCTGTTTGACAACTCTGTAACCACATTCCACACAATAGTGTGAGTACCATGGACACTCTACAATGGGATTCTGAAAGTAGGCCGTGGATAACCCACTTAACTGCTCTTTGGCTAAGTGTTCCAATCAATTGAAACAGTGTGGATTATGGAGGAAATATGCAGAACAGAACAAAGTTGGGTACTAAACCATGAAGTTGGCTACTCTACAGCATTGAGTTGAGTTACCTCAGAGAAGTCCTCTGTCTCTCAGAAGACTTTGTTGTATTTCCTTCATGGCATGTTTCTGAGACCAAGTTAGGTGATCTAAAGCTACAGCATGGCTCACAGTCCATCCCTGTCCTGGGGAATGAGCAGTATTAGTCTCCTTCCTTCCATTTCCTCTTCCCTCTAGCTGCCATCAAGTGAGGAATATGGTTTTTTATAGCATATTAGACAGTAGTGAGTTTTGGAGGGCTGCTGGTGGTCCTCTCTGTCAGCTGGTGTTCATCTTTCTACTTATGATTCTTTCTGGCCTTTTCTTTCCAATGCTGGTCTAGACCATGCTGCCTATGTTACTTCATTGGGAGATAAAGAAGGCTGGCCCTCTGAGCTAGCCTTCTTTCCAGCAGGGTATCTGTAGGCCTGGGTGGGACACAGCACCAGTGTGGCTGTCATCTGTTGTCATTTCCTGTGTAAGGAGAGTCATGAAAGAAGGTGAGAGGGAAGAACACAGGGCTGAGTCCTCTGAAGATGGTAGATAATGAGTAAAATCTTCTTTAAGAAACATACTGATTTTCGGTGTGGATATACTCTGTAAGTAGTAGTGGTTCCTGGTTTGCATTTTCCACAAAGAAAGCTGTGCAGAAAACTCCCCAGCATGCTGGGTGCACTTTGATTCCAGTCTTTTTATTCACTTTCTGAGTGTTCAATCTTCCTGAGAAGACCCTGAGTTTTCCAGCCCAAACCACCTTCTCATATTGCAAATCCACCTAACCTCCAGACATCCCTCCCCCTTTCTTTCTACACAGCTGTCACAACAAACTTTCGCTCATGTGCTACTAAGTGTATCAGACACTCTTGTGTGGGCTGCAAGTTGCTGATTCATTACCCAGGGGCTTTCCAATAGAATCTGATGTTATCCAAAACTTCTCATCTGTTTCAAAGGGTACAATTTTCTGCATTCTCTGGAGGGAAATCAAACGTCCTGCATTCAGGAAACAGAATGATCCCTCACAGATTTAGTAGACTCCAAGCAATTATGGTGTGGTTATTCTGAAGTTGGTGTTTCCTCACCCCATTTCCCATAACAATGTCTGGAGTGACCTGACTCTCAGTTCTTCATCTTTACGGTGAGAGGCATCGAAGAAATAAATCACAGACACGGAGGTGCTCCAGGGGGCTTTTGATTCTCTCCTGTTCTCCCAAGCCATTTTTTTTCTTACTCTTCCCTAAAGGCAGTTAGTCTACCCCCACCGCCTTCTGCAGTCTCTACCTTGGATGAAAGATCCATCTTTATCAACCTTTAAGTTATATGCCTTGTCACCTGATGAATGTGCTTGTCTCTGTAGAAATCACCCTTTGGACATAGAAATTGCTGGTGAAGAAAAATCACTTTCAGCTGGTTTCCCAGCTGCTTTCCAGTTCTCTGCCTCCACCTCCACCCCCTGGGTTGTGATGGGGTTTTCTCACCTCACGGTCTTTGTCCCACTCTCCAAATTTGTCTCAGTGTTTCTCTATTTCTTTAATCATTGTTTTACTGGTTTTCAGGTACCATTTTAGTTTCCTGCTGTCAAACACCTTCTATATCCCCTTGTGAACTCCAGTTCCTAGACAACTTGTTTTATGGCCATTCTTTCTTCTCCATGTAACTTTGCTGCCTGCACACTGATGTAGTGTAGCAATGGTTTTATTTCATATTGACTAACTAAGCATTTTGAATAATTGTTTTAGCTCTATTACTGTGAATCTATTTAGCTTAACACTTTTTCTTTTGTAACCTTTGATTAATGTATGACCATTGGGAAAGAAAGGAGTCAGCACATTCATTTCCCTCTGACACCACTGAGAATACTTTGTCCTGTATGAAGCCTGCAGCCACAATACTCAGCACTCCCTGAGAAAGAAGGAGTGTGCTGTTGAAATGTCTATGTGCTTTCAGCCAGTGTTTGCCAATGGTGCTATGTGGCAGCCATTTCATAGCAGAGAGCAAATGCTAGGATTTAAGAAAAAGTGTAGTCGAATATCAGAATTTAAAACAAAATGCTAGTGTATAGCTAGATGGTATTTTCTTTTTAAGCTCATGAAACTTAACAGCTGTTAAGTGAAGCGGTGTTTTCACATCTGTCTGTTTGACAGGTTTAACAGCAAATCTCACAGGAAATGACTTGCTACACAGGCCCCTTGGCTTGGGCTGAAACTAGAACTGGGTTTTCAGCAAGATTCATCGGGAGGTTTTCTGCTTCTGTGTTTACTGGATCAGGAAGCCTGTATAAAACAAGGGACACTGAGAGGCACTCACTAGAGGCGATGACTACTGTTTCTGCCAGAGTTCCTCAGAAATTATTAGTCTATTCAGGGGGCATAGCATGGACAAACATACTGCTTACCCATAGAAACCTATTAGGACAGCAGCTTCCAGTAACTTTATACTGGTGGGTGGTAATTAAATCTCTAGATCTCTGAGAGCTTTCTATGTTCTGCATACATCTGTATTTCTGGGATACCTATGCACTTGGTCTGACTCAAGGCAGTCCATACTCTATCCTCTGCTTCTGAAAGAGGCCGCTGCACCTTGTAATAGTTCTTAAATATCAACCAGATTGAAGATGAATGCTTTACCAGTTTTATTGGCAGAAATAAAGCACTTCCTATTACTCTTAATTTGGAGGGTCCTAGTAGTTGGAAACCAGTACTTGGCTTTTTCTCTTCACAGTGAGAGACATCAAAGAAATAAATCACAAACATGGAGGTGCTCCAAAAGCCCTTTGGTTCTCTTTTGTCCTCCCAAACTAATGTTATGAAGCTAGAATCCAATTTTTCTATTATTTATTCTTTACGATAATGGAACCTCAAAAATGCCAGTGCTTGGGGTTACATACTTAATTTACCCTCCATGGGAAAAGTGTGCTTTTGTGATTTGTCTGTGCTTCTGAGGCCTTCATATGCGTGTGCCTGGCCCTGGTTGTAGATGTGTGAGTGTGCAACAGAACTGAAGATGCTGTTCTCAGGGACAGCTACCCTCATGGCCCTACGATTGCCTCCTGTACTCTTAAATTTAAAAGGCAGATTTGCAAGCCCAAAATACAAAGTTGGTTGTAAGGTTCCCAGCTAAGTTTTTTTCATTGTAATTTTTTTCTATATTTCTTTCTTTCAAAAGCAGACAATGGAGTTTCTTATTCATGTTGCTCAGTGCATTGTAATGTAACAGAGAGTTACCTTCAGCCATCTGAATGATAAACATATCTCTTTATGAGGGGTAGAAACATTTAGTATTTCTGTTATTGCAGAAAAAGAAGAGAATGAGGAAGTGAGCTCAACACGTTCCCTAATATAGAAATAAATCTCATCACTAAACAGCTGACTATGAGGACTCTCTGTTCCTCTCCCAAAAAAGTCAGCTCTGGTTTATTATAAATGGATAAGGTGGAAGGGAAAATAAAGACAGCTTGGCATCTGCATGGAGTGGCCATGAGCCAGTCATAGTAGTCAGTGGGAAGAGAATGTTCTGCTGTTGGACTGTTCTCAGACCATCACTCTTCCAGACCCAAGCGCCTATGATTCTTCTGGTTAAGCATCAGTATACTAGTTACTCTACTCCCATCATTCCAGAAGCCTCTCTTGTAGTTTTCAGGACCTGTGGAGACAGTAGGGGAATGTTACCAGTGCTATGAGCTGTTGCTTTGCCTGCCTATTAGAATTGGCTTCTCTTCCTTCAGTCCCCTTGTTTTGTTTTTTTTTTTAAAGATGCATATGTTATTCAGTATGTTGTGTTCAGTGGTAGAGACTCCTTACCATAGCTTTTATTAAAAAATATATGTATAGCTGACTAGTGGTCATGTATGCCTTAATCACAGTACTCAGGAGTCAGAGACAGACAGATCTCTGTGAGTTTGAGGCCAGCTTCACCTACAGAATGAGTTCCAGAACAGTCAGGGCTACACAGAGAGAAACCCTGTTCCTCCAAAACAAAAACAAAATCAATAAAGGGCTAAAGCTGTTTGATACAAGTGAATCAGCTCAAGATGGGAGCTGGGCATACAGCCATCCTTTCCTCTTTCATTCTAAGAAATAGACATGATTTTATTCCTTTTGTGGCTATTTCCAGAAGTAAAGTATTAGTGATATTTGAAAAATTGTTTAAATTTCTTACAAGTCAGTCAGAAAAGCAGGCTTTACTTTTTCCTTTTGGAACAGCTATAGAGTACAAAGGACATTACAAAACAAGAAGAGAGAGATTCTGTTGTGCCCTTTGTCCAGGTTTCCTCAGGAGAGCATCTCTGTAAGTACAGTGTAAAGATAAATCCAGAACTTGTCATTGGTGTCATTTGCAGATTTTATTCAGGCTTTACCAGCTGTTCCAAGGTCAGTTTTCTTTAGTGTAAGATCTATTGCCCTGCTTTCGAATCCTAAGTAGAATTGAAGATGTGCTTGAGAACTAAGGTTTATGTTGTCTTTCATTTTCTTTCTGTATTGTCCTCCTGCACCTTTTCATGTGATTAATAGTTATTTTAGTTAGCACAATCTAAATGTCTACTTTTCTCATTGCTATGGCCAGCTATCTAACAAGAAGCAACCCAAGGGAGTCAGAGTTCATTTGTGCACACAATTGAAGGCTTAGTCCATCGTAGGAAGGAAGGCATGATGATAGAAGTGTGAGATGATTGGTCTTCCTGTGTCTATAATCAGGAACTAGAGAACAGACAGGAAGTGTGGCCAGAGCAAAAAACTCAGTCTTTCTACAACAGTCTACCTCTTCTTGCAAAAATTTCCACTTTTCAAAGATTCTATCATATGACTTTCCGAATCAGGGACACCAACTGGGAACACTAAGTGTCCAGACACATGAGTTGTGGGGACATTTCCCATTCAGATCATAACATTCATCCCTGGTCCCTATAGGCTTATATGCATCTCAAAAATGAAAATGGATTTACTCCAACATCAAAAGTCCCATAGTCTTTAATAGTCCCATGGTTTACAAGTACAGAGTCTTTTAAACTTAATAGAGACTCTCAACTGTGTATTTCCATAATATAAAAAACCCAATACTATACTGTCAATGTAAATGGCACTGCATGGGCAATCTCTTCCTAAAATTGAGAAATGGGAACATATGAAGGAAAGATCAGACTGAAGCATATAGTCACACCTTAGGACCTCCTGTGGAGGTTCCAACAGTGCTCCACATTGCCTGGCCTGTGTGACTTCATGGAACCTTGGTCCAAGTCTCCAAGAATCCCTTACTCTGGCATCTTTTATGACTATAAAACTGGTTCCATATGGAGATGCTATGGATGATGCTGTTTTGATAACAAGCCTCAGATATAATCTAGTCTCCTAAGACCATTAGTTTAGGCCTGGATATGAGCAGTGAGCATGATGTAGCCTTGACTGCCATCCGGTTTTTAGATTTCCTGTGCCAAACAAGTATGTTACTTTAAAATTAGATTGATTTAAGTTCTTTAGAACACAGGCAGACTACATCCAGATTTTTTGCTAGAATATAAAACAAGGCCTCTACCCAATTTCTCAATAGACTATCATTCCACTCACAAAGCTCAGGAGAGGAGTCCTCACTGTTGGCATGTCTGTTTGAGATCCAGTTTTTCAAAATCCCATCAGAATGGCTCATTAATCTCTGTTTATGATATTCATAAGTGTTTCTCACCCAAAGACACAGAATCTTACTTTTTTCTATGCTGACTTGTTCTAAAAGCCAACAAACTATGTGATCAGTTTTATTACAGTAAGCACCCCACTCCTTTGCCAATTTCTTGAATTTATTACTTTTGTCATTGCTGTCACCAAATGCCTGGCAAGAAGTGAGGGTGCCTTTTGACTTGAAAGTCTAGTACATAAATGCAGAGAAGGCATGGCCACATGAGTTTGATGAAGTTGATTACGTTGTATCCACAGTCAAGAAGCTAAACATGTACAGGAAGTGAAGCCATGCTACAAAACCTCTCATCTGTATACAAGGGCCACTGTCTCCAACAAGGTTCTACTTCTTGAAGGTTCCATTGCCTTTCAAAGTAGCACTACTAACTGGAAACTACGTATTCAAACACAGAAGGCAAAGGGTAGATATTTCACACTCAAACTATGTTCTTCAAGGGTAGATAGAAGTGAAGTAATAATTATCAGCAAGAAGAAAAAGCTGTATAAATATAAATTCTTTCCCATGTTGTGATACCCTAATTCTCTGGACCAAAGGCAGAGGTGGAGTGTATGCTTGAGATGGTGCATGTTTAATCAGTGCCCAAAGTGTATTAAGTATCCTTTTATGGATTATAAAGAAAGAACCACTCCAGAATGTATATTATCTCCTCCTTCATACCTCCTTTATGGTCTACTATAATGAACTTTGGCTTTAACTTATGCATGTCTTGCCAGTGTTCATTCATGACTACATTTGGAAGGATTTCTTTTAAAGAAAATGGTCCTCAAAGAATGGCAGTATTAGTAGGTGTGGCCTTGTTGGAGGAATTGTGTCACTGAGGGTAGTCTTTGAGGTTTCTTTTTCTCAAGCTTCCCTGAGTGTAACAATCAGTTGACTTTCTGCTGCCTTCTGGTCAAGATACAGCCAGCTACATGTCTGCCCACAGGCTGCCATGCTGTCTGTCATGATGATAATGAACTGAACCTCTGAAATTGTAAGCTACCACCTCAATTAAATGTTTTCTCTGTAAGAGTAACCTTGGACATGTGCCTTTTACGGCAATAAATCCTCTAAGAAAGTAGGCATGAACAACTTCTAACTGTAAGATTAAAGCTGCTCCTAGGGATTCAAAGACGTATTTCCATAGTACTTTCTCATAGTGTGTCCACACTTTTGTGGAAGAAACAGACATTTATGGAGGTGTTCTGGGTAGTCTTATGTTAACTTTACACTAGCTAGACTGATCTGAAAGGAGGGAACATTTAGAAAACGCTCCCATAAGCTCCAGTGAAAGGCATTTACTTAATTAGCAATTAATGGCAGAGGGCCCAGCTCATTGTGGGTCCCTTCCTGGGATGGTAGTTCTGCGTTCTACAGGAAAGCAGGCCAAGAAATCCATGAGTAGCACCCCTCTATGCCTCTGCATCAGCTCCTGGTTTCTTCCATGCTTAAGTTCCTGACCTGATTTCCTTTAATGATGAATAGTGATGTGGAAGTATAAACCAAATAAACCCCCTTCTCCCCAAGCTGCTTTGATCATGTTTTTTCATTTCTGCAATACAAACCCTAACTAAAATAGGGTTTTAGTTATACTATAGTAACGGTATAGGCGGAGGTCTGACTATTTTGTGAATCATAGCTAGCTTAGATTTCAGAAGTCTAGCTGAGATTCTCAGAGAGGACAATAGCTCAAGTGACTTTCTCTAAAGTTTAAAAGGATGATTAAGAGTTCTAAGACAGACCATTAGTAAAGGAGAAGTGTCTAGGCCATAAGATCAGCATATGCTATGGCTCTGAGTCATAAGAAATAATGACCTTTGAAGAACTTTGCATAGTTATCTTTGCTGATTCATAAAGACATAGGTTGAAAGAGGGCAGGTGATTATCCTGGTGAAGGAAACTGATATGCCGGGCTGGACATTTTTATCTAGAATGCAATGGAAGTCCTTCTGAAAGATTTGGGAGGAGAAGAGAGAAAGCAGACCAAATGGGAGGAAAGGAAGATGGAAGAGTTGTGATAGTTCAGATTGAGGTAAGGTATCCAGAGAATAAGGGGGTGAAGAGAGCCTAGAGGGGCAGGGTGGGGTTAGGGGGCTTAGAAATTAAATATGGTAACACTTAGTGATTAACTAGCTGCAGAGTTGAAAAAAGAGGTGGTCGGGAACAGTCTCACACACTGCAATAGTAGAAATACAATACTTATAGAGTAAGAGACTAGATAGAAGCAGAGACTGTGGAGGCAAATTTATTAAGAAGCATGTGGATCTGTTGAGCATGAGATGCTCACATGTGTGAGCTCAAGAAAGCAATGGCAAGTAAAGGCTTGGAGGGAAGCCATCTTCCATTAGTCTACGGTGGAATAAGGAGACCAAGAAGCAAGCATGGTAAAATTTAAAGTTCTGACAGATAGAAACAATTCCAGAGAAAAAAAATGCTCTGGAAGGAAAGCAGAGACTGAGGAAGAATACATGAAGAATGAGGTTAGCAGCCATGTAAGATATCTCAGATCTCAGTTATGACGCAGACAAAAATGTGCTCATTGGATTTAGGAGCAAGGACATTCTTAATTACTGTAGTAAGTTCAATTTCAATAAACTTGTGGGAGTTTACATCATCACTAAATCAATAGATTGAGTGATGATGTAAAATGTGAACCAGTTAAGAGTTTGATCTAAGGTGATTTAGATAGATGGTAGCAAAGAGTATATATATAAAAAGGTGGTTTGTGTTAAATATTTAAGGAAATCCATAATAAATTATTAGACCACAAATGTAACACTTGTTTTCATGTAACATACAGAGAAAAGCTTCAGATGAACTGTTAAGCTCATGGATCTAAAGAGAGACAGCCAGACCAAGTTTCTGTTGTTTTTGCTCTTAGCTCTTAGCTCTTTGGGGGCCCACCACCCAGATTCCAAATAAGTAAAACATGGAAGCTCATTCTTAATTATAAATGCCAGCCTTAGCTTGGCTTGGTTCTTTCCAGCTTTTCTCAACTTAAATTATCCCACCTACTGTGGGGATATGTTTCAAATTTAATAAAAACAGTCTGAGATAGCAGAGGAATTTACCCACAGTCAGTCTAGGAGGATCAGACAGTGGTAACTCACACCTGTAATCCCAGCACAGGGAATATCTGGGAGTGGTGACCTTTGTCCTTAATCCCAGCAAATCTGAGTTTGAGGTCAGTTTAGTTTACAGAAGGAGTTCCAGGCTCCCAGTCAGGCAGTGGTGGTGCCACACCTTTAATCTTATTTAAGGCAGGCATAGAGAGACAGAGCAGGCAGAAGAAGCCAGGAGAAGTGAGGTGGAGGAAGCTGAAAGACAGCTGGGTGACTGTGGTGTTTCCTCTCTGATACCTCCGCCTTTCCCTGAGATCTGGCTCTGAGTTTCCTTAATTTGTGCTACAATCTACCTTTTGCCTCTGGAATTTTCCTCCTTTCATTGCTCCTGTAAATGTTACTTTCACTCTGACCCAGGCTGGGTCTCTGGCCCCTAGGGTCTTCCTCTCCTTGTTCTCTTGCTCTTTATTCTGTTCTCTCTCACATTTCTCCTTCTGTGTGTTCTCTCTGCTTGCCAGCCCCACATATCTTTTTCCCCTGACTTAGTATTGGCCATTCAGCTCTTTATTAGACCATCAGGTGCACAGTAACACAGCTTTATAGAGTTAAACAGATGCAACATAAAAGATTGAACACATTTGCATCATTAAAAAATGTTCCAGAGCATAAACAAATGTAACCCACATTAATAATATTCCACATTTCTCCCACCTTTTGTTTAAATAAAAATGAAAGGTTTTAATTTTAACATAGTAAAACTATATGCATACAACAAAAAAGTTATCAAGTAAGAATTTCAATGACCATATTCTGTCCGTTTGTACTCAGCATATTCAGAGAAAATAATGCACACTCTCTCCTATCTTAGTGGAGTCAAAGTTTTATACCTAATTTGCTTTCTGTCAGGAAGACTGCAACTATACATATCTAGTCTTCAACTTCATCAAATATCCAGAAGGAATTATTATTATCTACCAACAGAGATGTTTGGCTGCCTGTACATTCACCCAAAGTTCCTCTGTAATGATGGGAATCCATCTTCAGCCTATAGACCTAGAGTATCTGGCACATATTTCAGTGAATCAGGAAATTTGAAGAATTTCCCTGCCTTGTATTAGAAAAGTTCACTAGCTGCTGTCCTCTGTGTCCTGCAATATATATCTGGCAGTCTCTCTTCTATGAAGCAGAGATTTTGGAGTACCATCCTGCCTTGTTTTGGCAAAGTTCAACAATTTTTTCCCTGTGTTTCTTACAGGTCAAATATACACAGCACGTTGTCAGCTGTCAAAGGCAAGAGTAGTTTCTGCATCCAGTGACTAATCTTGCCATAGTGAAAGTAAACTTCATAAGGAGTTTCTTCAGTGCCCATTATCTCTAAAGAAGATTGGTGCTGCCAGGAGCATATGTGTCTCATTGTCATGAGAAACCTTAGGTTAATAAAACATTTTAAATGCCAATATTATGTAGGTCTTTGAAGTATTTGAATGTAATATGTCTAAAATATACCTGTTTAGCCTTGAAAACATACCAAATGTGACTTTAAATTTGATTACAGATTAATACTAACCTCATTTTTATTTAAATATTGCATTTTTAATGAACTGCATAGACATAATACCCCAAACAAGAATAGAAATATCTATATCTATATATTTATCTTTTATCCTATATTTCTATATTCCCCTAAATATCAAAAACATACATCACCCACCAAATAACTAAAAAACCAAAAACCTCCCACATCCCTCTGGGTAATGTGGACATTTTGTTTTCCTAACTGTTTCCTCTGTTTGTGGGCAAAGAATCTCTAGGATCTCAGAGAGAAAATTTGAGATAGTAGCTAAGTCCTGTGAAGACCCACTATAACTTCTGTTCATAAATATCACCTGCAGAGGTCTCTCTTGATTAAATCTAATCCATATTATTCCAGAAGGAAACCATAATCTCTTATCTCCTGTGGGAACAAAACTCCAAAGCATTTTTAGCTTCCATTTGAGAAATACATTTTGTCAATTTTTTTTCAAGTTAAAATACCCCTAAAGTATCTAACTTGGTTCAGCTTTATAGTCCTGTTCACCCATTTCATGTCTCCCAACAGCTGTCTTTTGTTTATCAGTCATCAAAAAACTCAAAACAACACAATAAAATACAAGATCCATACTCCCTGTATGTTGCCCATCTCTACTTGCCTTATTCTTTAAAGACTTTAATATTTTTAAAATATTTACTTCCTTCTATGATTGCTCATACTTGTTTTCTTTCTTTCTTAAGTCTATATGAACTGTAAAATACCCTAGATCTTGTTTAGAGGGTTTTTGTTTTCAGTCTGGCCTATCATTTAGTCTTTTTGACCCCATGAGCCTTTAAGATGCTAAACTGGTGGACCTCTGCCTGAGGCTTTGGCTGGTGACCCCCAGACATCATTAGCTTCTCTGGTAATAAAAGCCAAGCTTTAAGTTCTTGGCTAGGTCAGAGGTGCATTTTGGGAACTGCATTTAACCTTCCTAGCTGTAGAAAACCAGTACCTACATTGCCATACACACTTTTTACTTAGTTTGCAGTTTTTATTAAGCATTGTTGGCTGAACGATATCACTTCTTAAAGAAGCTGTGTCCTTTTTCTTTTCTTGTCTTTTTTCAACTTTCCTAAGACCAACATGGAAATTTGGCCTGCACTGGTGCATCAAAATGCAGTTTGTTCTCTTACTCCTTATTCTTTGCCTTTGGTCTTTAGGGGCAATTACCACTCACCTCCCAAATAAATCCACACAGAGGCGTACTCTCAATTATAAATGCCCAACGGTATCTTGGCTTGTTTCTTTCAAGCTTTTCTTAAAGTTTCCCATCTACCTTTTACCTCTGGGTTTTGTTTTTCATTTTCTTACTTTTGTATATCTTAATTTGCATCTGGCTGTTGGGCTGGGTGGCTGACCCCTGGCAATCTCCTTTCCTTTTTCTCTTACTGTTTATTCTTTTCTTCTCAGACTTGGTGATCTATTTGCTTTCTCTGCCTCTGAGCCCCGCCTATCCTTTTCCTGCCTTGCTATTGGCTCCTCAGCTCTATATTAGCCCATTAGGCATTTTACACAGGCAAAGTAACACAACTTCAACAAATGCAACATAAAGGAACGCAACACACGTTTGCATCTCTAAAGCAAATGTTCCACAGCATGAACGAATGTAACACCCCTAAAATAATATTCAACAAGGAACAGGTCAACCAACTCCCTTTGTAGAAGAAAATGTGAATACTCTGAAGCAGGAACAAACCCATATTGGTCTGAGAAAAATAACTGTTAAAGTGATAGATGACAGCCATGTACAGAAGTAAGAGTACTTGCTTGATGCGTGTGTTAAGTTATTCTATAAATATTTATGGACAGATACTGTGTTTTTGGTTGTGTATAAAGACAAAAAGTGAGGAGAATATGTTCAGTGACTGGGCTTTGTTTTGTTCTGTTGGGTTTTCACAACAGAGTTCTCTGTATAAGAGTCCTGGATATTCTGGGACTCACTCTGTAGATGAACCTGGCCTTGAACTCACAGATATCTACTTGTATCTGCCTCTAGAGTACACTAGGATTAAAGGCCTGTGCCACTACCACCTGTCTTTTGTTTTCTTTCAATAAATTTTGTATAAAAGTGAGATAGTATCACTGTTAAGCATTTTATAGTCTAGCATGGTGACACACATGAAACATCGAACAGTAGCATAGGGTGTTTAGCAATTAGATATACGTAGGAGTTGCAGTCTAATAAGGTGCACCTTGCATCATGACCAACTTCTTCCAAAGAGAAATGAAATATTTTTGGGCAGAGGTAACAACATAAGCAAAATCAGGAATGTATAAAGATACAAACAGTTACAAAAAGCCTCCTGGGTCTGCTGTATTAATACTCATGAACACCAGCAAATTGTATTCACAGATGTGTGTTGCTTTAACAAAGTACTTCCAGTTCAATTACTTTTAAAAAAGAGAATGGTTTTGTCATTCTGGAGGCCAGAAGTCTAATATCTAGATGCTGAAATGTAGTATCTGCTTTCAAAGCTGCATTTAGTTATCTTCCAGAGTGAATGAGTGGAATATACAGAAGAACAAGATAGCACCATTTTCTACTTTGAGCCATTATTATAGATATCAAATACTTCTTAATACCCTTACATTGAGGGTGGCATTTCAACATGAATTTCTGAAAGGACTCCGTTAATCAAATATTAGCAGAAAATATAACTTGTAGCATTAAGTAGAAATAGTGGGGTATGTGATTTAGACCTAATAGTGATTTGAATTGTATTTAGTGTAAATCTTTTGACAAAACAGCAGTGCAGCTGGAAAACATACTAAGTTCAAGATAGTGAAATAGGGTAGGACACTCTATTT